>OX439478.2:15434191-16634191 GCA_949320105.2 Crepidodera aurea
CCTGTGTCCGTGTATTTGTCCAGAACCGGGACAAGCTTAAATTTTCTCTGAGAAATTCCGTCTTCTGACACTCTAACATACAATTTATGGAGTTACATCTCATTCTTGAAAATTCTCTAATAGTAATGGACAACGACCAGCTCTAGACAAACCTTGAGATTATTAATTGGTTAATGGATAAAATTTGGAAAATATGTTAATGTTGTTAAATTTAAACTTTTCCGAAATATTCACATCCAATCATTTCTGAATTAAATTCGATAAAATTTGATGAAGTTTGATTTAATTAACCATCCCCTTATTCGCGATATTCAACTCCTTCAGATTAGCATTAATTTCCGGGACAAAAAAAAAATGGAAAGTCAAGTAGTTTTTGACAAATGATGAGAAAAAATTTGTAGACATGGCTGACATGTTCTTAAACCGGTACTGTTTGCTTTAAAATTTAAAATTCAGATGCAGTTGCAGGATTTTCAGGTCCTTCAAAGCCCCGTTCAAAAGATAATGAAAAATCAAAAGCAACATAAAAAAAACTAACTAGTTTTACGTTTGGGTGTTACGTAATGAAAGTGGTGTCGAAAAATTGTTTAAATCAATACTTTTTGTGGACATTTTTTCTCTTTTTAGATGTATTTTATAATTTCAGAGAACTATTTTGTATTTACAGTACAGGGTAATTGATTAGTGTGTGTGTGTGTGTGTGTGTCCAATATTTTCTATATAATTTTTAAATTTATTTTCAAATGTACAGGGTATTAAATCTTCGTGCTAGACCCAACTTATATATTAAAAATGTAACCTCTTATCCTGTATTCGATTTTTATATTTAATTAATATTTAAATTGCTGCTTACTCCTGTATCAGACAAAAAAAAATATTTGTTTCATAATATACCACATAACGCTCACATAATTCTTTTGCTAATTAACCTGTAACCTTTTTTATCTTGTAGGGATTAAACTCACGTTTGAGCTTACAGTTATTAAATGGCTTATAAATCTGAATCCCGTCCTGCTGGCTTTCGAGGCCATTTCCTGATTAAAAGGTACATAAGTACAGGGTTAAATTCTTTTAACAACTTTTCCGCATTACTCGTTACTTCTTTCTGCTCATCGTGATTAACTTCTTATAAGCTAAGTCGCAGCCTTTAGCTGATAAACTTTTTCTAAACATCATTTTACCTTTTCGTATATTTTTCTTCGCTATCGCCATGTGGCGGATCCTGAAACTGTCAAGTTAAAGAAAGCAGGCAAGGAAATAAATAGTACGTTCTTTCCTCTTACTTCAGATTTATTTTACATCCCATTCTTATCCTGAATTTCATGATATACTGACAACAATTGTTTAATGCGTCTTATGAAATATTTTTATTTATTAAGTATATGAAAATTAGATAAGGCAAGTGCTCTACTAACTTTAAACTTCTTTCTAGAGAGTTACAGTGAACTAATCGCAGTAGGAATACATGAAAAAAAAAAGGTTAGGTTAGGTTAGGTTTTTCATCGTCCCTATGTTTTGTTAGATATTTGGAAGTGCGGCAACAAGGCCAAAGTTTTCAATTTTCAACATACCTTCTTCGGGACATAAGGCTCGTTCAGACTTTACAAGTTACTTGAATTCAAGTGCAATAATTGAAACTTGAAAGAAATTGAAAGGTGTGAACATCGTTTCACTTGAATTCAAGTAACTTGAAAGGTGCTTTCAAGTTTCAAGTAGAAGTAGAGACCAAGTTAACTTTTGCTTTCAAGTTGGGGACTTGAAGGTCGAGTTGAATCACAGTTGAAAGGCTCGTTCAGACTTTACAAGTTACTTGAATTCAAGTAACTTGAAAGGAGTAACCTGAATTCAAGTGTGTTCATACTACTTAAATATTTCATTCAAGTTGAAATTTTTACTTGAATGATTTGTTTCAAGTTTACAATACCTCCGTGGGTGGTTGACTAATTTGCCGCAGTGCAGAGCCACTTTCACTACTTCCAGTGACTTCAAGTGCACTTGAATATCAGTTCACACTATTCAACTGTGATTCAAGTCCCCAACTTGAAAGTAAAAGTTAACTTGGTCTCTACTTCTACTTGAAACTTCAAAGCACTTTCAAGTTACTTCAATTCAAGTCAAATGATGTTCACACCTTTCAATTTGTTTCAAGTTGCGCCAATTATTGCACTTGAATTCAAGTAACTTGTTAAGTCTGAACTAGCTATTTTAACACCTACCTAATATATCAAATTAAAAAAATAAATTCGACGCCATGTTTGTAACTTGAAACAGGAATCATTCAAGTAAAAATGTCAACTTGAAATGACTTGAATCAAATATTGAAATAGTATGAACGTTTACTTGAATTCAGGGTACTCCTTTAAAGTGACTTGAATTCAAGTAACTTGTAAAGTCTGAACGCCGCTATAATGCATCCCACGCCACTCGGATACGTCCATTAAATAAAACTTCCAATAATTGGCAGTACGTTAGCTCTATTAACCTAGCAGTGACATGGCGGCAGAACCAAATCGGACCTAGTAGGTCAATTGTCGCTTTTTTGTCGCTTTTTTGTTACGCTAGTCCCACTTTTATCGCTTGTACCAGTTCCGAGAAAAACGCGTTCCTGCTAGGTTAATAGGGATAATTCCTTAATCGGCGGCAAGATCAAATCGGACCGGTAGGATCAAATCGGACCTAGTAGGTCAATTGTCGCTTTTTTGTCGCTTTTTTATTACGCTAATCCCACTTTTTTCGCTTGTACCAGTTCCGAGAAAAACTCGATTCTCAAAAAAACCCTATTAACCTAGCAGTGACATAGCGGCAGAACCAAATCGGACCTAGTAGGTCAATTGTCGCTTTTTTGTCGCTTTTTTGTTACGCTAATCCCACTTTTGTCGCTTGTACCAGTTCCGAGAAAAACGCGTTCCTGCTAGGTTAATAGGGATAATTCCTTAATCGGCGGCAAGATCAAATCGGACCGGTAGGATCAAATCGGACCTAGTAGGTCAATTGTCGCTTTTTTGTCGCTTTTTTATTACGCTAATCCCACTTTTTTCGCTTGTACCAGTTCCGAGAAAAACTCGATTCTCAAAAAAACCCTATTAACCTAGCAGTGACATAGCGGCAGAACCAAATCGGACCTAGTAGGTCAATTGTCGCTTTTTTGTCGCTTTTTTGTTACGCTAATCCCACTTTTGTCGCTTGTACCAGTTCCGAGAAAAACGCGTTTTTCAAAAAAACCCTATTAACCTAGCAGTGACATAGCGGCAGAACCAAATCGGACCTAGTAGGTCAATTGTCGCTTTTTTGTCGCTTTTTTGTTACGCTAGTCCCACTTTTGTCGCTTGTACCAGTTCCGAGAAAAACGCGTTTCTCAAAAAACCCTAATAATCTAGCAGTGACATGGCGGCAGAACCAAATCGGACCTAGTAGGTCAATTGTCGCTTTTTTCTCGCTTTTTTGTTACGCTAGTCCCACTTTTGTCGCTTGTACCAGTTCCGAGAAAAACGCGAAAATATATTAGCATGACTAGTTTTTTGTAACTTTTTTTGAGATGCTTTGATGCTGTTTTTGGGCCGAAAAATTCCCGTGTGAGGTGTTTCGAACGATTTGATAAGTAATTTCAGTAAAAGTCCAGAAGATGACGTTCTTAGCTAGGTCGCCTGCACCAGGTCCTCCTGAGGACGATTTCGATGTCAAAACTAAAACGAGCGACTCGAAAAATTCCCGTATGCTGTGTTTCGAACGAATAGGGTTTTTTTGAGAAACGCGTTTTTCTCGGAACTGGTACAAGCGACAAAAGTGGGATTAGCATAACAAAAAAGCGACAAAAAAGCGACAATTGACCTACTAGGTCCGATTTGGTTCTGCCGCTATGTCACTGCTAGGTTAATAGGGTTTTTTTAAGGAACGCGTTTTTCTCGGAACTGGTACAAGCGACAAAAGTGGGACTAGCGTAACAAAAAAGCGACAAAAAAGCGACAATTGACCTACTAGGTCCGATTTGGTTCTGCCGCTATGTCACTGCTAGGTTAATAGGGTTTTTTTAAGGAACGCGTTTTTCTCGGAACTGGTACAAGCGACAAAAGTGGGACTAGCGTAACAAAAAAGCGACAATTGACCTACTAGGTCCGATTTGGTTCTGCCGCTATGTCACTGCTAGGTTAATAGGGTTTTTTTAAGGAACGCGTTTTTCTCGGAACTGGTACAAGCGACAAAAGTGGGACTAGCGTAACAAGAAAGCGACAATTGACCTACTAGGTCCGATTTGGTTCTGCCGCTATGTCACTGCTAGGTTAATAGGGTTTTTTTAAGGAACGCGTTTTTCTCCGAACTGGTACAAGCGACAAAAGTGGGACTAGCGTAACAAAAAAGCGACAAAAAAGCGACAATTGACCTACTAGGTCCGATTTGATCCTACCGGTCCGATTTGATCTTGCCGCCGATTAACGAATTATCCCTATTAACCTAGCAGGAACGCGTTTTTCTCGGAACTGGTACAAGCGACAAAAGTGGGACTAGCGTAACAAAAAAGCGACAATTGACCTACTAGGTCCGATTTGGTTCTGCCGCCATGTCACTGCTAGGTCAATAGAGCTCAGTACGTTTATTTGGTTTAGGATGTTTATTTTTAAGACTTTTGGTAATCCGCTCTCAAGTGGTTTGCTCTGCTTATTAGACATTTGTAAAGTTTGCTTTGGTTAGTATCGTATGGGTGGATTCTAACGGTTATTTCCATATTATTTCGATATTCTAGTTTGTATATTTCTTTATTGTCATAATTTTAGATGCGCCACTGGGTTTCCCTTTCCGTTTTCTACTTATTTTCTTCCTAAAGGGAGCATAGAATGTCTTATACAGGACTTGTTTTGTTTATACGACTTCTGTGGGATTTTGCACTCTCTGAGTAGCCGTTACAAAAAAGTTGTTACGTAGGCGGCCTTTTATAAAATTGGCATGTACTAAGAGTGTCTACCAACGTTTTTTTTTGTTGTGGAATGTAAGCAGGTTATTTTTGTGTTTTAGAGAAAAATTTTTGTTTACATTGGAATCTAGTTAATTGCCTGCACATTTGTTTTTTCTGCAATGCTGCTTTTGTTTCGTTTTTGACTTTAGAATTTTATTTCAACCACCTGATTGAATCATACGAAACTCTGTAAATGTTTGCAATACGGCATTTAAAGTTGCATTGTTATTTTTTTCCTTTGCGCTGAATGAAATAGGAACAAACATTCTGAAGTATTCTGTGAATACTGCGGCACGCGTTACACGTATACATACAAAAAATACTGTATTCAATTTAATAAATATAACAATTGTTGAGGGTTCTGGAATAAACCCTATGTTGTGCCAGTTTCCCAGGACGACCAACACTGTGTTATCGCCTTTTTAAACTGCATCGTTGTATTCGTAAAATGGACTGTATTAGGATTGTCTTCTCAACTTCATTCAACAAAAACAATGAACCCTTTTATTTAACTATTTATTAAACTTGTTAAATAAAATAAACAACAACGTAACAAAGGATTACCTTAAACTAGTAATCAATGAACAAGTATTATAATTAATATGTGCTTAACAAGCACTAACACATATTAATGAAAAATGAATTAAAATAAATGATCACATCATTCAGAAAATATTGTTTTGCGTGTGTTCTGCGTGAGTGATAATTAGACACTGAGAGGTCCTAGCCTGATCATGGCTAGCCCCACTTCTCTTTTTATTGGACGACCTCCGTCGCTTCAAATCTTTCTTTTCGGATTGCGCAACACCTTCCCGAAAGATCCTTTTAACTTGAGCCGCGTAACACGTGTAAGCTTTTTTTCTATTGTCTAGATTCGCCGGTTAAATTTACAACCCAATACCATTATTAACATCGGGCAAAAAATAACTTTGATGAGCCCGCTTCCGGGTTTGATACCGCAATTATGAAATAGAGCAAAAAATTATCTTTGTCGACACCGCATCTTTGTGATACCGCTCGTCAACGTATTTTGGTGCGCCGTTGCCGGTTTTACGGTTTTACGAGTAAACGAATATGAGTTTACATGTTTAATTATCTGAAAATTAAACAACAATCAAACATTGTTTTTGTGCTTTTGTCATTGAATAGTAGAATTTTAAATGACGATTTTCTGTGTTTCCAGTTCAAGTTCTGCCCGAATCGATATTCCAATATCGCGCACACTTTTACTGATAATCTAACTTCTTATCGAAATACTTGTACTTGTTAGTTGTTGAGGGGATCTATTTTATATGATAGATTTTTTCTCTGCTGTATGGACAAACTTTGTTTGAAAGAGACTTATTTTAAAAGAAATTACTTGTTGAAATGTGATTAAAACTTAGACACGTTTTGAATATAGAAAAATTGAAGCTAACGAATGTTTTTACACTATATTTTTAGAATATGTTTTTGATGCATTTACTATTAATCCAGAAAAAGTCCCTTATTAGAAAATCAGTTATTTAGACTGCAGATAATCTGCCTTTTTTAATTTTACAATTTCCTATGTATTTTCGAGGAAATTTTAGGGTTTTTCCTGTCAGGTTCCAGTCAGTTTTCATCTTTAGCATAATTTTCCTTCAAAAATGCTCCTTTGTGTGTAATACACATTGTATCTATTACATAAAAAGCCATTTTGTTTTCCTAAATGGAATTTGGTATTTAAAATTAAATTAAAATTAAATGAAGCATTAAAAAAATAGTTGACCTGACAGAATTTGTAGTAATTCGATAAAATACATTGTTCGCGTTTTCCAGATTAAAATTTGCGAGTGTGACAATGCTCTTAAGGCAAGGTAGTGCGGTTAGAGCGGGTTAAGGTTGTGGTTGAACGAAAATTCCTGTAGTATCTCAATTAATGCAGTAACGTATTTTGAGTCACGAAGATATTTTACAATAAACCTTGAAATGTGACGAAAAACCGCTATTTTCAGATATTGTGTGCCATCATATTTAATAAAATCACCTCGATGTTTATTTTGTTCTCGTCCTCGTCCTTGTTTCGAACTGAGGGTTTGTCCGTAAAACACCCTTTTAACATTACTATTCGGAAGCTCGTGGCAAGGTTATATATAACTAGAAAAAAGCTACATAGTTATTTCGAAGTTATTTATAAGTTTTAATTGGGACCGTTCGTTTGGCTTCTACTAGCAAAGGTACAATAAAACTATTTGTTAAGAGGGAAGTCATACAATGGGCGGAAAAGGAATAAAACACAAAAGTTAATTAGATAAGTTGACTAATTTTCCATCCAATATTTATTGTATATACTTTAAAATTTACATAACAACTACATGTTAAAAAAGTTAGTTATTTTCATTGTTTTTCATAAAAACAAGGATTTAGTGGAAGAGCACATTTTATTTCTCTTTTTTTGTAAATGCTTACAGGAAATAAAGTCGTCGATAAAAAAAATACCTTTAAAGGTTGCTCTACTGCTTCTCGTTTGGTCAAAGTTGAGAGGTCCCTCATCCATTTCATAAAATAACTCCTCACGTATCCCTCTCTTTATTTCGTAAAGACAATTGTACGTATAATAGTTCTTTCCTATTTCTTCCCGCAGTCTTACTTTCTCGGGATTTAAACACACATAAAACACGCACGGGCCAAATTTGCTCGTATTGACATGAACACAACTTTATGCGACACTAGCGGTATTAATTTGAACTGCCCGAAACCCGTAATTAATCAGACATCCTCTAGTGACAGGATGAAGCACAATAATGCCGAAACCGGTTTAAGAATGGCAAGCTCCTTTAATGACAAAATCGAAGTTTTTGGGCACCAAACCACGTCTGGACTTTCGTAATTCAATACCTGGTGGGGCATATAGCCCAACAAGGAGTAGTTGTTGAAGTCCAGACGCTGGTGCAGTGTAGGACATTTTTAATGTCCTTGTTCTTAGGAGCTTGTGTGATTTTATTTCACATCCTTTGTGCAATACAAATGTTGTTTGTTTAAAATAAATTAATCAAAATACTTTTTCAGTTTTAATTATTTTAACACGTAAGCCCTTCAGGCAACCAACAAAAGCGAGTCGGTGTATATTTGAAAGAATTTTTTTTGATGTTATAAAAAAAGTTACGCGTATTTTACGAATCGTGCATGAGGTGAAAACAGAATCCAAATGCTAAACGTGTATACAACTATAAATCCTCGCCAAATATAATGGACGCCATATTTCAGTGGATCGAATCTTTTCTATTGTCGTGTTTAAAAGACGCTCTGCTGAAATACGATTCGGGGCCACTGCAGACAGTGTCAAAATTTGAGATCGTTTTTTTTAATGGAAAAAATCTTGTTTCTTTCACACCATACTCTCTTCTTTTGTTTTCCCGTGACGATTCTTCCACTTTGTAGAAAAATATCAAATGGCTATTGTTTAATTTTCAGATAATTAAACATGTAAACTCATATTCGTTCAACCGGCAACGCCGCACCAAAATACATTTGCGAACGGCGTTCAAACCAGGAAGCGGTTTCATCAAAAGATAATTTTTTTACTCTATTTCACAATAAAATATCATGCCATAGTCTGCGGCGCGATTCTAACCGTTTCGTCTAGACAATATAAAAAACCCACGCTAACGAACTTTCTAGAACAATTGCGCAATCCGGAAGGGATAAATCTGAAACCGACAAAACTTCGCCGATTTTAAACTCAGTTTGCATCGAGCCCTCATTATGAGCGCATACTCCGGGGTTACAGAAAACCTCGTCAATAAATTCATTTTTCATAATGCCTCTTAGTACGGCAAGTGAGTGCGTCTCTAACTGCGAATCAGGTTAGACCCTCCGTTGACACCAGCTCATCGTAAAAATATTTCGTTTTACACAGTGGTACTTTGCTGCGTATCAGGCGGTCCATTTTATTGTTCATTTTATATTCAAATTTAAACTCAGTGCGTCTTTAACTGCGAATCGGGTTAGACCCTCCGTTGACACCAGCTCAACGTAAAAATATTTCATCTTCACAGTGGTACTTTGCTGCGTATCAGGCGGTCCACTTTATTCTTCATTCTATATTCAAATCAAAACTCAGTGCTTCGAGAATTTAAAGTGTGTCGCTAGCTGCGAATCAGGCTAGGACCCTCCAGTGTCGAATTATCACTCACGCAGAACACACGCAAAAATAATATTTTCTGAATGATGTGATCATTTCTTTTAATTCATTTTTCATTAATATGTGTTAGTGCTTGTTAAGCACATATTAATTATAATACTTTGTTCATGATTACTAGTTTAAGGTAATCCTTGTTACGTTGTTGTTTTATTCATTTATTTATTTAACAAGTTTAATAAATGGTTAAATAAAAGTGTTCATTGTTTTTGTTGAATGAAGTTGAGAAGACAAACCTACTACAGTACACATATACTCAATCTAAAAAATACAGTCCATTTTACGAATACAACGATGCAGTTTAAAAAGGCGGTAACACATTGTTGGCCGTCCTGGGAAACTGGCACAACATAGGGTTTATTCCAGAACCCTCAACAGCTATTCTCTTTTATTTTGAGACATTATTCTTCTGTAAAATAATTTAAAAAGTGATTTTTGGTTGTTTTTTACAAAAGAAAAAATCTTTGTAAAACTTAAGATGAATGAAGATTTAAAAATGCAATTTTAAAACTTTTTTTTTCCGTAGGAAAACACTGTGGAAATGTTTTCTATAATTACAATCTGATCATGAAGATCAATAAGCAATTTTGTTATACTAAGGTCCTAGTCACTTGTGTACCTTAGGGTCTGATAATTTTAGTAACACTACCGGTAACGTGTAACACAAATCCGCACAATACTCTGTTTGTAACTAGCACTGTCACTGAACTAGTTCAAAAGGTTTGGTCCTCTTGAGTCTTCTTACTAAATTGGTATTATTGAGGAGCTGGATGACCTCAACGTTCCCATGTTGGAGCAGCCGTTGTTCATGGCTGCTGGCAGATTTAGAAATAGTCTTGTCAACAGTTTCTACATCCAGGTCCCTATGAAGACCACTGTTGCGACAGTACCAGTGTGCATCGACGACGTTACTTAATACTTTATTTTGAAAACGTTGGATAACTTGAATGTTACTTTTACTGGCGCAGCCCCAAAGCTGACTACCATTCGTCCAAACGGGTTTCAATATCTGCTTGTAGAGGAGCAGTTTGTTATGTGTGGACAACTTGCAGTTTCTTCCTAATAACCAATACATCTTTTTATATTTTATACCAAGCACTTCACGTTACTTTTTAATATGGATTTTCCAGCAAAGTCTAGAAAAAACTGTTTTAACTTTATTATTTATTATTTTTTGAGATAATTATTGTATTAGAAAATTTCATTTATGCATTTTGTTAACAATTTTTATCTAATTATACAACATCTTTATATATTTTTCAGATTATTGATTCATTTTGTAGTATTTTTCTCATGTTTTTATTTTCTGACTATTTCTCACATTTTATGTTTTTAATTTTTTGTAATTTTTTATTCTTTTGCTCCTCTAAATTTGTTTATTTCATATATTCTGGATCCACTTCATAATATAGAGTTATTCCTATAAAAATAACGTATATTACCAAAAGTTTTATTTAATGCAAAGCTATATACAAACGAGAATCGGACATCCTATGTGTAACACTATACTAATTTAATTCAATTAGTTTTAATTGAAAACGGACCCCAGCAGAGTGAAATGCAACCCATTTAATTACAATATTACAATTATTAATGATACCACTACTTAACCAAACATTATTTCTTCATGGATCTTAATGGGACACATGAATAAAGGTCAATGTAGGCTAATCCTGCAGCTGATTCGGATTATAATCATCATTTTTTATTCACAAAACTGGAAATGATAAAATTCCGTTTTTCTGGGTTATCATATATCAAAAACTTTGTGTTTATAAATTCTACATGCTATTTTGCTTCGAAAAGTATTGTGTATATTTTATTTATTTTAGTACTTCTTACACTATACAAATGCAATGAAACGCGTTGTGTATAGTCTAAGAGCTGGAGCCGAAAAACTCTTTGATCTTTGATATGGACATTACTAAACAGGAGCTCTGAGCTCTGAGCTCTCCGACACTTTCAGTGGTGCAGGACTTAGGTACGGATGACCAAAGTGGCCATTTTTTTCTTAAACGCAAACTATCGATGATACCTGTGATTTTTTTTTTAAGATGGAAGATTATAAGCTACTTATTATATATTCCAACTCTCCGACAGCTACGGTGGTGCAAACTTGGTGGCTGACAGGGGTGAAGTTGCCAAAAATAAAAAAAAAACAAATCACAACTGATATGTCGGAGAAATTGACTACTGCTTTCTCATTATATAATAAATCATGTGTGAAAATCTCCGACAGCTACGTTGGTGCATAAGGCAGTAAAATGGGATTTTATAGAAGCGCCCCCGAGCCTCGCGCCATTCACGTTTATCATATGCATACGTATTTTATCGATAAAAACTCGTACAAATTCAATTTTTTATCTGAAAATAACCATTTTTATGTTTATTAATGTAATAATTAACTTACCCCATTTTTGTTGAATTGAATTATATATTTCATTATAATTAATTTCACTTGCGAATACTTAGCTATAGTCTATTCAACCAACTTATGTCTCTAAAAGATTAACATAATTCGCTGAAAAACTTTGTTTGCAGTGAAAGGCACGGTAAACTGCACTGGATTTTGGTAAATATATTTAATTTTAGCAAACTGTTAAACATTAAGAAAGAACACCAGTGCAGTTTACCGTGCTTTTCACTTCAACAGAGGTTTTCTGCGAATTCCGTTTAATCGTTTAGAGACATAAGTTGGTTGAATGAGCTATACCCAAGAAGGACATATTATTTATGATTTCACAGTTAATTTAATACATAGGTGAAAAATAATGTTATATTTGTAGTTATTTTATGAGAAATTTTTCATCGATTTAAATTAATAAAAAGTAAAACATTGTGGGATTGAGTTCAGTAGGGATCTGTTTATAAGCATTCAACCAAACATTAGTAACATAACGTGCTCTTAAAAGGTGTTGATAAAGTTCAGAGCTACAAGGGGGCAAGCTTGAGGCATCAAAATTCTTAATTTTTTTTTTTAAAAAGGTTCGTCTATGTTGTGCATTTTATATTGACGATTAAAATGTGTTAATCTAACATCATTAACCTTTCGTTGAATAATTCTTTTAGTTGCACTTATACCTGAAGTTTACAATTGAGGAAGAAGAAATGTTGAAATACATTAAATTCATTTTTTACTTTTCTAGCGGAGTGTCCTAACAAACCGTACCTTTTAGTTGTGAATATCTTAAATTTTATAAACACGACGATAAGAAATAACGAGAAAAACGAAAAACTTTCATTATAAATGAAGGAAAAATCCCTAAAAAGACATGAGAAACGGGAGAAATAATAAATAAATATATAAAATACTTTCATAATACAGAAATAAAAATACTATATAGAAAATAACTGTTATGACAATTACTTACGAATATTACATTTAATTTTATACTGCTCTATGACTAATTTATTCGCAGTCGTAAACAATCTGTAGCAGGTTCGATGATACCCATGCAAATTGTCAATTTCTTCCGGTAGAACCTCATCACTATATTTAATATTGCACGTTATTCTAATTTCTAGTTTGTCTCTGCAGGTTTTCAATGTCTTTTCATTAAATAATATTACTTTTTCATTTTCAACCTTGCAACATTTAAAAATACACGCCATTTTAATAAAATAAATTATTGTTTTGTTAGGACTAAGCAAGCGTGTGTCAATTATCTATGTGAGCAATGGTTTTTAAAAAGGTACTGATCTTGACGCTTGTGTATAAAGGTATATTATAATAAATCAACAAAATAAAACAAAGAACTCTTTTACAGTAATATTTTGTATATCTGTTCATTTTTAGAGATTATATATTTTTAAATTTTACAACTTTGCACTTATGCACCAACGTAGCTGTCGGAGATTTTCACACATGATTTATTATATAATGAGAAAGCAGTAGTCAATTTCTCCGACATATCAGTTGTGATTTGTTTTTTTTTTTATTTTTGGCAACTTCACCCCTGTCAGCCACCAAGTTTGCACCACCGTAGCTGTCAGAGAGTTGGAATATATAATAAGTAGCTTATAATCTTCCATCTTAAAAAAAAATCACACGTATCATCGATAGTTTGCGTTTAAGAAAAAAATGGCCACTTTGGTCATCCGTACCTAAGTCCTGCACCACTGAAAGTGTCGGAGAGCTCGGATAATTAATTCTGTTTAGTAATACAATGAGTTTTAATCGAGTTTGTCCATATCAAAGATCAAAGAGTTTTTCGGCTCCAGCTCTCCTACTAGTAGTTCCGTACTACATTTTCTAACACAATATTATTTTATTAATATTTTTTATATTCGAATAAAAATTATTGTATGATAACGCGGACAAAAGTAACACTTCTCGTCATTGTATCATAAACTACGATTATAATTCAAAAGTAAATCATATTTGCACAATACGAATTGACAATTATTTATACATTATTTTGAAAGTTTAGTATATCGATTTTCGGATAATATTACTATGCTATCTGATAATCTATTATGTTTGAGATCAATTACGGAAAAGTCACGTAGTATATCATTTCAGAGTAGTTCATTTAGGTTGGACAGCTTGAGATGAGGTTGTTATTCAATATTACCAAAATAACCAATATTAGCAGGGGCAAATATGTATTGGACATCACAAAGTCAAATTTCGACAACAATTATAAATGTATGGTTTAATTAATTTCTTAATAACATTCCTCAAGGTTCAGTTCTTGCCCTTTTTCTGGTTATGATACATGAATGAATCTTTCAACTAAACCAGAAATTGGGTATCGTGCAAAAAACTAAAAATAGGTTTAAAGTAGGGTTAGCCATATGTGAGTAGTAATTACTGAAGGTGTGGAAGAAAATAAAGTCCTTTTTTATCTCACAAGTTATTTATTTCAACTTCAAATAAATAACTTGTGAGATAAAAAGGACTTTATTTTCTTCCATGCCTTCACTAAAAATAGGCTCTGACGTACGATTTGAAATACCTAAATACTGATTAAAAGCGACTCAGAGTCACAATCGTCTTCTAACGTTTTGAAAAAGATTTTTCCCGGATCCATTGTTACCATCCATAAACAAAATTACAATGAATCCAGGAAAAAATTACCATCAAAGGAATAAAAACAGCTCAAGAAGTGACTTGCGCAAAAATCGGCAGCAAAGGTTCTGACATGTATGCAGCTTAATTTGGCTGTGACTGGAAACCTTGTGATAGAGACAGGAAAATACTGAAATTATTGAATTATTCGATAATATTGTTTTATCGAGCCCCTCATTCCGCTTCTGTTTTTGCTCATTAGATAGAAAATAAATCTTTATTGGTGGCAGACCACAGAAATTGAAGCCTCTTGGAGTTGTATGTTCAGACACATAATAAATTTAAGCAGTATGGAGAAGTAGCGAGACTGTTCGGTTACCGCTATTACGTAATGTGG
The DNA here is from genome assembly GCA_949320105.2 of Crepidodera aurea. Taxonomy (NCBI): domain Eukaryota; kingdom Metazoa; phylum Arthropoda; class Insecta; order Coleoptera; family Chrysomelidae; genus Crepidodera; species Crepidodera aurea. Next base: position 15,448,710 of record OX439478.2, read on the forward strand.
GAATTCTGAAACGCCCTTCGGAAAAGGGAAATCTATTTCGCCGGCAGTTTAATACCTCGTTTTTAACGACCAATAAAATGAACAGTGTCAGAGTTAGATTAGTGCAGTCTCTAACAGGTAGAAGGTTATAAAATATATTTATTTATTTTTTTCGTTTTTCGCATCTTTTATGATTTTCTTTGATGGCAAATTTACTAAATCAATAATTCACAATTTTTAGTTGTTTTATTAATTAGAAACCATTTATTGCTTGAAATAAATATAATTTATTTTTGCTCCTCGGGGAGCTTTTTGAAACTTCTTTCCCTAACTTCTATTCCTTCATAAACTAAAAGTATTCATTTGACTGTCATAAATGATCTTGTTTATTGAGTAATCAGTCAAAAAAGTGAAGAATTATACTGGTTCGTCCAGTTAAATTCTACTGATTCCCTTTAGCTCACTTAGGAATAATTGGATCATTAAAAGTGACTGGAATTTATTGAAAATTGACTGGAATTCGTTGAGAATTGGCTAATTTGAATTTAGAGAGTAGGGAAACCATGCAAGCGCATGCAGGAAAAATTACCCGGGCAGAAAGAGAGAAAAGATAGAATAAGCACTATAGCAGACGACTAATCAATAGCCAATCGCAGTTTTTGGGCATTCTATATTTTCTCCTTCTAAACCTTCCTCATTAGCTTTTGTTTGCAATTTCACTTCTTTTATTCCTTTTTGAAAATCTACCAATTTCTCCTCTACTTCTCCTTGTATGTGACTATCTATTTTATCCCCTAATTGGCATATCTTCTCTTCCAATTCATTCTCTATGGCCTGTCTGATTCTAACACCATTTTCTTGAATTTCTTCTATTAAATTTTTCTCCTTTTATGTTTTCTTGTATATTTTTGATTTGCTCCTTCTGCTCTTCTTGTTCCTTTTTAATTTTTTCTATTTGTTCTAAACTCTTTTCTCATTTCCTGTTCATTTTTTAAATTGACTGCAGTTCAAAACAAAAAAATTAATCTAAGAACTAATATAGGAAAATAATTATTTAGGTGAAGATTTTGGGAGTACTTACGATTCGATTTAATCAAGACAGTAGCTGCGCTTTATTTTATTTTTAGATAAGCATACATTTTTATTTGATGAATTCTGTACGAAATCAATAGAGCTACCGACACCTTACACCTTATTCGTACATTTCGTACATGGGAGAATTGTGCTGTTCTCAAAATAGTTTCATAAACCTAATCAATAATCTCGTGAGGTCGAGGAATTTCTTTCTCAGAGAGGATGATTTTAATTTCCTGGAATTTTCCTTCCGCGCCACTTATTTATGTGAGTCGGCATAAATCAAAAAGTTACACGGCAACTTTTCCGACCTTGTGTATCCCGTATTTAATTTTAATATCCGTTGAAAAATTTGATATACATTTTTCTTACAAACAGCTAAGCATTAATTTAAAAAATGTTTTCTACTCAAAGCAAAGATTTATCACTCGGGACGCCAGAATCTACAAGTCTAATGCGTGAAGTAGGTTTTAATCAGCCAAAAGTGGCTTTGTATTTTTCAAACTTATGAACGAACATCATTTTTCTCCATCTAACAGTTATAACTGCGACGAAACGCGTGTCTCCTGTGCTCAGAAGCACCGAAACGTTGTAGGGGAGCTAAGTTTAGCTGAAAAAGACAAAAACATAACCATCTTATTCCTCCATTTTTTGTAATTTGATGGTCATAGCAGAAAACATTTCTGTTCCTGACAAAGATGCATCTCTTGATGATCTCCCAAGTATCTAAATGTTCAGCCAATTATCTACAAGTTTTACATGGAACTTTTTTCGATAGGACGCATATAATACTGTTAAGAATTTTCTATGAATTCGGGTATTTTAAATCGGTTTGGCCCTGCTCTAGTTCCCTACAATTTATATTAATAACTTTTTTTTAGAAGTTTGGGACATCTGGTATGTTGCCGAGCATGTTGGCGAATATGTTCACTAATGACTAATGAGTTGTCTGCTTGTCTGATCTGAGCAATTTGACACGAAAATCAAAAACATACGATTTAAAATGTTTTATATATTTATCGATCTAAATTTCGATAGAAAATATTTTACGCAAAAAAGTTAAATATATTCAAGGGAATGTCGGTTTTTGTAAAGTTGTAAAAGATGTTTTTAAATTTACCACATTAATAGATCAGATAAGAAAAACGTTGAAACGTATGTTTTGTTTTTGCTGGTAGAGATAAGCCTGAAAGTAGTTGGTGAAATTGTGATGAAGAGAAGGGTCAACCATAGCTCGGACATTTTATGAGATTACTTTAGATTATTTTAATTGATTCGTCCTATTTAATGTTATGATATTGTTTTGTGGGCTATACAAATATTTGGCAGTGAGTGCGACATGAAAGTTCTGTGAATATCGTTTATTTCAATATACGGATATGGTGAGGAGATTTATCGTAACAGGTAAATGCGATAAAATAATCGTTTTTACAAATACAAACATAAAAACCAAACTTATTATTTACAATCAAAAATGTATTATCTCAACTATATTTATATATTTAAATGTAAATAAATAAATTTATATGGAGCGTTCAATTTAATAATAATTGCAAAAATCGAAACCAATATGATATAAATCTTTACAATATTAAAACCTTTAAAATGAACATCGATAAAACAAGACTAATCGTTATTAGTCATCAAAATAGTGCTTATTTATTTATATAAATCAATTTCTGATTTATTACATATTATAAAGTGTATTTTTAACTTTATTTTAAAAAAAAATAATTTCTGATATATATAAACACCATTTTGAAAATAAAAATGTCATCGAATGAATGCTGTAAAAAAATTGATAATTTTAAAACCAAATTTTCGATTTTGTTTTCGAAATTGTAAACTTAACATACACTTTAGAGCCCTTTAAAGTACCTGAGAGCCTAGTTTCAGCGATATCACATTTTATGAGAGCTCAAAGTCTCTGACAACTGGGCAAATAAAGGTAACAGGTCTCACAAATAGATCAAATTAACATTTGAGAATGTTTTGAAAGACAGATAGAGATTTCGGACACTGCGAATTTGTGTAAACATATTTAATAATTTGTTTTTTGTTTGTACATTCGTCCAATATAGATGTGACCTTTAACCTTTTGCTATTTCTGCAAAATACAATATTTATTGTTATGCCAAAAATTTATCATATTTTGTATACAAAGTTGTGTATGTATGTGAACATTTTATTTTAAAACGGCAGTTTTTATACAAAAATAAAAATGCTTTTATGCATCCTGAAATTAGGTTATATCACAAAAAATATTTAGTAGTATTTTCCCTCATATGTGGATGGCATATTTATAAACCCATATTTGTAATAACAATGTCTTTATTATTCAATATAATCATTTTTATGCTGTTATCTCTTCCATACAAAAACATAACTTCACTTGCTTTTCAAATAAATTGTTTTGATCGGGAAATAAATGATAATGCGAAGGAGTTAACTCTGGCAAGTAGGGGAGGAAAGGTCAATCGATATAATAGCCATACGGAACTTGTGAGGAGATCCATTGTCTTGAAAACGACGCATACCTATAGACGTTTCTCACAATTTATTTTTTCGCAGTTAGAATCATACTTACCAGTTTTAACTCTTTTCTAAGTTCTGAAACTACTGAAAATAGGTTTTTTATAAGTACTTTCCTCAAAAGTTCCTTGGAATTTGCACTTATTTTTGAGCGTATAAAAGATTTTCAGCAGAACAAAAACTATATTGAAAATATTTGTGCCGCATCACAAATAAAAGGTACTTTGCCTCTGCAGTTTTATTTTATTCCATTTTCAATCTCTACCCCAACATACCAAAATAGCTTTTATATTTTAAAAGATTTGAAACTCCCCTATACTTCGTACGTAGGCTTAATCTTCAAGAAAACTCCCCGAAGCTCTTTGTAGTTTACTTATTCCTTTTTATTTTCAGCTTCTATTTGAATATCGCATTCCTTGTTGAATTCAGATCAGTTGACATATAAAGTTTTTCAGAAAATTTGATGGTGACAAAATAGAAATCATTGAATTTAGTATTATTAAACAGTTTGTCCAGTTTCATAAAAACTTCGCTGAATCGTTGTCAGACTTGTCAACAATTTCTTGCTTGTGAATATTATGAATAGGTTGATCGTTAATATTTTGTACATTTAAAAGTTCAACAGATACGAAAAGAATTTTATATTAAGTTTAAAAAATCGTTCAACCTTTGTAGAACTTTTTATACTTTAAAGTTTATATGCTATACTGTATTTGAAAATCAAGAGAGAGTAAATTCCCAGAAATGTTTTGCAGTTATCAGTGTTAAAGGCAGTAAACCATAGACGTGCGTTTTCAAAATTAAATTAATATGGAAATAGAAATATTTAATTTGTTTTAGTTATTTATACCTATATTACCAATTTTAGATAGATAAACATAATTCGTAAGTAGTAATTTAATTTGGGTAAAATGAAGAAAAAGTCAATATTATTTTAGGCATTTTGTTTTAGGCATATGTTTATTTACAAAATATGTATATAATATGTACAGATAATTACAATTATTTATAAATTAATATGAGGAGCTAAAAAAACAATTAAGTAGGTATATGAGAAAAAAAAACCAACCGCAAGGATAAAATTTGACGAGCAACATGCAAAAAATACGACAATATTAAATCTTAAAAAATAAAAATCTAAAAATAAAATTAAAGTACATAAATTAATAATTTTAAAGTTATGGTTCCTCGCACTCTGTGTCAGAAGATTCACCATCTGATTCTAGAGAAATTACAATGGGCTCTATAGTAATATCAATTATGTTATCTAGCTCCCACATTTTTTTTTCTATTTCTGTAACGTGTCTAATACATTTTTGCCAATTTTCACTTGTTACTTCAGATATTGCCTTATTGGAGAGATTTTTAACATCTGATAATTTAAAAGTAGTGTTATTTCTGGCAACATATCCTTTAACTTGAGCCCATATTAATTCTATCGGATTCAGCTCACAATGGTAGGGTGGTAAACGAAGGATTTCAATTTCTCGTTTTTTGGCATCTCCTCAATATTATATTTTTTATAATTTTGCTTATGTTTTTTAGCAATAGTTAACAATTCTGCCCTCAAAGGCTAAATTTTTAGAAGATAACCATTTTGCAATTTCACCCTTTTTCCATTTAGTGGTTGGTAAAGGTTCAAGTAATCTGGAGTGGTAACTTGCATTGTCCATTACAATAACCGATCCTTTTGGTATGAATTGAATCATCTGTTCAAAATATTCCTCAAACACGTCTCCATTCATTTCTTCGTGATAATCAACGGTTTTTTTTGATTCAAATAAGAGTAAACCATTCTCAAAAAAACCGTTTGTACTGCCTATATGACAAATAATTAATCTTTTACCTTTTCCTATAGGTTCCTTAAAACCAGTAGTATATCCTTCTAGAAAAGCTTGATGGGATGATTTTATATTTTTGTCTTTCCAAACTCTTCCTACACAATGTCCTTCATTAACCCATGTTTCATCTAAATAATAAATGTTTTTATTTTGAGCTTTAACTTGTTGTATTCTTCTGAGGTACTGTCTTCTCCAACATACAATTTCTTCAGAATCAATTAGCATTGAGTGTCTGCCCATTTTTTCAAATTTAAAGTTTAACTCATGTAACACTTTCCATAGTTTATCCCGGCTTATTGTGGGTAAATCAACATCATTCGTAATGGCTTGCAAAACTTTATCTAAAGTTGGTATTTGCTTGTTTATAAAAAATGAGTGAACAAGCTTACGAATAGCATTTTTAAAAAACTCGTCCACGTTGACTTTTAATAGTTTTGGTCTACCTGGTTTCGGCTTTGGTGAGGTTACTCCACCTGATTTTTCCTCCTTTAGAACTCTATATATTGTAGATTTTCCATATCCCATTGCCTTAGATGTTGTTTCAACTACACTGTCAATAGTGTTTGAGGGATTTTGATGTTTAAAATAGTGGTACACATTCACTACAGCACTCTTTTCATTGAGCGATAAATGGTGTCTAGTTTTAATTTTTTCACTGGCGTATACTCACAAACTGCTTCCATTTTTAGTCACTACTATTTGTCACGTTTATCGAAAATCAAATAACTGCATTTCTAGAAACTATTTAAGTCAAAATATCTGTCATTAGAAGCTGTTGCCATTCGGAGGTCGTTAAATAACAATTATCCCTTTCTATTCTGGTTACGCCTATGACGCACGTTAATCCTCTTAGGCCTACTGTAGTAACAATGAAAGATCATAAAATAATGTGATAGTCCAAGAAATTTAATAAATTTTGTATTGAAATTAACAAAAACAATTTAGAATGCATTACAAATATTGAAGTTTTACCGCACGTACTGTACTATAGTTTTGCATACCGAATTACTTTTTATTCCGGGAATTTACTCTCTCTTGATTTTCAAATATAGTATAACCTTGAAATCAAGAGACTTTTCAGGCATAAATAAAATCATTCTCAACCTTTTGCTCCTACAAAAATGTTAACTATATTTGAATATTTTAAAATTAAACTACTTTTATTGAAGACTAAACTTACAAATAAAATATAAGTCGGAATGGTAATTTTGTTTTTATAACAACAAATATTGCGGCCCAAAAAATGATAGCTTTTGTTAAAAACCGATATTTGGAGTCATTTCCGATCAAACCGGAAGTTGAATTTTCATATATTGGAAGTTTTGCGATCAGGCGACCCTTCGGGGTATTGACACAATCGTTCAAACAACAAAGACCACATAACATACATAACAAATAACTCTGTTTTTTCTCTCGTATTTTTCAGGACTTAAACAATAAAAATTGAACAGACGCGCGAGATTTTGTTGTGATCGGTAAATAAGCGAAAATTGCATAAGAAGATATATTATTTTTAATGGGTTTATCATCAACACGTTGTTCTGGGTAAATAAGCTGTTTTTTTGGTCTCAATACTTCACGTTTTCTGTAGGTTGTTATGGCAGAAAATGTCAGTTTAAGATCCATTAAAAGTATTATATGATAACTTGAGCTAAAAAGACATTTCTCAGAAGTTAATATACAAGATATTTCTCATAAAATTTAAAATATATTCAAAACAGGTTTATTTTACTTCTCTTAAGCTTTTCAGCGAAAATTAATCTTCTTTGAATAATGTAATAAATTAAATTAAGAGTAAATAACAGTTCGTAATGTTTTTCTGCATTATAAAATTCAGAACCACCCTAAAGAAAATAAAGTTTTTAAATAACATTTAACCTTAAATTGCTTGTTTATTAAAAATAAAACGAAAACAACACGTCTCCATAAAAACAAACACAGCAAGCATTTCCTCTGTTTTCCACTTGGAAAAATGGGACAGACGCTAAAAAGATAACTGAGTTGTATCTGGCTTGATGCTGTCACTTTTCCAATTGCGAAATACTATTTAAACAAAGAAAAAGGTTGATGGAAAACAGAAATATAATTTGGTGTGACAAGTGGAATACCTACGAAACAATTTTTCTGTCTGAATTGAAATACAGCAATTAATCATTTGTTTTGATTCATTGTCTTATAATATATAATCCGATTGAAATAAAATGCAAACAGATAATGTCAATGATTAATTTGAAATTATAGTAATTATTAATTAAAATTGCGTAGTTATATTAGACTTATTTTTTTCAATTAAATTCCAAGGTTTATAATAATATTAATATACTTTAAAGCGTTTAAAAATAAATCCAAATATTTTCTTTTGGTGTGTATTAAGTATCCTACTTAAGAGAAATGTGATCTTTATTTTCTTTTGCGTAAATACGACACGACAAATGCATAGATCATTTAAGATTCACGACATTATTCGTCGTTTTCCCCAACACAATCGCAGCACGGCATGAGGATGATATTTACGGAATCAAATTGTCATGTCTCTTCTGACATCTGTCAATGCCTTGTTCAGATCTTTGAAATTCATTGTGGTTAATGTTCCCGTCGCGGAAAAGTAGCTAAAGTGAAAAAAGCGCCCTTTAGAATACTATTCCTGAATAGAGAATGCGAGCTAAAATGTTTTGTATTACAAAAAAACGTTCGGGAAGGTTTTGTTGTCTTTTAAGGGTTAGCGTAATGGATAGCGCTGATCCTGACGGGCGTTCGCAGCGTGCATCACATGCAGTTACCAATGTTAAAGGGAAGCGCCTCAAAGAAGCGACATTAATGCTCCTCGTTATAAAATGTGGCCTAAAAGCGAAAGCTACCTAATTCATATCTAACGTGTTGAGTTGTCAAAAGCATAAAAAAATACATACAGCCCGCTATTTAACAATGAATTAACGAAACCAATACTTCGAGGATTCAGCCAACATCAAGAAATTCTACAAATATGTTTTTTGCAGGATTAAAATCTACAAGGTCCTTACGAATTCTTCTGGTACAGTTTTGACAAACTTATTGTTTTGTAAAGGATTTGTGATCATAACAGTTTACTGTCTTGTTTCATTTTTTGTGAAATCCTCTGTTTTATCAGAGTTATCAAAAGTCAGTACGTAGAATTACCTGAGATTTTGAGGTCATAAAAATTTGTATAAGTTAATATTTTATTGAGTTTCCTGATACTGGAATAACAGCCATAACCACTGTTCCGTTAAATCTTGTAGGCATGTGAAATCTTGCATCATCGATCTATCAACAACTATAGGGGTTGTTAGGTTAGGTGGCTAGGGCATCTCAAACTAAATTTCTTTTCAAAATTACGTGCCGCACATATTTATTACTCACGATCTCGGAAGGTCTTAAAAAAATTGATCCTTCGAGACTGCTAAGACGCAATTGTTATTCAATCTGCATTTTCTTTAAAATAATACTAGACGCTCTTTTTACGGAATTTGATTTATGGATGTTGAACAGTAATTCGTTTTTGTTAAATCTATTTTAAGAGTGGCTTCTTACTTTCTGACATCGTATTAATTTAGAAGTTAGAAAGCTTATTTCACTCTAAGGGGCTGTTCTCGGACTTTTTGGTGTAGAGCTTTTCCATGATCTGTCACGTTTTAGTAATTAAATAAAACAAGGTGCAACAAGAAGCTGTTCGTGGACTCATATAAGTCACAGATGTTTCGTAACTTAGGTCAAATAATTATTAAACAGATTTAAAAATTAAAATGAAGATAACTGTGAATTCTGCTCTTACCCAACTTACATCTAAATTAGTCCTTGATATTTTCGTAGAAAAAAGGTTATACGATTCTCTTTGATAAAGAAATTCATTAAAAAAACATCTGAATTTGTTTTTCACTAAAATCAGGTCAAGGCCTTACAAGGTAATTGGTTCAAATTTACGATGAACCGTCTTCAAAAATGATATAATTAGATGGCCTTTTATTTAATATTTCAAGAACTTACTGTATTTGTTTTTATTTTCAGGTGAGTTATCAAGCTTTTTATTTAGACCACAACAAAGCTAATATTACTGTAAGTATGTTTTTGTACTAACATTATTATGATTGGGCTATTTCGATAAATTTACTGTCGTTAGCCATTTATTGATCGTGTATTTAATAACTTATTTATTTCATAAACACTGAACTTTACTTTTAAAACAACGCCGCAATGAGGTAGTGGTATTATTGTTGTTCTAGTTAATTGTTATCTAATATAATTATCTTATAAGGCTTTATTAATTTTAACCCCAATTTTATGCTTATCTTTGTAAGCGGTGATTATCTGGATTCTGAATCGACTGGTGAGATAATCTGTCTTATTGGCTGATCATGATTTGAAGTTTTCGGTCGTAGCTTGTTTAGAGTTTTGTTCACACCAATAGCAGTTTGCATTATTGTATGTTGTTTTGAGATAATACAAATTTATCATTTATCACTAGTCCTTTTTTATATAAAACAAATGCCTTAAGCCCCTCTACTCATAATCTGAAATAAATCACTATATTGATTGGAAAGTTAATTTGTTTACGTTTTGTTTTATTTGTTTAATGCTTAGTGTTAATGCCAATGAATTTTTAAAACTCCTAGAAACACAATATAAACGTAAAGTGGTTTCATATAATTTAATTGATCTTCCTCAAGTGCTTCTCTGTCAGTTTCTAATTGAAATGCTCGAGGATATCAATTAATTGAAGGAGAATTGGAAAAAGCAAATTTAAGTGAATGAAGTGGTTGGAAAAGTTCAGAGACAAGAAACATTTCTGGATAAAACGAAGATTCCAAAAAAAAGGACTTGTGTTGTTTTCCAAGTTTCTATTATGTCAAATTTAAAGATGTACCAAGATTAGTCAGTTTTATCCATTATTTATTATCCTTATCTGCAAATCTAGAACTCAGTCAAACTCCGAATTGCACAATCAATCCCTTCATTAATTTTAACGCTATTAATTTAACCAGACATATAACATATTGCCCCTAATTTTAAACCAATTCAATTTGCGTTCCAAATAGTTAAAAGGTCATGTTTGAAGTATCACCAATCGATAGACGATAATGAACTTGCAACATGCAAAATGCTAAATATAAATATGCAAATTGTAAGGTAAATATAAGACTGAATTTACAGGGCAATAGGATTAAACCAAAGCGATAACAAATCCAGATGTAAGAAGAGGTTTATTAAATCAACAATGTATTTAAATTATTTCTAAACACGAAACAGTAAAAAGTAATGAGTAAGAGTTTGACAGTCAATAATATACTTATTAGAGACATAACTTTTTCATTCCATTATTCGTCAAATAAACCCAAATATTAAATACAATTTTTTAGCTTGTAAACCTGAGAGTTTCTTAAATAATCCACGTATTTCTATTTTAAACTAAACTTCGATTGTCGTCTCTGTTTTCCTTTCGATTACAATTTTGAAATAATAGTCAACAAATCACCCTGGATAGTGGAATCATTGGAGAACTCCATGTAAAAGTTCAAGGAGTTTTCAAGTGTAAATAAACAACCTTAAAAGTAAAACACAGGCTTCATTTAAAAGGATTTATTTGCTGACTCTAATGATCAGTTTAGTTAGGTTATTTCTTGCAAATACTGAAAGATTTCAGATACTCTTAGAGAGATATTTGAAGAGGATAAATATTCATTTAAGACACTTTTCTGGAGATATATAAATCAGGAATAAACATTATACAGGGTGTCCCACGACGTACTGTACACAGTCCAACCATAAGTACTATGGACCGAGGCCATTTTATATCTGGTATTACAAAATGGCTTGTTGCGTTTTTGACGGATATACAGGGTGATATTTGAAAATATGTGAATTAATCTACGTTAAGTATATCTAAAAGTAAAAATCTCAGACCAATCAAATTTGGCACACTGAGTGTGCTCCCTGAGCTTAATAAAATAGATTTTAAAAAAATTTTAATTTCAGGTCCGGACTTAGTTTTTTTTAGATTTTTATTGGTTCTTTGAAAACAACACCCTGTAAGGCAGACCAGACAATTTTTATTTTTCTCACTTTAAAGCTTAAGGATGATACTAAGCAACAGGTAAAAAAAATTGAACGCGCAACTTTTTGTTTTCTGCAGAATAAAAAAATAGAACTTTGAAAAATAGTATAATTTTAATGGATTCACATTCTTCTTATGACTGATGCGGCACTACATTGATAGCACATCATCATTTTTCAACAAAAATCATAAGGACAGTTCATTTTACTCGATATAAAGTATTATTCGGTCAACCGTTGAAATTCCAGTGCCGTATTTATTTTTTGCAGCCTCTGTACCAGTTGGGGGTGATATGGATGGAGGAGACCTTTCTTTAACGCCCTGAAAACTGTGGACTTAGAAATATTCAAAATACTGGATATTTGCCGGGTACTTAGCTTCTCATTTTGATTTACCATTTCCAAAATACCCTCTTTTTGGTCTTGTCAGTCCCTCACCACGTTCTGTCACAAACTGTCAAAATGGACGTCAAAGCGAATTCAAAGCCTACTTGCATTTGCACAATAATCAAAAGTAATAGTTTTTTCTTTGACGTTACAGAAAGAAAATTTGTAAAACTCGTTTTACAGGGTGTTGTTTTTACAGGATCAATAAAAACTTTAAAAAAATTAATACGGCCCTGGAATTTCAACGGTTGACCGAATAATACTTTATATCGAGTAAAATGAACTGTCCTTATGATTTTTGTTGAAAAATGATGATGTGCTATCAATGTAGTGCCGCATCAGTCATAAGAAGAATGCGAATCCATTAAAATTATACTATTTTTCAAAGTTCTATTTTTTTCTGCAGAAAACAAAAAGTTGCGCAATCAATTTTTTTTGACTGTTGCTTAGTATCATCCTTAAGCTTTAAAGTGAAAAAAATAAAAATTGTCTGATCTGGCTTACAGGGTGTTGTTTTCAAAAAACCAATAAAAATCTAAAAAAAACTAAGTCAGGGTGCCAAATTTGATTGGTCTGAGATTTTTACTTTCAGATATACTTAACGTAGAATAATTCACATATTTTCAAATATCTCCCTGTATATCCGTCAAAAACGCAACAAGTCATTTTTTAATACCAGATATGAAATGGCCTCGGTCCATAGTACTTATGGTTGGACTGTGTACAGTACGTCGTGGGATACCCTGTATACGAGGTGGAATTGATAATATAGTTTATCACGACAAAAAACAGATATTTCCTGTAATTTAGGAGATTTAAAATTTTGGTAAAATTGATTATAGGGTCTTCTGGTAATTAAATTTAAGTTGCGTAATTTAAAATAATTAAATCAGACCTATTGTCTAATTAAAAAAATAGTGATCCTGATCCTGCTGGTGACATGCTTTTGGAGGATCGATAAATTGGGCTTAAACGTATATAGCGGAGACTGAATATTTCACAGGTATGCATCCGTCGGAGTTCTTCTTTAAAATGATATTCTACGCTGTTCCGTGATATTTTTCTTGAAATTATATCCCCAAAACTTTTACTTTTAATAGTTAAATTGAAAAAAATTTATAGCGCGTCAGTGTTGAGAAACATAGCGTCAATTTGTAGTTATAAAGTACATTTTGAAGTGAAGTAATAAAAGTGGTTGAACTGCGGATTGTTTAGATTCCGAGAAAAATCCTTTACAGTTGAACGAAAAATTCAAATTAAGTTCAAGATATTTAAATTACCAGGAAAATATATATCCTAGACCTGGTACATGCTATTATAATTCACCTGTTAACCTTATTTATGCATACACTGTTTTTTGGATCGATATTTGTTGTACGGAAGTTTAATCAACACTCAACTTAAGTTATTTTATCTTCCGGAATCTACTGGGAATAATAGTCATTACAAGATTAGAGAATTACTCCTAACGAAAATATCTTCATGAAATCTAACTGAAACTATTTATTTATAGACCGAGAATGCTTATCGTGACTAAAGTTTTTAACTTTAAATTTAAATTTAAATTAAGCTTTATGGGTATTTCAGGAAGTACAGCTGTTTAAGTGAAAGGTAAAAACTTTTATTGCGACAGTTAATTTTTAAAAATGATGTGACAAAAATTGTTTCTATGTAAATAATTAAATTTAAAAATTTTGTCGTAATATTAATGACAGATCTTTGACAACTTCGTTCCCTAAGTTTTCATATAAAATTCAAAGTTACTTGTTCTGCCAATACATCGTTTAAACTAATGAAAGATCATTCAATATGTTCAAGAATATTTTGTAAAAATAAATAATTAAATATCTTCTGGCTGCAGTGGCTGCTCAAAAATTTTGTAGCTGATACGATGTTTCGGCCCTTTTTGAGGGGGAAAGTTAGTTTTTTAGGATATAAATGGATTTAGAATCTACAAAAAAAATTCAAAAAAATTAAAATTTGGTTTACTCAGAATGAATTTTGTATAAGAAACGATTGGCAATGTCGAAATTACCGAAAAAAATGTTTGGGCCTTTTTTGGGGGAAAAAGTGAGTTTTTTAGGATAGAAATGGACCTAGAATCTACAAAATAATTCAAAAAAAGTAAAATTTGGTTTACGCAGAATAAATTTTGTCTAAGAAACGATTGGCAATGCCAAATTACCGATAAAAAGATGTTTGGGCATTTTTTGGGGGGAAAAGTGAGTTTTTTATGATATAAATGGACCTAGAATCTACAAAAAAAATCAAAAAAATTGAAATTTGGTTTACGCAGAAATGAGAAATATCCTCTCATTGTCCCTACTGCCCCTCCCTTGGAGCCGCCGTTGAGTATAGATGAAAAATATGTTAAAAATTACTCTGTGATTAATTTGACGTGCTTACCATTTTACTTTATTTTAATTTTCGGGCAATTCGCTTTTCCCAACCTTCACACAATTATTTGAATTTAAATGCAAATTACGGTTCAGAATTTCATTTGTGGAATTATTTTCGATGTCACTTCGTTTCAAGAAGTTTTCGTATATAAAATGAAATCGCTTTTAATTGCTTTATATATATACAAATGATTTCGAAATGTCCGGAATAATTATAAGCACGTAAATCACTTGATAAGAGAGACCGCAAAAGCACAAAATATCCAAAAATAGCAATTTTTTGTTACTTATTTATTAATACATACCGAAAAGTTAATCAGACCTGTTTTAAATCATGCCTAAAGGTCGCTGAAACATCATGATGTAGATCGACATGATTCAAAAACAATATAATAAAAAGTTATACACATTCGGACAAAATATTTCTTTGGTATATCTGTATATTTTAAATTTAGAAATAATAACATTTCTGTAAAACTAATTATACGAGGAATAGGACACACGAAGAACGAAATATTAGATTTTTATATAGCCCACTCGAGTTAGATCAAAAAAGGGGCTAACCCGGACAAAATTGAAAACGGCAATTTTTCTTCGGGAATCGTTAGGGGGGGTCACTGGCAGTCTAAATTTCGATTTGTGTATGTTCAAGTCCATTGCGTCAGCCGCCATATTGAATTTAAGGGTGCATATTTATTTATTCAATAACTCGTTCATTTGCAATTTTACATGAAAAATGGTAATGACCAAAGTTGTCTGGAATTAAATTTCCTACAATTTTGGTCGTTATCACTTTTTCGCAAGGATCGATATTTTTCGACTAAGAGCCGAAAGAGGGGGTGAAATTTGAGAAAGAGATAAATTAAGAGAGAAAGATAGAATAAATTGATGAAAATGAAGAAACAAAACCAAAAAATAAAAATTCAAAGATAGAAACCAAAAATGAAAAACGAAAAACGAAAAAAAAAAAAAAAATCGAAGAATGGAAAACGAACAATGAAAAATGAAAAATGAAAAATGAAAAACGAAAAATGAAAAACCAAAAACGAAAAATGAAAAATGAAAAATGATAAATGAAAAATGAAAAATGAAAAACGAAAAATGAAAAACCAAAAACCAAAAATGAAAAATGAAAAACGTAAAATGAAAAATGAAAAATGAAAAACGAAAAATGAAAAACCAAAAACCAAAAATGAAAAATGAAAAACGTAAAATGAGAAACGAAAAATGGAAAATGAAAATCGAAAAATGAAAAACGAAAAACGAAAAATGAAAAACGAAAAACGATGATCAGGGAAAAGGAGGTGTAAATTAACCATTTCTCGAACTGGTTAATTTACACCTCCTTTTCCCTGATCATCGTTTTTCGTTTTTCATTTTTCGTTTTTCGTTTTTCATTTTTCGATTTTCATTTTCCATTTTTCGTTTCTCATTTTACGTTTTTCATTTTTCATTTTTGGTTTTTGGTTTTTCATTTTTCGTTTTTCATTTTTCATTTTTCATTTTTCATTTTTCATTTTACGTTTTTCATTTTTCATTTTTGGTTTTTGGTTTTTCATTTTTCGTTTTTCATTTTTCATTTTTCATTTATCATTATCATTTTTCATTTTTCATTTTTCGTTTTTGGTTTTTCATTTTTCGTTTTTCATTTTTCATTTTTCATTTTTCATTGTTCGTTTTCCATTCTTCGATTTTTTTTTTTTTTTTCGTTTTTCGTTTTTCATTTTTCATTTTTGGTTTCTATCTTTGAATTTTTATTTTTTGGTTTTGTTTCTTCATTTTCATCAATTTATTCTATCTTTCTCTCTTAATTTATCTCTTTCTCAAATTTCACCCCCTCTTTCGGCTCTTAGTCGAAAAATATCGATCCTTGCGAAAAAGTGATAACGACCAAAATTGTAGGAAATTTAATTCCAGACAACTTTGGTCATTACCATTTTTCATGTAAAATTGCAAATGAACGAGTTATTGAATAAATAAATATGCACCCTTAAATTCAATATGGCGGCTGACGCAATGGACTTGAACATACACAAATCGAAATTTAGACTGCCAGTGACCCCCCCTAACAATTCCCGAAGAAAAATTGCCGTTTTCAATTTTGTCCGGGTCAAATTCTAACTCGATTGGGCTAATAATAACACATTGAATTAGTGACTTCCAACGGGATTTTACATAATTTCAGAGAGAAAAAGCGACATGACCCCATTTTTTTTTCTCGCTTCCGCTAAAACCGGGCTTTGACAAGAAATCTAAAGCAAATTCCGTTTAGAATAAAATGAAGATTTATACTAGCTGTACGTGAGATGTAGATAATACACACCAATACGTATTACCGAACAGGGGTTAAAAATACGAGAAAATGAAAATAATACACTTAAGGGAATATTTTATTTAATTTAAATTAAAAATTGTATAAATGACACATATTTTTATTACAGTCGACGAGTAAATAAAGAAAATCTTAGAAGGTGCTAATAAATAACTTGTGAGATAAAAAGGACTTTTTTCTTCCATACCTTCAATAATTATTACTCACATATGGCTAACCCTACTTTAAAAAAAAGAAAATCTAGTTTGGCAACATTTTTTTGGTGGTAGTTCAGCAATTATAATATTAACCATCTGTGGACTTTTCAGAAAAAAGAAGATTAGCTAAAGAGTACTTCGAATTTATCATAATCATTCTCTAAAGTAGTTAAAATGTCGCTTTGAAAATTGCCAAACTAGATTTTCTTATATTCGCTGTAAATCTTATTTTCATAGATTTACTTCAAAATCACATTATTTGTCTCTTTCTAATTATTAAACATTCACAGTCACATTTTATCTTATTTCTAGCACAGACAATTTCTGAGGTTTTCAAAATACAGTTAGTTACAATATAATCAGAATTTACAAAAAGTTGTTATAATAGCAATGATGTTTTAAAATTTTTCGCTACTCACCTTATAAAAAAACATTTATTTACAAAACAAATATATGAATAATTAAAATATTAATAATTACATTTTGCCACCCCTATGTTAAGGTTATTCTGGTACCCTTGTGTATATCTTTATTACTATATTTCTTTTTTGTGATTTTACAATATTTTTCGCGACCCTCAAAATTTTTCTGCGACCCGGTGCCTGGTCGCGACCCACACTTTGGAAAACGCTGCTCTAGGATAACAATTGTCCTAATTTTTGACCGCCAGCCAGAAAATTATGTTTTTGCTGACATATACACGTATTATTAAAGTTATATTGTCAAAGTTTTTCAATCATTTCTTGAATCTCAACTATACTTTTTCCTCTTGTTTCTGGTATGAACTTGTAAATTATATAGACTGCAATAAAACTTGAAATACTGAAGAACCAAATGCAGCAATGAACTCCGAATGCATCTGTTACGATAGGAAACATAAAATTCAATAAGAAAATAGCAAATCCGCTAATAGTTACTGTTACAGATACACCTATTGCTCTGGTACAACCTGGAAATAACACGCTAACAACTAACATAGAAATGGGTCCCAAACCAATCGAATACATCATCAGATTGATCATTAGACATAAGATTGGTAACCACATAACCTTGTCCAAATGCACCCAATTGATGTGTTTCCAATAAAAAAATAAACCCATAAAGAACAGAGCTATTGCTGATCCTAGGGTAGATGTGATTAATAAGAATCTTCTGTTGAACCTCTCAATACTCATAGCCGTACTAAGAACTATACTAATTTTAACCATTCCCGCTATAATTGAAACAGCATTGCCTGATAGATAAGTATCAGCTTCGTTAAAAATAGGAGCCAAAAATTGCATGATAACACTAACGCCAGACAAATGCTGCGCCATAACAGGTATTAGGCTTAAAAGAAGCGCTTTCCTAGATATTTTGCCTCGTATCAATGTACGCAATCCTACTTTGTTTGAAGTATTCGTTACTTTTATAGATGCTCGTATTTTGTCACACTCTTTCTGTATTTCTTGCAGACTTTTGTTTTTCCTGAGTTTTTCTATAGCTTCTATGGCTAATTTTAGTTTACCTTTGGAGGTTAAATAAACAGGAGATTCAGGTGCGAATAAGCAGAAACATACTAAATACGGTATTAATGGTAGTCCACACATTAAAGTCAAAACTTTTACACTTTGTATCAAAGATCCCACAACGTACACATACAAATGACCTGCGGGTAAAGCAAGCCCCATCAGGCAACCGAATTTGGCTCTGTTATGGTCCTCGCAAATTTCTAGAAGGTACATCGGTACTACCACTAAGCATCCCGAAAAATTTATAAAAATTATACACCTGGCTATAATATAAACGTACACATCATCACCTAAAGCAATTATTAAATTGCAAACTAGCACCGTCATACCCATACAGATCATAGTTTTTTTTCTTCCAACAGTATCGCTTATCTTTCCAATGAATAAAGATCCAATTAGACCTAATAAATATGGCAAACCTGCTAATAGTGACATTTCTATTGTTGTTATTTGTCTACCTATTGGATTGATCGCTGCATCGTTCGATGTTAGCTTGGGTATCACTGGACTCGCCCAAACGAGGTGAGAAGAACATGCAATCACCAATACCACAGCTAAAAACAATAACGAAAAATTTTGTAGCAATTTTTTATGTTCTAATCTTTTAAGTTAACAGAACAAAGTGGCAGAACATAAAACTGATAATTAAATGATTTAATGCTAATTAAATGCTCCAATTAGAAATTTAATGATTGATTGCAAGAAAACTTGGCAAAGAATTGTAAAAATTGGAATAATAAATGTTAACCCTAACCCTAACCCTAATTGAGAATTTAAAAATCATTTAATTAAATGGTTATTTCGTATTTGTGTCTCTATTTTAATGATTTTTTAATCTAACCATAAAAAACACAAAAAGCAATAGAATTTCTAATTAGAACATTTAATCAGCATTTAATTGTCTACCCTATCAAAAAGCGAACTCTGTCATATTTGTATCCCTATTTTAGTGGTTTGTTCCGCTAACTGTTTTTAAGCAAATACGATTAATGAAAAAATTCTAATTAAATCATTTAATCACCATTTAATTGCATATCGTATCAGAAAGCAATCTATTTCATATTTGTCTTCCTATTTTAAAGGTTTTTTAAACTAGCAAAAAAACAATAAAATTTTTAATTAGATCATTTAATCAGCATTTAATTGCTCTAATAAAAAGCTATGTATTTCATGTTTTTTTCCAATATTAACGATATGGCTCTGCTAACTTTTTCTCGAGTTGGCAAAACATAGAATTAAAATAAAACAAAACGAGCATTACTTTCCTGATTAAAGCATTTAATTAGCATTAAATTAATCAATTATTATCGGATTCATGTTCTGCCACTTAAGACACGTTCGATCTTGGCAATAAAATGGGTCGGCAAGACGTTGAGTGATTCGAAGTAATTTCAGTGATTTAAATGTCTTCAAGTTTGAATTTGAGTAAAGTTGAGAGCTTGCTTAATTAATTAAAAAAATATATAAAATCGAACACTTCTGTTGTGCGGCATATCTAACTTTTTCTTCGCGTGAAACATTTTTTTATAGTTGTAAATGTTTTTATTCTGCCTTTAATTTTAGAAATTACTGTCTTGATTCTTTTATATCTACACCTCATAAGATTAAAAAAAATGTCTTAAAATTTCAAGAAAAGTTTATCAAGACCTCAAAATTAAAAAATTAAATTAAATTTTATATTCATATTGTGTTTCTGACAATGTGAATTTGCTCAAAAGTTAAAAAACCTGAGATTCTTAAATGTATCTGATCTAGCTATGAACCAAAATTATATTTTTAATGAAGTATATATTTCTAAATATTTTACTGATTCCGAAATATTTTCGAAACCAAAAGTATATTAATATATTTTATATACACTGAAGAAATCCAAATTCAAGAAACAAAACGTCGACTTGATATAACTCCATTTGTTATTTATTGGCTATTTTAATCAATAATTAACAGCTAATTAGTTTTAAATATTTAAAAAATATATTTAACGCCCACGATAAAAAAAACAAAAATTAAAAAATCTTAAAAAATTTGAATAATAAGAATTAGGATTTTAATAAATACCCAAATAAATTTACCTGTGAATGCAGTGAAGTAAAGAAAAGGTATTGTGTTTCTGACAATGTAAATTTGCTCAAAAGTTAAAAAAACCTGAGATTCTTAAATGTATCTGATCTAGCTATGAACCAAAATTATATTTTTAATGAAGTATATATTTCTAAATATTTTACTGATTCCGAAATATTTTCGAAACCAAAAGTATATTAATATATTTTATATACACTGAAGAAATCCGAATTAAAGAAACAAAACGTCGACTTGATATAACTCCATTTGTTATTTATTGACTATTTTAATCAATAATTAACAGCTAATTAGTTTTAAATATTTAAAAAATATATTTAACGCCCACGATAAAAAAAACAAAAATTAAAAAATTTGAATAATAAGAATTAGGATTTTAATAAATACCCAAATAAATTTACCTGTGAATGCAGTGAAGTAAAGAAAAGGTATTGTGTTTCTGACAATGTAAATTTGCTCAAAAGTTAAAAAAACCTGAGATTCTTAAATGTATCTGATCTAGCTATGAACCAAAATTATATTTTTAATGAAGTATATATTTCTAAATATTTTACTGATTCCGAAATATTTTCGAAACCAAAAGTATATTAATATATTTTATATACACTGAAGAAATCCGAATTAAAGAAACAAAACGTCGACTTGATATAACTCCATTTGTTATTTATTGACTATTTTAATCAATAATTAACAGCTAATTAGTTTTAAATATTTAAAAAATATATTTAACGCCCATGATAAAAAACAAAAATTAAAAAATCTTAAAAAATTTGAATAATAAGAATTAGGATTTTAATAAATACCCAAATAAATTTACCTGTGAATGCAGTGAAGTAAAGAAAAGATGTATCAGGTTTGGTTTTTCTTTCATTTAAAAAGTTTTCAGTTATTTTTTCCTTGGTATTTTTTTGCACTAATTCCTCTAAAGGCGCATTACCGTCATCACCACCGTAATCAACCATTGTTAATAAAATCTCATATATGACTGAAAGACAACAAAGGTGCTTAAGATTTATAAACATCAGGTTATAAATGCAGAATTATACTTTCCATAATAGCAGTGTCGCTCTATAAAATTTTATTGAAGAGAAAAAAATAAAATGAAAAATTCTAGTCTAATATTGAGAGTAACTGACAACACTGACTTTAGAAATGCCAAAAATAGAATATTACACCATAATTTAAACTTGTTCCCGTCCCTAAATCTTCTTATTATTTAAAGTTCTCGCTTTGACTGACATCTATTAAAAATTACGATTGTATTATTAAAACAATTCTCGAGAATTACATTTTTTAATGTGATTTGATTTTATAGGATTTCTAGTAAATAATATAAAATGAACAAGAATAAATTATGTAGTTTTGTGAATTTTTTTTTCGAAAACTGCTGATCCGATTTGGATATTCTAAATATATGTTTTAGTCACCAAAGCAACACAGTTGGGTACTTCTGCAGGTTTAAAAAATTAGGGCATACACCTAGATGTAGAATATCTAAATGTAAACAACATGTTTATTGTATCAAACCAGAAATTTATCAAATCAATTTTAATATAACGAAATTGGAAAGGTAATCTGGGTCCTCTAGCCCGGCTGATGACAAAATATAGTCTGAGCTGAATGTTTCTTCAGATGTAGGTTTTAAAGGTTACCTTCCACCCTTAACACACTTTAGAAATATTCTTTTTGTGTGTATTTAGAAATTGAAATAATTTGTAATATGAGTTAAAGAAATACCTTTTGTAATGCTTAGCAATAAAATATCTCGCTTATATATTTTATGTTACGATAATTTTGTTGAAATATTTGCTATTTGAATAATTATTACATCAGCTATGATAAACTGAGTTACATTTCAACATTCATGTGCCTGCTTTCTGATATAAGGGTGTGTTGATGAATTCCTAGCTTGATTTAGAAAACTGTATTTTGAAAGGATTTTTTTTATTATTCGACAAAATTATCCTTTAATTCTAAAAAATTTACTTTACTTTTGAAAGCATTTTACTGTATAGATTGCGATAACTATAATTTTTTGTGGCGTTTTTCCTATAGTTTTCTTCATCGACTAGACCAAATCATGTAGCTGGACTTATTTTTTTCTTAAGACTATATTTTATAAAAAGTACGAACTGTGTAAAAATCTTTTCATAAAATATTCCATCCATAGAAAGTCGATTGGCGTTTAGATTTTCCCGTCTTCTTTTATTTTCGTTTTCCGTGAGGATTTCTAATTACTGTACTTTCCTGGCTTTCTATTTATATCTAACCTTTATCCAGAAAATGAAAATATATTAGTAATCTGTGCGAGGATTTTTAAAATTGAAAATTGAACGGTGCGGTGTATTTAAATAACCGAACATCTGATATTTCTTTTCCAAGACATTTAGTATGTTTTATTGAAAGACCACTACATTTCTAGTAGTTGATTATCAATTAAACGTTCTTTGCAGCAAAATTAACTGTGTAAATATGTCATAGTCATTATCAAATATAAAAGTTTTAACAATTCTCTAAATTGATTATTCCTGACTTTGATTTCATCAAATCTTTAGACATTACGCGGTATATAATATTAGTAATTTTCTTTTATTTAAAATAAACAAACACAAATTTGGGATGCAGTATTTTGACTTGTTATAGTGAACGTGGACCACCCTTCGTGACTTGATTGTTAGTGACCTAACAAAGGGTTGTCACAGTGTTTACGCTCAAATGTTTCTCTAACCTAGGTCCTGTAGGTTGAGATAAAATTAATTAGTTACCGGGGTTCGACGAGAGCCGGACTTGCAACAAGTTCTAATTAACTGTAAATTTCAGCAAAACATGTAGGTACATTCAAACATACTATATTCCCTTTATATCTTATGAAAAATACCTATAAAATTAAATTAAATTATTATTTTGATTCATAGACACGTATGCAGGGTGACACAGCAACCATGTAACAGGCTACAGTATCTGTATTTCTCAAGATAAAATTATAAAATTTTAGGGCACTTTTACTTATTACATTTTTGGAATCTACATGACAACCTGATTTCATCGATGTATCATACTTGGTATCTCAGGTGAATAGTTAAGGAGCTACACACAAAAATACCAAAAATCAAAATTGGCTCAAATAACATACCAAAGAAATAAACAACGGGAAAAAACGGCACTAACTTAAATATTACATTATTTAATGTAATTCAAAAAATATATAAATTTAATACAACATAACTGATTTGTACGATTTTTTATTTTTTTTTAATTTAACCCATTTCCCCCCCTGTTTTCATACCTTATTTAAATTGCAACCCTTGTTTTTTTTTCTTCCTAAAACAATAAACGCATTCTATTCTAATTAACTGCATAATTTTAAATTACATTTTTTGTACATTTCTTAGTTAATGTTCTCAAATGAGAAAACTATCATACATTACATTAAATAATTTTTTAATATTATCAAGGCGGCGGTGACTGTGACATTATTTTGACTTATTTAGGTGACGGTGAATTTGACAGTTAGCTATCATAGAGCTGGTGATTTAAACTGCAAAATAAAGTAAATGATCTAAAATCGTTTTTGATAAAAATGTATACTCGTAATGAACAAATAGACATGTTAGTAATATTTGGTGAATGTCGAAAAAATTCAAGGGCTGCTGCTGAGTTGTATAGAAATAGATTTCCCAACAGGAATCATCCAAGCAACAATTATTTCTGGAGACTTGAAACTCAGTTAAGAAGGGAACCGATTGCTGAAAATGACGAATCTATAATAAGTGAAGAAGTTGAGACAAATGTACTTGCATATGTAAATTATGACCCAACATCTTCCTTGAGAGAAATAGAAAGACAGTTTGATATAAGCAGGGAATCTGTTAGAAGAATTTAAAAAATATATAAATATAATATTTAATACAAATAAGACAAGGGCATCAACAAGTAAGATTTGGATTTAATATCTGGTTGGGCATATTAGAGGGAAGAATTTTTGGTCCCATTATATTTGATGGAGCTTTAACAGGAGAAAGATATTTAGAATTTTTTGCAACATGAAATTGAGAATATTTTCGACGATTTTCCAGATGAAGTAAATGAAAGATTTACCTTTCAACAAGATGGGGCTGGCCCTCATAATTTTGGTCTGGTTCAAAATTATTTACATTTTCAATTTGGAAATAGATAGATCGGAAATAACGGTCCTATCAGATGGCCAGCAAGATCACCTGATCTTACGCCAATGGACTTTTTTATTTGGGGACATTTAAAAAATATTGTTTATAAAAGAACATACACTACAGGAGAACAATTGAAAATTTCTGTTCCAGATGCTATTAACAGCATAACAGCAGATCAAATAAATCGAGCCTATAAGACAACTATTAGTAGAGCAAGACTGTGTGTCGAAAATAATGGACAACATTTTGAAAATTTGATTTAGTTTGTAAATATTTTTTTGTGTGTTTAAGGATTAGTATTTTTTTATTAAAATTGTCAAATGAAGAATAAATATTATTTATTGTTTATTTCTTTGGTATGTTATTTGAGCCAATTTTGATTTTTCGTATTTTTGTGTGTAGCTCCTTATTAACTATTCACTTGAGATACCAAGTATGATACATCGACGAAATCAGGTTGTCATGTACATTCCAAAAATGTAATAATCTGCAGGGTGTCCCGTTTAAAATTCAAAAGTTGGTATCACTTCCGGTAAAACCGGAAGTAGTAAAAGTGAACCAAACTGACTAAAATGAGGCCACTAAGGTCCCATTTAATGCCCTAAAATTTTATAATTTTATCTTGAGAAACACAGATACTGTAGCCTGTTACATGGTTGCTGTGTCACCCTGTATACATTGCGACATACGTATATACAGATTTTCTTAAAAAAAAGTATATGTACAGATTTCGAACTAGACTAATTCGTAATACGATAAATTTAAATTTGATACGTTTTACAATAACGACATATTTCTTGAAATAAATGTTCGATTTTTGGGCCAGACCAAGACTGTATCGGACGCTAGGGTATGTAAGGACCTTAGTATGCCAATTGTTAGAACGCATTCAAATTAATTGGTAAATGGGAGCTGGAGAGTATTGTGTAAAAGTACATTATCCTTCTAATTTTGTTTTTGATGATCCTTTAGTTGCGTGAAACCAACATAATTACTAGAGAAGGAAAATTTGCTTTTCCAAATGGTGTTTATCGAGTGTATGAGACCTTTAACATAACGTGGAAGGTCTACACCACTGTTTATTAGCATTATCTAATTAATTTTTTGATCAACTAATTAAAAGAATTTCATTTAGTTTAATTCAACTAAAAGGTAATTTACAGGTTGCATTTATTGCTCATCGGAGTTTCTGATTTATATTTTTTCCTTTAAGCTCTTCCTTGTGAGTTATCTCGATCCTCTGTCGAAGGGTTTCTTTAAATCAATGAATACTAGATATCATTTTCTGTTTTGCTTAGTAAGCATGAAAGAAAGTGTGATAATATTCGGTAAATGGTTATTTATAAGCCCATATAATTTGGGAAACATGATTAGATAGATGTCCATACCTTTTATCAACGCTTAGTTTAACGATAGATGGCGCTAAAGTAAAGCAAAAATGAAAAATCAAATCAAAATCAAATATCGTAAATTTCAAACTTGATATTTTCTTACTTTTTATATGTATAAATTATTCAAGAGATGTCAAATATAATTTTCGTAAGAAAAATGTTTTCTGTTGCTTATAACATAGTTTCGTCCCTATATTACCTTGAGAAAATGTTAAAAACTTTGAGTTCGCATACGTGGAATGATCAATTGAAAGAGAAATGTTAAGAAGTTGAGTATTCTAAATAAGAAAGTTTCTCTTTAACTTTTAATACCTCTTATATTTTGAAATAAAGGCAAACTTATAAGAATTTTGTTTCTGAATTTATGAGGGCGTATTAATGAATTCATTGCCTTATATATATGAAAAATCCAGTGTTTGTAAACTGATCAATTGTAGTTGCATTAAGCTTCCGTCTGCATTTAATTAAACATCCTACAAAAGCCTCTCCATTTCTCTCTAATAATTTTTCCTCTGCATTATAATTTTCCGAAAATGTTTTTTACAATACGTTTGTTTCGTTCTCAAATTGTTAATTTTCTACCCTGTGAATTTAAAACCTTTTGAAGTTTCCGCGACTTTTCCCTTCAATAGCTTTGCCTTTCACACATTTGTTTGTTACAATTGAAACAAATGGATCAGGAAAATTTGACTCTTGTCCAATTAAGGATAAATTAACTTGTTGAACGCTGTTTCGAATTAAAAGGCAAATAACACCACCCTTAATGAAATTGTAAGTGTCATTTGACCACTTTGGTAACTTAATAAACACGTAATGAGAAAATAAGTATTTTCCTAATACAGTTAGATCTCATCAATTTATCCTTATCTCTCTCAGGTAGGTTTATTTATTTATTTATTTATTTACAACAAGAATGCAAACAAGCAGCGGCTACTTTACAGTATAACTATAGACATTTTTTAATTTTAACTCATAATTTGCAATATTTAAAAAAATAATTTTTTTATCAAATTATACTTATGGCTAAATAAGCTACAAATAAAAAAACCAAATTGGAAGACTTACTAGATATCATTAATACGTCATATAATAATAATTTTGTATACTGATTCTTCTGAGTTATCTGGGATGTATGTATGTGAAATTAAGCTAAATAAGCTCACTCCACGTGTCGACTCTTCGGATTTGCAATTCCAAACATGTTTATCTGGGTCGTATAGATACAAAAATCTCTAATGTACATTTACCACATTCACAACATTTCAGATTCTGTGGATGGGCATTATCCAGATGAGAATATAGCAAATTCTAACAATACTATCAAAATGAGAGCCCGCACTCTTGGTTTCGGGAAATCTTTATTGACCATTCTGGTAATATAATAGTACAATTTCCGTTTGAATATCATCCAACTTTATTTTCAATACTTATTAAACTATTTAGGCTTCTATTTGTAATCGCCACCATCCCCCTCCATTTACCACTCGAATATAATTATGAATAACCAGACATACCTAATTAAAAGATATATATTATAATTAATATTCCCAAAAAATAAAATATTCATTGTTTAGGCAATAGATTATAGCTTATGTGTTACTACTTAATTTTTACAATTTGACGTAATTACAATTTGTCCTTGCTATGTTTTGTATTGAATTTCATAGCTACTGAAACAATATGAAAATTGATTAGTGATAATTGGAATTTCACACTTAGACGACAAGTGATGCTGATGCAACGTTTCTTATATACAGATTGTCTTACTGTACAAAAAATGCCTGATATCTAATCTCTAATCTTATACAATACGAGGAAATCCTTTCTAAACTCAATGATAGATACCAGTCTGTACCTACTGATGATGCTGAGAAGGGGGTACCCCAGTGATCCGTTCTTGGCCCCATTCTGTAATATTTATACTAATGAACTATTTTAAAGAGTCAGTATTTTGCTGGCGATACGATCAAGAGGGAATCTTATTTTACTCTTATTCAAAATTGGTTGGACCATAAATTGTTGACAGTGAACACTGTAAAAACACTATTGATGTTGATAAAGATGAAATATTTTGGATACCAAAATATTTCACTGGGAATAATCAAACTGCACAAATGATGTGAAATAAGTTAAAATCACAGCTCCCAAGAATTACGACATTAGAAAATGTCACACACTGCACCAACGTCTGGACTTCAAACAACTACTCCTTGGACTATATGCCCCAACAGGTATTGAATTACAGAAGTCCAGACATTTACTAACGTCGTAATTCTTGGGAGCTTAAACTTATTTCGCATCATTTGTGCACTATTGATGTTAATTTAAATGTTCTTCTTGCAATGTGAAATGTACACACTGCTTACACAATAAAAATATATTTTTATTTATTGTTCTACAGGCCTTAGGGAGTTACTTTTCTTAATTTTCTTCGGTCCCTTGCTTTTTCCTCTTTTGTCTTTTTCTAGGTCTACATTTTCTCTTCTTTCCAAAATTTTAAATACTTTGACCCAATATATTTTTTAAATTTTAAATATTTAATGTCTAAATCTAAGTATATTGACTCGGTATTGAGAGTGACATTCGGTTGCCTGTCATATAAAATAATGCTTTTCGTTTCGCTTTTGTTGCAAACTTTCAATGTGGGATGTTTAAAATATAAAATGTAACTGAATGGACTGAAATTCTCTGGTGTATCAAAACCGACTTCCCACCGGATATATATTTCCGTGACAACGTCAGGTTACAATATATATTGGCCCTTTATATACACATGGTCATCTCCCTCAAGTACTTTTATTATTTGTCAAAAATTTTTATCGTCCCAAAACTTGTTACGTCCCAAAAATAAATCAAATGTTAGTTTTTTTATAGATACAGATTTTTTGTTAAGAATAAAAACAGGACCGGAGTCACATTTTTATACTACAAAGGGTAAAAACATAGTGAAGCATCGCATCAAGCATCAAAAATAAATACATGTACTAAACGTTAACCGCTTGTAGTAAAGAATCGACTAAAGCATCGCCGTTTCCGAGGAATCAAATCAATTTGAGGCGAGGCTTGATGCGATGGTTGATGGGATGCTTCACTATGTTTTTACCCAAAGAATATCTTCGAATTAGTCAATAATTTTGTGTGTTGATCAAATGGAGCCCACGACTATAGCCGTAGTAATTTTGTTTACGGCTCTACAAACCGGAATAGGGAGGGATTTTGCGAACTCGGATTCATTTAGATGCCCAGATTACTATAGATTAGATAATGAAAGATACTTTTTGGGAAGCCGTTATTTGGAACCCAGTAAAACTTTGTATTCAGTTTCTATCAATGAATTAATCAATCAGAAAACGGTCACACGAAGGATGAAGTAAGGCAAGGAAAGCTCCTTATAAAGGGTACGTTATACAAAGATAATGAGAACTCAGGATTTAAACAGTATTAATCCTGTTTCAAATGTAAATCTAATGTTATTCTATTCACTATACTTACCTCTCCCTAAAAATTTATAATAACTTACCAGAATTCTACAAAACTCTTCTATTAACCTTAAACAACTTCAATTTATTTAAAAAATATTTCAAATCCTTCACATTTCAATTAGATAGTTATATAGTCTGCGATTTTATTGAAATCTCTGATATACAAACGCCCTTTTATAATAATTAAATTTGTTTTTATTTTTTCTTTAGAGTATTCTCCTTCTTTAAATTCACGTTTTACATTTTTATATAACTACATGAGATTAAACAGCAATTAATACTAAAATACAAACAGCCATCCCTAATACAACCATAATGGTTTCTAAGGGATAACTGTTTATTTCATTTAAATGTAATATATTATAAAAATAAATGTAATAACTAAATATTTTGAAATAAATATTATTATTATTATTATTATTATTACATTATTCAAATTCACATAAAAAATAATAACTGATATATATATATATTGAAATGGAATTTAATATTTTAAAATGAAATGGAAATTTAACATTATCAAAATTATAATATTTAGGTAAAATTAAATTATAAATTGAAGAAAATAAATACCAAGACTATGCCCAATCCTATATTGCTTCTTAAGATTATTTTGTCAACTAAAAGAAAATGAACGTCACCTAAAAATAAAGAAACCATATCATTTAAAATACAATTTAGAAAAACAAACAAAATAGTATCTTATAGGTAAAGAGAAACGTTAAAGGTGAACTTACCTAAGGGATTGATTTATTGTGAGATCCTTATTATTAGAAAAATCCTTCTTAATAAAGCTCTGATAGTAACCTAAAAAAATTAAAATCAAAATTAAATCATATTCAAAATTCAAAATTTTATTAACATTTTAATTTGGGACAATCTTTATAATAAAAAAATAATCTGTATAGCAAAATGAAATAAGGGTTGTGACAACTATTTAAAATGAAATGACAGCATACCAACTTTAGTAACTAAATTATAAATTGATAAAATGTAGAGAATTGAACACCAGAATATAGATGGAAAGTATCTTATTTGTTATAATTGAAATTATGAAGTTCAAAATACATAAAATCGAAAATAAAGTATAATATAATCAAAATTTTGAAATAATTTGAGAATTTCTGCATGACGTAAAAGGGTAACATAGCAACGGAAAAAAAAAGAAAGTAGTTAGTTGATAGATAGTTAAAAAGAAATTTGAGAAAATTAATTTTGAAGAGTAAAAAAAAACTTATTAAGGAAAATTACAAAATTTGAAAAAGTACGTTTATATTCTGGAGGAAAATTATTACGGCGAATTGTTTATATTTAATATGTGGTTGTATTAAATAACACGTAGACAACTTACCTGAAAGCTGTTTGGTTTGTTGCGGAAATCATCAGGACATTAATTTCGTTAAAAAAAACAACAGGAAGTGGAAACAACACATCACTATAAATCTAGTTATAACTCATCACTGTTTGTACGAGAAAGAAGAAGGAATAGGAACATTCACAAGGTACAAATTCATTATAATCAATTACAACATACTGCAGACCAGAAACAAATAGTGTGGTCTTGCTTTTGTGAGGTTAAGACTGACAGTTTCATCACTGTAAAGTATTTCGGGTGTGCCAACCTTAACCGAGTTATATTTTATTGCGCAAAATTTGAATTTTCTAGATATAAGACATCATTGAGTGTGTGTGGGCGTGATTGTAATTCATAATAGTAAATAGTCTGATTTGTGTAAATAAATTTCTCTTTGAATCTATATTAAAATAAAATCATTCTAAATTTTGAAACAACACTTTATTTTTTGCCAAATACAGAAACTATCAGTAGTTAGAAGAACTTGAACTCACAATTAAAGAATCCCTGAGATTGGAAGATTGACAGATATAAAATTGAGCATAGTCGTGGTGGTATAAAAAAAAATTATTATTAAATTGAAAGAACAAATTAAAATTATAGAATTTTTTTTAAATAAATAAAACTAAAGTTAAAATTTTACATTTATTGAAATATCATAACAATATTATTTAAAATTCTAAATTAGAACAATAACCAAATAAATTTATTAATAAAATACTATTTAATTAAAAGTTACGATTTCGAAAAATCATAACAAAATATATATATATATATATATATATATATATATATATATATATATATATATATATATATATATATATATATATATATATATACCTTAGTTTACAAGCCATTGGCTTTTTCTATTTTACGCTTGAAAGCGAACTATTCGAAAATTCAACTAAACGCAACGTTGTGTATAAACGACATCAGTAGATCGATGACTATATCAAAGATAATTGTATTTTTCGAACATGTAGGATGTAGCTTTAACCACCGAAATTATTGAATGTTATTTTTGCGTTTTCATGACAATTATGTACATGAAATTGAAATGGGGAATTTTTCAATTAAATAAAAACAATAAACGTTTTAATATCTAATATATCTTTATCTAATTTTTCAATTTTTGCCACATTAAAAACAACTAAAGCACGCAAATAATTTTTTTTCAACTAACAACTTATGTATATTCTATTGTAGAAAACTGTATTTTGGGGAACAATCTTTTTATTTATTTAACATACTCTTACCTCTATGCAAACGGCCACAAAGTTCTTCTGAGCCTTTACAAAAAGCGGTTTGTCTCGATCTACACTTCATCTGTTACTGTCTCATTTGATAAAAATTTCGAAATATGAAAAGCCTGGCGAATAGAGAATCATTTCAAAGCCATATATCTGCAGCTTTTCTTCACATTTTTTTTAGATTTAATATACCTTTTTCTTTAATAATAGACATTTTAAAATCTGCCTATCTATCAACATCAACATTTTATTTAAATTAATTGAATGACTTAAGGTGAAAAGTAATTTTGCTTCATTCAAAAAACTTTTTAATTAACTCAGAAACAATAAACAACAACCATGGTATGAAATAGATGTTAAATAGTCTATCAATTTTATAAACTAACAAATTTTCACTTTAATGTTAGATTTTCTAAACATGGACTGGTTCAAATGCCGTTGATAGTAAACGGCTACGAATTTGATTAAGGATAGGATTAAATTAGTAGAAATTCTGCTTCAAGTAATTACAATAAAGAACTAGTTAAATCTACAAGTGTTGCAGCTTTCATTAAAGTTATACGCGGTATATGCGGTTGGATATGCACCCTTTAGATGAAGAAAATCTCATAGAGAATTAATGCTTAGGATCGAGGTTATTTCTCTCCAAAACATGATTATGTTACACATCAGATACGGCACCAAATTTTCTAGGACCATAATTACTTGTTATCAAGGTATTGTAATTTTTTGTGACAACAGCTGTCAAGTTTTGCCGCGCGGTAAACTCGCAAAAACTACTGACAGGAGCTGTCATACAGTTTTTTCATCTAGAAACCATTTGTAATTCAAAATTGCGCGTTTGTGATTGGTGGAAATTAAGACGAGGGAAATATCCCAAGGATTACTACAAAACATATCGCCTCGTATTTCTCTTTCCAGCTCTCCAAACTAATTGTTATTTATTTATATTTCCATTTTCGTTTTGACAAGTAGCGCGAAGTCGTAGAGAAATTAAGCAGAGTTATTACCAGCGCTTTAGCCGCATACCAATCAGAATAATTTTCATTATCCTTAAGTGGTTACGGTCCCTTTTACAACTTTGTGTTGCATGAGCATCATCTAATCTGAAATTCTCCTTCTCTCTAGGGTTTCCCTCTTCGGTTTTGTATTGTTTTTTTTTTATAATTTTTCCTTCGTATTTCTAGTCTAGTTTATTTTAGATTAATTCCATTTTTATACTGATATTTTCGTTGGATGTGGTCGAATCAAGACAAATGAAACGGTTTATTTCTAAAGCCCTACAACTGTCTCTTTATGCTTTACGTTTTATTGCAGATGCCTTATAGTATTAAGAGTCTTAAATCGAAAGATTAAACTTTAATTCTTACAGAGCGGCACTGAGAAAAGTTGATTTTTAAACCGTACAAGCTAAAAAATTGATCGAGAACCCGATTCCGTAAGAATTATGCGGGGTCCTTTAATTATTTATTTATTCGCGTCCAGATCACACTACGTTCTTCCAAAAATTTGCGACTCTGATGGCCCCGCCTTTTGCTAAAATTAGGTGTGGAGGGTTCTGGATTTCTCCACAGGAACACTGGGGGTTTTCGTCCTCTGGTAGCGTTCCCCATTTTTGCAGGTTTTCTCTGCACCTCGAGACTCCTGTGCGATGTCTGTTGAGCGTTCTCCAGATTGGGTATGGGACGAAATGTCCCGGTGCCAGCTCCTCTTTTTGTTGGGTGATTGGGTCTTGGACCTCAGCGCGCCATTTCTGGAGCCTTCTGGCTTACTGTGAGACTTACAAAGGTGCTGTCGTGGCCAAAAAGCCATGGCGGGATCGAAGTCTGGGTCTAGCTGGTTGGTAGCCATAGAGCAGGTGCCTTGGGTCGTCCCCTTTCTGCCTCAGCGGCTACCTCTCTCCTGATGTGAGGCGGTGCTATCCCAGCGAGAGAGTATACCTGATGAAGTGGTGTAGGCTTCAGGCAACCTGATATTAGGCGAACTGCTTGATTCAAAGGGACGTCGATTTGCTTTGCGTGAGCGGATGGACACCATACTGGAGCGGCGTATTCGGCTACAGAGAAGCTTAATGCAAGGGCTGAGGTTTTCAATGTTGCTGGCTGTCCCCATGACCTACCAGTCAGTTTCTTCTGGAGGAGGTTGTTTCTTGCTGAGTTGTTGATACCTTTTTTCTGGTGTTGGTCCTTTAATTGAAGGGCTAGGGGAATTTGATATTGTAATGAATTCGTCTATATTAGATTTCTTAGTATACCTGAAAATATCTACATACTTATACCATATCCGTGAAAAATACTCACTGATTTATTAGGGTTTCAAAACTCAATAAAACGGTGATAAGCAATTGTATTTGTTTTTGAGATTGAAGCTAATTTTGATAACAAATCTGGACGCTAGAAATCAATAAACTTACTTGGAAAGAGATTAAAATGTCTCCATCTACAAGACAATAGTCCTTAATTTTCGATAGGACTCATTGTCTTCCCAGGTTTGTGTATTTTGAAAAAGCAATTAACTGCTAATCTATATCTAATCGTGTTGGCGACAAGATCGTTACATTTTTTTTTATAGTGGTTATAACCCCTGCAATCATTTTGGGTAATGTTTGTTTTGGAACCAATGTATACGGTCCTAATTCAATCAAATTATTCTCTCTCTCCCGAAACATTTTTATAACAACCTTGTTTCCTTTGTCAGCTTTTAGGTAGAAAGTGTCTTTGTTTCCCAAACTTCTAACGATATGACGGTCTTTTTCGGAAAGTAGTGCATCATAAATTATTATGTTTTTTTGAGATTTCATTTCTAACGAAGCCACTCGTGCTTTCAGGGTAGCATTGAATTGAACTTTTAATATATCAAATTAAATTACTCAGGTCTTCCCGAGAGGGTAGAGCAAATCCCAAACCTTTATTTAAGAGCTTGATTTCATCTCGTTCACAAGTTTGAGTTGGAAAGTTCTTGGAAAAATAAAAGAAGACATTTTCTTCAAAGAATTTTTATCTATAACTCAAAACATTTTCCTTTGAAACATCTCATGGTGTAATTTAAATAAATTAATAGTAAGTAAGTAATCTTTCTGATTTTTATATTTTACGCCATTTTGTAATGAATAGTGTAATAAATTCGGATACTTTTCGATTTGCAAATCTTCCATGGTATTTCGGTGAAATTAAATTTGCGCCGTTGAGATATTTATTATAGAGATTCTGTTGAGATACCAACTGCATAAAAAGCTTGTTTGAAAGTCAACATCTCGCGCTTAATCTTATATATAAACCCGCACAATACCCGTGGAGCGCTATTCTCCAAAGATATTGAAAGGATTCTGGGAATCTCATTTGATGTTTTAGTAGTTCATATTGAGCAAAACAGGCCTTTCCATAGTTCATTTTAGAGTGCAGGAAGTTTTAGTAGGTAAGGTATATTAATTACTGTGATGTATACCATGATGGAGTGCCTCGCTCAGATAGAGTGCTCCTTTAAGAATTTAGATTTCTACGAGTAAATAGGTTCTTTTTATATATAAACATAGTTTGTAGCTTCGTAACTTTTTCGTGAACAAAACTGAATCTGTTTTCGACATATTTAAAAGAGGAAAAACTATTAAAACATATATTAATACTGTAGATGACATGATTTTGGAGATACGACAAATTGGTCTCTAATGCTGGGACTGAACATTTCCTTTTTGCCAAAGAAATTAATAGAATAATTAAAAACAAAATAAAAAAATGGCAGTAACGTTTGAGAAAGTAATATTTTTAAAATTTACGTTATTTATCATGAGTGATACAAAATCTGGACAGAGCATATCTAAAGCAAACATGTTTAAAAAAGAAAGACAAAGTTTGTAAGATGATAAAGGATGCAGAAGAAATGATTCACGTTGGAAGAAAGATCAAATAGAAGAACTGTCTCGTGAAAGGGATAATGAAGTTTCGCAGGAAGCAACGTTAGTTATTCTAAAACAAATGTCAGAAGTTGTTGAATAGGAAGCAACTAAAGTTTCTGTAGAACCATTGCCAGAATGGTTTGTTGGAAAACGTGGATTCAAGTGGAATAATCAGAAACTTCGCATGGAGAAAAAAACGCTTTGTCATAATATAATAAATGGTTTGCCAGGAATGGCTGATATAGTGAAAATATTGGAAGGCAATGCAAGACATATCGTCATTAATAATACTAATAAATTGGAAAGTGATCGAAACAATATTCCATCACATCAACTCTGTAAACAATTTTTTTAGGTGTTTTTAGCTTGTTCATAGATGTCGAAAGTTCAATTCAAAGTAGACATTTTTTCAAAGACTAATTACTCCCATTTAGTGTTTCCTGGTAATACAAATTCTAATTCAAAGAAGAATACTTTCCTTATTAAATTTGTGTGCGATACCTACATATAAAAGGTGTATCAAATATTTGAGTTTACGAATAGAAGTTCATCACAATGAAATTTCGAAACACGTGTGGGTGTTATATTTTGCTCAAACGAGGAATTTTCTCTTAGTTTCTATGTAAAGCGAAACAGGCAAAATCATGTTACTTTGACGTAACTGAAAATACATAATAGAGACGTTTTTAATAGTACTAAAAATAGATGCAAATTGTCTAAATTTTATATAATTTTTAGTTCATAAAATGAGAGTTAATTTTGTTCTACTTTTAAAACATATTTGGGTTCGTTTAATTGGATGAAATTACAGACTCTTTCTGATTTTATTTTTACTTTTAAATCTCAATGTGAAGTTTGCATACCGACTCCAATTTTCTAATTTTAACTCATTTCTATCCTTCCATTATGAATCTAACCATTTCCTAGTGGAAGACGGATGTTTCATTTCCACCCACCATAGTATTAGTTTACACGTAAGCGGAATCAATATTAATGTTGATACAGCCCTCTTACGTTAAAGTTTCCTCATAGACAATTTAATTTTATTAAGGGATTGTGTTTTCGAAACAGGTAGCAGCACACCTGATGCAGTTTTTTATAGATGTAGCTTATTATAGCTTTACAAAAAAAATCTAGGGATCCTACACATTTTCCATTTTCTGACACCGTCATATCTGTTTTTTTTTATATATATATCTACTGGCTTAATTGCCCTATGGCTTGGTATGTCTTTCCATATCATTCTATCCTATCCTTGGCTCTCTTTTTCCCATATTCTTTCTTTCCCTCAAAATTTTTAGGATTTTCCTTTGCCAAACATCTATCCTATTTATTTCTGCCTTTCCCAGTGTTCATACTCCACAGCCGTAAAACACAATAATTGTATTACTGTTTTATATATAAGCACTTTTAACTTTTCAAACGTATCGCGCAAAATTACATACCGTTTCACTATAGGAATGGTATAATGGTGGAACAGACAATAATGAAATCACTAAAGCAAACGGATCTATTCTCTAAATGTCATGCATGTATAATATAATGGAAGATGTGTGCAAACTGACCCTAATGACTACTAGCTAACTTTAATTATATAACTTGTTCCGGTATACAAAAAGCTTCTCGACGATTTATTACAATTTGAAACTTATTTGACACTAGAGAAACTATTTTTTTACGCTGAAAGTTCTCTTTGTGTTGTGAGTAAACTGGACTGTGGTTGAATACTGAAAAAGTAACGCGAAAATCCAATAAATAACCTGAATCTCTGTATTGCATTTCCAAAATAACACCAAACAAGCACTTACCAAGGAAGTTTTTTGTTTCTTCTCGTACCTGTGATAACAAAATTTCTAGGTAGGAATTTATAACCTCAAAAATTGTACCTTATTTTCTTCAAAATATTTATACGTCTTTATTTATTTCTTTATTTATTATAAAACTCTTCGTCTAATGAGGTATTTGTATTGACGTTTGCTGCGATCTACATTTATTTATTTATTTGCAACTATTTAAACTTTTATCCATATATTTCGATCTGAAAATAACGAATTTAATCATAAAATTAATTTTTTTTAATTACAGACTTATGATATGACTAAATCATTTATTTTTACATTGTTTAATGAGCTTTAATTATTTTTTCTTTTCGTCAATCAGTTTGTTTACTATTTACTAGTTACAGCGTTTGCGAAATCCGTGAATTTAAACAAATTATTATGGCAAGTATTATAATGAATTGTGTACTGTTGTTCGTCAACATATAATTAAAAATAAAACAATAGAATGCTGTGGTTATATCGTCAATCGTCGGCTATCACATTTAGCCCTCCAAATAAAATTCGCTAGACGTTTGATTTAATCATTAATAACTACTAGTTAATAAGTTAAACAATTTTTCAAATTCCATATAAGATTATTAAAACAATAGGGCAGCATTTGGTAGATTAATTATCGTTTCATATTGTTTCGTATTACTTCGTCAAAAAAGTGTTGTGGGATTCCAAAAATTCTGTGGTAAATTAAATTATAATCGCTCGATAGATTCATTTCTGTAATGCATAGTGGTTTTGTCCTTTTAAATGTTCTTTCTGGATAAATAATAAAACAATTTTTTAATAGTTAATTTAGTTCATTTAGACACATATTTCTTTCAAAAAATTAATTATAATCTGTTTTTTTGACGTTTTTAATTAGAATTATTTTATAATTAAATTCATTCTGAGAAGAACTAAGAAACATCTAGAACTATTAACTGGCTATATGTCTTTAGTAACTTTTTATTCTTCTATTGTGGACATACTCTAGAAAGAGTTAATATATTAAAACAGAAGGAAGTTAACTTACCTACTCTGAACTTAATTAAATTGCCAACAAAGTTTCAACTCAAATGGACATAAAAACTAAATTAGGTGTGAACTTTTCATAAAGTTAAAGGTGTAATTTTTCTTTTAATGGATCACAGAAATTCTGTTTGACTGAAATGGCTTTCTTGACGTTGCTTAAAGTTGAAAATGTGTCTATTTGAAATTATTAATAAGTTTACAAGTTCTTCTTTCGAAAAAGTTACAGAAAATACATGGAGATTATATAGCGAACCTCTCTATATTGATAAAAGTTAATAATTGCCATTCTAGAGATAGATTTTGAGATACCACTTAAACTTTCCTGCTTGAAATCGGTTTTAGTTAATTACCACAGAATTACCACAGATTACAGATTTATTTTGATGAATTTAAAAACTACGTTTAAGGAATTAAATCGTGTCAAGTAATTCTTAAAAAATAGACACAACGGACGAGTGAAAATAATGTTTCGTAACTGGACCACAATTTTATTAAATGGTTCAAAAACTATGGTGATAAAGCATCACAAAGTTTAGTCAGTTCGTTATTGTTCATACACTGACAGATTGTGCTTTAATTGAACTAATTTTATGTTGGACAGCGATGTCCAGACACTTGAAATTCGATGTCGTTGAACATCACCCAATTCTTTGGACTGGAAAGTCTTAACCAGTGCTACAGTAAGACGAAATTTATAATACACCATAGTAACTTTTAATGCATAGGTACAAATAACCACAGTTACTTGAAATTGTATAAACTGTGTAAATTGTGTGAATTAATAGTTCAAATCAACATTTAGAATAAATGAAGGAAAAATTGAAGTTGATCATGATGAATTGATCGATAAGCAGTGACACTAACTCAGAAAGGTAGATCTGTATCTGTAGAGTAGGGAGGGTGAGTTAGTTCCACAGCAGTTAGGTCACATTTGACCCATTGGACATCCTCCCGTGGAGTTGTCCTCCTAGGTCATCGTCTATCCTGTCCTTTCCAGGAAAGTGGACAAGTCACTAGGAGGCAGGTGTAGGCCAAAACTCACCGAACACGCACATCTCATTGACGATAACTCAGGGCAGAAAGGTAGTTTCTGTCAACTGAAGATTGACAGTGCTCGAAGAGCTTAATTGGTCCTGAAATCTATTTCTGTTGGTGGAATTGAACTATGACATGTTGGGTAAATCAAAAGTTACAGGGATTCCGGATAAACTAACTTGTCATTTGACTAAGTCTATGGATTATTATATGCTAAATGACTTTTTGGAAAGGATAGTATAAGTGGTTGTTTTTCTGAAATTATTTTGGCGAAGAATGATAATCCGTGGAAAGTTAAAAAGATATATAAATGAGAGGTTCGTTATCTGTAGATGCGTTAAGTAATTTAAGTTTCCGTAGGATATCCGTTGGCAAATCGTGTCGAGATAAAGTTGAGAATATTTTGTCGGTGAAGTAGCGAATGGTTTGGTTGCGGTTGAGGGTGTTTTGTGAACATTGACCAAAAAGAAAAGAAAGTTTGGGAACGGTCCTGAATAGGGTCCATTCGACGGCATCGGCAGGGAAGAGGGAAGTGTTGGCTGTGAAGGGTTGGTACAGGGGGCGGGCGGATCTGGGACTGACGGTGGTGGAAGCTGCGCTTGGGATCACACCGATCCTCCGATCTCAGTAACTCAGTGACGGCAGAAGCAAGCGTTAGTTTGTGTGATTCGGTCCAGAGAGGCGGCCGTGTCCGTATCCCGTGTCTTCATCATCGTGTGAGAACTCGGCGGAAGCTGGAGTAAAAAAACATCAATATGTCAACTCCAGCAGTAGGCGAAGACAGCAAGCCCCCAACGTCCCCTGCGAAGCCCATAGCCGATGGACACTGTTCTCCGGCCAAAACAGGTACTTTTTCAATTTGAATTAAATTTTCCCGCCAAAGAGTTTTGAGCGCTTGTGCTGTAGCGGGATGCTGATCGCGACCAGTGTTCTCCCATCGTTGCCGCATCGTTGGCGGCAAGTGGCGAGACACCAGATAGCGGCACCGTATTGATTCGCCACCGCCCTGCCATAGGCACAATGCTTTTGCTAACCTACATTTTACTCCACTCTGCTATCCTATCGATCTTGGCTCTTTTGATGCTGCCGAGGACCTGGAGAAACTTCTTCTAAGAGTAAAAGCTTAGCGCTCGCATAACCGCGACGCGTAACATCTCCTGCAATTATCCAATCAACTTAATAGTTCTTGCTATTGCTCTCTCTCTCTCTCGCGCTTTCACTCACTTCAACATAATAAATCGTAACGTCATTCGCATCTTTACTGCTGTCAAATTTTACCGATGTGACTTTCTCTCTCTTTCTCTCTAATGTACAATTAACCACTGAAAGAATAAAAACTATCGCTCACAACTTTAGATGCGCTTTACTTTTTAAAAATGACTTTTTTTCTATTTTTAAACCAAGTATTTTTTTCTAATTGTTTTTCGTTATATAAATTTATTAGTTTTTAATAAAAGTTTTTAAAATATTCTTATAATTTATTAAATTAATTACATTTGTTTTAACAAAAAATTGAATTTAAACTAAAACAAAAACAAAACGAATTCGATTGCAAATTCAGCAGGAAAAATTCAACATGATTAAATATAATTTAATAAAAACTGAACTTATAAAATCAATTTATGAAAGTAATGAGTTACATTTTCCCTATTAACATTATGATTACACGTGTTTTTTTCTGTGTGATTTGAAGTGTGATTCCTTTTATTAAGACATTTATAAATTAGTTATGTAATCGATGGGTAAACGTATAAACAAATAAATGACTTGTTTCCTTTCGAAATTTACTATTTTACGATTATTAATTAAAAATAATTGAAGCCGTTTAAAATTCATCAACTTAAAGTGTAAACATGCAAAAGTGAATCAACGCCGTATTTAGTAGATTGTTAACAAATACTAAAAGATAAAAAAATAAATAAATCAGCCACCTCCCACCTCGTCTGTACATTATTATATTATTAATAGTTTAAACTAGTATATTTTAGATGTGCTACCATCTATGGTAAGAAGAGAGTATTGACATTAAATTTTGACTGAATCTAGTCAAAATGTCACTCTCTTCTTTTTTATCCCTTTCAGAGATTAATACAAAGTGAGTAAACCAGTAAGAAATTTTAATTTATTAGATTCGACATCCTAAGACCGGTTTCTGTCTTTCGACTTCATCAGTTAGACTTGTACGAGCTTGGAATTTTATTTATTGGATTCGAAAAGCCTAACTGATGAAGTCGAAAGACAGAAACCGGTCTTAGCTATATCCGCTATAAGATAACATGTTATCTTATAGCGGATATAGCTATTGACTTGTACGAGTTTGGAATTTTATTTATTGGATTCGAAAAGCCTAACTGATGAAGTCGAAAGACAGAAACCGGTCTTAGGATGTCGAATCTAATAAATTAAAATTCCTTACTGGTTTACTCTAGTATATTTTAGTTTTTCTGAACTTCTTAAATTGTTTATTGGTAACGAAGTTCAATATTATAAATCCATATAAGTAATAAATTTAAAGACATGATTTTTTATTGATGTTTTGTTTAATTAATAGCTATTTTTCCAGCATGCAGCAATTCATTCATACACATAGTATTTTTTGCTATATCGCAGCACCAATCTATTGAAAAATATATCAATAGCTCTAGCTTAAACACCGAAAAAAAATACCGAAATTGCTATAAATTCAATTACAAAAATTCTTAATTAAATAGATAAGAAAATGATAAATCCATTTTTAAATAAATTCATTTCTAAAATTCATCTTTTCTGAACACAAAACAAAATTGAAAATTGAAAACAAAATAACCATTCTATAATTAAAGAAATACATGTCAATTTTCTAAACGTAACTAAACTGTTTTTTATGATTTTTTTATTAAAATATCTAGACTCTGGATTGATCTAACTTAATCGAAATAATAATAGTAATACCAAACAAATGCCGCATTTTTATGGTTCACCCTGTATTTCTGGAAACATTTTACTCAATTTAGCAACTTTACTGCAAATTTCCTGAAAGTGTCAAATTTAATGCTCTGACTAGTATATGAGTATTTATATGTTTTTGCATTACGATTTCAAATACATAACTAAAAAATATATGCATATATAGTAAAAAAAATAAATTATTTACTGTTAATCGTGATAATTTGCATTTGTTTGCATATAAAATTAAAACGTTTTTATTCCTTTATGTAAATAAACAGAAAATGTGTTTTGACCCATAAACTATATCTTAGATACACAGAGAAAAATTGTTGCTCATTTTACATTATTGCTTTGTGATTATAACATTATAAACACTGTAATGTAATTTTTTACAAGAAATGTAATTCGAAGTGTTGTACGTCGATATTACATTGTCGAATGTAATTTGACATGTAATATTGAATACATTTTTATCCATTTTTAAAATATTCAAT
This sequence comes from Crepidodera aurea, assembly GCA_949320105.2. Lineage (NCBI taxonomy): Eukaryota > Metazoa > Arthropoda > Insecta > Coleoptera > Chrysomelidae > Crepidodera > Crepidodera aurea. The sequence continues at coordinate 15,491,951 of OX439478.2, forward strand.
TCTGGAATTATGGGAAAGATGTATTTTTCTTCGTGTAATTTAAACAAATCTGCACTTTTGCAGGAACACGATACAATTTCAATTATTTTGTATTTTTATGCCAAATTTAATAATACTGCTCTGCAAACTATTAAATGAAAACAAAAAGATCTTAAAATTAAATCTTTTTTATATTTTTATACCAATTTTAATAATATTGCTCCGCCAACTTCTGTTTAAGCTAGTGATTTTTAACAATCAATAACACTTGAGTGATTAATGTTTTTGAATTACTACAATAATAAATTAATTATATACGATTAGATATTAATTTATTTTACCTCGCTTTTAATTGTTGAAATTAAATTAAATCTCTTTTGGAATAAAACGATGCTTGATCCAGTTTTGTTGACGATCGTTAAATGGTATATATTGCTTTAATTACAGCTAACAAGTAATTATTGCTTTGTAGGGGTTGCTTGTTAACGCAAATATGTAATTTGGGTATAGCCCAGTTGCCAGAGAATGATATTAACCAAAAGCTCGCACAAAATGGGATATCGGTGAAACTTGCCACTTAAGAACTTGAAGGGATGTAGAAAACGATAAAAATATCTTTGCTGATGCTCTCAAGTGTATGCTAACTTCACAATTTCGGAAATAAAATCGAAAATTTGGTTTTTCCATTATATCTCGAAAAAAAAATTATTTTTTTTTAATTATATTTAAATCAAAAGTAAAAGTATAATGATGATGAGTGTACAAGGATTTTTTTCTGTTATGCCTCTATTAATAGATATCTTCAGTTTTATAAAAATCAGCGAGAATTTTAGAAATTATAACTTCCGGTCAAATTTTCTATGAGAAAACAAAAAAAAATTAAAAACTAATGCCTTCCTGAGAAAGCTTTAAAATGCTTCTTTTTTTTTCTTTGCGTATATTTTAGGCAAAGATACTTTAGTTTTTCCGAACGCCCTGCATGAATATTTGTATTCAACGGCTCGACGCGAATTTGCTTTCATATTTTTAATAATTTTTTATAGTAATACAATTTTTTTTAAATAACTTATAATATAATTTTTAGTAAACATTTCCGCTCTTTCACGTGGTGCTATTAGTTTTTCGAAATTTTTATTTTTTTTTCGAGATATAATGGAAAAACCAAATATTCGATTTTATTTTCGAAATTGTGAAGTTAGCTTACACTTTAGAGCAGCAAATATTTTTTATCATTTTCTACACCCATTCAAGTACTTAAGTGCCAAGTTTCATCGATATCACATTTTGTGCGAAGTCTCTCTGACAACTGGCTGTTTAGCTATTCATAAAAGTTGTTGTTTGAGATTTCTGGTTTTTCTCTTTTAAAAAGCTATAAATAATTAGTGTCTTACCTGTCTTTTTTATGATACAAAGCATTTCCTTAATCAAATACAAATATTATTTCATTAAAGTTAAAAATTAAAAAACCAAAACACAGATTGTATCTTTACTAAGCATTTAATATTCGAGAATAGAAGCTTATTAGATACGAACACGTTTGAATTATTCATCAGAAATTCGGGGATTTGCAAGTTATATGCGATATTTTCTAAAAAAAACTGGTTAAAAATACAATACATGATCTTCAATAATTTTTCTTTATTCCAAAAGTTGTAAATACAATTTATTTTAGCATATCAATCTTTGGGTATTCCAGGCGGACACATTTTCCAATATTTTTTCTTAACTTATCTCTGAAAGGGAAATTTATTCTTACTGAACTAGAGCTAACGTTAACATTCGAGGTTCTTATCTCGACCCGGAAATACGCTAAAAAATTTTTTTTTTTTCTGTTACGAGGGTAGAATCAAATGCCATCGAAAATAAACGTAAAACACCTTCTAAAAAGTGTATTCTTGCTACAACGTTAGAGTATACCAATTCACCCAATTTTACAAACCCGATAAAATCACATTGATTTATTCATATTATTTTATAAAGACCTACAATGTCTGTCTAAATGGTCTTGTCTAAAAAACAAATTAATTTGGAATTTGCAGTTCTAGAATTGCTATACTTTTCAACTACTTGATAGTTTTGAATGAGCACCTAAACTTTTCCTCGCTGCATTTTCTGTTTTTTTTATTGAATATATAAATTCCATTTCAAGCAGTTGAACAATAGCGAATCCACTTTCTAAACTTTTTTTTTAATATCATAAAATTTTGTTATATTTTACTCTGGAAATAATTAAAACGGATTCTGTTTGTCAAAGCGCAGTGCAACATAGTTTCCACCAAATTATGAGTCGAAACCATTATTTTTGTTTGTATCATTTTGCCCAGCGTTACGGTGGCTACAATTATAATCAAAAAGGTTTTTATTGATCTAGATTCCTTTGAAAAACTCGTAAACATGCTATATTTCTTTCTAATTAACAACGAAACATTTTTCTTTTGTCTCAAATAATTCTACTTTAAAGTATTTGTTCGAGTGAAACGAATTTTTTAACACTTCAAGAAAATGTCCCTTTCAAACTGCTTCATTTAATGAAAATGTCTTACCTTTCAAATCTTCAAGTTAATACAATCTCACAATAGTGGATATCCACATATTCCATGATAATTCATGGTACAAAAAGGATAATAAATAAATAAATTATCCTTTTTATATAATGTAGGCTCATACTAGATTTGATTTAATAGGTACTGTGTGAACTCAGGTTTCTTTTACTTCGAACTTTGGGATGGCCACCAAAGTTACGATAAAAGATAATTTAGACAATTTAGGTGTTTGTATAATAATGTAACAATAACAACATTAGTTTAGTTCCTATAAATTAATTAATTATATTATATTACACTCAATCTCAATATCATTGACTGCACTGTCATTTCCTCTTTATCTTGGTAGAATCTGCAAAGATTCTTCTGCTGCTGCCTTAAGAACAAACCGAACCCCTTGAAAAATTTTAATAACCTTTTAAGCCTTTAGTTTTAGTCGGATTTTTGTGAAATTTTCAGGAAATACTAATAATTACAAAACTTAGGGTGGAGAAATCTTGATTTTTTTGTAAACCTTCGAAAAGTATTTATTTTGTTAATTTTAAATGGAAAATCACAAAAGAAAATATCCGCGCCATTCTGCATTAAATCTATGAAAATTTGCTCCTATTTATTTAAAAAAATATCAAGTAGTTTTTAAATAATATGGATTCCCATTTTTGTCTTAAATATCTTTGTAAAGTGCTGCCACATCGTTACATACATTTAAAGCTGTCGAGAAATATTCCATGGCCAAGTGTTCCCAGTGGCGCGCATATAAATACAATTTTATATTAAAAAATCCTCATAAAATAGAACTGAAATTTGCTTCTCACAAGAACTCCGGTTGCCACTTAATATCCAAGCGTTAGTTAGAATGCCTAAAATTGTATCAGTAGTGCTTCTATTTATTATAACAGTAAATGTTGTCGATGTTTAAAAAACCCTTGTTATGTATGGCTTTGATTAATACTTTTGTAGCCTTTCAGGATTCTTTTTGGGCCTCTAAGGAACCGATTGCTTTTCTTTTAAACTTTTGCTTTGCGCGATAATCTCTATCTGGAATAGTGTCACCGTATATGTATACGGTATTGCGGTATGCCATTTATCCAGTAACAAATTAGGCTAATATCATTCTCGTTGATCTGTCACTTGAGAAGCAAACATCGAGGTTGCAGGATATGTTAAAAACAAACATTGATAGTGAGAAGGGTAGAAAAGCAAAGCGGAGGGGAATTGAAGCTATGATAAATAGTGTGAACTGTCTCTTGGCGGTGAAATTACGCAATGGAATTCTGAAGCAGTTAATCTAATCTTAATTAGAATTAAACGGTGAATATGGATCTAATTTATACTAGGATGATTTTGGGAAAATACAAAATTACAGTAATTTTAAACAATATCGCGAAGGGGTTGTTCTTGAAAATAAAGATGATGGGCGTAGTCAGAGCAAATAATATTTTGATACTTATTACCTCTGTGACATTTTACCCTAAAATAACTGGCTAAATAAATATAATATGTGAAGTATACAAATCTGTATAGATTAACAAAAAAGTAGATTTTTTATTCTTCAATATATTTTTTATGTAGAAAAAAAAATGAAAGTTTATTTAGACCCTAGTTTTAATGAAATGAAATGTCTTGTTTAAATTATGAAAAATTACGTACGCATTTATGGAAATGTCCGTTGAAGGTGTCGACGCGAAGGTCCTTTACTTTACATTCATATGATATCCTGTAGTAAAATTACTTTGGTCTGCAAATAACGCTCTAGGGTAACATTTAAAGTCGCTCATTGCAATTCTGACCTCGGTTGTACTATCAATTCTTAATTAAAATGATTTATTTACATTAAATCAATTTCATAATCTGGAGTATTAAAAAACATTATATTTCTGTCAAATTATTATATTTTTATATATTTATAATTGTTTTAAATGGAGTGAAATAAATATAAAGACACCATATAACTTTTACAACTATTTTAATAATTTCTAAACTTATATTAATGTATTTCAATCTGAAAATAACGAAACTGAAGAAATTTCAATAGGGCTAGAAATAATTCGTAACATTCTTCAAACATCATACGACTTTGGAGCTATACTCTCATTCGAAATCTTGTCTAAGAAATAGGTATATGTATGCGAGATATTTTCAATTTAATTTCATCCCATATTTTGATTAATTACTACAACCGTCTTTAATTATAATTGAAGCTTTATATCCAATAAGACCCGAAACGGTGATGCCTAAAGCGATCCCTCAATAAACAGGAGCGCATCGTGAAAATTACATAACCATTACGTCTCTGCCACGCTATTATTACTACATAATCGTGAGAAACGATGCTGAAAATGCTAGAAAATGTAAAACAAGTATGAGAAATATGATGTGAGGACTTCCCGTGAGTATAGAACACATCCGGAGTACAACATTGGACCTTATGAACTGCGTGCCCGGTGAAAATGCTTTGGAAAAGCGATAAATCTTACCGGGCAGAAAACATTTTTCATCAGAAGTGGATTTTCACGGACGAAGAAATATTTTATTCTTGTGCTTGGCCTGCAAAATTGCGAATTCTCTTGACCTATAGCTTATCAATTGCAATAGTCTTTGGCTTCAAGACTAAATTGATTGCTAGGATAATGTTAGTGAATCGATCTAAATTGGCTAAAAGTATAGAAATGTTCCCCCGGGGAAAAGTCCCTTTAGGAGACAATTTTTAATCTGGAATCAATTTCTCCATAATTCTAGTAGTATCAAAACCATTAAAAGTACAAGAAATCTGACACTAGCCCACTATTTGATTAATTTATAAAGCGAAAAGCGTTTGGCCTTATTAGTAAGTCAGTTTTATTCAGTGCGGAATTATTTACGCTTACCATGGAAGATGCTTCAGTGTTGACAGCAACAAGATATATATGTTCCCGGAATATTTTATTTAGATTCATTGAATTTTAAATTATCCGACAATCTAGACCGATCGAAAGGGTCCTTGAGGAATTATTAAAAAAGTTTAAAATCATTCCCCGGAGAGGAAGCTTTACTGAATTTTAGAAACTAAAGATAGGAAATTCCGTTTAATTAAATTAATTTTTTTACATTTTAAGGCCAACTCTCAATCTCTTCATTTATCTACAAAGACTCACCAGATATATTGTTAAAAAATATATTTTAATGGGTACATACAAGGCGTTGAAATATCTCCAAATATCCTGTTTTTAGAATTTTTTATCAACCATGCCGACAAAAAAATAATCGCGAAAAAATCGCTGTTTTAACCCCCTAACTTGGAGGGGGGATGGCTGTGTTCCGCGTACTAAACATGTTTATTTAATACCCAAAAGGTTATTTCAGGAATTTCAGGAATAGCTATTTTAAACCGAGGTACGAAATTAATTGACATTGGAATTTTCTGATTAAGTGGAAATGATTAAATAGGACATTTCCGTAGCCCATTGAGTATTTTATTGAAAATTACCATTCTAATACGACGGTTTGAATCCATTGTTTCTATTTATATGAAAATTGGATTGTTTCAAATTTAGTTTCACTCTCATTGTTTGATCACAAAATTTGTGCGAACCAGTAATTTCGATGTTTACTAAATTCGCTTATGTGGAAATTGTGAACATTATTTTAAATAAATTCGACATCATTTCGTTTCGTTGAATATTTTTAAGCGTAATGTACAAATGAAAACATGATTTACTTAACAAAAGAACATTATGTATTACCATTTATTAGTATCTATCTATCTAACCATGTGTCCCAAATTATATAGGATAATCTTTATTTTTCGCAAAACAAGTATGAATAATTCATTTCTGTAATTCATAGTGGCTTGGTACTTCAAATACTCTTCTCTATGGATATTAAAACCACTTATTTAAATCAAAAAAGTATTTTTTTAAATATAAATAATAGATATAAATAAGTGGTTTGGAGTTTGGAGTATTTGAAGCATGAATAAATATTGAGTTTGGATTTTAATTAATGTAATTGATAAATAGCCCACGCGAATTTGAAATTTATTTATTTGATTCGAAGACCCAACTGAAAAACCAAAATCCAGAAACCGGTCGTGGGTTGGTTTGCTCGGGCTGATAAAATTTAGACAATGGCTCTGTTTTACCCTATATTATTTGGAAGACCAGGAGAACTGAAACAACCATCCCCAAATTCATACGACTCCCAAGCATTTTTTCTCCTGTTTTAAGGACTCTTCTACTTTTTATTCCATATTGTATCTATGGACTAACTTTGGATTCATCATTATAAATCCACAAACACTGCACTTTAGTTTCCTCATAATAAGTTTCGTGTGTACTCCAACAGCAGCAATGGAAACCATACTAAACCTTCCGCCACTTGATATTTATATCAGAGCGAAGGCGAGAATGGGGGCATTCAGATTGGAATGCAATGGCTACTGGGATCCTTATGAACAAGTACATAGTAGAATCACAAAAATCATCACAAACTAGTTGATGGAGATGAGAAGTGATGAAATGGCACCAAAAAACAACTTCACAAAGCCCTTCACCGTTCAGCTGAGTTGGGAAGGTGAAGAAACAAACATTTTTCGGGAAGGAACATTGGTTTGGTATACTAATGGGTCAAAAACCGCAAGTGGAACTGGAGCTGGAATATATGGTGAAACACCCAGATGCAACCTAAACGCACCATTGGGGAATTACGCATCAGTATTTCAAGCAGAAGTACATGCTACAGAGCTTTGTTTGAGGGATAATATTGACAGGGGGTATAGAGGGAAAAGAATCCTCATTTACTCTGACAGTTAAGCCTTATCATGTAACAAAATCATATCAAAATTGGTCTGGAACTGCCTACAAACCCTGCTCGTTCTGGCCAACCAAAATAAGGTAACACTTAGATGGGTCCCAGGACATAAAGGGATAAAAGGCAACGAGGAAGCAGACGCCCTGGCAAGGAAAGCCTCAGCGACCGTCTTTACTGGTCCTGAACCGGCGTTTGGCATTCCTAAATCCTCGGTACGACTCTCGCTGACTAGGTGGATGTCAAAAGAACACCGGTCACGCTGGGATCTCATGCCGAGCCAACAAAACAGTAAACGAATGGTTAAAGCGCCATCAAACGTACGACAGGTGATATTCTGAATCTAAGCAGAAATGAAATAAGGCATGTCACGGGACTAATAACCGGACATTGTCACCTTAGGGAACACCTACATAAAATGGGCATGAGGAGGATGAAACAGCCTCTCATATCATACTAGAGTGCCAGGCACACATGCACTGGAGGTATAACCTACTGGGGCCGGTAAACCCACAAGAGGACTTTCCAAAAGAAAATCTGGTAAAAAGGATACTCAGCCTGATAAAGGTAACAAACCTCTTCACCTGAACATAACGATGTAAATGACATAGTACAATAAGTCTTAAGGCTGCAGTATTGAGGCATTTATAAACCTCAGTCAGGTACATCGTCTTAATCAATCAATCAATCAATGGATAGGAAAGTTCCTGGCATTATATTTTTTTTGACAAAGAAGAAATGATTCTTTGCATCTGAAAAAAATATTGAGAAACGCCGCGAATTTTTTTTTAATTTTCACTGATCTATAAATAATAATTCCATATATGTGAAACCTTGATGATGAAATGATTTGGATTGTTACACCTAGATAAAAAAATAATTATTACTCATTTGTATTTCTAAATGAAAAAAATTCCATATCTGTTAGAATTGAATTTAATTTAATTGGCGAATGGGATACGTTCTCTATTGTACCTCATAATTTGAATCCAGATTAATAAACATTTTTTTAAACTCATTCAAAAAGCTAATTTGTGAATAATCTACATTTCGAAACAATAAATGGCTATTAATTGATAAGCTTTAGGTAAATGTTTGTTTAATCATGCAACTTAATCGAATACAAAAAATACGTATCGTTCGTGTTATACGTGAAACATTAAAAACTTGTTTTCCGCATCACATGAAAATATTTATTCCGACAACAACAGCGTAAATTCGTATTTAGTAACAAAAGTTTGAATCATAGTTCCCATTTGCATTGGCGCATTCAAACGTATTACTAATTTGACCAGGACAAACATCGTCCTTTGAACTTTTCTTCTTTGACATCGGCATCAACTATTTATTTATTAGTCTCGTGTTCTGTGTAGGATTTGTAATTATTTTCCAGCGACATTTTTGGAATAGCAGTGTTAATTATAACCTAACAGTGAGTGGTCGAATGGGGAATAACACTTGGTATATGAAAATCAATTTCTAAATCTAAATCAGTGGGATTAGAACCCACGACACTTGGGTCATAAATTCAGTGTTCTATCGCTATATCAGGGGTAATCACTGTCGTTCTTCAACTATTCGTTGGCTAGTGACGTCCATGGCAGTTATAAGGAATAAGGTAAAAAATCAAACCTTCTGAAATATCGATTATTGGTTTTCTCAGCATAGTTTAAAAGGTTTTGAGGATCTAGAGATGAATGAAGAAGTTGAAATTGTCTACTGACTCTTTTTGAATATACGAACAAAGTATGATATTTCAAATAGTTCAAAAAGCTTTTAATTTTTTATGGGTTTTTTAAGATGGGTCGAACGACTAACAATTGAAGCAGCTTCCAGAGGTCACAAAGGACTCTTAATCTCGTCGAGATCTACAATTTATACTATTTTATTGTATGTGATTCTGTATCTTTATCAATGACCAAATCGAATGAACAGTACCCAAATCATCTTGTTTTTTGTGGAATTAATTGCGACTCATTATCCCGGACGATACTTTATCAAGATATACAGTTTCGTCTAAACTCTTGACATATTTACCTGTAGAGACAAGTAAGTTTAGGCGATAGGATAATTTTATGAAAATAGAGTAGTTAGATGCTAAGAAGTGAGTGGTTTTACATTTTAAGCTGCCCTGTAATCCAAATTAATTATTTCTTATCTTAGTAGTTAACAATTAGGTTTTAAAACTAGTTATATTTTCGTTTTTGTTATTCAAATTTCTTGACCTAGTTGAAGACTCATTAACGACTTCTGCATATAGAATACTGGTGATGCTAGAGCTGAACTAAAAGTTATTAAAAATTATTATATTTGTCGTATAAATTTACAGGACTACGCACCCTGCGGCGCCATAATTTAACCATAATTTAATGCTGTTTCCTCTTCTCTTTATACGTTGTTCCATTGTGCTTCTGTCGCAGTAGGTTCGATTATCGACTGAAATATCTACAGATATAAAGCGTAATACTCGAGGTTATTATGTTTATTACTCACTATATTGTTATACTATTAATTCGTCACCAGATATTTGGGAATTTTCACCTCATTTATCACATTTTAACGTATCAAATTATTGTTTTAATATAGATTTTTCAAATATCTAAACCATTTCTCATAAATTTTCTTTTTTTTTCCAGGTAAGCAACGATTCGACTAATCTTACAAAAAAACTAGGCAATGTAAGTAAATCATTTATCTTAAAAAATGGTAAAATGTGCAAAATTAATTCCTTATTTATTCTCAAATGTCGAGGCAGAAGAGCCGCTTTAATGGTTTGTCTTAACGGATCATCAAGATCACGTCCACTTTTCCTTTAATCTTTAATCACTTTTGTAAAAAAATGTGAGTTGACGTTATTGCTAAAAGTATAATTAGTAACTAATGAATTCGTTCTTGGTTTTTCAGGAACAATTTGTTTCGGAACGTCTACGTTAATGGGTAATTTCTAAGAAGCTCAGATTTTATTAATATAATCCCTTTGAAATAATTACGTTCCTTAAGTTACCAGGGCAAAGTGGCCAGAACATAAATTCGATAATTAAATAATTTGTTGCTAATTAATTAGGAATTTATTTTTTTTTCTTTTCTTTTAATCGTATGTTCTGTTATCTTGGAATTGGAAAAAAATATGAAATATATAGCTTTTTGTTAGGGCAATTAAATGATCCAATTAGACATTTAATTATCTTTTTTGTTTTATTTTGATGTTATATTCTGTTAGCTTCGGAAAAGGGTATTAAAAGTATCATTAAAATTGGAATAAAAATATGAAATATTTTTGTTAGGGCAATCAAATGCTAATTAAATGATCCAATTAGACATTTAATTATCTTTTTTGTTTTAGTTTGATGTTATATTCTGTTAGCTTAGGAAAAGGGTATTAAAATCATCATTAAAATTGGAATAAAAATATGAAATATATAGCTTTTTGTTAGGGCAATTAAATGCCAATTAAATAATTATTTTTGATAGCTTTCAATTTGCATGAAATATTTGCATTCATTTATCGAAGCTTTTCAATATTGTCGGTATTGTTTTCCTGATTTTTTTTTATACTCTAACGGAATAAATTAATTTGTTTTATGAACAGCAAATCATTTTTCGTAGCATTTATTTTAGGTAATAATTTTTAATTGTTTATCGATTTTATCTACACTGTTCAGCTGTTTTTTTCTGTCAACAGAATAAGAGTCGGTGGCGCACTTTAAGAAGCTTTTTATTAGCACTAATTCCCCCTACAAATTTTTTAAATTTTTATCCTAATTTTAATGACCAAATTTTTCTTACGATTAACAAAAAACAAATAAAGCTTTAAGTTTAAATAAGCATTTAATTAGCATTTGATTGTTATTGGTTGATATTGCTTTGCTAAATCTTTCTAAAGCTAGCAGAACACGATTAAAAAACCACAAAAATTACATTTATTAATTAGTATATTTAATTATTCAATCAATTTCATATTGTGTCGGCAAAATAATTGAGGCTTTTTAAATTGGGTTTATTCTGGATACGCCACTGGAACGAAGTTCAGTCAAACGGAAAACAAGCTTTTTGGAGAATTTTCCCAAAATTATCACATTATTCATTAAAGTTCGAGAAGTTATTGAATTAATTCAAAGAAAATTTTACTCAAATAAATCGTTGCTTGCAATTAGTTCGATTCCGAAGTGGACGATTTCTTAATTTTCAAATTTTATAACTTCTGAAAGTTCCATTTGAACCGTTTTAAAATCAATAAAACACCTTGCCACGATTTAATTATCCCAAAATAAATAGATACGATCGAAGGTTCTGCGCTTTGTACTTAAATCTATTTATTAAACTTTTTCCAAGTGACTCTATGTTGAGTTTTTCAATTTTCTACATGTTAGTTTGCACATAAAAATGCTTGGAACTTAACTTTTCAAAAGTTAAAAGTTTTTCGTAGTCAAAGTAACTATGTACTTAAAATTCACGTTGTGTATAGAAAAATTTTACAGGACAAAAATTTACATACGTAATAGTTGCTACTTGTAAACTTCTCAGAACTATTTTCTGTACAAAGCAGGTATAAATTTGGTTATTCTTGTATAATTTATCTTTTGCTAAAATTTTGCAAGGATAACACGAAAATCCCTTTGAAAACAAAGGCGCTCTCCATTGGTGTCCAAACCAATTCATGTGTTTCATTTATTTATTATATCTTTTCTCTCCACTATTCTTATTTTTCCTTCGTTATTCTTATTTTTTGTTCATCATATCATCTCAGTTTTCTTTCTTATTATCTTATTTCAGTTATACCACCTCAAAGGTTTACTTGTCGACCATTATTAGAATGAAAATAAATCTTGGGAAATTTCAATCTCATATTGCTAAATTAGAAATTATACAACCTCCATCTTGTAAATGAAATATATTTTTTGTCTGCAGAAACGATTCTAAAAAATCTAACAGTCTTATTAAATTACTGCTTAAAATGAATTTTTCATCCCCTCTAAATGTCCCCATATTTTAAGGGCTGTTTTGGACTTAGTGGTAAATTTCATCAATATTTTCTGCCGCCATTCATCTCTTTCTCTCACATATACTCTTTAATAAATTTATGTTTTCTGTGATTTGCTTTCTCTCTTTTCTTCAGTTCACAATCAAATATCCAGCAATTTGAACTTATCTACTTTCCCAAATAATTGATTCTCAATCCTAATTATCCATTTTATTATCGTTCGTTTTCCTCTTGAATTATTTCTTTAAGCATTTTTAGAGAGGTTGATCAACCATTTTCTACTGAGTAAACCAAATAAAAAAATTACTTTCAGTTTTAATTTATGGATTTAAATATTACTGTGTATTTTTGTTTAAATATTATACACGGTACGCTACTATTCTGCATGTCATAAATAACTCCAGACGACTGAATAGCAATAAAAATAATATACGGTGATAAGTATTCAACTGAGATTAGAAAAAGTATAAGAAAGACCCTCGTAAAGATAAAATATTAAGAGTTGTTAATAGGTGAAAGAAATAAAAAAAAATTGTTGGGGTTAAAGGAAGAATCTTTTGAGACTTTTTCTCTTACTTAACGAACCATAAGTATTTAAAGTAGCCATTTCGCCGCTAGACAAAATCGTTCTGAGTTGCGGTTTTCTTTTTTTTTTTTTTTTTCATTTTCTTTTTGAACTAAAAGAAAAGAGTGAGATTGGAAGTAGTGCACTTTCAGCATTTTGCTTTAAAACAAAAGACTCTAAACTTAACTCTTGAAAAGAATAGGAGATGATCCCGACTGATTTTTTGGTTTATGTCAAATAAATTTATGTAAAGAAAAAAACATATTTACCTTTATTATAGTTGAACACTCGAGACGTTGTGACGACGCTTTTTGTTGAATGCGTCGTTAGGTGAAGTGTCCTAGTATATTTACCTGTTTGAAGTAGCCTTGCTCCGTTATAAAGTGATATATTTATGGTCAAATCGTTTCGTAGGCTTCCACAGTCAGATTCAGTCTTCCGGGTTTGGACCGTGTCATTTCGAGAATAGGTCTCGACGTTTCGCCTGCCATCGTAGGAGGCTTCTTCAGGATTATGAGTGAGCTCTCAGTATGTTAACCAACTCTATTTATGGTGTCTCGTTCTCGCTCTTTTGTTCTATTCTGTTGTTCCCCTCTGTGGATTTGTCTCTTCGGCAGACTCCTTAATTATCAATTTAATAATAATAATGAGTTGATTTTTAATCTCTAATCTCTACCGGTCCTGATTATCCCTGTGGCTACTAAAAAAGAAAGAAATAATGTCTTGATATCTCAATGGTATTTCATTAGAGGACGTTTTCTGGTTGGATGAACCGCAACCCGACGTTGAGATTATTCTGGGAGTGATAAAAATGTAACGAATAAATGAATTTTGGGCTGATAAGGCTCAATTCAACCAAAGCTACGATTCAAAGTAAGAAATGAATGTCTGAGTTCTCAAAAGGGGTTTTATTTATAAGATGGTATTTATGACAAAAACACTCTATTTATACGGTAAGGGTATTTTATTGAAATGTTTGCGTAAACTGAATACATAATCCCAATCGTTGTTAGAATATAAATGGTTGCCTTTCTAACTTTTTATTAGCGTCCCTAGTCGCATTGGATTTCAGACATAGAAAAAAATGTAAATAAAAACATTTTCATTTTTTTGTCATTTCTCGTTAGAATATAAGATAAAACTTGGTTCACGAAACTGTACAATAAATATTTGATTACATGTTTCACAAATGGTTTTCTCAAATTTGAGTTTTGTTTTTATCCTGTTGTAATCATGGACGAAACAAAGATTCCTGCAGTACGAAATGCAAAAATGTGCTGTTGACAAACGGGACACTTTTAATATGCCCATAATATTCATTTATTCTCGTAGTTCCTCTTTTCTGAAAGTAGTATTTTATAATATGGACAGGGTTCTGAACTCGTAGCCTTTGAGGCTCCTTTGGCTGTTCGATCAACCGCCTTCTAAGGGCTTTCATACAGTCCCAGGGAAGGTAATATACCAAAAATAAGTTTAGTGTGCTTTATTAAACATAAGCCTTAAGCGCCTTTATTTTTAAGATACAGGGTGCTGGATTTGAGAAAAAAAAAATAAAATTGCTTATAAGTTTTCTTGTTCCAAATATTTGTTCTAAAATTTGAGATATGTTCTAGTGATGTAATAGAGGGTTTCGTCATTCATTCAGGGGAAGAACCAGGTTGGATCTCGTCGTCCTCTTACTCGGCTTGTCTTATAATTACACATAAAATTTGTTTTTTTTTTATTTAAGTATAATTTACAATCTGCCTCGGAGAAGCTATAAGTAAATAGATTTAATGAAGAATATCTGAAAGGAGAAGTTGTCCAACGACAACGCTCCGACTTAAATTACATACAATAATTTAAATTTATTGATTAACTTATTCAAGTTCATCAGTTGGCCATCGTCTTTTTAGTCTTCTTGTGATGTTGATTGGAATGTGTAGTTGTCTGAGTTGTTCACTTGGGTGGTCCTCTAGGCGTTGGAGATAAGTGTTGGATAGTCTAGTTATTTCTTCTTGTACATATGGCAATCCTGAATCTTCATGAAGGGTTTTATTACTTACATACCATGGGAGTTATGTATCATTCGCAATATTTTCGACTGGATACGTTGGATTATTTGAGTGTTGGAAGGTTTGGCACAACCCCAGAGCTGGATCCCATATGTCCAGATTGGCTTTATGATACATTTATAGAGTAGAAGCTTGTTGTTGGGTGAGAGCTGTGATTTTCGTCCAATGAGCCAGTTCATCTGCCGAAGTTTTAGATTTATCTGCAGTCTTTTGGTCATAATATGGGATTTCCATGTTAACCTCCGGTCAAGAGTTAGGCCAGGATATTTGATTTCTTGTTTTACTGGCAACTGTACGTTATTTAGTATAACTCTAGGGCAGTTAATACTCCGATTAGTGAACGTTATTTGGACTGATTTCGTTTGGTTTACTTTTACTCGCCAGCGATTGGTCCAGTATTGGAGTTCATTGAGGTGGTTTTGGAGATCTTGAGCTGCTATTTGGGGGTTTTCGTTTGCAGCTATTATGGCAGTGTCATCCGCGAACGTCGCAGTTTTGGTATAGTTTGTTGTTGGGATGTCGGCAGTAAATATTAGATATAGGAAGGGCCCCAACACGCTGCCTTGGGGAACTCCAGATTTGATTTGGTGGTATTCTGATGTGGTCGTGTTAAATTTGGTTTGGAAATAACGATCTGTAAGGTAAGATTTAAGAATTAGGTAATGGGGTGTAGGAAGGGTAAGTTTAAGTTTGTAGAGGAGGCCATCATGCCAAACTCTATCAAAAGCTTGCTCAATGTCTAGGAATTAATTTAAAGTGCATACTTTCTTTTCTTCATAGCTTCTTAGTATTTCATTTACTATTCTGTGACTTTGTTGCACTGTAGAATGTTGTTCCCAATTGATGAGTTGGTATTATTTCGTCAATATTAGCATCTAAAGTGATTCTTTTGAGTAGAAGTCTTTCAAATAATTTAGACATAATTGGTAGCAGACTAATTGGTCGATATGAAGATATGTTATTAGGAGGTTTACCAGGTTTCTGGATCGGTATTATTTGGGCAAATTTCCAGCTCACTGGGAAATACGCCAGCCTTAGCATACTGTTGTAGATCGTCGTTAGTAGCACAAGATCTTTTCTGGGCAATTCTTTCAGCATTTTTCCTGTGATTAAGTCAAAACCTGGTGCCTTGTGGCTATTGCATTTGGATATTTCCTGTTTTACTTCTGTTGGAGATATATGCTTGATGGGTAGCGTCATTGGACATGGGCTATCTAGGAATCTTTTTACGTAGTCGTCGTCATTATTATTATTATTTGGATCTGGTATACTGAATATTTTAGAAAGGTGTTCTCCGAAAATATTAGCTTTTTAGGTTGGATCTCGTCGTCCTCTTACTCGGCTTGTCTTATAATTACACATGAAATTTGTAAGATGATATTCAACAATTTGTAGAAGCGTGATATTATGGTATTGTTTAAAGGAAAGGCAGCAGTTTGGTACTTAACTGATAAGTTCAGAATAAGTCCCGATGAATATTCGCTTCATTTTAGAGCAAAATCGATTTTCCGCTCTATTTTATAGTGATATAAAGGATAAAGAGAGATGGTATTATACCAGAGGCTTGTTTATGCACTGAATTTACAGATTAAAGATGGACAAACAGTAGAACCGCTATTTAAGGATGTTATAGTAGTTTGTGTTTACACTTTTATGTTCCACAAACACATTGTAAACCGTCCTGCAAATTATGATAATAGAAATTGTTCAATTTGTATTATATAGTTGCGTTTTTGTCGCAAAACATTGGTGCGAAGACTAATTTTTGCATACGAAATTTTGTCTAGATTTTGTTCTAGATTCCTTTAGTGTATATGTTAACGAACAAATAGTTGAATACCTTGAAGGTGATTAATATTAATTAATTACATTGAAACAAAATAAAGTATTATTATGGCTAATAAAAATATTGTTTATTGTTATTAAAACTTAAATATCACAATTATTATAAATATTCAATAAGCATATTTCTATACATTTTTCACGCCGGTAAATAGATAGTAATTTATCATGTTTTTTCTACTTCATTAAATTTTTTTAATGAATTAATTTAAAGTAGTATTTTATTTTGACTACTACAAAATACATACTTTAAAGTTACCTTACGTCATCAAATGATGAATTTTACCTAATATTTCAGAATTTACTCACAAATCAAACCCTTTGATTTTGCCTTTCTACTGATGAGGCACAACGATGCCGAAACCCGTCTAGAAATTAAAGTTCTTTATCAGTTCCACGAAATGCTAAGCCAAGCTAAAGATTTTATTGATTGTTCTTACATTACAAAACATAATTCAACTTAATTCTTATAATTTGCGTCAAGCAAATTTTCAATTAACAGTTTTTAAATTTTATTTAAATAAACCCCCTTTATTTGGAGTATAATCAAATTTTATACATAATGGATGAGTTAAAATGTGTCTAGATAATTACTAAAAACCATTGGAAATAGTTCCAGTTAATTTGTTATATTTTAATTATTCGTTTTAATAGATCAGAAATAAACCGATGCAATAATTAAAAACAGGGTTGATTTATAATCCTAATTATAAGTTTTACAAATAAATATACAAATGTTTTACTAACAGAAATTAATTTTAAAAGTAATTAAATCAAACGTTTCGTGTATCATTTTATTTATTAAAAATTAAAATAAAGTATTTAAAAAATTATCAATATATAATAAATCCCTATCTATATATACGACAAATTGACGACAAGTAATGTGTCGTTTAATGTAGATTAGGCAACATACTTTACAATGAAGTATAAGATATTATCTAACTTAAAATTTCTTACATTTTTAAATCAACGATACTAGGGTATTTCCATTTGTTGGCTTAATTCCTGTGTTGTACTATTTTATAATCAGATCAAATTTAGAACACCCTCTATGTAAAATCCTACAGTATTTGTGGTTAGGATACAAAATCGATTAAACGCAATAATGTAATACATAATCTGATATAACCGAATATCATTTAAACAATACCAAATACAATCAAATTAAGTGCAGATTAATTTTCAGATACGAACTTCGCAATGTTCCTTGTTTCACCGATATTAAGGAAATGCTAATTTTACGTGTCAATTATGCGATTATTCACACATACATGAATTAGAATTCGAAAGAAAGGAATATTTGTTAGAGAAAAACGTATTTAAGAAAAATTCGAAAAAAATTATTTAGATGAAACTTATCAGGTTTGTCTACTGTCCTAAAAATTCCAGCTGGTATATTATGTAAGTTGATGTGAACCGGGCAAATATTATTTACACCCACCAACGCCGGAGGTCGAGGAAATCATAGGAACGATTTTCACTTGAACTCACTTTAGTTTATCTAATACCAGCAACTAAAATCAATTTAGGGGCATTGTCCGCACATTCCTCTTCGAAGGGATGAAATCCTAAAGGCTCCATCCGGATTTTAGGGATGATGTGCTAACCTAACCCACTTTATAAGAAGATTGGGACAGTTCACTCGCAGCGCGTGGATGTTAGACGCGAATTCCTGTTGCGACCAGACGAGCTGACGCCTCGAATGGCGTTATTTAAGGGGCGTCTAAATTTGGCCAAATATTAAAAGCATTATTTCACGTGGTTCAATTATCAAACTACTTCTGAATTTTCAACCGATACCCATTAAACTTTTGCAGCCTTTAATTAAAATACTCATATATCAGGAAATAATTTTATACTGCCTATTATATATGCATACATAATAAATATATTGGTATTAATTTGAAAACTGAAAAACAGGTAATTTATTTAATCACAAAATACTACAAACTTAATTATTTATGGTACAATTAAAATATAAATTGCAATTTTGGTACACAGTAGGAGTATTGTTTGAAATCTTTGTTAACTCATTGATAACGTTGGGTGTAGGTAAATCATTAATGTTGTTGATGGGTCCAGCTGTAGAGTAAAAAACTCGAGGCTGGCTGCTGGCTGCAGGATATTCTGTTTTCTGTTCTTTAGCTGGAGGTTCTGAGGCGTCACTTCTAAGGGTGTTTCTGATGTTGGAGTAATGCTCATTATCCATTTGCAGATAAGGCTTAATTGAGTTGGCTGAACTGTGGCCAGTAATTTTAATTAACTGTTTTTCCCCAACCCCTCCTTTAGCCAGGTTACTGACTGCTGTCGACCGCATAGAGTGGTTTGTTATTTTTATTTCTTTTGTATTTAATCCTGCCTTCTCTGAACCATTATGATGGTGTTGTGTGGTTTTTCTGGGTTTTCCCACAACTGTAAAGCAAATGCGCCATCAAGCATCAGTAAGTCGCCCCAGAGCGCCACGGCAAATAATAATAATAGCCGTCCCTCCCCCGCACAAGCTGCAGAGCTTCTGGGGTTCACTCGTAAGGGAGTGAATTGCAGGGCGTATATTATTATTATTATTATTAGAATTTTAAAAAGACGAACTGGACAGAAGGTATGGTTCTTCGTGTTAGGGACCAGCCATTTACTATCGGCCATTATTTTTCTCCACCCTGGGCCGTTTTATTGAAGAGAGGATTATATTGTACTTTTCCTAAAAAGTAGGATTTTTGAAAATAAGTTATTTAAAAAAATATGTAACTATGTTATCTACCTGTTTTAATCCCAGAATTATCCACATCCTCTTTAAAATAATGAACTCTGCAATTGACTGCTTCTCCACCCAGGCAAGTTCTACTGAAAAATTTTTGCTGGAGTGTCTTCGTCCCATAATAAAACCATTGCGTAATATTCTTCCAATTTTAATGAAGCAGAGCTCGATTTCCTTTTATTGGCGCACATCTGCAAATTTCTTCGTTTCGCATTACGAGCGTCCCTACTAGACTTGAAGATAATATCTTTAAATGGATCAAAAATTATTTTCCACTTCGTAAAATGCATATCTTGCATTTTTTTGCAACGGTGTTCCACATTGTCTTCACAACTAGTTCTTTGTAATTTTCGCCGTTTTCTTTCTTCATATTCCACGCCCAAGTTTTCAAAAGCTCGTATTTCTTTGCCTTGCAGAATTCCGTAAACTGTTTCCATATTGACGTATGGGTTTTAACGGTATTGTACGGTACACTTTTCTCAATCGCCAGATCAATATTAGTCATAGAATCACTTCCAAAGCGACTCATTTTCACTACATAAGCTGGCTAGCACTGTTTTAAAAACAATATTATAAAATTTATTGACAATAAAATCAGAAAAATTCTTTAGCGTCGTTTTCTGGTGTCCTAGGAGACCATAATTACTTGTTATAAAAGGTATTGTAATTTTTGGTGACAACAGCTGTCACGTTTTGCCGCGGGTAGACTCGAAAAACTGCTGCCAGGAGCTGTCATACAGTTTTTTCATCTAGAAATTGCGCGTTTGTGATTGGTAGAAATTAAATATTCGCGGTATATCTAACATATCCTACTATCCTACCATCACTGTCAAGTTTTGCCGCGGGTAAACTCGAAAAATACTGCTGTACCATTTGTAATTCAAAATTGCGCGTTTGTGATTGGTGGAAATTAAGACCAGGTAAATAGTCGATGAAAGTAATTATTTTAAATAATTTTAAATAGTATGTATAAATTAATTGCGACACAAATATTTCACTGAAACATTCATTATATTTGTTAGTATGTGATTAAGAATAGAAAGAAAGAAATAAAATGAAAACGATAAAAATGTCACAAGATCATCAAAATGCAAATTTACATACAAACGATAACGATAACGATATACTCTGTCCTTTGTAGAAGCCCTGATTAATTGAATGGTATATTATGTTGAAATTCGACATTTCAATTCAAATTACGAATTGACCTGCCTTTCCGTATTTACATTCGTAATTGATTTCTTACTCATTTGTATGTAGCAAATTCCAACTATAACTCAATTCACTATTACTATACTAAAATTGAAGCCTCCTACAACTGCACAGCAATTCAATTAAAATCATCAGCTGAAGTTTGCTCTGAAATTTTAGATTGATGTAAATAAAGCCCACTTTTACCATGAAGTTGTTAACAAACGTAAAAGTAACGGTTTCGGATAATTTATTCGTTGTCTGGAAGAAATGGACATAAGTTGAATTAATTTACTGGCTTTTGGATCTAGAGGAGAGTATCGCCTTTATTTTGTGAAAGTGTGTTTCTAGCCAGCCAACCATAAGTCGATTGTCAGGAATTTCTTTGTGTCATGGCCTAACTTTTGCTGTGACACGACTGGCGACTCTTAATGGAACCAAAGTGAGCCGGAACCTGCTCTCAAATTTTGCAAGAGTTAATTAGGAATATTTGTTATTAATTAGTTGACTTGAATTAGTTAAATTAATTAATAAAACATTTGAAACCCTGAAAGGGAAATAAATTTACATAAACAAAACAAAGATAATAAAGAATTTCAAAAGTAAAAAAACGACATACGTTTAAGCCCAATTCGTTGATCTTCCAAAATCAGGTCATGTGCAGTATCAATATTTTCTGGGGCGGACACAAAAGAAATGGGTCTTCTGACATATAAAACGTATGGTCTTCCTTTTTTAATTTTTTTAACGATTCTTCAGTATATCCACCACATCTGAACAAATATCTTTCCGAAACAACAATTTCAATTTCAATATATCCTTATCCTTATCTGTACAAATTTCTTTCCGAGATAACCATTTCAAAGACATACATACATAGATACTATCACCGATCGATACCCAGTTTTATCAAAATGAAGACATTTGCCCGAAATGGTTTCTCTAAAGATCCATTTCGTAAAATTAAAATGCTGAGATTATTAAAGAAAATCCCAAAACAATGATATATGAAGTTCACTAAAGAGTTTTCAAAAATTATTCAGGCAGAAATTTAAGTTTAAAAGAATTGTATCTTGGCGGAAAATGCAAGAAACATAAGAGAGCATAATCCACTCCTGCAGTATAAAGTGTCTAATTTAAATACTTTTTGCGCTGTTTGCAATAAAGGGATTTTTATCAGATTTCTGATCCACTGCCAGATAAAAAGATGCATATCTTGCAGTTCACATTATGGAGTTTAAATGGAATTAATGAAGTTCAGCATTATCTAAATGAACATTATTTTTAAAGGAAATATTTTTGTTCATAATGTTGGTGAAAATAATGTAACTGTATCTTAAGACTATGCTTTGTCGACTTAGATTTTATATTTTTCCTTTTTCCCCTCTTTTTTTGTATTTTTGCTTGGTTTTTTTTTATCGGAAAGGACATTTAAGAGGCGCCATTTGAAACATATAAAAATGGGTGTTCCAAACCTCTGACAAAGTTCATTACTGCAAGATGTTTCCTTAAATATACGTCAAAGAATGTGGTATTTGCACGATAACGCGTACTTTTCTTCAATAGTTTGTATTGAACTTTTACTCTCTGAAAAGAATACATTATACTGTTTGTATATACCAGTGCCAGATTCAAAGCTGCTGAATCTTTTGAAGTAGTTGTAGAGGAGTTAGTTTTTTTTAAAATTTATACAAAATATTTGTATTACGAATATATCTATCAGACGTTGTCGTCCACAAATTAAGAATGTTTCTGTACTGTTTATGTTAAAAAAATGATCAGTACATACCCTCGTATTTAATAAATATGTCGTTTATCTTGTTAGATCTAAGAAAATTCGTAACCAAGTTTGAATTTGTAATTTCCCAGGATGAATATGTAAAATTTGAACACGATGAAAATTTCCCAACTCTCCGACTTCTAGTTATCTTCGTTTCAAAACTTATTTGCATTCAGTCATAATACGTAAAGTTTGACCAAGTTTGGGCAGAAAACTAATGTTGTTTCTGAACAAATTTACCGACTGAAAATACTGACGCCGGTGCCAAGAAAAATAATTTTTA
The DNA here is from genome assembly GCA_949320105.2 of Crepidodera aurea. NCBI lineage: Eukaryota > Metazoa > Arthropoda > Insecta > Coleoptera > Chrysomelidae > Crepidodera > Crepidodera aurea. Next base: position 15,514,712 of record OX439478.2, read on the forward strand.
AACATCGAATTTTTTCTGGATTAACATAAATCGGATACATTTAACAAATTGTTAGGTAAATTTACAAAAATCAAATACCAAAACTTTCTAAATCCCGTAATAAAATACAGTGAATAAAGTCTATGTGAAGTATAAAAATAAAGCTTCTGGCATAAAGCATAAATACTACTATGACCAATATTTCGAGATTAATTACATAACGGTTGTAACCCCGAAGTCAATGCCAGATCTACTTTCTTTTAAAAGGTTACGTGGAATAAGTGAATTAATGAATAATCAATACTATAAATAGTACGTCGTATTTTGTTTACTATTATTTTTAAATCACTTCTCTCAAGAACGGTTATTTCTGTTGCAGAACTATTGAATGAAAACATTGCCCCTTATTTTACTTATTCCTTTTTCGAATATTATATTATCTCTATTAGAAATGGAGGAACTTCTTTTCTTTTCATATCTGTCTTTTACATTTACAAGTAGTACAGACAAATATAAAGTTTCAAACTTTAGTTGCTTTATATAAAAACATAAATTAAGTTTTCTCAACTGAGAATCAAAAACTGACATTGTAGCTCGTCGGTGTCTAAAAAAGACATGGAGAGAGGCCCTATAGATAATAATAATAATAATAAGAATACATACTATTACAAATATTTAAAAAATAAAAATAAACGTTGGTACCTCGCTGATGCATTTTAATGCATGTGTGCGAAATATATCGACATCTGATATGAATAACATTGTAACTCAAGTTACCATGTTTTCCTTCTATAACTCAAACAGCTTCACTAAATAACGATCTTTATTTGATTAAATAATATCATCGTAACTACAAATTCTACTTCAGTTTGTTGTTTAAATATGGTAACATAAGTTATGATATCGTAAATTCTTATCATTGATTGTGTTCTATTCATTGAAACATTGTAAAGTAATAATATACAATGTTTTTCTTGAAAAATTTATAGTTTGAGTCAAAATGAGTTTATTGTAAGTTGTGATACAATTATAGAATTTTTCATTAGTTTGGAAAAATAACATTTTAAGTTACACTGGTTCATTATTCTTTTGTAAGAATATGTTTTGTTTTTTTCAATTCTCTTGAGAACTCCCAAGAGTGTTTGATTGAAATGCACAAATGTAAATTTCATTTATTTCCATTAAATAATAGACAAATAACAATTGTATTTGTTTCATTTCTTATCACTTAATTGATACCCATGTACTTGTACAAACAATTATGTAAATAACATTGTATGTATAGTTACAATGATTTTCGTATCGTAACTCGATTAAAACTGTATTTCCGCTAGTTTCACAATTGAATAGTTTACACTAGCAGAAATATGAGGAAAAAAGTCCAGAAAAAATATGGGCCGAAAATCTTTAAAGTGCTCTCCTGTAAACTAAGTAAAATATAGTTACAATGTTATTCATATCAGGTGTCGATAAGTGTTTTTGCTCTCATGTAGTCAGACTTTCTTAAAAATCTATAATTTGAAATATTGGAAAAACTCTATGCTTTATTTTTCACTTATTAATGAAGAAAATAATTGTTAAACGTAAAAAATATGTAATTTGAAATACTGGAAAAATTCTATGCCTTATTTTTGGACATTGTTTTTCACTTATTAATAAAATAAAATAAGAAAATCTTCCTTCGGTATCAAGGAAAATAATTTAACAATCGTTAAAGGAAAAAAAATATCTATAATTTAATATATTGGAAAAACTCTACTATAACGTTCTTTTTCACTTATTAATAAAGAAAATAAGAAAATCTTCCTTCAGTATCGAGGAAATAGTATATTGTGCAACGAGTGCGCAAAGTTGTCGATTGCCCACGAGAGCGAAGTTGAGCGCACGAACGAACTGAGTGCGCTCATTAGCTCGAGTTGCTACAGTTGCTACCATGTTCTCTAAGGTAACTAAACATATTAGAAAAGTCCTGTCACCAGGTAACCGCCAGAGAGGAAATCGCCGTGCATATTCTCTTTGGGCAGCTTTTCCATTACCATCACAAAATTCATAGATATACAACATGTCTGCATATTCATTTGTGATGGCGTTTGAAGTAAGCAATCAACAAATAACGCGTAACAACACAAGTACAAACTCTAAAGTCGTCAACTTCACAATCAAATACTATTAAACGATCAAGGTTTGTATGTATGTATGTGTGTGTGTGTGTGTGTGTGCGTGTGTGTGTGTGTGTCCGGAGGATCTCGAAATCCACTCGTCAGAATTCAATGACACTTTCAGGGTAGACTAATTCCTATCTAAATCGGTGAGAAATGTAGGTCTCATGTCTGTGAAAATTCGATCTTCCGAGATATTTACAAGAAAAGTTAAGCTTTTAGTTTTATTTCCTGGCAACAGCAGATATAATAACTTGTTTCTATAGTAATATATACTATAAAGGAGAGAGGAGTACAGTAAAAATGGGGATATAACGTCACATTCCATAGTCGTACTTTGCAAAAGTTTCTATAATATAAATAAGGTCACAGCATATAAAATATATATACGCACTTCGTAGATTAAATTTTGAAGTCGAGCTAATGGTGGGCAATCGACAATGCCGCACGAGTTGCAGGTACTATTTTTTTTTTACGAATGCAGGGATACAATGAAAAATGAGGAAGGTGCCAACGACAAAAAAATCAAAAATTAATCAAATAAAAAGTAAAATAGTTAGAATCAAAATAACTTTTTATTTTTAACGATAACTAGGAAACTAAAAAAGGCAATTCATTATTTTTTTTTCACCTATGATTATCGAAACATTTGAACGATTGGTGAAATTTAAATTTATATTTTTGGAGATTCTAGAGGAAATCGTATTCAAGTCAATATTTTCTTTGTCCTCGACACTGACTCTGATAGGTACCTACTTGTCTCGATATTTGGGTTGATTTGATGTACATTTTCACGTGAAGTACTCGTAGATGGTCTGTCCAAAATAGCGATCGCAATTTGCTGGCCGATTCGTTTTTTATTCGATTCTTCAACGTAACCTTCAGGTGGTACGGATTCATCGTCAGAACTCTCATCAGTCTCCGTTATCATCATAGAGTTGAAACTCATTATTGTAAATTTTAATTTTTTAATCAATCAATTTATCGGTCACTTAAACGTCACATTTTTTTGGGGGTCTGTATTGTCATTTTCCGTGCGAAAAGTAAATTTCGGGTGCGCAAAACAGCCATTTTACACCTGAAAAGGCGGGCGCAAATAGTACTTTTCCCGCATGAGTAAAAAAAAGAATTTAATAATTGTTATAGAAAAAAAAACATCCATAATAACTCTATGCTTTATTTTTTAACTTTCTGTTTCACTTATTAGTAAAGAAAATAAGAAAATCTTACTTCAGTATCAAGGAAAATAATTTAATAACCGTTAAAGGAAAAACAGGGATGAGAAAAGGGGGTATTTAACGCTTTGTCTAAATGTGATGGAAGCCGCGGCTTGTAAGCACCCGGAAATAAGGCGAAAATTGTGAACAAAATTGGGGAAGCAGCTTTCGCATGGATTAATCTCTAACGAATAAAGGGAATTGTTTGTTGTTTTTTAATTAAACCGTGATAAAATTCGTACTTAACGAAGTTCAAAAGTTCACATTCCTTTTGTGCAAAATTCAATAAATCCAATATTCACTCATTTCTTCCAAAAATAAATAATTAGAAAGAACCAATTATTGGAGGTTACTTAGATTTACTTATTTATTTTCAATACGAATTAATTCAGCTCTAACAAAAACGGGAGATGTTCAAATGCTTATTGAACTGTTATCGTACAAATAGATGTGAAATAATGTGGTGGATTAATTGAGCCTATAACCATTAGCCTTTATCGATAAACTGTTATATAGTTAACTATTAGTATTTCATTTTGGAAAGTCTTTTGTTCCAGAAAATGGGAGTTTGTTAATTAATTCTCAGTAATCGCGTCACCTGATAAGCGCTATGTTTAATAATAGGGAACAAAAGCAGTTATCTCTCAAATTTTCGCTGAGACAATAGTTAGTTCTGCTGTAGGGTTTTATAGATTTTTTTTTTCACTTTTGTTGGTTACTGTATTATCAGTGCGTGATAAATACAAGCTATTGTTTCTCGCTTGTTACATTTTTAGTATGTTCCTGTAAACACTAGATTAAATGAACAACACAAAGTGTGACTGATTACAAGGTTACTTCCTGTATATTTCATCCGAAGTTCTATCCCAGATCAGATGCTCTTGCTTTGATCTCTAGTAGTTCTTACTAATCTTCTTGTTTTATTCTAAAACGCTTATGTAATTTTTTTTATGGGTAATTGCTACAACTCTTGTCACGACCTAATAGTCCTGTTCCTAATTGGTGGTTAAAAGACTGCACAATAAAAATACAAAAGAAAATACCCATAATTTTTAAATTATGCTTTTACAAATTCTACCTTCGGAAAATATTCCCAACCAATTATATATATTCATTGATGCATTAACTGGTAACCTATTTTTCAAATATCGGATCTTTAAAATGTCATCCACCTCAACGTCAAGCAAGTATTTCAGGGGAAGTTTATTTTCAGTTTTACCTGAACTAGGTCAAATAATCTGAGTAAAAAGTGTTGATCTTTTTATGTTTTAAATATTAATCGAGGGATACAGATATTATATCTTAGTTTAAACCTGTTTTAAATTATGTTTTCTACGTTTAAACAAAATACTGAATTATAAAGCACTTTTTCTGTTAAATTTACCGTAAATACAAATGTGTAGTATATCTTTATGTCTCTTTTATTGCAGTACCTACTGCAAGCAGCAAAAATATATTACTCATTTAAATTACTGTAGTTAAAACCTTCATTACGTAAAAATTGTAAATAATACGAGAGCGTTCTGACAAATTATTAGCCCGAGTGTTGGTGCTACAGAAATATGATGCTAAAAAAATCAAATATGAATTATGGCATAGATTTTAAACGTATTGATTAACAGGATGTTACTGACTCCTCCATTTTGACAAAAGTGTCTGCATACACATAGCTTACAAAACATACTACCTATTATATATGCATACATAATAAATATGTAGGTATTAATTTGAAAACTGTATGGTACAATTAAAATATAAATTGCAATTTTGGTACACAGTAGGAGTATTGTTTGAAATCTTTGTTAACTCATTGTGTAGGTAAATCATTAATGTTGTTGATGGGTCCAGCTGTAGAGTGAGAAGCTCGAGGAGTGGCTGCAGGATCTTCTGTTTTCTGTTTTTTAGCTTAATTGAGTTGGCTGAACTGTGGCCAGTAATTTTAATTAATTGTTGTTCATCAACCCCTCCTTTAGCCAGGTTACTGGCTGCTGTCGACCGCATAGAGTGGTTTGTTATTTTTATTTCTTTTGTATTTAATCCTGCCTTCTCTGCTGCTTCTTTAGTCCATTTCGAAAGTTCGTTTTTTCCCACTGGGGTGTTTGTGTACCATCATACACTTGATTGTTCTTTGTTCCATGATGGGTACTGTTAAGAATAATCTATCAGTTGTTATTCTAGATAAACGTTTAACCATTAGAATTTTAAAAAGACGGACTGGACAAAAGGTAGGGTTCTTCGTGTTGGGGACCAGCCATTTACTATCGGCCATTTTTTTTTCTTCATCCTGGTCCGTTTTATTGAAGAGAGGATCTTCCTAAAAAGTAGGATTTTTGAAAATCAGTTATTTTAAAAAATATATAACTATGTTATCTACCTGTTTTAATCCCAGAATTATCCACTTCCTCTTTAAAATAATGAACTCTGCAATTGACTGCTTCTCCACCTCTCCAGACAAGTTCTCCTGAAGAGATATGTCCTTTTATTGGCGCACATCTGCAAATTCCTTCGTTTCGCATCATGAGCTTCCCTACTAGACTTGAAGATAATATCTTTAAATGGATCAAAAATTATTTTCCACTTCATAAAATACATCTCTTGCATTTTTTTTTGCAACGGTGTTCCAAATTGTCTTCACAACTAGTTCTTTGTAATTTTCACCGTTTTCTTTCTTCATATTCCACCTCAAATCTTTCAGGATTAGGTTTAGTCGCTCTAAACTTGTAGTTTCTAAAAGCTCGTATTTCTTTGCCTTGCAGAATTCCGTAAACTGTTTCCATATTGACGTATGGGTTTTAACGGTATTGTACAGTACACTTTTCTCAATCGCCTGATCAATATTAGTCATAGAATCACTTCCAAAGCGACTCATTTTCACTACATAAGCTGGCTAGCACTGTTTTAAAAACAATATTATAAAATTTATTGACAATAAAATCAGAAAAATTCTTTAGCGTCGTTTTCTGGTGTCCTAGGAGACCATAATTACTTGTTATAAAAGGTATTGTAATTTTTGGTGACAACAGCTGTCACGTTTTGCCGCGGGTAGACTCGAAAAACTGCTGCAGGAGCTGTCATACAGTTTTTTCATCTAGAAATTGCGCGTTTGTGATTGGTAGAAATTAAATATTCGCGGTATATCTAACATATCCTACTATTAATCTAAATAACTTAGTAGGGTAGCATGAAGAGCCAACGCAATCATCACATCGGCGTCAACGCCATCTGGCTACAAAGAGAATTGTTAAGTGTGTATCTCTAAGTTAAAGCCCAAGTGTTAAGGTCTGACTAGGTGTTCCATGATACTAATACCTCACACAATTTAATAATCGGAATGATGTCAGAGGATTTCGTATATCTTCATCTAAACGGACACACAACTTTATTGCATTACTACATCTCGAACAATGGCTAATAATGAGGGTCGTCGCCTAATACTGATTTATGACCTTACTATATACAAAAAGCAATTAATTCCCCCTTAATAAAATAATTTATTTACGCTGGTCGCTAATTTTTCATGTGAAAGTCCTAAATGTAGCAACTGTGATATTCAGGTGGGAACCGAAAACATTTATAAATAATTCCTAAATCTCTAATTCAGAGACGCGCCCGAGTATATTTAAAAGAGGCTTTTCGTTTTTTTATTACGATCTAATCTATTAACTCACTTCAACTCTGCTACTACGAAAACGAATTTAAGTACAACGAAAACGAACGAAAAAAAGAACAGCAAATAATTACGCAATAAATACGACGTGCTCGCTTACAGGACGGCATTAATCAATCAGAGAAATCGATATTATTTTAAAAATGCGAAAAGAGGATTTTAATTCAACCAAACACGAAGTATGAATTCATGCGATAAACTTGTCGATTTGTATCTGCATCATAAAGTTAATCTCGATTGTAAATGTCAGTTTACGAGCTAAATTCATCATTTGCGGGAGTTTTTAATTTTATACTTCAATATGAAGAAATCTGAGGCTTCTAAAACCGAGAATACTACCTTAAATAAAAATACAATATGTTTTTGATTTGATTTTTTAATATATCCATCCATAGAGTTATTATGCTTATTTGAATAAATCCTATTTCAATCGGCAACTTGATTTCAATAAGTATTACTTAATATGCAACATTGTGAAGATGGCAGAACCAAAGAAAATTCCGTAATATGCTTCTGATTAAATTTTAATCCCTCTCGAAAGCTGGGGGATGTTTATAAACGTTAGGGAGAAATAGGAGTTTATAAGCTATTACTTTCAACCCTATTAAATTATTCGAGAGCTGAATATGCAGAGATATATAACAAATTTTGACACTAATTAGTCGATATTAGTAATTGAATGAACTGATCTGCCAAATCCTCTTAATTTTTCGCTCAACAGATTACGGATAATTTTTCCTCTTTGATTTTAATCAGTGCCAGCAATTCTGAGTTTAGTAAAAACGTGTGCTGTATAGAGACTATTTCCCTCGTATTAATTTCCACCAATCACAAACGCGCAATTTTGAATTACAAATAGTTTCTAGATGAAAAAACTCCTGTCAGCAGTTTTTTCGAGTTTACCCGCGGCAAAACTTGACAGCTGTTGTCACCAAAAATTACAATACCTTTGATAAGAAGTAATTATTGTCTCCTAGGTCACCAGAAAACGACGCTAATCAATTTTTCTGATTTCATTGTCAATAAATTTTGTAATATTGTTTTTAAGCAGTGCTAGCCAGCTTATGTAGTGAAAATGAGTCGCTTTGGAAGTGATTCTATGACTAATATTGATCTGGCGATTGAGAAAAGTGTACCGTACAATACCGTTAAAACCCATACGTCAAATATACCAGATCCAAATAATAATAATGACGACGACTACGTAAAAACATTCCTAGATAGCCCATGTCCAATGACGCTACCCATCAAGCATATATCTCCAACAGAAGTAAAACAGAAAATATCTAAATGCAATAGCCACAAGGCACCAGGTTTTGACTTAATCACAGGAAAAATGCTGAAAGAATTGCCCAGAAAAGGTCTTGTGCTACTAACGACGATCTATAACAGTATGCTAAGGCTGGCATATTTCCCAGTGAGCTGGAAATTTGCCCAAATAATACCGATCCAGAAACCTGGTAAACCTCCTAATAACATATCTTCATATCGACCAATTAGTCTGCTACCAATTATGTCTAAATTATTTGAAAGACTTCTACTCAAAAGAATCACTTTAGATGCTAATATTGACGAAATAATACCAACTCATCAATTTGGGTTCCGGGAACAACATTCTACAGTGCAACAAAGTCACGGAATAGTAAATGAAATACTAAGAAGCTATGAAGAAAAGAAAGTATGCACTGCTGCTTTCATAGACATTGAGCAAGCTTTTGATAGAGTTTGGCATGATGGCCTCCTATACAAACTTAAACTTCCTACACCCCATTACCTAATTCTTAAATCCTACCTTACAGATCGTTATTTCCAAACCAAATTTAACACGACCACATCAGAATACCACCAAATCAAATCTGGAGTTCCCCAAGGCAGCGTGTTGGGGCCCTTCCTATATCTAATATTTACTGCCGACATCCCAACAACAAACTATACCAAAACTGCGACGTTCGCGGATGACACTGCCATAATAGCTGCAAACGAAAACCCCCAAATAGCAGCTCAAGATCTCCAAAACCACCTCAATGAACTCCAATACTGGACCAATCGCTGGCGAGTAAAAGTAAACCAAACGAAATCAGTCCAAATAACGTTCACTAATCGGAGTATTAACTGCCCTAGAGTTATACTAAATAACGTACAGTTGCCAGTAAAACAAGAAATCAAATATCCTGGCCTAACTCTTGACCGGAGGTTAACATGGAAATCTCATATTATGACCAAAAGACTGCAGATAAATCTAAAACTTCGGCAGATGAACTGGCTCATTGGACGAAAATCACAGCTCTCACCCAACAACAAGCTTCTACTCTATAAATGTATCATAAAGCCAATCTGGACATATGGGATCCAGCTCTGGGGTTGTGCCAAACCTTCCAACACTCAAATAATCCAACGTCTCCAGTCGAAAATATTGCGAATGATACATGGTATGTAAGTAATAAAACCCTTCATGAAGATTCAGGATTGCCATATGTACAAGAAGAAATAACACTAGACTATCCAACACTTATTTCCAACGCCTAGAGGACCACCCAAGTGAACAAGTCAGACAACTACACATTCCAATCAACATCACAAGAAGACTAAAAAGACGATGGCCAACTGATGAACTTGAATAAGTTAATCAATAAATTTAAATTATTGTATGTAATTTAAGTCGGAGCGTTGTCGTTGGACAACTTGTCCTTTCAGATATTCTTCATTAAATCTATTTACTTATAGCTTCTCCGAGGCAGATTGTAAATTATACTTAAATAAAAAAAAAAAAAAACGTCAAATATGGAAACAGTTTACGGAATTCTGTAAGGCAAAGAAATACGAGCTTAGGAAACTACAAGTTTAGAGCAACTAAACCTAATCCTGAAAGATTGGGCGCGGAATATGAAGAAAGAAAACGGTGAAAATTACAAAGAACTAGTTGTGAAGACAATGTGGAACACCGTTACAAAAAAATGCAAGAGATGTATTTTATGAAGTGTAAAATAATTTTTGATCCATTTAAAGATATTATCTTCAAGTCTAGTAGGGAAGCTCGTAATGCGAAACGAGGGAATTTGCAGATGTGCGCCAATAAAAGGAAATCGAGCTCTGCTTCATTAAAATTGGAAGAATATTACGCAATGGTTTTATTATGGGACGAAGACACTCCAGCAAAAATTATACCATATCGCTTCAGCAGAACTTGCCTGGAGAGGTGGAGAAGCAGTCAATTGCAGAGTTCATTATTTTAAAGAGGAAGTGGATAATTCTGGGATTAAAACATGTAGATAACATGGTTACATATTTTTTTTAAATAACTGATTCTCAAAAATCCTACTTTTTAGGAAGAGTAGAATACAATCCTCTCTTCAATAAAACGGCCCAGGGTGGAGAAAAAAAATGGCCGATAGTAAATGGCTGGCCCCCACACGAAAAACCCTACCTTTCGTCTAGTCCTTTTTTTTTAAATTCTAATGGTTAAACGTTCATCTAGAATAACAACTGATAGATTATTCTTAACAGTAAACCCATCATGGAACAAAGAACAATCAAGTGGATGGTACAAAAATACTCCAGTGGGAAAAACGAAGGCAGGATTAAATACAAAAGAAATAAAAATAACAAACCATTCCATGCGGTCGACAACAGTCAGTAACCTGGCTAAAGGAGGGGTGGGTGAACAACAATTAATTAAAATTACCGGCCACAGTTCAGCCAACTCAATTAAGCCTTATCTGCAAATTGATAATGAGCATTATTCCAACATCATAAACACCCTTAGAAGTGACGCCTCAGAACCTCCAGCTAAAAAACAGAAAACAGAAGATCCTGCAGCCACTCCTCGAGCTTCTCACTCTACAGCTGGACCCATCAACAACATTAATGATTTACCTACACCTAAAGTTATCAATGAGTTAACAAAGATTTCAAACAATACTCCTACTGTGTACCAAAATTTCAATTTACATTTTAATTGTACCATAAATAATTAATTTTGTAGTATTTTGTGATTTAATAAATTACCTGTTTTTCAGTTTTCAAATTAATAACTACATATTTATTATGTAGGCATATATGATAGGTAGTACGTTTTGTAAGCTATCTGTATGCATAATAATCTGTTACTCATGAAATAGTCTTGTCAAATACCATTCGGGCATCTAATTTTTCGATTTTTTTACTTACGAGAAAATGTTTATAATATAATGATATAATGGTAGCAAAAAACATTTAATTATATATTTAGTTTTAACCTTAATTAAGGAAAAACGAGAATATTCACCTACTTTGACCGCAATTTCCACCTAGTTGAGTACCTCAAATAACAGAGTCACTATTTGAACTTGATCCGCTGGGTAACTGTGACTCCGCCTCCTTGCCATTAGACCCTAATAGTTTTTACGTGAAGAGAATCTCCTAATCTGTTAGATCCACCCACTCATACTCTTTTTTTCCAATTTCCATTGAATCTTTATTGGAAGCGAGTTTTAGTTTTTTTATTTCGAATGTTCCGCTTTATCTTTGTAATGTCTTTTATATAAAAAAAATTAATGGGATTTAATCTACAGAATGTAGAAAACCTGAGGAGAAGGATATTGGAAAATTAGGATATTTTGAATGCTTTCTAGTTTTATTATAATAAGGAAAGTTCTACGTCAACAAAATCATGATCCTGCAAGCACCTAAAAGTTCTTACTTATTACCCCAACGGCTATTTTACTGTAAGAACATCATTTTACAAAGTAGGGCCCTGATCCACCTGTAGAGTTATTATTTCAACTTCAAAGAATCGAAAACAAGCAAATTGTTTTCTAAATAAATTAATTGATTAGAAATTAGAATCGCAAACATGCCTAATTATCGAAGGCAAAGCAGAGAAAATTAATTTGTTTGAAACATGCCATCAAATAACAAATCAAAATGGTTGTTATTATTGATTTTGAAAACGTTCTCATTGGGGCTTTTATTTATTTCTCTTGTGATATAAGCGGAATGTTTGTTATCAAACAAAAATTGAAAATGATCGTTTTCCAATTACAAGCAAGGCGCGGGTTAATATTTTTGCTTTTACCACACCTTCAAAACAAATTCCAACGGTTTGAGTCGTAAATTTGCCCATTAATCATTGAAAACATTGAACTATTATATTCATTTAAAAAATTCGCATTTTGATATGACGTACGTGCGACTCTAACCTACCTGTAAAGTAATTATTACTTCAAAGGATAATTTTCCTTATTAATTTGTAATTAAAAAAGTTTTATTAAACTTAATTGAGTTCATCGAAAACAAAAAAGTTATTTTAGCTGAAATTAATAAAAAAATAAGTCACAAAAGCTTTTGGAAAAAAATGTCTTATTGATATATCGAAAGAGGAAGTTGTCACATTCCTAATTAGTATATTTATTCTTAGATGTGCTGCCATCTATGATTAGAAGAGAGTATTGACAATTATTAAAAGCAAAAAATTCCCGGTGTATTGGGGTTGCATACACAATTTGCATTGTGTGTTGCAAAGCTTTTATTTGACTGATTCTAGTCAAAATGTCACTCTCTTCTTTCGTATCCCTTTTAGAGATTAATACAAAGTTAGAAAACGAGTAAGGAATTTAATTTATCAGATTCGACATCCTAAGACCGGTTTCTGCCTTTCGGCTTCGTCAGTTAGGGAATTTTTTGCTTTTAATAATTGTCAATACTCTCTTCTAATCATAGATGGCAGCACATCTAAGAATTTTATCTTATAGCGGATATAGCTACTGACTTGTACGAGTTTGGAATTTTATTTATTGGATTCGAAAAGCCTAACTGACGAAGCCGAAAGGCAGAAACCGGTCTTAGGATGTCGAATCTGATAAATTAAATTCCTTACTCGTTTTCTAAGTATATTTATTGTTGATATTATTTTGTTATTCAATAAATTCAAATTTACGTTCTTTTGTTTTTTAACTGAAAAATGAATGATCTTTTCAATCCAACTAAAAAGATTTATTCAGTCTTATTTTATAGGATTTCCTATCTTAAAGGTTTTCCCTTTGAACCTTCTTCAGACATAATTTCTTATTTATATCTTTGAATTCATTGTAGAACCGAGATCTCTAAAGGCCCGTTTAAAGAAATCCAATATTTTCAATTTATTGTTTCAATACTGGAACACTGGCCATAGCCGGTCAGTTTTTTTAACTATTTACTTTAATCGATTTTTAAATTTTGTCAGTAACAATTAAACTAATCAATAATGTCGTGAACAATTCTAAACTATCATCTCTAAAATCTAAGATGAAGTTAGCACAATATAGCCTGGAATCTTTCATTAGTGAAATCATTAATTAAGACACGACAATGCATGGAAGTGCATGATTAGCACAATTCGATGGAGTGAGCGGTTAACAGGTTCCGAAATATAGATTGACGTGATATTTGCACTCTCTCACAAATTGCCGTGAATTTTAATCAACCTCCGATGAAAGGGTTTGAAACTTTTATAATAGACAGATAATTAAATCTGCGTATGAAACCTTCAAACTGTACAAATAAAAATCGGTTTCGAGAACGCCAAAATCTTTGCTTCTTAAGGAACAAAACGAACTTTCTAACTTCATTTGCAGCTCATTAAAAAGTTTCTCTTTGAAGCATATATTCCTGCGGATCCCAACTCATTTAGCGAAATACTCTGATAAGGGGTTTAAACGGTGATTGTAATATTAAATGATTGTTTTCATTCGCTAAATCGAGCCAAATTGAGTTGGTTTAAAAAAAATTGAAAAATAAAATCTCTTTATTTCTAACTGAAAACAAATTATGCGGTACATTATTCATATGCATCATCTGCTGGTTCGCGAACATTGTGGAAATAGAGGGAATTAATGATACACTTGTTCTGAATTTTTAAAATAAAATGAAAACGAAAATGAAAAAACTTCGGGAATATGGATGATTTGCATGCATTGTATAATCTTTTACTTAATTTTAATTCTAATTCGTTTTGCATCTCCGATGCTGATCCAGAGGAAAGTGTATCATTTGCATATTATACACAAAAATTTGTTTTATTCAAACTTAAATTTTTTTTATGTTCAAATATGCCCCGCTATAAAGTGATATTTGCTATAAACCGTTAATTGTATACGGTTGCTTATCTTGACCACACAAAGCGAAACTTCTGGCGCTTCTTTGTGTTTGGTGTTTCTTTTGTGAAATGCGAGGCACACGAAGGGAATGAAGGAGGCGTCCTGGCAACGGCAACAGGAAGCGATTCAACGATTCAGCGTTTCAACGTGACCTGTGTCCCTGTTGTGTTTGTTATCTGAATCGATATTGTGACCAGACAGACAAATTGACTAAAAGGTTGCCTCAAACATTCGACTTACTCTTTCCTTGATTTATTGCTATTGTGTTTTCTAATCACATCAGAAAGAAATAGAGCTTCTGAATTATTCGAAAACTATTATACTTTCAAACAACGAATCTATTCCTACCATGTCGAAAAAGTTTTGTATATTTCTTGCAAGCGTCAATAAAATCTGGGATATAGTGAATTTGTCCTCAGGGAATCTGAAATGTGTGCGGTTAAAATGCTACTGCTTGGGCAAAGCTTTATTTTTAGTAGAATAAAAAACCTTCAAAACTTTTACTGAAAAAGGTTTTTATCATGCTTTGTAATCAGAATTTTAAATGTGGTGTCGCTCCAATTTCTAATTTCAGGAGTGCTTAAGTTCTATCTAGCTGTGATGGGGGTGATTAGAGCAGTTCCTCCAGTCCTATTGCTTTCAAAAAGTTCAGGATGTCGGTAGGCTTAGGTTAAGTAGATCTTCCTCTTCTATTTGATATTCTCCAAGGTATCGTACTCTTGGATTTTGCAGGGTAATGCATTCTAAGAGAATGTGGATAGAGGTTTCCTCCTCTTCCTCGCAGAATCTCCATTCTTCTTTGTCTACTAATCCGAGTTTCTTTAGGTGGCATCTCAGACGGCAGTGCCCTGTTAGGATACCCGTTAGTATTCCGAGCTTATTTTTACTTTTACTGATGCAGTCGTCAGATCTCTTCTGGTTATAGTTCCCCAGTAGTGTCTTGGCCTGCCTCATTCCTTGCAGTCCTATCCAGTATTTGGATCTTTTCTTATTTACCTCTTTTCCAAGTTCAACAGAAGGGTTAAGGTCCCAGAAATGGTGTTCCAGCCCCTTTTTTGCGAGTACATCTGCTATTTCATTACCCTCCACTCAGTGTTGTTCTTGCCTAGTTCGTTTAGATTCTCTAGGCACTCCCAAACTATCTTGGAATTGATTACGTGGGAGTTCAAGACATTAATGGTTGCTTGGCTGTCTGATATGATGATGATCTCTTGTCTGCGAAAATTTCTTTCTATGTTGAACTGGACACATTTTCCGATGGTGTATATTTCAGCTTGGAAAATGCTGGGAGATTTGCCTAAACTTTCGGAATATTTGGTTCCAGGCCCATATACTCCTATTCCTTCTGTTCTTCTAGAGCTTAAGTTATTTATACACTAATGTCATTTGACAGCACAAACAGTTACTGGGCGTTGCCAAATATAAATACTACAGTAGTCAAATAAGACAGAGCACACATTTCACTGTTGTGGTATCGAGAGTAATATCTTAATTAAAGTAACCTAAAGTTAAGTAGATCATAAAACGTTTTTTTTGTCAGAAGTTGTACCTTGCGAAATGTAATTCTAAGAGAACCTTAAGGGAATGTGAGAGAGCCTATAAAATTCGCTCCAATAAATTTATGTTTATGCCATTTGTTCCCTCAGACGTGTTTTATAAAATTAAGAAAGTGTGAGGAATGAGAAAAAGAACGCTTGTTAAGATATATTGCTTTATTATTACTTTTACAGCGAAAATATCTGTATAAATAAAAATAGGAATTGCATCAAATTTTTAAATGAAAATTTAAAATCACATAAAATTTCATCGTTATCATGGTTTTTCCAATTAAAATGAATTTTCAGACTCATTCGAACGTACAGCTCTACCCGACTGTAATAAAATACATATTTAATTTTCAACAACACTAACAAAAAAATTGCGTTTCCGAAAAATTGCACACAATTATGACCAAATCAATATAATCGTGATTATCCATCCGTAAAGTAATTTCATTATACAGGAGAGAAAATATAATTGAAATGGCTCCTCTATCGTTATTAATAAATTGGTATTTGAAGCGGTTGTAGGGTGAAGGGGCTAATTAACACCAACCCCTCCCCGCCCTAATCTAAAAAATCTAAATATTTGAATTCTCCAGGCTTTTATTGATCTTTTGTAAATGAAATCGTGTTTACTAATTTTAGAATATTTATCAATAATTATAAGGTGGCTGATTGAAACATTTTAATATGATTTTGTAGTTCTGCTCGTTAATGTTATAACAAAATGTTTTCCAATCTGGGCTCTCTGATTAAAAATAGAATTGGAATTTCCATCAATTACTTGACATGCGGTAGCGAGATAATCCCGTTTAATTAAAAATAATTGACCTGGCATTGTCCCGTTTTATTCCTGTTTTATGATTTTAATAGGTGATGATATTATTGTAACAGACCATCATTTTGCTCTCATTAGTTGCTTAAATATGGATCTGCTCCTCAATGCGAAAATAATTAAAAATAATTACCAAAGTCCGATCTTAAATTCTCTCTTCTTTCGTATTTATAAGTTTCCTAAGTTTAAAGTCAACATTTATCCTTAGGAAACTTCTCAAGAATATAGCTTAGTCGGTAAAAAGTTGTACAGAGAAACGATTCTGAAGTGGAAAAAGCACAAAAAATACACCTTTAAAAAAGTTGTTTCAAAGACTTTCATATTGCAACTTCTCTGAACGGTTCTTAGCAGTTCGTGAAGTGGTTTGTCATATAAAAGTTAAAATTAATTTAGAAAACTGAAACTCTACCAATTAAGTGTCAATTGTTCGGGATTCGCTGTGTCTTCTTAATTATCACCTTCATCCTCGAGGGTTATTCTTGACTTTTCTTGGACTTTTTTTTAATCAAACTAGGTACTTCAGACTTTAGAAAAAATTATGGTAGTCAAATACACTTTTGGACTAGATAGGTTGAATATAAAATAATATTTTTTTTTATCGAGTTCTTTAGTTCGTAATGAATATCCAGCCAGCGTTTCGGACCATTTGGTTATGGAAAACGTTCGTGTTTAAAATTCCCTCACATAGCAATATATCGTTTATTTTTTGTATTATCCGCTGTCATAAAAAATATCGAAATCGTCGAACGGCTAATCAACGCGTTACTTTGCTGACGAACAAACAAACAAAATGTAAATTAGCCAAAAAGGCTCATTCAACAAAGCAGAATTTTTTATTATTCAAGAGACGAAATGAAAACACCCGACATGTCACCCTGCATTCGGAATAATTGAATTATGAAGCATAATCATAAAATATGCACGAAAGAGAATGATTCTGGCAATTAAACCCTGTCCAAAGGGATCTCTACAGAATCATAAACATTCCTCATCACATATTAATACTACCGGAATTCCGTGTGACCTATATTTCTATCGTAAATCTAACACCAGATACCAGAAAGAAAAGTCACAATAATAATCACTCTTACAAAGACCAAGAAATATATTTTTACCCTTTTCAAATTTGTTGTAGGTAAAACTACTCATTGTTTTTATATCTTTATACATATTTTTGCCATAAAAAGCTTTCAAAAAGAGATATGTTAAAAAGACTTGCTTGGTGCTCCGTAGTTTTACTGTTAAATTTCACTTTAAATCTATTTATATCTTTTGATTTTGAAAATCACTGAAGTGAAGTATTATCTGGACCTGTCAGAATTCGGTATAATTTGTTCTTACAATTTTATTACATCTTTAACATAAACATAATATCGTTACGACAATACCTATTCAAATGTTCTCATTATATTTATTAGTAAACGTGACAAAATTCGCAGTAAAACAGTAATGAGTGGCTCCATTAAAATTTTGTTGACTGCAATAAAAATTGAAAGGTAAATTTTAAGTTCACTTCATTGAAATTTAATAAACCTTTATTTGGGCTTATAAATGCACAAGCATGAAAATATAAAACTCTAATAAACCGTTCCCTGTATAGGATAATAACCATTTTTGACGGGGACCTTGTATTTGAGGGAAATATTATAGACCCAGAGTATAAATTACGTATATTAAAGAACATAAGAAATGTAATGAAGTCTATAATATAATAGGGATCTGCGGAATATGGCTAATAAAAGTCTTTTATATAGCAAGGATTCATCTTTGATATATATTACACGCTTCCTCAAAATGATTTTTAAAATATTAACTTGAATGTAAAAAAAATTACTTGCGATTTTATTGAAACGTTAAAAACGGAGAATTTTTATTAAATATCATTTTTTGTTTTATTTTTACCATTAATTTATATTTCGGCCTTGTTTATTTAAATATATAACTAGTAAAACCATAAAAGATTTCAATCTCCTGCTAGACGATTTTTATCATCGATTAATTATTATAGAACAAAAATAAAATTCAATTCGTTCTTTAAAATGGAACTTCCTCCTTGTAATCGAGGTGCTTTTTCCCTACTTTCTCAAATAATAATTATTATTGCAAGACCGATTTACTTTGGATATTTTTAATTAAAAGTGCTTCATCCAGAATTTTTATAAATAGAAATTTCATTTGGTCGAGATTTTTCGATAAGCTTCATTCGTGGATTATATCTTTAGCTTAAAGTACAAAGTTTGGAAAAACTGGAATGAAAGATCATTAAGATTTGAAGATTTTTTTAATTTCATTTTTAACGAATTCCACAATTTATAAATGCAAAATGTTTACGGATTATTTTGAATACATTAAAATTATTTGAATTATTATTATTAATTGAATGCCTTTAGAAATCAGCCTTTCTACTGACAAAATTTCAGATTTCTTGAATTGGTAAAATCTTCATTTCTTGTCAGATAAATACGTATCGATATATCGTGTTTATTCAGTCGAGAATGTGATGACTAAATAAATATATATGGCTTATTTGAGAGCTGACGAGTTCAAATTTGCGAAATATGTTAATGTAAATATTATTTTTTGACAGTTTTGACTTTTCCATTCTCGTTTCCGGCAAATATTTGAAGCGCTAGAAATGAATCCGTAAACAAAACAAACACTATATAGACAGCAGAGAGACAACGTAAACTTTCTGCAAACAATTATAGCGGTCCTGAAAATCGACATTCTGAGAATACATTACTTCCACTTACTGCTGGAATATTTTTACTTTTTACTAAAAAATAAAGTCTGAAGCCTGAAGCCTGAAGCCTTGCATAGAGATGCGATGTCTAGTTTGTCTAATTCTCACTGATGAGGCACAAAAATGCCGAAACCGGTCTGAGAATGACGAGCTCATTGTATATCGAAATCAAGTTGTTGGTTTGGCTAAACAACCATCCAACTCACGTCTGAATGGTTGTAATTCAACGCCTGTTGGGGCTTTTGTTTGTGGTACATGCCTTTGAGATTTATTTTTAATCCATAAAAGCTTTCTGGATATATTAGAGAAAAGTGGATAATTTAGTTTATTTAAAAAATATAGATTCTTAGGTATTTTTACTAGACATGTGGGGAAAGTGAAAAATAATATACGTCATATAAATATCGAGTGCGGTTCTGATTTTAAGAAGCCTATAACTTAAAATACTTTAAAGAATTTATTTCAGTGGGTCAAGAAATATACTCTTCTATTTGAAGCCTTTTCAGATCGATGAATTTACCAAGTTGTATAGCTCCGAATAGTCCCAGTCCCTTAAGTCGCTGATCTTCACGACCCTACATTTAGGACAGATCCGATCTTAGAAATTTTTTTAGTAGCATGTTTACTTTAGCATAACATTTCTAACTATTCTTTCAAGATAAGCATTAAAACTAAAATGTCTTCTCCTAACTTCTAATAAAATTATAGTGGTATCTTTATGCAAAATCTTGATTTTTTGTTTCCCTCATTCGTAACTCCCCCAAAAATGAAATTTCAATATTGGAATAATTGCGGGGACAACTTTAGCATTCCTAGACCATTTTGGTGGAAGTTGCAATTTAATAAATTCCGTTTGAAATATTAAATCGTAAGGTCAGTGGCATCTGATGGAATCAACCTGGTCTGAGCCACCTCTGTTTACGATGAAACGCACTTAACCGATTTTCCCCAAAGCTTGGAAGTCATGTTTTTCGGGATCATTTATCTCCATTAGGCAAAATGTAAGGTGCTTTCTTTTAGTATCTTTTCGTTGTCAGCCTTCTAAAGTGTTTCACTGTCTTTTCAGTCAGTCACATATAAAGTGACTTCCTATTAATCTTTTTTTCGAATGATACACACTGAAGGTAACGGTTTAAAATAGGGAGAGTATATGAAGGAGATGAAATGATGGCTAGGAAAAAAAAGTAACGAATGGTTATGGGCTGTAAGTAAAAAGCAATATGCTTAGACTCTATATAAAAGGGAAGGCTAAGAAAATATATAGAACCAAAATTGGAAGCAACATTTAGACCAGATCCCAATCTGAGACTTTAAAATGCATAAGAATTGGAAGAAGAACAAATTGGAAATTACTATAGAACTGTATAATCACTGATTTATATTTTTATTTATAAAAGAAACAAAACAATTAGGTTTAAAAATATTTCTTTAATAATACTTTTGTTAATTTCCTTTTTATGCCTGAAAGAAGATTTTATCAAAATAACCAAAATTCTTTTAATAATCCTTATGGAAATGTTTTTTTTTAAGAAAGAATTATACATTCAAACATCTAAAAATATACTGAAATATTCCAATTTTGTGGAATCATCAGAGTCACAGATAAAAAATGTTTACACAGATGTTCGTTAAAATATCATTAAGATTTATTCTTGAGTTTTTCTTTTTGGTATTTATCTTCTTTAAAAATAATTCCACTGAAAAGATGAACACTTATTAAAATGAAAAAAAAATACCTTAATTTATGCTTTTCTTTACAATTTAATTAATTTATGAATTACAAATAATTTTATTACAATTTTAAACTCACAATTTTAGTTTTGAAATTTCTTAAAATAAAAGTGGATTAATATTAAATTAACGAAAAAAACCGTTTCATCACTATACAATTATTAACTTATTTTCAGTGCTGACCAGTGGATGAATTAGTTTAGTTACCCCTGAAAATTAGTTTGTTTAAAAGTTCCGAGGGTTAGTTTTAAATTTAATTAATCTAGAAGCAGATTAACTGTTTAAATTTTAAAAGTTTAATCTGACAATTAAATAATCAAGGTATAAAATATTATAATTAAACTAATTGTTAATAATAAAAGAAAGAAGTGAGTAAAAAATTCGGTTTACAATCACCTCTAACATGTTTCCATTACCATAATGGAAGTCACAATGGGAAATGGGTTATCTAAAGGAATCCAAATTATCTTTTAAATCGTTAATCATCTCTCTTCAGCTTCTAAATGAGACGTAATTACTGTGTTAAAAAATAAATAGAACTATTGTCTATAAAGTTGATGGGTTTCATTGAACTTGTGGAATAATTGTGCGAAATTTTAAGCGTTTTAAGTTTTTACAATACAATACATTTTCATACGCACTCGAGCTTTAAAACGTTGCAAATTATTTTAAGGTTTCTTAATATTTGTATTTGATCCCCTAAATGTTCAGAATAACCTTTTTCTGACCTAAATTTCTAAATGTAAAGTTAATCAACTCGTACAAGGTAGGCAGATGAGATACGAAATAATTTTATCTTCTATATCGGATTCAAGATTTTACTTTCCTTTGATAATATGGAGCATTAAAATTAGCATCACGATTAGCACTTGGCATAACTCATGTGATGATTTACTGCTTTGATCGCGGTAGCGTGAATGCGAACAGGGAGGAAAAAGCATACATATATTTCTCTCTGAACGATATTTTGTTTTTCGTTTATTATAAATAGCATTTGTATTTACCATGTTTGTGGGTTAAATATAATTAACTTGAAATTATAATTACGAAAAATTCTTTGCAATAAAAAATATTTTAAAAAGGCGTTTACATTTTTCTTCAAATAATGCAGATCTGTTTGTAAGAATTTCAAAAAAGTTAGGTAATAAAGAGACGAATGTCATCAGTTCATCAGTTACAGGTAAAATATCACTTAAATAATCCAACCCTGACATTTACCCAACGTATAAGTAAGTTTTACGAACTATACCCGTTTTATATAAATAGAATTTACCAAAGTAATTCAATCGATGATTACATAGATACATCTGATGGCATCTCCATTATTGGGACACTTTTATGTAGCCCTTATGTTCGTATATCATTGACGAAAAGCTCTTACCGTACAACCAGTTTGTTAAATAATTATCTGTTGTTTCTAAAGGGAAAAGTTTGGAAACTCATTGGCCATCCTAATAAACTTTTGTAAACTTCTTTGTCATTATGTTCGTAACTCCGTAAAGTGCTTCGGAATCAGTTAATATAGAAAGCTAAATTTAGCTTGCTAGTATATTAAATGAGCAACAATACCTCACTTTCATTTTAGAGAGAATTCTGTGAGACCGAAAATTTTCCTTGTATTTGATATAGATCTCTTCACGTTTAATTTATTTTATTTGGCGATATCTTCACCTTATTTTTAAATAAACAAATTGAACGAAAATGTAGCTTACCAGAAAAATTTTACTATTCCTATCTGTTTCAATTTGAATTTGACGAAGGAGAAATTTGTAATGATAGTTCTTGATCATTCATTTAGCATTGCTGAAAGTAGCATAAAAATCTCAATTGTAATGGTAGTGGAGAAGGACGATGATTCCTGTGTAAATTTTCTTTCAAAAAAACATATTTTTCAACAATCAATATTCAAATTTATCTGACTTGGTTTTAAAAAAAATCCCAATACAGAATTCACCAAACTAAACTTAAAAGAATGACCTGCTATGCATTATAAACGTAGTTATGGTAACTGGTAACCGCTTTCGGTTCTGTTTAACATAAAGTTCCAAGGATGATTGTATATCTATACCACTTCAGAACACGATGAAAACAAAAATGCTTGTTAGAATTTAAATATTAAGCAAAATGTTAATTTAGGTGCCTGAATGAACGTTCTTTGGGGAATTTTGGAACAGTCCTTTAGGATATAAACTGACAGTAATTGGAATAATTAAAATTCCTACCCGGAAAGCAACCTTTTCTGCCAGTTAATGGATTTAAACCGAGCCAAATAAAGAAGTTATTCTGTAAAAGAGTATGGGTGACCCTAGATAAGGACAATTATACGTTCAACTAAGAATCACTGATTATGATAAAAGTGCCAAAAAATTACTATATTCCGTACAACCAGCTTAATGAAAATTAATAAAATAGTAAGTTCGAAAACCGACTGTTTCAAATTTTTATATATGAAACTCGAGATGCGTTCTATAAGTATCTGTAAAGTGAACAAGAAGCTTGTAAAAACAGTTCCCTTTTGAATTTTATAGTTTATTCTTGTATTATATAACCAATAAGAAGATAAATATTGGTTTTGATAAAAGAAATCTGAAATGTTTCAGTTGCCGGAAATAAGTTTTTCTTGATCCTTAAGTACATAACTGAATTTACCCCATAAAAACACCTTTTCACAAAAAAACATTTTATTTTTGTCAAGAAAAACATATTTCAACATACATCAATATATTTTGTTCTGAAGATATGGAATTTGATCTCAATATTTCCAAAAATAGACGCCTGACAACAGACAAAAATGATCCGAGTAATTTCTAATTGAAAATTTTTGTGATAGATTCCAATAAACGGTTTCAACTTACAAATTCCTAGTTTAGAGGTCGTCTTTCAAGGCTAACGAATGCGTCGAATTCCATAGACGAGATTTCAATTTAATTAACGCAGAAAACAGGAACTCAATCAATTATTAGTTAACTTGACATTAAATTTGAAAACTATGTGCCTTTGATATTGCTGTTCCGATGAGCGTAGCACTCTATGAACAGGAACGGCTTTTACGAATGCATACGGAATTATTTTGTATTATAAAATGAAACTTCTCAAAGTCAGTACCACAGAAAATTTATTAAACAATTAAATTGCCAATTAGTTTCGGCGTAACGCCATCATCAGGCCTAAAAAGAATTATAATAACGTACAATATCACAGCTTACCCATGGGAAATTGATAAGTAATAAAAAAGGTATAAAAATTGTTGAAAACATAATCAAAAATTAAGAAAACTAAATAACTATGGTACTTTTAGAGATCTACTGTTTTGTAGTTCAATATTTTCATCAATCCTTTTATAACCTGGGCCTTGAATTAAAATCAAACTTGGAAACGTGCGCGTAATTTATTCTTGTAATTATTATTTATCTGTAATCTAGACGGTATTTGGTGAAAGGCTTCCCATTGTGAAAATTATTTCCTCATGGAATTTGAGGTTTTGGATTTAAGCTATTAATAGAATGTTTTCATTATTGGCATATAATAAATTGAAGCGCATTTAGTTCATGTCAGCAGGCAAATATTTTACGGCATTTCTCGCCAGTAGGTAATTCCTTTTAAATTAATTTTTCACAAAGAAATTTGCAAAATGCATATATCAACTATATTGGAATGAATTGGAATTGAAATAATAGCTGAATGAGGAAAAACACATTTAAAATTGATCCAAGGCGTGTCTAGCATTATTTTCTTTATAACATCACCATTAAATATTCTCTGACTTACTTCTTCAATATTTGAAATACATGTAAATAAAAGCACGTTTTAATGTATTTATCAGTTTGGAAGCCAGGAGAAGATTACCTGACTATTTTAGATAAGAGATATGAAGAAAAGATGTAGAAATGTTTATTGAAAATCGCGTTTTAATATTGAAAATACTTTAAATTGTTACTTATTTGTTTTCTAGCTTGCTCGATATTTTATTTATATCCGTTTACCTACTACAATTATTGTGCGAATGTGAATATAGATTAGTTTAATTAGTAAAAAATTTAAACCACGCGAAAGTTGTGTGGCCTTTGAAAAGCGTAATGCTTTACCAATTAAGAATGATAGATAAATTCCAAGTGCTAGTGCTCTGAATCTTTCCATGCATATTGTCTTTATTCGTATAATTGCCGCTAGAATTACACTGATAATTTGAATTCTAACACAAATTTTGTTCATTTTAAAAGATGCTTAACAAGCATATTATGATTTTTTTCCATATCAACTTACATGACATTTTACAAAAAGCGAGAAACACCGGCGTTAAAGTTTAATCATCGTCCAATTCGCGAAAATTCTCCTTTCGGGCAATTACATGCGACATTCGCCCTAGAACTCCACCGAGAAACCCTTTCTAATAAAATCGCTCTTCCGGATTTCTGATTTCATCATGATTCGTTTTAACCCTTCCTCTTTGTTAAAATATTTCTCCAGCGTAATCTGCATACTTGTAAACCGGATTTGAGCCATTCTTTATGATCATTTGATCGCTAATCTACACATAGAAAAAGTTTTAGTATCAAGTTGATAAAACAATATTTTTTAGATCTAGATCTTTCATATTTAAAATAAATTTGAAGCATAGATGTATATGATTTTTTGAAATGTCCTATGGATGTTCTTTAAATCTTTAAATATTTAATATTTTGATAAAATGATACAGAAAGTAAAAACATGTTTCTCGAACAATCTCCCCGCTTCTTATATTGACTTTACACCATCCGTAATACTTTCACAGTTTTCAAGGTCTCAAAATACCTTGAGAGTAAACTTTTCGCTGCGAATTTACCCCTGTTTTGCGAAGTTTTTGTTCCCTCTTCTTCATTAAATATGGCTTCCACATTATTTTAAATTTAACCCCCTTTACTTGGAGACACCAACATTTTAATAATGTAGGTTTCTAATGTTTAGTTTAATTTAAAAGCGAATGAATTCGCACAAATATCTTTTCGCTAAATTTTCTCTCTTATTTTCATTAAACTGTGCAATATACTATGTAAACACATCACAATGTGTTGAAATTGAAATGTTCATTATTTGAATGTTAACTCAATTAAAATGATTGGTTTCCGTTTGTGTTTTTTTATTATTAAAAGATGAGATTCGACAGCTGTAACAATTTTGTTATTACATTTATCAAAAAATGAATCTAAAAATAATGTTCAAATTGATCAGAATATCGACAGAGGTGTCTAGACCTCAAAAAATTTTGCGTAAAATTTTGCATCTAAATGAGCAATTTAATTCTAACTTAATCTAATAGAATTTGAAACTTAAAACTAAGGTATACTCATCAGCGTTCCTTAGGTTCTGTAGAATGGATTGCACTAAACTTTAACGTGCTCTGCTTTTGCACTAAAAACACTAAACTAACTCAATGGGCTTGATCCTCTTAAGTCTTCTTTCTAACCCAGTATTGTCAAGGAGCTGGATAGCCTCGACGTTGAGATGATGATGAAGTATGTCTTCATGACTCTTGGCTAATTTCTTGATGGTCTGGTCAACAGTGTCCATTTCCAGATCCCTATGGAGGTCACTATTGCGAATGTACCAAGGGGCATCTACTATGTTCCTCAGTGCTTTGTTTTGAAATCTTTGGATGATTGCTAAGTTGCTTGCTTTGGTGCATCCCCATAGTTGAATACCATAGGTCCATACAGGCTTAAGTATCTGTTTATAAAGCATAAGCTTATTATGTAGAGTTTCTTCCAATTAGCCAGTACATTTTTCTATATTTCAGTCCAAGTTCTTCTCTTTTCTTTTTAACATTCACTTTCCATCTAAGGTAATACCTAAGTATTTTGCGGTGTTTGAATATGGAATCAGGTTATTGTTTATTCTGACTGGAGTATGATCTATCCTTTTGTTTGTAAAGTTAATGTGAAGTGATTTAGTTTCATTAAGTTTAATTTTCCATCTCTTCGTCTTCTTCATTGCTCTTTCCTACTGCTAGAATGGCAGTGTCGGCTATGGTATTGTTTTCTAACTCTGGAATATCACATATGTACAGTAAGTATAGGACAGGTCCTAGGACACTTCCTTGTGGTACTCCAGCCTTAATTTCTTTAAGATCGGAATAGGCTTCTTCTTGCTTCATTCTAAAGTATCTTTCCGATTTATATGAATGGAGGATATATGTATATTGTTTTGGAAGGAAAAGATTGAGCTTATGTATTAAGCATTCATGCTAAACCTTATCAAACGCTTGGCTACATCAAGAAATATATTAGCACAGATGTTTTTCTCTTCTAATGATTTCTCTATAATGTTGGTTCTAAACCCAAATTGGTGATCAAGGATAATTTCTCTTTCTTCGATAAGTGGTTTTAGTCTTTTGAGTATGAGTTTCGACATAACAAGCAGTAATGAGATGTAGACGTAATTAATATTAAACAAGTGTGTTTAAAAAATGATTTCACTTCATTATGACGTTCGAAGGACTATGATCGTTCAATATATATCAGCATAAATGTCCTTGCCAGACATTCCTTTTAAAAACAGTTATTTTTCAACATAAACTTCCGGACTGTTAAATATTCCATACGTCTATACTTTATTGACTAGCTAATTAATTATAAAAAATAAGAAACTTAATATTAATGCTATTTAACGTGCCTGCAAAAAGTTTTCTGACCCGTAATGTTTTTTTTTATTTCAAACCTGCGATCGAGAAAAGTTTATATTTACTGCAATCACTTTTCAAATCGGCAAATCAAACAAGAATTCCCAAGAGAAAATTCTACTTTCTAGAGTTCCAGTTCTTTTCCTGCCAACTTGAATTAAGTGTGACATTTCCTCTGCATTTCGTATTTCCGTTTTTGCATCAATCGCTTTTTACAATATCTTATAGAGTGTTGAGAGTTGCGAAGCGTCAAAATCGCTTGAAATAATCTGTATCCCGGCACAGATGCATGTGCAAAGCAATTTCAATTTTATATCTCTATGTCTTACTTAATTCCCTATTGCTAGTGAGAATAACGTTTATTTATGAATGATTTATTGGAAAAAGCCTGTTTGTTCGTTTGAGGAAAATTATTCATTGTTCTCTGGTATTAGTGTAAACAATACAGCGTTTTAAATGGGTTTCGAGTCAATAAACCGCGAAGGATTTCAGTCAACACAAAAGTAAGATCTTTTGTTTGTTTCTTCTCTGTATTTAAAATCCTATCTTTGCTTTTTATTTTATGAGAAGTCGAAATTATATTGTAAAATTGAATAAAAAAGGATTCACAATTTTATTCAATCTGGTTATACTGTATTTGAAAATCAAGAGAGAGTAAATTCCCAGAATAAAAAGTAATTCGGTATGCAAAACTATAGTACAGTACGTGCGGTAAAACTTCAATATTTGTAATGCATTCTAAATTGTTTTTGTTAATTTCAATACAAAATTTATTAAATTTCTTGGACTATCACATTATTTTATGATCTTTCATTGTTACTACAGTAGGCCTAAGAGGATTAACGTGCGTCATAGGCGTAACCAGAATAGAAAGGGATAATTGTTATTTAACGACCTCCGAATGGCAACAGCTTCTAATGACAGATATTTTGACTTGAATAGTTTCTAGAAATGCAGTTATTTGATTTTCGATAAACGTGACAAATAGTAGTGACTAAAAATGGAAGCAGTTTGTGAGTATACGCCAGTGAAAAAATTAAAACTAGACCATTTATCGCTCAATGAAAAGAGTGCTGTAGTGAATGTGTACCACTATTTTAAACATCAAAATCCCTCAAACACTATTGACAGTGTAGTTGAAACAACATCTAAGGCAATGGGATATGGAAAATCTACAATATATAGAGTTCTAAAGGAGGAAAAATCAGGTGGAGTAACCTCACCAAAGCCGAAACCAGGTAGACCAAAACTATTAAAAGCCAACGTGGACGAGTTTTTTAAAAATGCTATTCGTAAGCTTGTTCACTCATTTTTTATAAACAAGCAAATACCAACTTTAGATAAAGTTTTGCAAGCCATTACGAATGATGTTGATTTACCCACAATAAGCCGGGATAAACTATGGAAAGTGTTACATGAGTTAAACTTTAAATTTGAAAAAATGGGCAGACACTCAATGCTAATTGATTCTGAAGAAATTGTATGTTGGAGAAGACAGTACCTCAGAAGAATACAACAAGTTAAAGCTCAAAATAAAAACATTTATTATTTAGATGAAACATGGGTTAATGAAGGACATTGTGTAGGAAGAGTTTGGAAAGACAAAAATATAAAATCATCCCATCAAGCTTTTCTAGAAGGATATACTACTGGTTTTAAGGAACCTATAGGAAATGGTAAAAGATTAATTATTTGTCATATAGGCAGTACAAACGGTTTTTTTGAGAATGGTTTACTCTTATTTGAATCAAAAAAAACCGTTGATTATCACGAAGAAATGAATGGAGACGTGTTTGAGGAATATTTTGAACAGATGATTCAATTCATACCAAAAGGATCGGTTATTGTAATGGACAATGCAAGTTACCACTCCAGATTACTTGAACCTTTACCAACCACTAAATGGAAAAAGGGTGAAATTGCAAAATGGTTATCTTCTAAAAATTTAGCCTTTGACAATACAATGCTGAGGGCAGAATTGTTAACTATTGCTAAAAAACATAAGCAAAATTATAAAAAATATATATAATATTGAGGAGAGAGAAACGAGAAATTGAAATCCTTCGTTTACCACCCTACCATTGTGAGCTGAATCCGATAGAATTAATATGGGCTCAAGTTAAAGGTTATGTTGCCAGAAATAACACTACTTTTAAATTATCAGATGTTAAAAATCTCTTCAATAAGGCAATATCTGAAGTAACAAGTGAAAATTGGCAAAAATGTATTAGACACGTTACAGAAATAGAAAAAAAAATGTGGGAGCTAGATAACATAATTGATATTACTATAGAGCCCATTGTAATTTCTCTAGAATCAGATTAATTTATGTACTTTAATTTTATTTTTAGATTTTTATTTTTTAAGATTTAATATTGTCGTATTTTTTGCATGTTGCTCGTCAAATTTTATCCTTGCGGTTGGTTTTTTTTTTTCTCATATACCTACTTAATTGTTTTTTTAGCTCCTCATATTAATTTATAAATAATTGTAATTATCTGTACATATTATATACATATTTTGTAAATAAACATATGCCTAAAACAAAATGCCTAAAATAATATTGACTTTTTCTTCATTTTACCCAAATTAAATTACTACTTACGAATTATGTTTATCTATCTAAAATTGGTAATCTAGGTATAAATAACTAAAACAAATTAAATATTTCTATTTCCATATTAATTTAATTTTGAAAACGCACGTCTATGGTTTACTGCCTTTAACACTGATAACTGCAAAACATTTCTGGGAATTTACTCTCTCTTGATTTTCAAATACAGTATAGGTAAATACAAATGCACGAACCAATATTTCCGTCCGTCTATAACTTCGTTTTGTTCAAACAGTACTCGATGATGTTCTGTTGAAATAAGACTCTAATGGTTTTATAGAAAAAAAATTTGAAGCGTGAATTGGGCGATTTTCAAGATTTTCATTATTGAATTAAATTTACAGGGTAAATTGAAAATGGTGTGAAGTTAATATAAACAACACTCGCGTTCAAAAATCCACAAAAAAATCATTGTGGTGTTTTCTTTCTCCCAAATTCTTCCATCCTCCGCATTCGTTTGCTATCTACACGTATCTGGTATGTAATTTTTACAAAACTTTCAATGTTCCTAATGTCCTGAACATCCGTGTTTCAACCTTGTTGAAACAAAATAATATTTATTTTCTGAGTTAATGTGTGAATTCCATTTAAACTTCCGCATGTTTAAATTTAATGTATTATTCTCACGCACAAATTTAAATACTGAATTCATTTATACCACTGAATATTTGTAAACGATTGTTTTTTTTTTCAACCTCAGGAAATGCTCTCAGAAAGAAGTATATCAAAATGTTGCAAAACCAGAGAGCTGTCAAAGTTTTAGCAGAGCATGAAGAATAATTTTTGATATAATTCTTATGAAAACGAGCTTTTTTCGAAATATTTACATTTTATAGTGATTTAAATCTCATAAAACGTGAAGAAATAAAGAGAAATGGTTTGTAAGATTTGATTTTGCAATATTCCTGCAATATAAACTACTCGTATATATTGTCGTCGACGACATTAGGGACAGTTCTGTAAACACAGCGAAAGGTTGCTTTATCAATTCACCAATCAGTCCTAATTTTCTGATCAATAGACCAGAAATGCTAACGTAGTCGACACTCCTAGAACTAAATTGGGGTACTGATCACTTCCCAATTTACCTTTTATGTTAAGCTTACATTGCTCTTTGATTATTGATAAGGTTATTGGGGAGAAGTAAGTAAACAAATGTTAACGACAAAGATTGAATGAAGGAAACAAAGATAATGAGTGTTTTCTTGGAGAACTCATTTTTGCTTTTTAATTGGCGACCCGGTGAGAGAATTACTTTAAATTTGGTAAATTTGTTTAAAATGTTTTTCTTCAGTAAAGTCACCACGCCAAGAAAATTTATAGAATTTTCCAGTTTGCATGAATTTCATACGTTTTAATTGCTGCCTTTTTTGTTTGTAACCATTAATAATTTTATAGTTTTACATGTTAAAATATATAATTTTACGTTATTCTCTCTGTTTAATTTCAGATAATTAAACATGTAAACTCATATTCGTTTACTCGTAAAACCGTAAAACCGGCAACGGCGCACCAAATACGTTTGCAAGCGGCATCGGACAACCCGGAAGCGGTCTCATCAAAGTTAATTTTTTGGGTCGTAAATTTAACCGTCGAGTCTAGACAATAGAAAAAAATCTTACACGTGTTACGCGGCTCAAGTTAAAAGGACCTTTCGGGAAGGTGTTGCGCAATCCGAAAAGAAAGATTTGAAGCGACGGAGGTCGTCGAATTAAAATTAGTGTGTTTTCAGTCGCGTACCAGACTAGCCGCTCCATTGTCTAAAACAATGTATTCAGAACCTTTTTAGTATGTCTTTGATCGTCAAACGATTCACTACTCCGTCAAGTGCGACGTATCGCAAGTTCCTTCACATAAGGGCTTGTTATTCATAATGCCTCCTAGTACGGCGAATTCAGTGCGTCTCTAGCTGCTATCAGGCTAGGACCTCTCAGTGTCTAACTATCACTCATGCAGTACACACGCAAACTAATATTTTCTGAATGATGTGGTCATTTCTTTAAATCAACTTTAATACTTTGTTCACGATTACTAATTTAATGTAATCTTTGTTACGTTGTTGTTTTTTTTTGTTCATTTATTTATTTAACGAGCTTTAATAAATGGTTAAATAAAAGTGTCCATTGTTTTTATTGGATGAAGTTGAGGAAGTAAACCTACTACAGCATATTTCTTCACCTAAAAAATACAGTCCACGAAATTCGAACTCAGATGCGGTTTAAAAAGGCGGTAACACATTTGTTGGCCGTCCTGGGAAACTGGCACAACATAGGGCTTAATCCAGAGCCCTCAACACTCTCTATTGAATTGTACAATATCCTTTACAATATGTAGTTATAGAGAATTTTTAATGTATTAAAACAAAGTTAACTAATTAATTAACAGTGGTTTTCGTTGTTGCAGGAGATGGCACGGAAGATCAGCAGTTCACATCGGGAAAGATGTCGGGGTACGAGACGAACTTGTATTTATATTCGGAGGAAATGGAAGACCGACCTCGAATATCGACCCTAATTAGTTCGCTGGCCAATTACTCCAATACCATACCCCCAGCTTCGAATGACCCTGACGCTAGACCTACCGGAGGTGGTGCCCGTATGGGTACCCTCATAGGCGTCTACTTACCCTGTATCCAGAACATTTTTGGTGTCATTTTGTTTATCCGTTTGACGTGGGTCGTTGGTACAGCAGGAGCTCTCCAAGGTTTCCTAATAGTATTTTGTTGTTGTTGTGTAACTATGTTGACCGCTATTTCGATGTCAGCCATCGCTACCAATGGAGTAGTGCCTGGAGGAGGTAGCTACTTCATGATATCCAGATCGATAGGGCCTGAGTTTGGAGGAGCAGTCGGGATGCTCTTCTACACAGGCACCACCTTAGCAGGTGCCATGTATATTGTCGGTGCTGTTGAAATTGTACTGGTAAGTACTACTTTTTTCAATTCACACACTCGTGATTTTATCGATCAGTTTGTTTTCGTGGTTTTTCCAAATTTGGATGACTCGTGGTATTACCTCTGATTAAAATCTCTATTAAAATATAATTGACTATTAACGAACACATGCTAAATGAAAAGCGTAATGTTACTACGCTTACGAATTTCCAAATCCGTCATGCCACCCTATTAAATTATTTTTAATTCTTTCAATTAGAATTTCGGTCATGTAGAACAATTTCAATTCAATTACAATAATAGCACATTAATGCACGGTCTTTAATCGAGTTTCAGAAGGATGCAAATTCACAAGTCAACAATAATAATAAACTTAGGTACTTATATCGAGTTAGGGGGCTTTTTACGTTTTATGATGATGCACTTTCGCTGATCACAGTTTATGCAGAGAAATCATTTTTGTGGAAGATTTTGTTTTCATTTATTAGATAGATTATTGATAATTATTGTTTTATGGTTACTATTCGATTTGTTGAAGTTTTAAATTAGGTGTACAAGAAGGAGGCGACAAAGTCAAAGTTTAGATTTTTGTGCAATGAAGATTCTTCTATTTATTAGTTATTATCTCCCTAATTTGATCTCCAAATTTAGGTCATACTTATAAGAACACCAATTAAAACTTTTCTGTTACTAAGCTTAGTGTATCTACATGACTTTTTCTCGAATATAAGTTATTTTTATCAAAATTAGAGGAAAATTATTAATATCACTTAATTTTCAAACATATTTAGTTCAATTATTTTATCAAATATTGTAATTCTCTGGTTAAAATTAAAGGTATGCAGAGGATAATAGATTCCTAAACCACAACTTAAAATATTAATTATTGTTGGCATTAATGATTTCGATTGTCCATTATTTCCAACAATAATAATCATAATTTTGTAGTGCTACATTAATGAACGTTGAACTGATTTAATTTATTAAATGACAACTATTACAAACAAACCATAATTTGACAGAGATAACGACAAATCCGTGAATGCAACACATCAAGCCGATAGGGAGATGAATTAATACTCAAATTTCAAAATCCGTTGGCATTTGCAGTCAAAAATATCTACACAAATGACCGTCACGATATATAACTAATAAATTGTGTGATATTTAAAGAAAAATAGGATTTAGGAGTAAAAATTTTTAATATTTTTACTGTTAAAGACTGCATTTTAGAGACCTTAAATTGCCGGATATTTTTTCTATCCAAATGGTTATACAATCAATGTCTTTGTAAAGCAAACATTTTTTGACACATCTAGTTCAGTTTACTAGAAGAAATCGATGTGATATCTTGAACACTTACCTGAAATATACAGTTAAGGACAAAGGGTTACGGTTACATAAAAAACACCTACATCGGGAAGACTTTGTAAAATATGAGTAGTAGAGATATTTGGATTTGTTCTAGTTTGTTTAACTTTGATCCTTCTGATCTCTGATAACGCCAATCATTTCCTTGTTGTAGCTGGTGGAACATTTTTAATACGTAGTACATTAAAATATAAACCAAGACAAAAACTAGTACGAATTCAAAATATATATTTTTTTCAGTTGTACATTACGGACAAGCTGACGCTTTTCGGTGATATAACTGACGATGAAGTAAAATTTAACAACTTCAGAGTTTATGGTACGGGTGTGCTGCTTGTGATGGGAATGATTGTCTATGTGGGAGTTAAATTTGTGAACAAATTCGCAACTGTAGCTCTTGCATGCGTCCTCTTGTCCATTTTGGCCGTTTACGTTGGAATATTTGTGAATATCAACGGAAACACTAATCTACCGTAAGTATTTTTTTCTAGTACACGTACCTCAACATACTTCATTCAATAATAGATCAGGTTTTTAACAATTACTTGGTTAAAATAAACTCTGTATTCGAAAAAATATTTTTTTCGCGAACTTGGTGTAAATGCAGGTTCAACAAAAGAGTTCGTTTGTGGCAAACTCTTCTTTGGTTTGAATGGTAAGTTCACGAGTTTTGTTGTGGTTTTCGTATGTACCCACCTTAAATTATACACAATAGGATCATTGAGTTAAAAAATACTGTAGCTCTAATAAAATTTTTACACCCCTGAAGTCATTAAAGCAAGTAGGCTGTAAATTTTTATGGATAATTGGTCATCGATTTTATCTTCAGTTTGGAGCTACGCTTTTTTACATACTAATTGCTTTCACCATCATTAATAATTTTTCAAGAGTTTCTTGAAATTGAAGAACTTTTAACAAATATTTAAAAATAAACACCCGAGTTACATATACGTCTGTAAAAATTCCGTTAAAATATTAAGAAAGAAAGCAGAAATAATTTGCAGATCTGAGGTCGGGAAGTGGAAAGAGGTGAGTTTTTAAGGGTAAAAAACTACAATGGAAAAAAGTTTAAATGACAAAGTTGTAGGTAATAAAAGATCTACAACTTTTGTATTTACCCTTTTTTCACATAACGTCAAAATTTATGTGAAAAATTCAAATAACCAAGTTTTTGGTTTTTTATTTTTATCTTTTACAAAAAAAAAATTTTTTTTCACGAAATTTGGTGAAAACTTACCTTTTTATGTCCCAAATACACTGTAATTTTTTTGATTTAAAATATTTATTTTTTACCTTATTTTGACTTAATATCTGCTTTTTTAAAAAACTCGATAGGCTTTTTGTTCGTTGAAATCTCTACTTTTTAATGGTGTAAAAAAATATATACATTACTATGGTAAATGTTCTCAAAAAATGCAAAGAAACGAATTTTTTTTAAATCATCATGTACAATTTTGAGCTATGTATTAAAATTTATACTTTAATTACTCAAAAAACATGGAATGTAACATGTAATCTTACGTTTTTTTGAGAACATTTACCATAGTATCCTACTATTATTTTTTTTGGTTTCCAAAATCATCGACCCTGGTCTATTAGTATAATCTAGGTAATCAGATGAGTCTAGATTAAAAAATTACGAATTTGAATCATTTATTAGCTGCGCGCCTGTGAAATAGATCGTAAAATTAATTTTGTCCACATAATCGTTAATTCTCATCCACTGAATGCTGTAAAATCACAGAATCAAGCAATGATCATTTGCCTGGTTATTTTTGTATTTGTAAACTAGGGTAATTTGAACTTCTTCGAAGCGAATTTCCAATGCACATATTGTTTTTGTAATCAAAAACTTTAGCGTATTTCACGCAAAAACAAATTTGATATTCTGTTAATTAAATCAGTATCGGACTAGCGTTTTAACTTTTCATTTTGTGACTATTTGCGGTCTGAAAATCTCAAATTTAACGTAAAAAATCAGATCAGGTATCACATCTTCGGTTAAAACTGATTTTCCGAGAGGAAATTTTCGCATGACTTCAGAAAATCGTTCATTACTTTATTAAAAAAAAATCGTGTGAATTTGGGACCATATTCATTCATTTTTTTTCTATGAAAACTGAGAAAAACTGAATTTCCAATGAGAAATTTAATTTTATCATACCTTAAGAGAACTTCAGAAAAAAATGTATAATCCTAATAACAAATTCACTTGAAATTTTAAAGAACGCATTTTAATTCGCTACATTTTTTTTTAAATCTAGTTTTTTTATAGACGAAAATGGCCTATTCTTTACAGTATCTCAGCCGTAGCTGCCACCCAATATTTGCATGATATCACATTTTCTATGGCAGGGCTTCAAACCGATTTCGTTAAACATTGAAGTAACATAATACCTGACAAATATCCTGAAATTTAAATATTGTACTGTTTCTCGCGACATATCCCTTCATTTCAGCCCAGATTAGTTCAGTGAGGTTAACCAAAATACTTAAAATAAATAATTTCATCGCGAATTGTGTAAAAATTATTTGAGAGTAAATATCTTTGTAAATGTAAATAAAATAAATATTAATATTTCCCACGGCGTTTACTAAATACACGCCGTTATAAGTAGAGATGACGTTTTATATCAAAATGAAAAGCTGAAGTGCTTTCATTCCAAAACAACACCTACCCAACGACTGTTTTCATTAAGAGGGACGGAACGAGTGTATAAGGGACGTATTTTGGGTTTTCTTCATATCATATCGGGACCACTAGCGTTTTTATCGAGGATGCACACCTCTACTAGTCTCAAAGTTTGTTGTCATATTTGCAGAGCTCTTTAATATTGCCTTTTTTCCATCTGGGCCCGTCTGATTCAAGATCTCCGATATGGCTTATTGCGTTTGTTGCCCATTTATTATTCCACCCCGTCCAGTATTTTTATACCCTCTGTACTAGTGTGTACAGTTCTTTTACTGGGTGTCTGTTAAAACTTTTTGGGTCTAATATTAGTTGCCCAAAAAGTGTTTGTGTCTTGCGATCCAATACCTAGCAATCGCATAGTAAATGTTTCACTGTCTCTGGTTTCTTATTGCATAACATGCACCTAAGGTCTCCATTGTACAGTCCAATTTCGTTTAGGAACTCTTTTACTGGTGCATGACCAGTCACGAGTCCTATTATCACTCTCAGCTTACTTCTGCTCAGTTCAGCTGTTCTTTTAGAACACGATCTTCCTATGAATGATTTTCCGTGCTTTTGTCCTAACACATTTTGCCGGTGTTGAAAGTGTCTTTCCCCGATCCAGGTTTTTATGCACACTTCGGTACTCCGGGAGTCTGTTCTGTATCGGGTATTTCTTCTGCTCCCCTTTTTGTAAGTTGATCAGCTTTTTCATTTCCATCGATACCCTGATGTCCAGGTACCCAGCCCAGCCCTACTCTGTTCTGGTCTCCTAGGACTTTCAGTTCTTCGATGCATTCCCATACCAGTTTCGACGTCACTTCCTGGCTTGTAATTGCCTTCAGTGTCGCTTGATATGATTAGGATCTGTTGGTTTTTGAGGCCTCTCCTATTACTTTCTCTGACGCATTGCAAAATTGCGTATATCTCAGCTTGAAATACCGTAGCATTTCTATCTAAGGCACAGCTGTGGCTAACTCTTAGATTTTTGGAGTATATCCTTGGTTTTGGACCTTACCTTGAAGGTTGTAGTGTTTTTTGTCAGTCCAATCAGTCCTGTCTATAATTGACAATCTGAATGGGCTAATATTGCCTTTACTTACGGATTTTTCAGATTCATTGTGTTCCCTAAACCCTAAATCTTTAATATAATTTACTAGTCAAATTGATATATTTGTTCGTTGCCTCCTCGGTGGAAGCGCCACTGATCAAAATCGAATCTTAAAATCCCCAACTAAGGCTGATAGAATAAACAAGTATCGCTTATTCATTTTTCTTTGAACTATTTAATAATGGTTTATTGAATCGCAACGTGGTTTTTTTTTAGTGATAAAGTGGTTACAAAAGAAAGAACATTCGTGATTTATTCTCTTTTCATTGCTGGTTTATAGCCAAATGGTCCATTATAAAGGACTTTGTAAACCTATTTTGCAGAGTCAGCATATTCTATATACTCTTTTACTTTAACCAACAGCTGTCTGACACAAAATCGCAAGTAACTTTAAAAAAATACAGAAATTCCTCCAGAACTTTCATTAAAAAAGTAATACGACTTTATATTTAATATAAACTTTCACGTCTAATAATATATGCATTTGTTTCAATATCAATAAAAATTGATATTTTTTCGAATGAAAATCTTTGCAATACGGTTCTGTGCGGAGCTATATAATTTACATTTTCATCCGCCGGGTAATCTCGTATAATAACTAATAAATATCCTGAAATTTAAGTGAAGAAACGATTTTGTAAGTTTTCATAAACGGTAAATTACTGGCACCGTTGTTCCGTAATGGAAAAGATCCGAAATATCACCACTTCAACGAAAGCACGTCAAAACAACAATTTCGCTTGTATTCTCAGAAGTGTTATAATCATAATCAAAGAGAATTCAAACCATTTAACTATACGATGAGGGGAAAAATTGTACGATTAGTGCACTTTTGCTTTTTCTGTGACATTTTCCTTACAGCTTTCATAAATGATTGTTTAGTCTTTTTACTGTTACTATATCTAAAAATAGCGTACACATTATTATTTTTCACCTACCATATGTGAAAATGAATCATATCAACCCTAAAAAACACAACGAAGGTGGAATTTTTTGAACCATAAAAATTCCAAAAAAGAACCATGGGAGTGACAAAACTGCACAATGGATGTGAAATAAAATCACACTTGTTCCCAAGAACAAGGACATTAAAAATGTCCTACACTGCACCAGCGTCTGGACTTCAACAACTACTTCTTGGGCTATATGCCCCACGAGGTATTGAATTACGAAAGCCCAGACGTGGTTTGGTGCCCGATCAAGTCGGGGCTTTAAACCGAAAACTTCGATTTTGTTATTAAAGGAGCTTGCCATTTCGGTATTATTGTACCTCATCAGTAAGAAGCATTTTCAGACATCCTTTAACGATATGATGTCGAGCTAGCCTGCTTCTTACTGATGAGGTACAATAATACCAAAACCGGTCTAAGAATGGCAAGCTCCTTTAATAACAAAATCGAAGTTTTTGGTTTAAAGCCCCGACTTGGTTGTGCACCAAACCACGTCTGGACTTTCGTAATTCAATACCTGGGGGGGCATATACCCCAAGGAGTAGTTGTTGAAGTCCAGATGCTGGTGCAGTGTAGGACATTTTTAATGTCCTTGTTCTTGGGAACAAGTGTGATTTTATTTCACATCCTTAGGCAACCCTAAAAAAGCTCATTTTCTGCCCTTTCAATTATTTTGGCATGATTTATCATTCAAGTTTACGTCTAGTCAGCGATATATATTGATCCAAAAAATTGCACTTGTTAGCAGATATAAAGACTTTTTACTAGTTTGTTAAAAAATAAAAAAATTAAATTAAAAAAAAATGTACATACTAATATGACGAGACTTTCGATCTTAGACGTTTATTGAGATCTCTGTTTTATGTCCATATTTTCTAACTTTCTCGGATTATTTACATAGCGTGCAAAATTAACGCCTAAACTAATTAAAAAGTCAAATATTTGAGGAGTGTCCAAATTGTCGTAGATAATACGAAAATTAAAGCATCATTCTTTGTTTAGATTTTTCATTTAAATTAATCCTTCTCAAGAAAATTAATTGATTAAAGAAGTTCAGACGGTTGGTTAGTATTAACAAATTTGTCAAGTACGAGTTCTCACTATGAAGTAGGATATAATTTTGAAAAAGGTCTTAACTAGATTTTATACTAGAAACGGTAAATTGTAGCTTTTAATTGGATTTGGTAAAATCAATAAACCCGCCAACTCGCGAGCTTTCTTATGATAGTCAAAGCAAATTATTAGTTTCCTTTCTGGAGCGTGTACGTTGAATCTGGTATGCAG
Organism: Crepidodera aurea; assembly: GCA_949320105.2. NCBI lineage: Eukaryota > Metazoa > Arthropoda > Insecta > Coleoptera > Chrysomelidae > Crepidodera > Crepidodera aurea. The sequence goes on from OX439478.2 coordinate 15,555,245, forward strand.
TTCACATATTTAGTACTCACTTAAAATTCCTTATTTAAATTAACTTTAATTGTTCTGCGTCGCATCTAATCGCACACAACATTCTGCATTTCTGAAACCATTTTAAATATACCAGGGCTTATCAACGAATGCCACGACAATTTATTGTTTGCAATACGAGGGTCACACCGAAAAATACAATAATCGCAAAAGGCCTTAAAAATTTATTCATACATTAGAAAATTTTTGCTATAATATTTTTCTCCAACATTTCTTGAACCTTTAAGCCGCGTTTCTACCGGAGAAACTTTTTTGTTGCTTATTCCGGAAACTTGCGGCATCATAAATAAATATTTTGTTTCCCCCGGCGTGAAAAATGACAAAAGTCGCGTGTCTTGTGGTAATTTGTGAAACCCCCAACTCAGTCTTTCCACTGATACGACGTTTTTTATTATAATAACTGCGAATGAACTCCCTACGAGACGTCATATGTCGCTTTTTTGTTTTGCCCTGTTAGGATACCCGTTAGTATTCTTAGCTTATTTTTACTTTTACTGTCATATCTCTTCTGGTTATAGTTTCCCCGTAGTGTCTTGGCCTGCCTCATTCCTTGTAGTCCTATCCAGTATTGGGATCTTTTGTTATTTACTTCTTTTCCAAGTTCCTTATTCCTTATTCCGCAGAAGGGTTCAGGTCCCAGAAATGGTGTTTCAGTCCCTTTTTTTGCGAGTACGTCTGCTATTTCATTACTCTTCACTCCAATGTGTCCCGGAAGCCATAGGAGGATAACAGTGTTGTTCTTGCCTAGTTCGTTTAGATTCTCTAGGCACTCCCAAACCATCTGGGAGTTGATTACGTGGAAGTTCAAGACATTAATGGCTGTCTGACATGATGATGATCTCTTGTCTGCGAAAATTTCTTTCTATGTTGAACTGGACACATTTTCCGATGGCGTATATTTCACCTTGGAAAATATATACTCCTATTCCTGTTCCTTCTGTTGTTCTAGAACCATCTGTGTACCATTTAATGGCACTTCTCTTGAGTTTTGGGATGGTATCTTTGTCCCATTCGCTTTTGTTACTTAGCTTTGTGTTGAATTCTTTCATAAAGCTAAACTTCTTTGTCATCTCATCTTGGGGCATGTCCCAGGTTTGATGATTTCCAGGAAGGAGTCGAAACTTGCGTTTGGTTGATCCTTCTCTGGTCATTCTGTAGGTTGTCCTTATCGCTATACTCTCCACTACTATACGGAGTGGTTTAAGGCTTAGGATTACTTCCATGGCGGCCGTTGGGCACGTTCTCATTGCACCTGTTATGCATACGCAGGCTAGTCTTTGGGTTTTCGCTAGATTTGCCTTTGTACTGGCCAGCTTAGTTCTGCTGCCCCGGACTACAAGATTTAATAACTTCCAGATACATTTTCGGAAACAAGCAACAGAGACACAAAAGTTTCTCAATGTTTCTCCGGTGGAAACGTGGCTTTAACTGTATTTGAATCAGTTGATTAGGTTGCCTCGTAATAATGCCACATATATGTGTGTCTGGATCTGTAATTTTACACCTAATCCTGAGAGAAATAGTAGTTTTTTAGAAAAAATGTAAATAAACAATTTTAATAATTTTTTATTTACGAAAAATATTTTTTACAGCATGTGTCGATTGGGTAACAGGCTTCTAAAAATCGATGATATCTCGGATTGTAATAAAAATACTACTGGAATCTTGCACAAAATGTTTTGTAAAAATAACTCGGATTGTGATCCTTATTATAAACAACATAATCTGATTCTTGATAACGGGATCAAAGGATTGTCATCTGGAGTATTCTTCGGTAAATATTTCTTGAATATTTTCACCAATTTTCACCAACTTTAACTGCAATAGACTTCTTCTTTTTTCATAGACAACATTTATAATGGATTTTTGGAACAAGGACAATTCATTTCTAAAGGAAAATTTGAAGAGGATTTGAAAGTTATAGGAACCGAACATTACAATCAGGTGTATGCCGATATCACAACGACGTTCACGATATTGATTGGTATCTTCTTCCCATCCGTAACTGGTATCATGGCTGGATCAAATAGATCAGGAGATCTTGCTGATGCCCAAAAATCTATTCCAATTGGAACGATTTGTGCAATATTGACTACATCAACTGTCTACCTCTCTTGCGTGTTATTATTTGCTGGAACTGTTGATAATTTACTTCTTAGGGATAAGTAAGTGCCTTTTTGTATTATTATTATTAATTTTTGTTATTATTATTATTTTGTGTTTCAGATTCGGTGAATCAATAGGCGGTAAGCTGGTGGTGGCTAATATAGCTTGGCCGAACCAATGGGTGATTCTCATTGGTTCTATTCTATCGACTTTAGGAGCGGGTTTGCAATCCTTGACAGGAGCCCCACGTCTCCTTCAAGCCATAGCCAAAGATGGTATAATTCCATTTTTGTCACCATTTGCTGTCTCTTCCAGCAGAGGAGAACCCACGAGAGCTCTCCTACTGACTCTACTTATCTGTCAATGTGGAATATTACTGGGCAACGTCGACATTTTAGCTCCTTTACTTTCAATGTTTTTCTTGATGTGTTATGGGTTCGTTAATCTTGCTTGTGCTCTACAAACGTTGCTGAGGACTCCCAATTGGAGACCAAGATTCAAATATTATCACTGGTCTTTGTCATTCATTGGTCTCTCTTTGTGTATTGCTGTTATGTTTATGACCTCATGGTACCTTGCTCTACTTGCCATGGCAATGGCAGGAATTATCTACAAATACATCGAATACAGAGGGTAAAACTATATTTACTTTACAGTTAATTTGATTTATTAATGATACAATTTATTACAGAGCCGAAAAGGAGTGGGGCGATGGTATCAGAGGTTTGGCTTTATCGGCCGCTCGATTTTCTTTGATGCGTTTAGAAGAAGGTCCTCCACATACGAAGAATTGGAGACCGCAAATTCTCATTTTAGTCAAATTGACTTCAGATTTTTTGCCGAAGTACAAAAAATTATTTTCCTTTGCTGCTCAACTCAAAGCCGGCAAAGGTCTCACTATATGTGCCTCTGTCATCGGTGGAGATTTTACTCGCTCCTATGGAGAAGCTATGGCTGCCAAACAAAGTCTTGGTAAAACTATGGAAGAAGAAAGAGTCAAAGGATTCGCCGATATCCTTGTAGCAAGGGACATTACCGAAGGTTTATCTAACCTGTAAGTTTCATCATCCATTTTTACTATTATATACATTTATACTTACAGTTCTCTCAAAAAATTAGGACAAAATTGTTCAAAAAAATTAGGACAAAATTGTTCAAAAATGTAATAAAAAAATGGACAAAAAAATTTTGCTGAAAACAAAAATTGTTCAAACAAAAATGGACAAAAAAAATTAGGACAAAATTATTAAAAAATGTATTTAAAAAAATGGACAAAAAAAATTGTTCAAAAAAATTAGGACAAAATTGTTATAAAATGTATTAAAAAAAAATGGACAAAAAAATTTGCTAAAAACAAAAATTGTTCAAAAAAAATGGACAAAAAAAATTGTTCAAAATATGTATTAAAAAAAATTTGCTGAAAAAAAATTGTTCAAAAAAATATGGACAAAAAAATTGTTAAAAAGAAATGGGACAACAAATTTGTTGAAAAAAATTGTTCAAAAAAAAAAGAAAGTCCTTTTTAAATCAAATACTTCACTTATATAGCTTAAAATCTCATACAAATTTCTGTTAAATTTGCTTAATTATGATACCATAAGTTTCGTCCTTTCACCAATGACTAAATTTCGAAATACAAAGTTAAATTCATACATTTATACTTACAGTTCTCTCAAAAAAATATGGACAAAAAAAATTGTTTAAAAAATTAGGACAAAATTGTTCAAAAATGTAATAAAAAAATGGACAAAAAAAATTTGCTGAAAACAAAAATTGTTGAAACAAAAATGGACAAAAAAAATTGTTAAAAATATGTATTAAAAAAAATTGGACAAAAGAATTTGCTAAAAACAAAAATTGTTCAAAAAAAATTGTTCAAAATATGTATTAAAAAAATTTGACAAAAAATTTGCTGAAAAAAAAAATTGTTCAAAAAAATTGTTAAAAAGAAATTGGACAACAAATTTGTTGAAAAAAATTGTTCAAAAAAATATGGACAGTCCATTTTTAAATCAAATACTTCACTTATATAGCTTAAAATCTCATACAAATTTCTGTTAAATTTCCTTAATTATGATACCATAAGTTTCGTCTTTTCACCAATGACTAAATTTCGAAATACAAAGTTAAATTCATACTATTAGATACATTTATACTTACAGTTCTCTCAAAAAAATATGGACAAAAAAAATTGTTCAAAAAATTAGGACAAAATTGTTAAAAAAGGTATTAAAAAAATGGACAAAAAAAAATTGCTGAACACAAAAATTGTTCCAAAAAAATGAACAAAAAAAATTAGGACAAAATTGTTCAAAAATGTAATAAAAAAATGGACAAAAAAATTTTGCTGAAAACAAAAATTGTTGAAACAAAAATGGACAAAAAAAATTGTTCAAAATATGTATTAAAAAAATTGGACAAAAAAATTTGCTAAAAACAAAAATTGTTCAAAAAAAATGGACAAAAAAAATTGTTCAAAATATGTATTAAAAAAATTTGACAAAAAATTTGCTGAAAAAAAAAATTGTTCAAAAAAATATGGACAGCCCATTTTTAAATCAAATACTTCACTTATATAGCTTAAAATCTCATACAAATTTCTGTTAAATTTGCTTAATTATGATACCATAAGTTTCGTCCTTTCACCAATGACTAAATTTCGAAATACACAGTTAAATTCATACATTTATACTTACAGTTCTCTCAAAAAAATATGGACAAAAAAAATTGTTTAAAAAATTAGGACAAAATTGTTCAAAAATGTAATAAAAAAATGGACAAAAAAAATTTGCTGAAAACAAAAATTGTTGAAACAAAAATGGACAAAAAAAATTGTTAAAAATATGTATTAAAAAAATTGGACAAAAAAATTTGCTAAAAACAAAAATTGTTCAAAAAAAATGGACAAAAAAAATTGTTCAAAATATGTATTAAAAAAATTTGACAAAGAATTTGCTGAAAAAAAAACATTGTTCAAAAAAATTGTTAAAAAGAAATTGGACAACAAATTTGTTGAAAAAAAATTGTTCAAAAAAATATGGACAGCCCATTTTTAAATCAAATACTTCACTTATATAGCTTAAAATCTCATACAAATTTCTGTTAAATTTCCTTAATTATGATACCGTTAGTTTCGTCCTTTCACCAATGACCAAATTTCGAAATACAAAGTTAAATTCATACTATTAGATACATTTATACTTACAGTTCTCTCAAAAAAATATGGACAAAAAAAATTGTTCAAAAAATCAGGACAAAATTGTTAAAAAAGGTATTAAAAAAATGGACAAAAAAAAATTGCTGAAAACAAAAATTGTTCCAAAAAAATGAACAAAAAAAATTAGGACAAAATTGTTCAAAAATGTAATAAAAAAATGGACAAAAAAATTTGCTAAAAACAAAAATTGTTCAAGTATTTACTTGTTTTTATTCATTGGATTTTGGACGATTTTTGAGGGTTTTCTTTCAAGTAATTACTTTTTAATTGTTTTATTCATACAGTCACAAGTAATTACTAACGGCAGCGCAAGTAAAAGCTTTTACTACTTTTATATAACTTTTTTTGTTTAAATATAGCTGTTCTGCATGTCATAAACAACTCCAGACGACAGAATAGCAATAAAAATAACGTATGGTAATTTATGCAACAGGCATCAGCGCAATTACTGATTGGTTTCCACTCAATCTGATCTACTGTTTACTTATATAGGGAATAATATTTATTTATCTTTCCGTTTTCGTCCTTCATTCGTTATTATACCATGTACTGTTTAGAAAAACTATAATAATTGATTTTCAGTGTACAAACCGCTGGTTTGGGTGGATTGAAACCCAATACGGTGATATTGGGATGGCCTTATGGATGGAGACAATCAGAAGACGATCGTACTTGGCAGGTGTTTTTGGAAACAGTGAGAAACGTAACTGCAGCTCGTATGGCCTTACTAGTTCCTAAAGGAATCAACTTTTTCCCGGATACTACCGATAAAGTTGTCGGTAATATCGACGTATGGTGGATAGTTCACGACGGAGGTTTGCTCATGCTTTTACCATTTTTACTAAAACAACACAGGACCTGGAAGAATTGCAAGATGCGTATCTTCACCGTTGCTCAAATGGAGGACAACTCCATTCAAATGAAGAAGGATCTCAAGACGTTCCTGTACCATCTGAGAATAGAGGCGGAAGTTGAAGTTGTCGAAATGGTTAGTATAGGAGTTTTTTTGCAATCTTTTAAACCGCCGTCTTCGAAAAAACTTACCAATAACCACATTAAATAATCTGGCGCCCGAGCGTTTCCCGATATAAGGCATCACGCGTAATGTATAATTTTTCTTTGAGTCTTAAAATTGGTATTTTCGAAAATGGTAAAGCTTTTGGTGTTCTTTTACAGATGGATCATGATATATCTGCTTACACGTACGAAAGGACCCTGATGATGGAGCAAAGGAATCAGATGATTCGCGAGTTGCGTTTGAATAAAAAAGAAAGCTTGGGTGTGGTAAGTATTTTTCAATCTTTCTTTAAAATATTGATTTGATGAAATTTTGTGATTAACAAAACTTATGTCTTTGGCATGCAAGGTGGATCTGGCGGATTTTAATCATTTGTCAGCGGAGGAGAAGTTACCCTTGGTAAAGCAAAATAAATTATTTTGCTAGAATCATCGTTTTTTAATTTCTGCACGCTTTTTTTCAGTTCTCATGCATCCTCGATGTTCACATAGTTTGTTGTTCATATTAAAAAAACTTTAATATCATTCATCACGGCATTTGTTGATTAATCTAATCGGTCAACCATCAAGTTAATAATTTTTTTAGGTTCAGTCTATCGTAGATCAACATCATCCTAACGTAGACGCTAAAATAGCCACTAAAGTTCGATTCCAAGAACCCGGTGCCGAAGGAGATAACAAAAATACAGTTGAGCCTACAAATGAGGTCAGTCATCGTTTGTTTATTTGTTTTCGTTCCGTTTCCAATAATAATAATAATCAGTAACACGCATTCCAATGCTACTTACAAAGCTACCAGCCAACTAACTGATTATTCAGTAAAAATGTGTGATTATAACTTTCGTTTTTTTTTTTACAGCCTAAATCTGACTTGAAAGAAGATTGTGATAACTCAAAAGAGAAAGACGATTCTTCTGAGAAAGAGAAGGAATGCTCCAACGAACACAATCATTCAAACTCAATTTTAGAAGAAAATAGCAAACCACCTAAAACCCCGTAAGATATTATTATTTTCAAGACATAATTTGTTGTATTGAATATAGAAAAAAAAACTGTTATTTGAGATACTAAGTTTTAAAATGTAATACATGTTGCATACATTTTGATCACCCTAGTATATTTAAAAGTATAATAGAAATGTATTACATACTAAAACGTTTTAAAGTATAAGACTCAAAAAAATTCCCCAAAACTCAGTAGACATATTTTCTAAATTGGTATATTTACCGATAAATCCGTAAGATAGGCAATACTGGTTGTGCCCAACACGTTAACATTAATCTATACTATATAGGGTAATAGGGCTTGGGTTGTTGAAAAACGTTATAATACGGTTACACCCATCACTTGATTTATTAGCCGGCAGTCTACGCAGAGACGTACCTACTCTAGCCATTAAGTTCTGTTCTATAGGTATAATGCTTATCTACATCTCGAATAATAGGTAATACTGAGGATCGTCGGGTAATATTGATTTATGATCTTACTAATTTCTGGTTCCAGAGATCATTTTCTTCTCTTCTTCTTTCTCTTTCTCTTCGACTGATTATCTGCTACGGCCTGTTAGTTATTTATATGAATACCGTGTCTAAATAAAGTCTATGGCGCTAACAAATATCTCCCACCAGTGCCGTCCTTACAATACAAATACAAAGGGCGTTTAATAAATTCGCGATCCTTGTTTCAATGCCTTCAAACCAAATTACTTAAGAATATCAATCCACTTGTTTTTTTGTTTAACGAAAACAATTACTTTATAAATTTTGGAAATACATTAACTTTTACTTTAAAAATAATGTTTAAGTCGTTAAAAAAATGCTAGCAAGTCATTCTCTGAATATTTGGTAATTTTTTAATAATATTCTTTAAATAACTTCTATATTATATAAGGAAACTGTAATATCTTAGCGCTAATTTATTTATATTAATTTAAAAAATGAACATCCCACAAGAAAAACAATATTTACATGACCAAATAGAATTTTAATGATCTTTTTGTTTTGTAAATAAATTGACTATTTTTATAAAATTTAGTCGATCATTAAGATATTTTGAACTGAAATTTTTTGTTAATTGTTAATTTCCCAGATTTTATTACATGAAGGTGGAATTTTTTGAACCATAAAAATTCCAAAAAAGGACCATGGGAGTGACAAAACTGCACAAAGGATGTGAAATGAAATCACACAAGCTCCCAAGAACCAGGACATTAAAAATGTCCTACACTGCACCAGCGTCTGGACTTCAACAACTACTCCTTGGTATTGAATTACGAAAGTCGAGACGCTGGTGCAGTGTAGGGCATTTTGAATATCCTTGTTTTTGGGAGCTTGTGTGATTTTATTTCAAATCATTTGTGCAGTTAAAAGTCCCTGTAAAAAAAATTAAAAAACTTTTTTTAAATTATTGTATTTTTTTAGCGACGAAGGAAACGTTCGTCGTATGCATACGGCTGTAAGGCTGAATGAAGTGATAGTTAATCGTTCTCATGATGCTCAACTAGTTATTTTGAATTTACCTGGACCGCCCAAAGACACCAAATTGGAACGAGAGTCAAATTGTAAGTAATCTTTCTTCTTTTCTTCTACGAATAAAAAATAATAATTAAAAACACGGTTTTAAACTTCCTATGCCTTTATATAATTTTAAAGTAAATATATAACTTGTATTTCAACTTGAAAAATGTAATTCAATTTTGAACTCTTTAAAAAAAAGTTTTTCTCGTCTTTAATGAATTACGAAACCAGATTTTTCAAAATTAACAACATACACCGCACTCATTAATACAATGACGAAGATAAAATCATCACTATCGATTAATGTCTGAAATCAAATTGAGACGTTCTCAGTAGTGATGGGGGACTCGGATACCAAGAATCGATAAGTATTCGATTCTGAAAAGTATCGGTGTGTTCGAATACCCGAACCGAGTACTCGGTGTATTCGAATACTGTCAGAATCAAAGCGGTGGCGCGATATATTCATATTCCAAATACACAATCCCTTCCCATTCGCATTACGCTTACGGAAATAGAAGACCGAAAAAGTCCGATTGTATTGAAAGAATTCGAATACCCGGTACTCGGATTAGTATTCGATTCTGAAAAGAATTCGAGTACCGAGTATTCGATCCTTAAAAGTATTCGATTCTGCCCATCACTAGTTCTCAGTAACACTTTTTCCACAGGGTAAAATGGTTAGTCAGTCCCTGCAAAAAATCCTGCCATGCGCTGTTGCCATGTTTTTAGGAAATCTTTGTTGCTGCAAAAAACTATAGAAATACACAAAATATTTAAAGAATTGTTTTGTTTATTTTAGATATGGAGTTTTTAGAAGTACTGACGGAGGGTTTGGAGCGAGTTCTCATGGTTCGAGGAGGAGGAAGAGAAGTCATAACCATTTATTCGTAATTTTTTGTCAAATCCAACTCTTCTACGTAAAGCGTTTCGTAATTACTTAACTCTAAAGGAATCAAAAAAAACATTTACTACCTATTTGAAATAAAAATTAACATATAACGATGACGTAAACAGTATTTTAGTATGTTTAAACGATGATAGTGAACACACCAATTATTTATTCTTCTTAATGTCATAGAATATGTAAAAAAAACCTCATTAGGTTTTCGTGATTCTTGAAACTAGTATTGTATCAAATCAAAATACAAACTTAAGAGTGCTCATTATACTACGTCTGAACAATTAGCAAAAGATCGAGCAGTGTTTGGTAGCTATATATAAAATAAGATAAAATAGAGTAGACATAGTTACGCTCTCGAGCGTCCCAATCTTGTCCCAACCCGTAAATCATTCTATTTTTTTTACAAGTTCCTTAGATATATTACAAAAAAATTAGCCAATATATTTAAAAAGGCGTATATAGTGAAAATGATTAGAAAATCCGCCTCTCTGATGCTATAAATGCTTTACAGTCTACGAAAATCCTAATATTACAAGAAATCAAGTGGATTTAAGTATGGCGATTTTGGAGGCCAGTAAAGGTCAATGAATGTCCGACATGGTGGGCACTAGGACGACGACTTCTATTTTCATATTTATAGCAAATAATAAGCGTATTTAAATATCGAGCAGTATTAAAAAAAAATACAAAAATCAGAACCGTAATGATGGATAATATCAGGATTGGAAGAAAGAATATAATGTAGCCGAGGTCAAGAGAAAAGAAGACTAATTGTCAATAAAATTACAAAATTTTGAACTTCCACCACACAATTGATTAAATCTTAAACTTTCTTTTAAGTTGCTTTCCCCTCAGGAATAGGTGATAGTACGATGTGCTATTAAATTATAAATAGTAGTTGTTTGACGTGGTGAATATGACAACACTGTTAAAGATGTATAGCGTAATCGATTTTTGTCATAAAAGAATATCTGCGTCATTTATGAAAGCAGAGAACATTTTACATGATGATATTTTTTTTGTAATATATCTAGTAAATGATGTAAAATAAATAGACTGTTTTAGAGACTGGAACAAGCAAATTCTACTTAATTTCACATTTTTTCTTTTTAAACCTTATTGGTTAAAATCCTTTAGTATACCTATCACAGCGTACTTAAAACATTTTTATATATATATATAATTTTTTTTCGATTCATGGAGACACGTAAATAAATCTCGGTTTCTTAATTTTTATTTGCTATTAAGTCATTGATTTACAAAAAAATATACACAGGACGTTCGTGAATTACACCGCAAAAATTTAGGAGTAGATAGAAGGGGTCAAAATAACATTAGTAGTTCTTAAAAAAAATTTTTAAATTCGTAAAATTGGTTCGGTACATTTATTCATGAGTTTCTCGGACTGCCTGGAAATTCATGACTCACTCGGTTTACGCATTCTGACCGATGTCCGTGTCGACTATAATACTATATTATTTTGACCGGTTTAACCCACTTCAAAATTTTTGCCGTCTATTTCAGGGACGCATCCTATATAACGGGAATTCCTGAAGGTCTAAGCAATATAACACGTAGACTTGTACGTATCAAGTCTTGAAAAAAAATGACTCTGGGTGTTAAATAATGTCCTAACACTTATGCACAAAGATCAAGCGAGCAGTAAATTTTATTTCTAAGACATTTAATGCTAATTTAATGTATTCAAAGTTTTTCTCTTATAAGGAATCACTCTGTAAGTAATTATTTTTCACCTCGATTTTACAATATTTAAATTCGTCCTTTACAGCTCATAGAAAACCTTTAGGGGTTTATTTATTATAAAAATCGAAGTCTAAAATAAATTTGAAGTTTAGTGATTCGAAGAATTTAGGTCTGAAAGATTTTGCTGCAGGATAGACAGCAAAATGAATCCGAAGTTGAACTTTAAAGTAAATTGAGAGAGAAACTTGTTTTATTATTTTTAAATAAATCATTGGTTCTTCCAAGTTCGCTTTATTACTTGCATTTTTTGTAAATCTTTTGCTAAATAGTGTCTGTCTTAAAATCGTTTCGATTCTTTTCTTTTAGGTGGTAATTTAAAACTAGCGTTTTCGCTAACTGTAATTATAAGAATTTTGAGCAATATTAACTTAATGAATATTACTGTATTAAATGTCAAATTATGAGTGATAGAACTATATTTAGTCATAGTAACATGTTTTTCTGCAGACATTTGTGGATGTAGATGAGAAACTTTTATACTATGGACCTTTCGATACAAAAAAAACGCAAATCTACCTTTTATTTTTCATAATGTCTACAGATTCTGTAGAAACTCAAACATGTTGCATAGATTTTTATCTTATAATGTACAATCTTTATATACATATATATAACATGACGGGGTTCAAAATTGTCTCCGTCCTTATAATCAAGCACTCATAAAATCTCAATCATTCCCTCAGTCCACAAAAAATCTAAACTAAACGACATATCTACTAAAAATCTAAATTCTCATTCACACTGTCTTCTAATTATTTCGGACGATTAATACATCATCAGCACAATCCTGATGGTCTAATTTTGGGTTGACTGACTTTGGATTGGATTCCTTGAACCACTTTGAGTTGTAGCAAGCAACGTGTTAAAGGGTTCTTGTATTTTTACGGGTTCGGCTTACGTTATATTCCCAATGGTTCGTTGAACTTGCAGCTCAATCATTTTCAATGAAAAACGACGTTGGATATATTTTCAGTTAAATATTCTATTAAAGATATGAAATGAAAATGTGCACGTATCTCTATATTTCTGCTTATCTATTGCTGTGATAGCCATCAGTATTGAAATCGATGAGGCAACCATACAGATCGACGATTGAGAGCCGATGAATATTTTTGAATCTGAATTTCTGATTGAGTTGATATGAGTCTTGTTTATGAAACATCGCGTGGCAACGTCGTATTTCTACTTTTCTAGAGACGTATTTGCCAAATTTATGTATGCCAAGGGGCGGCTTAACATTATATCCCGATAGTTCATTTTTGAAAAACGGCAATATTTCGAAAGTGTGACATGGTACTATAAAATCTGTAGTTAGAAATCTCACCACACGGGGAAACCCAAATAACTAAAACTGGTCGGACTTCTGATAGAAAATATGAGCTAAAACGTAGGACTTGGCATGACAAAAAATTATTGTAAAATTTGTTTCCATCGAAAACCAATTGTTGTATTTGAAACAGTTGCCTGCGCGACCTCAAACACCGTTATTCCAACATGTTTGGTCAGTTTTGAGTGTTTGACTTTGCGGAGTTGACAGATTTATTGAAATAATTATTATTTTTGGCCAAAACGGTGAAATTTATGTTGATTCTATTTTTTATTGTTTTTTCTTACTAAATTTTAACTAGATATTGACTCATTGATATAGTTTTCATCGTTTTTACCGATTATATAGCGTGATCTTTATTATTGATGCAAAAGAGTTGACGATTTTTGCAGTATGTAAAATCGATATAGAATTTGGAATGGTGTCTTATAAGTAAGATAACTATAATTTATAATAAATACGTGTATGTAGAGCACGTGTATTTTTAACATTAAATAATAAAAACCACAATTATTGTGATTTCAAATAAAAACATTTATTGTTATTATTATTAATAGGTTTATAACACTACTTATGATATAATGATATATCCAAATCAAAATGGTAATAGCAAAAAATATAAATGTACCTTAATTTAAAATATTTGTTAAATATAACTGTATTATTGTTAACAATTTTGTTATCCAAAGGAATTTATAAATTATCTAAAAAGTTTTATTACGATTTGATCAAGAGTAGGAAATTCTTATAAAGAATATAAGAAGTCAAAGTCCAGTTAACAAGTTGTAGAAAATATATTATAAATGTTTAAGTTTAGTGAATCAAATGTAACATAAAATTTGAGGAGATCCCTAATGAACTCGTAACACGAACTAAATACATCAAAAATTAGAAAAACATTTTTTGTGATCGGAGAATCAAAACTATTTCTTAGTTTAGTAGTAAAGATACTATATTTTTCTATCTCAAGTACCCAATTTCCTGTTTCTTACTCAGCAGTTGCGTTTATATTGATATCTTACAAGCATATTTGTTTATGTATTATAATTAAAGGTCTATTTTATTTTTATTTGCTAGGACTCCACAAATTTTGTGATACACGAATTTTAAAATGATTTAGGGAAATCAGATATAAGATTTTGCCACTCCTTTTAAAATGGACGGCCATCTATACTATGTTTCGTGCAGCTGCGCAAGTGTAGGGAAAATAGTGCACTAGTGATCTTGACTAGCCTTAAAGGTACCTTAAAATATTAAATTCTATTTATTTATATCGATGTGTCACTAAAGTAGCTAGTGCCCAGGTCGCGTCATTAAACTGCTTAAAAACGAACTGACAATTAATTTCCTATTTTTAAAACCGATTTTCTTTTATTTTTGTATTGTACAACACTAGACAAAAATTTTGGTTAATGTTCGTGCCCAGTCGGGTCGATATATATTCACTTTTTAGTAAATTTATGTTATATTCTTGTTTTTAATCAACCAATGCATTTAAAAAATATTTTAAAATGAAATACAGGCTTTGTAGCACGCTTACTCGTTTCTACTTAAATTGTATAAAATGCATATTTCCAAAAAAGTTGGAATTTACTGACGACAATCCTTTAAGGGTATGATTGAAAATTCTTTATTGGAGATTACTAGATGTATATTATACGAGTTAAGTGTATTTACAACCTTCAAAATTTGATATTAGGTTTTAAGGTTTACTCAAAGTTGTCTAAAATATAAAATATTGCAGTAACTGTACCATATCCTCGAATGAATAAAAACAAATTGTGTGGTTAAATATTCCCGTATTTAATGAACCATAAATATTTATTTGAAGACGTTTCAAAACCTTCTACATTTCATTCACCTTTCAAAATTACATTATACATAATAACGATATAATATTTAGCCATTATTCCATATAGACTTTGAATAAACCTTTAAAAAGTATCGAATTCAAAATTTTTGTTTCTGTTATTTTATTAGTCTGTGCCATATCATGTGCCAAACTAGTGTTTTTGTATAAGTATATTAGTTTCTTTGTTCAATTTGTTTTTTTACCATGTATATGTTAACTACACTCTGTGAATGGCGCAATCTGACATTTATTATTGACAATGTGTTCATTGAACAAACATGAAATAAATATTATGAATAGAATTACTGATGTTTTTTATTATTCTTCAATTACATCCTTTAACTCTATCGCATGTATATTAGACATTCGGTTTACTACGGTATAGGCAACCAGTATTACCGATTACTTTACTAGGTTGCCATCTATCGGTGAGTAGCCAAGGTTTAAGACCAGAATTGAATTTCCTACTTCTTTGGATTTCCTACTTCTTTGAATTTCCTACTTCTTTGGATTTCCTACTTCTTTGAATTTCCTACTTCTTTGATTTTTCCTACTTCTTTGGATTTCCTACTTCTTTGACGATGAAAATTTTGAAGGCCTTCTTTGGATTTATTAGTTTTTCCGAACCGGAGTCTGTATCGGTGACAGAATTTTTATCGAAAAAATAAGATTTGGATTTATTAGGATTTTTCCGAACCGAACAGTGACACAGAGTAGCGCAAAATTAAAATTCACGGATTCTTGTATTAGGCGTTGTATCATCAGGATAGTAGAAGAGCGAGGAGGTTTAACTTTTAATTTTTCTGTGATTTATGTACGAAATCGTGTAATTCTATAAAATTCGGCGTTGTATCATCAGGTTAGCAGAGGAGCGAGGAGGTTTAATTTTTTAATTTTTCTGTGATTTATGTACGAAATCGTGTAATTCTATAAAATTCGGCGTTGTATCATCAGGTTAGCAGAAGAGCGAGGAGGTTTAATTTTTACTTTTTCTGTTTTATGTACGAAATCGTGTAATTCTATAAAATTCGGCGTTGTATCATCAGGATAGCAGAAGAGCGAGGAGGTTTAATTTTTAATTTTTCTGTGATTTATGTACGCAATCGTGCAATTCTATAAAATACGGCGTTGTATCAGGAGAGCAGAAGAGCGAAGAGGTTTAATTTTTCTGTGATTTATGTACGAAATCGTGCAATTCTATAAAATTCGGCGTTGTATCAGGAGAGCAGAAGAGCGAAGAGGTTTAATTTTTAATTTTTCTGTCATTTATGTACGAAATCGTGCAATTCTATAAAATTCATCGTTGTATCAGGAGAGCAGAAGAGCGAAGAGGTTTAATTTTTAATTTTTCTGTGATTTATGTACGAAATCGTGTAATTCTATAAAATTCGGCGTTGTATCAGGATAGCAGAAGAGTGAGGAGGTTTAATTTTTAATTTTTCTGTGATTTATGTACGAAATCGTGTAATTCTATAAAATTCGGCGTATCAGGATAGCGAGGAGGTTTAATTTTATTCATAAATATATTTGCTGGATTGAAAATGGCGGCGATATTGAGCGCCATCTTTTAGGAACTAGCCAAAGCTTAGCTAGGGTGCCATCTCTCGGTGAGTAGCCAAAGTTTAAGACCATATTATAGCTGGCCGCCATTTTCAATCCACCAAACTTTTTATATATTATCTCCTATAGTTTAAAGTTGTTTAATTTTTTATTTTGATTTTATTGAAATTAAAAGAAAACAACCTGTTTATGCTTTGATAAAAGGTTTTTATTTAACAAATTAACACAAAAAAATACCAAATCAAATGCAACAGCAATAAAAACGGCTCTTTTTGGTGTCTTGGTTTGGTTGCAGTTCCTTTTCTGTCAGTAACAGTCTCATACCCGCAGAATTCAACTGCGGTTCCAAGCGGGGCATTAGTGGCAATTGCTCCCCCCCAAAAAAAGTCCGGTCCAGGTCTAGGTCCATTTATATCCTTTTACCTCAAAAACGGCCCAAAGATTTTTGTCGGTAATTTTGACATTGCCAATCGTTTCTTATACAAAATTCATTCTGCGTAAACTAAATTTTAATTTTTTTTGGAGATTCTAGGTCCATTTATATCAACAAACCCAAAATATTAAACTTTTATATATACAGTGCGACTCAAAATATCTGCACGGTATGGTATGGTATTATTATTCATTTGACAGAAAATTTTATTTTTGATAAAAGTTGGTGCATTGCGTAAAACTGCTATTGCAAGCGTCAAACTTTCAAATTTCTAAATGGTATACAGGGGCGGGCAAAAAAATAGGAATTTTGACCAAGAGTAAAGTACCCTTTTGACAATATCAAAAAAAATTATTTAGGAAAGTTGTTTAGAATTACAAATTACACTGAGATTTAAAATCACAGCCTCCTACGCAAAAGGGGCCTTCAATCACTATAAAACATTTTGGTTATTTCTCGGCCTTTTTTTAAATGTATATGATTTTTGGTTTTTTCTTGGTGCAAAGTTGAAATTTCACCCTGTAGACATGTACATAAAAACTACCATTATGATTTATTTAAATTAAATAAGTTAACAAATAAAACTAAATAACACATATCAGCAGGTTTACAATGACCATAGTAATTAAAAACTAAATTACTAAATAAAAATAATTACTACCTAATAAAAAAAATAATTTAGGAGGCTGTGAAGATTTAAAATCACAGCCCCTCCTAGCCAAAATGTATTAGAGTGATTGAAGGAAGGCCCCTAAAGTGCATCAGAAATGATATTATTCTGAACTAGGCTAAAAACATAAAAAAAATGGATTTTTTGCATAGGAGGCTATGATTTTAAATCTCAGTGTAATTTTTAATTCTAAACAACTATCCTAAATACATTTTTTTGATATTGTCAAAAATAAGGGTACTTTACTCTTGGTCAAAATTCCTATTTTTTGCCCGCTTCTGTATACCATTTAGAAATTTGAAAGTTTGACGCATGCAATAGCAGTTTTACGCAATGCACCAACTTTTACCAATAATAAAATTTTCGGTGGAATGAATAATAAAAAAATTTCCCATATGGTGCATACTTTTTGAGTCGCACTGTATAACCCTAGCAGCCGATGACGTTGCCCCCCCCTCCAAATCTCTGGGCCGGAGATAGATCCTAAAATATGAAAAAATAATGACATATTCAATATGGATTTGAAGTTTTAAGATCCCTTGGGTATATGTCTGTTGCAAAGAATGGAAATGAATTAATTAGAAAACAATATAAATATTTGGCAAGAAGTTAAAGAATTTAAATACTTTGAAGTAATCATCAAAGGTATAGAAGAAAATAAAATATGGAATAGAATTAAAGCAACAATTATATACTTTTGAGATGTATATCAGTTTTCTAGAATAATAAAGAAATAATAAATTCAAGCTGAATGTGTATAAAACAATCTATACATTGATCTTAACATGGGTGAAAACTGCTGCTGAATGACAAACAAGAGGGAAGAAATGAGGTAATTGAGAGAAGTTGTAGGAATAAAGAAATCTTATAAAAAAGAAACTAAAATTGGATAACCAAGGGAAGTTAAGGGATATGGGAAGCTAGAACAGCAGCCAAAAATAAAAAGGGAAGTCCCAGAATAACCTCAAACCAGTCTAACCCCTTAAAAAATTAGAAGAAGCTAGAATTATGGCTAGAGACAGAAGGGAATGGTGTAGGTTTGTAGAAACGTGAAAGTGAAGAGTAAAAATCTCGACGATTCCTGGTACAAGAGGAATATTTGCAAATAGTAGTGATTTTTAGCCAAGAATTAACTATTGCTGTCTTTCAAGCTTAAGCAAACGTTAAGGTTAAAAAAAATTTTTAAGTGTCAATTAAGTATGGAAAAAAATGTTTAAAAATATTCTATAAATTATTTTCTTACCAAACTAGAGTACTGGAGGACAGTCTCATACATATACCTTCTAAGCCACATTTTCTTAAGTTTTTTAATCACTGGTTCCCTTCAAGATTCTTCAGGCTTAAGTTTCTGTTTCACACAAAAAATTCTTCTTGATAATTGTTTTACTGTACTGATTTCCAAAAGTAAAAACATTTTTACTTGTGCCATCAACCCATTCATAATATCAGAAGGACCCTGAAATATACATAAAAAAAACAATTAAAATCACTTTTTATTAGATTTAGAAAAATATTTGTTAATTTGACGTTTCAACTTTGACTCGTCGTTTTCAAAAATTGACAATATAAACAATAAGTGTATACAAAACTTCCTTTAGCTATTTTTTATGACATTTCATATTCATAGATTGAAAACTTAACCAAACTATCCTTCAACAACAGTAATCTTGTCTGTTGTAGAAAGACATATATGCTAATAAAGTTTAAAACAAAATGATTTGTAAATATTCTATAAAATATTTTTCTTACCAGAATATGTTCCCACATTTTAATAGTTTTTTAGTCATTGATTCCCTACAAGTTCTCTCAAAATTTACATATTTATTCTGATCCCAGCTGTGTGTGTGCAATCAGTTAAAAGAAATCAAGTTAATTAATAAACTACTATAACCTTAAATAATTAAGTTGGTGAAATTGAGTCTACGACGAGAGACATCTATGAGTGGGATGATTAAGTTGACAAGGGACATCTATGAGTGGGATGATTAAGTTCCGAAACTTCAAAAAACGATTGTTAGATGGAACGCTGTAACTTTTACAGATTTCTAGATTCACAAATTGAAGGTTACTTTTTTGAAGGCGTTATTGATATTTCTAGTAGTTTTAAGATGGCGCCGAAAAATTCGATTCGACCATAATCTAAAGTGTTTCCGTTTTTTGTATATGAATGAAAAACTAGTCGTTTGAGCTTCTGCATATTAAGATCGTTAGATGCCTAGTTGTGTCATTTTCATTCGATTTTAACGTGCACGTAGAAACGACGCTGTGTCTCGTTTTTCTACTGGTTATTATTTTTTTCACTACCGACAGAGGGACTTAACACCTGTGGTGTGTCCGCGCAGGTATTACCGCGGAAAGTGTGATTTTTAAGTGCATACAGTTAAAAACAACGCTGAAGCATCTTCTGGCCGGCAGCCACTAAACTCGGCTATGGCAGCTACCAGTGTTGTAGTCCTAGATCGAGGAAACAACACCACTTGCACTATCAATTTACATGGTGAGATGATTCTTTTAAAAGAAATATTACCCCTTTCACTCATGCCAAACTTTGCTCCAATCATTTCAAATTATAATACCCGCTCTGAAAAAATCAACATAACCTAAAAAATTTTTTATACACACGTCTTGTTTTTAGGAGCCACTGTCGTTTCGTGGAGGGTTAATAATCAAGAACAATTATTCGTCAGGTAAAACATTTTTATAGAAATAATTGATATAATCTTTCTCAAAAAAAAAAATAAATATTTTTTTTAGCAAACAAGCAGTGTTCGATGGTAAAAAGGCTATTAGAGGTGGAATTCCTTTTGTATTTCGTAAGTTTATAGAAAGATTTATAAGTTAAAACAAATTCATTTTTTTAATATTTTGTAATGCAGTGGCGTCTTCAAAAGTTTGGTCTACACTATGCCACTGGTTTATAATTGCTAGTGTATTTATATTTGCCCGATATTTAAAATCTATGAAAATGTTTAGCACAATTTGGACCCTGGAATTTTGGGCCGCAACATGGGTTTGCCAGAATTGTTAGATGGAACTTAGAAAAAGCTCCAGAAAGACTCCCTAGTGGTGATGTAGAAGCTGTTTTTTCTATAATGGACACAGATTTCACAAGATCCATGTGGAATTATACGTAAGATTAATTATAAAATTAATGAATTAAATTGCTAAATATTTTTGTTAAGAAATAATATGTATTTAAGTGATAAGTGATAAAACAATTTAAAGATAAGAGATAAAAGCATATACAAATAAATTTGTTAATCGCTAATTGATAATCCTATATCTATATTAATTGCACTTTTATTTTTTTTACTATTGGAATGAAAAAATCAGCAGAAAATACTAAGCATTATTTTCTTATTTAAGAACAATTAATTGATCATCAACAAAAATTTTTATAAAAGCGCAAAAGGTGTGAATTTTTGACCACAGCCTTTTTTTTTATGTTTTCCTAGGTTTCGACTGACATACAGACTGATTCTCCGTGAAAAAGAGTTACACTTCAATATTGCTGTATATAATCCAAGTAAAGATTTGACATTCAGTTTTAATATGTTGTTGCATACCTATTTCAAAGTTCCTGATGTTCGTCGTTGCCAGATCACTGGACTACAAGGCTGTACCTTTATGGACAAGACCAGGGAAGGAGCCATATACCAAGAGGTGATTTTTTTGCCGAGTATTAACTATAAAAAAGAAAAACTACTTCATAATTGTAACCTTTTTAAGTTGACCTTTATTTAATTTTAATATCTAATGTTGATGAATAATTCAGTAGGGATTTTACAGAATATTAATTAATATTTTTTTCTTTTGTCTTTGTAATAGAAAAATAAACATTTTTAATTTTGCACATTTTCACTACCGCCTGATTAGGAAAGCTAATTTTTATGTATTATTATCAGGCTAGAGATGTGGTGACCATCAGTGAATGGACTGACAGAATCTACCAAAACACCCCTCAAGAACACATAATAACCAACGTGGTTTCAGGGCGGAAAATGAGAATTCAGAAATACAACTTCCCTGATACTGTAATCTGGAATCCGTGGGTAGACCAAGCTAAGGACATGGGAGATTTCGGGGATGACGAATACCCGAATATGGTATGTGTAGAAGCGGGACACGTTTCCAGCCCTGTTATTTTACTGCCAGGTACTGCTTTTGAAGCTAGCCAAATTTTGCAGGTTATGTGAATCCAACAAAGACCATGTTACTGTTTACTATTTCGGTACTCAATTGGTTTCTTGTATTACTATGGGTAACATGGGTGTGTTGGTAAAATTACTTGATGAAATCAGATATTTTGTAAGGTATTTAAATAAAGAAGCTGTGTATCCAGCTTATCCAGTTTTTTATAATCAAAAAAACTGGCAATTAAGTTTAAATATATATATAAGTTTAAACTGCCATATAATTTCAATTAAAATATGATTAGTTTAAAGTGTTTGTTTAATAAAATAACTGTGTTCAAACTACTAGGATTTCGTACAAATTTTAAAACAACAAGATAAAATGCTCAAACAATGTACTCAAAGTAATTATGTGTATTCTTCTTGAGAATGTATTGAGTTTTGCTTTAAAATTTCAATAGGTTTTGCAAGTCTATTAATTTATGAATAAAAAAATTTATATTATTTTCTTTATTATTAATGTTAACAATTTACTATTATTTTTTGGTATTTGAAATAGAAATATCTGATGTCATCAGAATTAAAATGATTTATGTTCCTTTTACTATACTATTTCGAACTATTTATTTTTATTTAAGTTTTTTTTATAAAACTGGTAGGTCACCAGTAAAAAGTGATAAATAGACTTAGCAATAATATCAACACTAACTCAATACGTAATAATACAGGATAACTGAATGTTGTATTTTATAGTCTGGCATGAATTAGATCAAAATAAAAATATTTCTTTTTTAACATACAAAAAATTTGATTACAAAAAGTGTTCAAAAACACTAAAATTCAAGAAATAAAATAAAAAATATTTTCTTCATTTTAATAAATTTAAAATAAAAACAATATTTTGATGATAATATATGCGAGACTATATTTAATAAAGCAATAGTTTAGTAAATTTAATATAAATAAATGTCTTGTGGTAAGAATGTACCACGATTTTTTACATTCCCAAGACATCTAGCCTTATGTCGTATACGACTGGTAGTGTTATTTGAATATGTATTGACTTCTTTTGTGCAATAGCAAAAACATTTTGTGAAGTTATCTTTTAATAGCTAACTTATTATTATTAGGTGCTGCTTTTAACTTTAAATAAATTATTATCGACAGATTAGTGTTTTATTTAAACTAACTCAAACTTAATTAAACTAATTTTTAAAGAATCCATAATTACTATCCGGAAAAAAAATTACAATCAAAGCAATAGAAACATCTCGCTTTATTATATACATTTTTTTAATAAACGTTTAACCATTGTTGAGTAGACAGCTAGCCCCTTAACTCAACAAGATCCCCATACAGTATCCGGATATATAAAGTTTCAAAAATGGAGAAACTAGAAAAAATCGGTACATGTAACGTTTACTCTGCAAACAAACCCGCTCAACAGTTAGAGTAAATAACATAATTATTCCACAAGTTAAATTGGAAACACCATATTATGAAGAAGAAACAAATAAACGTGGCTGATGGTTATTTTTACTAGGATTTTTTTCTATATGTAGCACCAGATATATTAAGGATACTATTTGAAAAAGTAAAGAAAAAAATCGAAATTAATAAATTTGTAACTTTTTAATTCAAAATCTAATAGTCTGAGAGCCCGGGACTGCCAGACCTTCCTCATTTTATAAAAGCTGAAATTTACTCAGGGCATGCTTCCAATACAGGTAGGAACAATGGGCTAACTATGAACTTTGGGTCATGATATCCTTGCATCTAAGGCCGGTTTTGCTTCTTGGGATAAAAGAATTCAAGCATCTGGCTGACACTTTTCAAAGCCGATGACCGACCGCCGTAGAGATTATTTTTATTTCTAGGAACGTTTATATGAATGTAGATGTCGCACTTTTCGTGAAAATTGCGAAATCCAACAGATGTCTCTACTAACATTAAATTGGTTTCGTAAAAAAGTCTCAAGGAAATTTTTTTAAAAGTATGTACAAATTCCTGAATCTGCTGTAGACATTTGATGGAAGTTTTATTGGAATTAACTGACCTCCCAATTCGCCAGATTTAGCGTCTACAGATTATCTATTTACAGTAGTAAAAAAAAACATTGAAATGCAAACTAAATAAAATGTTTAGAAATTTTAGAGCAATTATTTTTTAATAAATGGTAATAAAATTATTGTTTAGTAAATTTTTAGAATTTTTTTATTTTGGCAGCCATATTCTCTTAATATTAGTATTATCGCATTAACGTAGATGTCGCACATTCCCTGAAAATTGTGAGATCTAATGTAGTTTTCTATTTGTTTCTCATAGAAAACTTATAACAATTTAAGTTTTGAATTTTTTAGAAAGATGGCAAAGGTGTCATGTAGATTTTTTATTTTACTATTTTTTTTAGAAAAATTCCTAATGATCTATTCCATATCTAGTTCACTATATTTTAATAAAAACAGAAATAAAAAAACGTAGTTTAGCTGAAACTACAATTTCTTTTTAACAACAATTTAATTGTTATAAATGTTATGAATGAAGATTTTATTTGAATTTCTATATTTAAATCTGGGAACCCCTGGTCAAATTACAAAACTACACCTTCAAAGTTTTTGGAAAAAGTGGTTTTTAAGAAAAACAAATAAAATATTAAACCCAAGAAAAAAATTTTAACAAATCAAGTATGTACACCGTGGATTTAAAAAATCCTGATTACTGAAATTACTTCACTTATTATAAACAAGTCATTGTAGAATTTTGTACAGGGTGTTATTGAAATACATGCACATAGTAAAATAGGCAGTAGTTTATAATGTCCAAAAACGAATGGCACTAATTTTACTTTAAAATTGTAGTGTTAAATTGGAAAATGGATTCCACTTTGCAGAAATGTCGTACATTTTACATTTGGCAATCTTTAAAATCAAAATAGGTGCACCTAGTTGTAAAAGTATACTCCGAGTATAGTTCATTGAACTGAATAGAGAGCGCGTCATTTTTATGTTTATGTTTATGAGTTTTAGAAAATTGTAGTTCAATAACACCCTGTATAAGGCTTTATGTAAACTATGAAATCACAGCAGAAAATTAATAATATGAAATATATGAATAATGAATAATTGCAGTCACAATATATTTTTTCTAGTCAATAAAAATATATTAGAAGATTTTACTTGAAGAAAATGTAATTTTGAGATAAAATAAATTATTTTTAGAATAAAGAATTAAATATAAAAATTCCCTCGTACAAAAAAAATCAACAAAAAACTGACGTTACATGACAAAGAGGTAAAAAAAATAATCCTACCATGGTATTTTTTTTTCTTCTCGGGCGGCTAAATTTATTTTACGAAAAACAAATATTAAAATAAGAGACTTGAGCCCATTGCCCTTAAATACTAAATAGGTTCGACAAATAGCGTCATACATTCTAAGACTTTTTAAATATTCATGTTTAGTCTTCTGAAAAACATGTTAATTGGTTTGCTTACGGGCGGTAGAATCACAATAAACAAATATTAGCATAACGGTGTCACAAGTTTCTTACTAAAGACCACCTTTGGTATACCTTTGTTGTATTTCCAGAAACCCGCTTTAAAACTAAGTAGTAAGTTTAAAACATAAAACCGAGAAGCTATAATAAACTTCATTTATTTATTGAACACCGTCTCCTTATATAATCACTTGGTTCAGGGGTGTTACTAATGATGTGGGAAATAGAAAGGGGGCAATAATATGTCGTGATTATCATGTTATAAAATTAAATATAGATGGTAGAATCACTATTACCAGAGATACGTTTAATAGAAGAATTCTACGCGAATAAATAACCGAATATCTGATAAAGTAATGTGGAAAGTTCAACTACTTTAATTATACATTATACAATTTTGATTATTAATAGTTTTGTTTAGCTCATGGCTACGCCATCCATTAGTGCAGGACAGGCAGTGCCCTTGGGCACCTGGAACTTTGGGGCGCCGTGGCAAGAAAGAAATAGAAATAAAGAAAGAATAGAGAAAGCATTCCGTTTATACTAAAGTCTAAATAAAGAGGTATCAGTAAAAACAAAGATAACTGTTTACAAAACCATCTTCAAACCCATATTAACATACAACAGAAAAGTAAAATGCATGTGAAACAGATTAAAATGGCAAGAGAGAGAAAGAACTGGGCAATAAATGCATATTACCTAATAAAGAAGATGTAAAAAGAGAATGGCTGTTATATTCGAAAGAAAAAAATTAGTATTTTACTTATATTTTAAAGTTTTTACGTCTCTTGAGCTAGCAGAACAAAGTCAGCAGAATTGAAAATCAACAATTAAAGGCTAATTTAAAATTTTCTGCCCCGCGAATTTTCGCAAGAATAACTGTACTGCTAGCTTTAACTTAAGTGACAGTTATTAACGGCTCATGTTCTGCTCACTTAAGTTAAAGCTAGCAGAACAGTCATTATTGCGAAAATTCGCGGAGCAGAAAATTTGTAATTGCCTTTTTGTATCACCCATTAATAAGTTTTCAACGACTACACTACCGAAACACTGGTTTTCAGTGTTAAAATCGTTTTTCCGCCATGCTCCGCAGACCTTACCACCACGTCGTGACTTTTTCCATTTTCGCATTATTGGCGGAGCAGAAAATTTTAAATTAGGGCATTTAATTAACCTTTAATGAGCCTTTAATTTTTTTGTTCTGCTAACTTAAGTTTTTAATGCACACACAAAATTTATAGAATTTAAAAAGTGGCCTTTTCAAGGCAGGTATGAAATCAAACGGTATATTTATAAAGTGACTATATTCCTGAAATAAAATTGGGTTGCAGGCCAATTTTGTTAAGGGTTTAAAACCTTACAACCCTTGTATTTCGTATATAGAGTTTAAAGTTGCAGAATAAACAAAAATTCGTTTCAAAATACAGTAACGTGTAAGTGTGCTTTCTATAAAATATAGAAAGCGATTTGCCAAAGTTAGTTTCATTATGGTGTATTAGTTTTTTAAAACAAATTATAATTGTCGAACTATATTTAATTTAATAACTAAATTTGCCATAAATAATAAAAATTGGCGAAAATTTAAGTACGTAACATGGCCGTTATAACAAAGGTTTTTAAGAGTAAAGTATAAAGGTGCACGATATCAAGTTGACGAAAGTAGACAGGAGGCACACAAATTTCATCATCCATGTATGGCTCGGGTGAAAAAACTTGACGTAAACCAAGACTGGTTTTCACGAATTCATATTTATTACTTTTTACAGTGGCGCACACGAAGAAGGGCCGAGACGACCCTGGACTTTCAAAAAAAATACTGAACAATTACTTGATTATATTTTTTTGTTATCTTTGGGAAACAAGGAAGATCTAAGCATTAAAAAATATATATTTAGATAGTGCAGCAACATTTACATTTAAATTACACTCAAAACATTTTAAAATTGTGAAATTAGATGTGTTGTTTTTTATGGTAAACACTATATATCTTAGAAATTTGTTCGTAAAGTATCTGAACTTGATTCAATAATCCAAGTAATCCATCGGGTAACCGACTCGTACGTTTATAGAATCTATTTTACATTTAGTTAAAAAAATAGAGAAATATTTTGTAGGTACTGTGAATTTTTATTTTTTATTACATTAAATATTAAAGTGTTATTCCAAGAATCAACTTTCATAATTCGTAAAACTTAAACGGGGGCCCGTTTGCGAAACAATTTAACGAGATATTGTTTATTGGTATAGCGTGCTCACTTCAATATGAGACGTTTTTTGGAGGCCAATGAATTACTTAACTATTTGTTGGCTAAGCGGAATCGTTAGAATATCTAAATTGTCGTTTGCTAGACACGACAACTTTGACATTCGATTACTGTACGTTCCTATTTAGATATGATGTACATGAACTTATAATCTTTGCAAAAGAATTTAGAACACCAAAAAATGGTATCCACCAAATTTCAGCTCAATCACAGATCAGATTTTTATTAAGTTCGTATTCAATTTATTTTTTTTTGAGCGTATTGAATCTTAGACCCTTTAATTTTCCGCGTACGCCGCTGTATTTTTTCGAAGCAACTTCATCAGAGAATGTATAAAAATATGCAAATTTTGAACCAGTAAAATATATAAAAATATTTGAGTGACCGATTTTGCTGCATTTTTAATTCAGGAATGAATATTATCGCATCACTTTTCGTTTTAGATGTAATTTTATGGTCTCCTACATTTAACCGGTCTCCTCGAACAATCAACTCGCTAAATACTTCCCAGCCAGCATCCAACCAACCAGCAGCCGTGTATGCATTGTTTTTAACTTTTAAGGGCCGGGATTAAGGCACCGTTTTAGAGTGGACCAAAATCAAATTAGGCGTTCGATTTAACCCTTGATATTCTCTATAAATAATAGAGTCTTCAAATAGAAAAACCCCCAAAAGTCTTCATCAATACTGAAGTTACCTACTTCACCTACGAAATTTTGGATACAATCATCGACTCCTGATGATGGTCACTTGGCCATCGAAAAGTGTGTCTAGCATAAAATATTTAGGTTTGGTTTATTGATATTACTAAAGCATATTTGTTTGCCGTGATAGTAACAAAAAAT
This sequence comes from Crepidodera aurea, assembly GCA_949320105.2. Taxonomy (NCBI): domain Eukaryota; kingdom Metazoa; phylum Arthropoda; class Insecta; order Coleoptera; family Chrysomelidae; genus Crepidodera; species Crepidodera aurea. The sequence goes on from OX439478.2 coordinate 15,583,388, forward strand.
ATAGGACGGTAAATATTAAAAAAAATGAAAAATGTTTACAAATTTTATTAATATTTAAAAAATTTACCAGTTTTACCTGCCTATGTTAGATTTCGGTATCTCTAATTGACGTAACAATGACAAGCCCTCAGAAAAGCTCTCAAAAAACTAAAACAATTAAAAGATATCTTCAGAAGGTAGAAGGTCTACTGTCTCTTTGTCTCTATATAGCTTATTTCGATCGGGAATACGCTTTTGGCATCTGATGATGCTGTCTTGGCCGGTGAAACGTCCGTCGAGTGTAAAAATATTTAAATAATATAGTAGTGGTGTCACTAATTTTCTATTTGGGTATTTGTTCACCTTATACTTTCTCAAAATTGTTCAAAATATTTGCTCTTGAATATAAATTGGATTTGTCACTTTTCTAATTTAATTACAGGCAATTTTCAAAGAGCCGTTTTAACATTATTGAGTCCATTCCGTATATTTTGCATACCAAGAATTATATTATCCTTATTTAATATTCATAGAAAATCTGTCACACTCTACTAAATAATCAAAAGCGGAAACAAAGTAAGAAAAAAAATTGTGTCAGCTAAACTATGATTACTCTACAATTACACGTGAAAAACGATTAAAACTCTGTAATTTAAATATTTTAATACGAAATAAATTAAATAATGGACAGGAATGTGTAAGATAACCTTAAGAAAAAATTCAATGAAAAGTGGACGGGAAAATTAGAGTAATAAAAGTTGAAATTGAAATATCTTGTCAAAAAATTTTCCTTAGGGATGCCATATAAAGACTCCATTTTTTTTATTTAAAAATTACAGGGTGTTACTGTTTCACCGTGTATTTTTACAAAAGTATTAGTGATTTTGTTAGATCGAATTGAGTTTGGATTATTTTTTGAATAGGTACAGGTGTCGAACAAAATGTAACGTTAAACAATTTGCATATTGTTTTACGATGGTTGATATCGTTCAGTGGCCATTGCATTGTCGTGATCCGAGATACGGTTATTGGTATTGTCTTCGAGAAAATACGTGAGCGTGTTTCTGATGCAAATAAAATGTTACTATCTTAATTGACATAACACGGGTTAAATGTTGAACTTCGAACTATCAATTTGGTGTAGGTAAGTATACATATACCATATTGAAATTGGGAGAAGCAATTGATCAGTTTACTGCTCCCAAGAAACAGTGCAATATGCAATTACATCCATTTAGCATGGAAAATAAGGTTTTGTTATTGTTCACAAATTTTTCTACACATTAATTCAATTTAAATTACTTTTAATTTTATAAATTTCAATACTGAACATTTATCTATTTTATCTATTAAAAAGATGATAACCTTTCCATTTCTTAATATTTGCTAATAACAATTTCGCAATTTAAATGCAAAATAAATGCATAACAATTATTTATTTGTGGCCAACATCTTGAAAGGGCCCTAGCTGATAAATCTGTTATTTTAAGTAACCCCCATAAAAAATAGTCAAGGGGGTTAAGTCAGGATGTAATTGCATATATGAATAATAACAATTTTTAATATTGTCAAAAATAAAAGCAGTGCCTACGAAATTATCTAGATCAATTTTTGGAGATTGGATAATTGGTCACACTGGTTCAAACTCTGATTTTATTGAGGATGAATTGGATATAGGATATATTAATTTTTAAATTAAGCCCTAGCTGTGTTTCCGGTTGTACTCGTTAATCTTTTTATTTAAAAAATTTAAGATATTATCTATGTTTATTCAGTTATTACTTGCGCAATAATTATAATCCACAGAAAAACCGTATAATCATTTTGATTAATTGAGAAGATATAGACAACTGTTAATAGAATCGATTAATAGGTAACTGAAGATATAATTGTAAAATATTAAAAATTTCTGCAATAAATTGTGCAACACTAACGAAATTCGCAAACATACGGCTTTTATCAAACTCTAAAATTAATATTTTTAATTAGTTATTTACCGATTCTCTGTATCTACTCAACTAGTAAAAATAATTATAAACAAAGATAATGTCTTGAATAATCTATATTGAAAAGTACGACCTGAAATGCAAGCTGGGCCTTAATTTAAAAATCGATATATCTCTAAAACGCTCAATTTAAAAACTACCATTTAGAAGTCACCTTCTTTGATCTTTGAGATTTAGACGATTGAAGTAGGGTCTCAATGGAGGAAGTGACGAAAGGTATTTTCAGAAATTTAACAGTAGCCACTCTAGGGGATTCCCGTGTTTCGTTAACGTTTCTTGGTTGCGGAAAAGGTAAGAAGGTATATTTAATGATTTAAAATGAAAGTGAACAGACTCATACCGTTCAATTGACTCAAATTGCCTACTTACCCATTTTGTGAAAAAACTTGATAATATACATGAGTATGCAGAGAAAAAATATATCAACATAAAGAAGGAACATTGATAAACTATTTATGCTATTGGTTAATTAGTAACATTTTTTAATAATTTTATGGAAAGAAGCTTTGTTTTGAGATACGAATCGGGAAATACAAAAGGAAGTAAAATGAGGAATTTCTACATAGCAAGAACCAATGAAGTAAATCGGATTTTCCCAAAGCGCCAAACTCTGACGGAAGTGAAAGAACTACATGATTAAAATCGTTAATTCAGCTTTAGCTACGTCAGAAAGAATTTAGGGATTATTTCTCTTTTATAAATAATACCCATGTATACTCTCTACAACTAAAAGGATTACTATCTGACGACCGCATTTTTTTTTGATAAGTTAATGAAGTGCACCGTAAATAGTTGTTTTATACTTGAGTAGGTAATTGTATTGAATATCAACATACTTTTGAAACATTTGCCGCCGTAAGTAATTTTTATTTTTTAATATTCATTATAAATGTTACATTTATTTATTTATCAAAATAATTAAAAGAACTATCTGTATCATGAACCGCTTTTGATTTTGTTAAGTTTTTAAGCTAATTATATATTAATATCGACTCGTCAAATAATTGTTTTTTCTTAAACTGCCTTTGTCAAAATAATAATGATACAATAGGAGGTAAACAAATTAAATAACATTGAAATCCGCAATTAATTAGAAAGTTCAATCATTCTCTGGCAAAACCATCAGTTTTAGATCGTATTTGGAATTTACATTGCATTTAACCTTGTTGAATTGATCACAGAAAATTTCACAATAAAAAAACTTATTCATTCGTTCAACGTGCAAATGAATATTAGTTGATGTTTGAAATTTTCCTCGGATGTGTTGTGATTTGTTTTAGAAACAAGATAGTGTGCAACGATAATAATAAAATTAATTTTTATTTAAAGTGTACCATCAAGTTCAAGAATCCTTCGAGTCAATTTCACCACCCATTTCTAACACACTAATTGATGATTTTAAGCAAATTTAGTTGAATTTAATAAAGTTGCTGCACAGGACCAATAGAAATAAGTAAGCAAACATTATTTGGTAATTGAAGAAATAAAAGGGTTCATAATAACACTCAATTGCAATAAAACAGTGGTGCCAGTTGTGCCATGGTTTATGTTTTCACCCCTTTACGGGGTTGTCCATTTATATGACCTGCTAGTGCGACCATAATAAAAGTATCAAGAAAGGTACTAACAAATTTTTAAACAAACGAGTAAAAAACTTATTTTATCCCGCTTTGCTATTAAAACTTTATCAGATTTTATTTTTATTTTCCATTGTTTCAATCGTAATATTAATAATAAATTATCTCATCCGTTTTTGTAAACAATTACGTAAAACATAATTTAAAATTCACTGGATCATATAAAATAATTAGATATTTAATTTTCTTTCTCGTTTATTTTTCAAGTTAAAATACAGGGTGATATTGTTTAAGATACCAAAATTTTTTAGCGAGATTGTAGCTAGCCTTAAATTAGTTACAGCTTTACAGATTACGATTAAATTTGAATTCTTCTTTATACAGATTATTTCAAATGTTAAGACTAAAGATCTTGGTGATACGCCACTGGTAAATCTACTTTCAATTGGCATATTAATTCATTGTGGAAGACTGAATATATATATTATTGATTGTGATTCAGTCTATTAGTTTGTTTCTCCCCACTCTAAATTTCTTTCAAATCGCTGAGGGTACGGTCCTGTAAGTGCGGCCTTTGTAGTATTAAATGTCCAAAGTGTTCGTGTAGTGATTAAACACTCAAGAAATACTTACAATGTTTTGAAATGTATACATTTACTACTAAAAAAAAAGTATAAATCATCTACTTTCAGCAGGTACCCGATTATTATTTTTTTTATTATAACAATATAATTTATTTTAAATTTTTGCACAATGCATTGCATGATTTTAATGGACTATAAAAAAATTTTAATCCAACGATATGTATACAATACGTAAAGTATAGATATCAAGTGTGTTCTATTATTCTGACACAATGGTATAGTGGTTTTAAGACATCAGTTTACCGTCTAGCATAAGAATGACTAAAATATAACATAAAACCTGATAGTGACTTTTTTCGTCATAAAAATTCAGATCTTTCAGGTAAGGGATACTACAGTTTATCTTATAGCTTTTTTGATATATTTAAATGGTAACGCTTTCATTAATTTTTCATTTTGACGTGTTTACAAGCAAAGGGAAATTTTGGTTCTTGGTACTTTTTATTTGTCAAAATATCATTTAAAAATAAATCACCAAAAGAGTTTAATTAATATGGGAGAGAAGCACCACTAAATTGTCTAATTTTAATATATTTAATTAAGTAAAAAAATTAACCCTTACAAACACATCTCGACGAGTAGCTGAAGTGCAAAAGTTGCTTTAGAGTCAGACCTAATAGTTTCATTGTTTTGTCTTTTGACCGATTAATTTTCAAAGTAAAATCATGGTATTGTTTTGTTTTACACGTAAATTAAAAAGAATGTAATAATAATAGCTTTTATTAAGCTCACTTAAGTTCAAGGTGTTCATTAAATACATTCCCAAAATAACAAAGAGGTTAAGTAAACTGTTTCACGACAACATTCGTTGTTTTAAAGTGGCTTCAAAAATGCCGACTGTCATGCAACAAAGTTGCAACCCTACCTTAAACCGATCTCACGAGATATAAAATTTAATAGGATTCATTCACTCTTTAGGGGTCCACTCGTCTGGTTATTAATTTTCAGATATCCTGCTTAAATTGGGGAGCGACTTTTCAAGTTTGGTTATTTGAAAAACTGTTAGATTTGGCAACAAACTAATTTTAAGTTCATCTTTTAATGAAATTTTTTTTAAAGCAAAGACATGTTCTTGTCCATTGCATGTCGTCGACATACACTAAAACGTTCTAGGAATCTCTTTAGAGACATTTACTTTGTGATTAACATTCAAAGTATGTTTATACTTCTTGTGTTATTTATAAGTTTCATTAGGCATATTATCAATGTGTATTTTGCATAATTCATATGTACACTAGAACCGTTACTGAAGATGTTCATCTGAGTCTGAGAGTGTAAGATATTTGCATCAGATTAGTTGCTCAGCAGAACCGTATTTCATACTTTGAAATTCTTATCTTGTTGGATAAATGTAACTTACTATTTTTTGGGTCAATATATTTACTCATTTAATGTAAAATTTTCATACATATATTATAAGAGATGTGTAAGAACTTTGCGTGTAAGCTTGATAGTGCAGTGGGTTTAAGCTGCTGCATTTATTAATAGTAATATAGAAATTAAAGTAGGTTCTGCAATTTTATGAATATTTACCTGTCAAAATGAGGCATCAGAAAAATTAAAATCGATTTTTCTCTAAAAATACTTTTTTTAGCAAAAACTATGAAGTTTTTTAATTAATTACCAAAAAAAATCCAAACGCACATGTTTATAAGAACTTTCACTCTATTTTCGCATGTTCTACATGCCCTAAAATCTGTAACACGTATGTATTAGCACCCTGTATACGAGATATGAGTGTAATTAAAATTCGCAAACAAAAAAGTTCTTCGATGGTAGCAGTGTAGTATTGGAACACTCTATAGATAGTGATATCCGAAAATGTTACGCTTCTGTAATCCTGTTTAATTGTATTTAAACATTCGTAAGTTGAGTGAAAAAGCCAACAACTGTAAAGAAATTCTCACGATGTACTTATGAATGTAGTCACTTAGTCAGAAACAAGCAGATTTTCTATTGTGATTTTATAAATTCTCATTGAATGATTAACCACAAAGAGAGAACATGGTATAGTCTTCGGCATATTAATGTGTATAATTTGGTATGCTAATAATCTGTTATTACCGGTAGAATTTAAAAATGAATTGCCAGGAGTAGGAAAGATTATAGTGCTGCTGTTCATCAGCTAAGTTTAAAAATAAAAATGAATTATTGTTTTGAAAAATATCATTTGCAGTGTAATCGCTGCAAATTTTTAGACCATACTGTTAATGTAACAAACAAAACCATAAACTTTCTGAAATAAAATTATTAATAAAGATATTTTTTTTAACTTCCAATTATATTGAAGGATTAATTTTAAACAATAATTGTAAACTTTATCAGATAATAGATAAAATTCTATTAAATTATTTGTGTGAACATTATTCAATATACGTTATTTGTTTTGCTTCGTGTCAAGTTCTTTTTTTATCCAGGAAAATATCATTTTCACGAAAACTCATAATCAGAAAAGGTATGATCGATTAGGTATTATTTAATATTAGTATTAGATTATTTGATGATTGATGGTTTACTAAACAAACCAAAAATTCCAATCACGATAATTCTAACTCGGGTATCAACTATCGCTGTTGATCATGGCTTCGAAATGGAAGCCGAAACGTCGAGAAATTTCTTTTAGATTTAAATTGCTCAGTTTTTTTAATACACTGGTTGTAACGTGAGATAAGAAAAACAAAACAAATATTTTTGCTACCTGCGTTGTGGGTAGGACAAAAGAATTGTTGTATTTTGAGTTTAATGGAAAGGAAATACCATCGTGTGAAGCCCAGAGTAGCGATTGTTTTGGACGTGGGAAAATGGCTCAAGAGGCATTATAATATAATTAAGGCAGTGCCTATTATTACGGCTATCGTACAAATAATAATTTTGTTAGATAAACAAGTTTTAACCAGAGATGTAAATTTTTACAATTGGTGGGAGTCAAAAATATCTACTCTGGCAAAGATATTTATATATGGATTAGAAGTAACAGGTTCTAAAATTCCTGAAAGCTGATCAGGGACAATTCAAAGTGACAAACGATCAAGTACAGTTTTGTAAAAATGAGAATATCCGGTTCTAATTCATTATTCGAGTTAAGGAAATACATTTGTCAATATTCTTTGTGTTTATAATAGATCCTAATTATTGTACTCTAAATATTTGACCACCCCCAGTATGTATATGTAGCTACATAATATAAGTATTGACTTTTATTATGCGATAAAATCTTGTTATTGGATCAAACGCATTAAGATTATTGATGCTTTTTCTATAGCAAGAAACGAGATTGCCTATTGTTTGGCTAACAATAATTGATATGTTACTGTTACGACTGTTGTAACAAAATCCACTGTCTATAATTATTATAAACCCTTTTATGAACCATAAATTATAAGTTAGTGACTGGTTTTGACGAAAATAAAGAAAATGTACTTTAGAATATAATCAAAGTAGAATTTATATACAAGGTGGTATCGTTCAAGAGATCAAGGTGCTCAGTAAAAAAAATTTGCATATTTTTTAAATCTAGATCGCATAGCATGATGAAATATTGCTTAACCATCTCTCGATAAATTGTCCGTGTAATAAACTCCAAAAAGGGTATCTTGGGTTAAGATAGGTGAAATGCCCTAAAGCTTCCATTTTCAAATAAAGCTGGCAATATCGTTACTTCAGCATGAAACATAAGGAAGTTCGAAAAAGTGTATTTTTTTTTAAATGGAAAAAGTCTTTCTTAATTTAGCTAATTTGAAGTGTTTAGGTATTCAAAAACTGATGTTTAATGAACAAAAGTTGAGTGTTGAATTGAGTTAAAGCGATTTAAAATAAACGAATAAAAACAGGTTAGTTTACAGATACATTTTGAAATTTGGGTATTAAAATAGATTTGTAATACATTTTAGTATAATAATAATTCATAATATCTACTAAATAAAAGTTGTTAGATGTTTATATTTGATGATTCAAAAAAGGTAAACAAAAAAACAAAAACGAAGAGACGGTTTAATCAACAGTAAAAACACAAGAGCTTTTTTTTATTGGATAAATTTCTCTTTGTATCGAAACATTTTGCCAATCAGTAATTTTATCAAATGTCAGTTTTTAGAGTAAAATTACTGATGGAAAAATGTTGAGATAAAAAGAAATTTATCCATAAAAGAAAAGTTCGCGTGTTTTTTGATAAGATAAATTAACGACAGAATATAAGAATAAAAAACAGAAACTTTATTTTTGTTGAACAATTAATAATTTAGCAGAACAATTAATTAACGGAACAGTTATTAAAAATACAATTATTATCTATATATGTCGTATTTTCATTTTCTCTTAAATTACTAACAAGATTTTCGTGATAATAACAATGTATTAAAATTCAAAAATTTGACGGACCTTTCATTGATATTTTTTTGCGATTTTGCCAACTCTTACACTTAATTGCTATGAAATTATAACTAAAGTTGACAAATAAAGTGACGTCCGCTTACTAGATATTGAGGAAGAGAAGTTTTTATCGCGATAAAAAAGGATGCACCTTTTTTATCGATGTCAAAGTGAAAAAAGCAATTCCAAGTATATGACGTTTTAACATTGGAGTTAATTTATCAGATGAAAAAAATAATCCAGCAAAAATCCCTTATTTTGCTGGATACACAAAAAGTGAGATCTGGTAAATTAAGAAATATTTATTTAATTTGGTTGAAGAATTTATTGGTTAATGACGTATTATTTCTTGCCTGAAAATATTGATATTTTGTGCAAATGTACCAAATATAATGCCGTTAGACAATTATTTTTCAAACGTTTGTAATAGCCGTAATACAAATATCTTTGATGTATTCCAAACTAAGAAACAACTTTCTATGAACAAATTCTATTACTTATGGGTAACTTAAGTTTTATGGGTAACTTAATAAGTTGGAATATTTTTTCCTTCGATCTCAAATTGCAGTTCTTGGAGAGAAGAAACAGTTTTTTGTCGTTACATCGTAACATAACTAATTGAAAGGTCAGTACACCAGAGTTTAGAAGCATAAGATGTAATGCAAAACAATGTCGTTTTAATGCATCTATTGCGGTTTTAGTACGGTTATTTTAAATTTTTATAACTCAAAAACTCGTCAATGCAATATAGTGAAGCAATCATAAAACTTGCAGTAGTTTACTTGATTAGTAGAAGGAAGATGTCAGTGTTTTAAGTGATAAGCCATTCAAATATATATCACTAAGTCAAAGACACGAATTGGTACTTTTAGACGTAGATGAAGAAAAGTTACATTTTGTAGATGCTGTCAAGAGGAAGAGGAAATGGCAGTGGTACTGCGAAGGTCTATCGAGACTAGGATATTAACTACTTGACGATGAAGAGACACCAACGATCTGCTACACGTAGGAGCTACAGAGAATGGTATATAATCTACTACTCTAAACAAGATGAGACGAAAACCACGAAAGCTCTGTAAAGATTGAGGAAGAGACTATGAGCTCTTTTTCCGAAAATTTGACTCCTGATCTAAAGTTTCACATCGAAATATATCTAAGTTGTTTGTTACACAGTATAAAATTATCTTTTTTTTCACCCGATCTTTCATATAACATATATGGACGTAATCTCTTAAACTTTCACTTTACTCTTTAATCATGTCTATTTAGTAAACAGAGTAAACCTGATAATTACACGCCTTTTAACATCTTATCTTGTTCTAATGATGATAATTTTATTATACCCTAATCTACACGTTTTACTAGTTTCTCACGTGGTTAAGGATGAGATTTGTACGTGTGAAATTAGTAAAGGAATTTAAAAAAAAAAATGTCATTTCAATGACTGGCACAAGAACAACGTAACTGCTAACAATTGCGGATAAACTAAAAATAATCTATTTTATTTACTGTTAAATAAAATGTTTTTGTCACAAAAAATTCCTGTCCACTGACAGTTCACGAGGTATATTAATTTTTTTTATCTAAATCATTAATAAGCAATAAACAAAAGTATTAACTTGAGTTTTTCCATACTTAAATTTTTCTGTAATGTACTGCGTAGTGTTAAAGAATTTCTTTGCAATTGAGTAGCGTGACATTTTTGATTGAAAAAGGTACGTGTCAACATTTTTTGTGATTCCTTAAAAATCATTCAGTAGATATATTATTATATTAACAAATTATGCCAAAAAGTTATTATAGCAACTTTGTATACCCCATGTTTTTAGATTTTCTAAAATATATTTTAAGTCAGTTCAAATTTCTTAAAAAATCAAATTAAAATGGTCCCAAAGTCGTATTGTTTTTTAAAGAAATTTATCGATGATTTTATATATACGACTATTTCCCTCGTCTTAATTACAAACAGTTTCTAGATGAAAAAACTGTATGACAGCTCCTAACAGCAGTTTTTTCGAGTTTACGCGCGGCAAAACTTGACAGCTGTTGTCACCAAAAATTACAATACCTTTGATAACAAGTAATTATGGTCTCCTAGGACACCAGAAAAAGACGCTAAACAATTTTACTGATTTTATTGTTTTTAAACAGTGCTAGTCAGCTTATGTAGTGAAAATGAGTCGTTTTGGAAATGATTCTATGATTAATATTGATCTGGCGATTGAGAAAGGTGTACCGTACAATACCGTTAAAACCCATACGTCAATATGGAAACATTACGGAATTCTGCAAGGCAAAGAAATACCTACGAGCTTTTGGAAACTACAAGTTTAGAGCAACTAAACCTAATCCTGAAAGAGTGGGCGTGGAAAATGAAGAAAGAAAACGGTGAAAATTACAAAGAACTAGTTGTGAAGACAAAAAAAAATGCAAGAAATGTATTTTATGAAGTGGAAAATAATTTTTGATCCATTTAAAGATATTATCTTCAAATCTAGTAGGGAAACTCGTAATGAATTTGAAAAATACTACGCAATGGTTTTATTATGGGACGAAGACACTCCGGCGGGACTCCAGCGAAAATTTTACCATATCGCTTCAGTAGAATTTGTCTGGAGAGGTGGAGAAGCAGTCAATTGCAGAGTTCATTATTTTAAAGAGGAAGTGGATAATTCTGGGATTAAAACAGGTAGATAACATAGTTACATCTTTTTTTAAAATAAGTGATTTTCAAAAATCCTACTTTTTAGGAATAGTAGAATATAATCCTCTCTTCAATAAAACGGCCCAGGGTGGAGAAAAAAAAAGGCCGATAGTAAATTTCTGGTCCCCAACACGAAGAACCCTACCTTTTGCCCGGTCCGTCTTTTTAAAATTCTAATGGTTAAGTTGATCTAGAATAACAACTGATATATTATTCTTAACAGTAAACCATCATGGAACAAAGAACAATCAACTGGATGGTACAAAAACACTCCAGTGGGAAAAAACGAACTTTTGAAATGGACTAAAGAAGCAGCAGAGGAGGCAGGATTAAATACAAAAGAAATAAAAATAACAAACCACTCTATGCGGTCGACAGCAGTCAGTAACCTGGCTAAAGGAGGGGTGGGTGAAAACCAATTAATTAAAATTACAGGCCACAGTTCAGCCAACTCAATTAAGCCTTATCTGCAAATGGATAATGACTATTATTCCAACATCATAAACACCCTTAGAAGTGACGCCTCAGAACCTCCAGCTAAAAAACAGAAAACAGAAGATCCTGTAGCCACTCCTCGAGATTCTCACTCTACAGCTGGACCCATCAACAACATTAATGATTTACCTACACCCAACGTTATCAATGAGTTAACAAACAAAACAAATTGCAATTTATATTTTAATTGTACCATAAATAATTAAGTTTGTAGTATTTTGTTGAAGTTGAAAACCGCTGAATTATAACCTGCATTTCGGTTTAGTAAAAAATCTCTTAACAATAAGTACCGCTTGATGAAAAAGCAAGATATTATATTTCCGAATGATACATACGACTGAAATCATTTTACATGAAGAAAATGCAACGTATTTGAACACTGATGACAAAAGTAGTGCAAATGAAAGTATTTTTAAAGCGCATAATTCATCGGATAACATTTTTAAAATAGTCAGAAGGTTGTTCGATGGTCCTCATTGAATGTAAGAGGAATCGCCCTGTAAAAAGAAAACAAAGGCATCCTTAATTCCAAGACATATAACAAAACATTTCAAAAAATGTCTCCTCGGTTAAACCAAATTTCCATTTATTAACTAATTACTTTATAAAAAGTTGAACTGCCTTTATACGCCGTGGCTGCTTGAAATATATTCAACAGAGAGCTCGTTATTTTTGTCCTCATTATTTCGCACAATGTAACCGAAAATTTTAAAGGTATGTATGATAACTGGCTCCTAATTTGAGGACTCTTCATTTTTTACAGCGATTCAAAGGAACACTCAAAAAAAGAAGATTCGATTACTTTTGTCATTCTTTATTCGACTTTTTTTTACTTACAAGTGTTTTGACCCGTATAAGTCTTGGACTCAGGATCATTTTCAAAATATTCATGATCTCTTGTGGTTTTATTAGTGAAAATTATTTCCTGTCCTTGCCCAATACCCATTTTATATTACCAAAATGAATCATTTTTTAGCAAAAAAAACTCAAAAATAAAAGAATGAGCTTGCAACCAAAGTTTCTGGAAAATGCAAATATCTAAATCAGTGCTACTGATATCTAGTTAGCATTGGAATTTCTCCAATCAAACTGTAAGCGGTTGCCATGATAGTTTGACAATTGGTTCCTTTAATTTTGGTGTTTAACAGATTCTGTATTGCGCGTTTAAAGAAATTGTGTCAGTTGTTGATAAAATTGAGTATCAATTAGTATATGTGTTTTCAAAAGGGTTAGCTGGCTAGGAAATTTATGCAGATATAATGGATACACTTAAGGAACATTATCCTTCAAATGCCACCATAAAAAATTGAGATATGGAATCCAAAAATAGAACAAACCTTAAAACGAGAAATTGATCTATATAAAATATCGAGTATGGTTATGTTAAATTATGAAAAAAAAATGTTTTTTGTTGTATCCCGAGGAATCTGCACGCCACTGTGGTTTTGATGGCATTTTAACAAGATTCTGTCATAGCCACACAACTTTTATACAAAACATTTTTCTGTATATGCAATAATACCGATGATTAAGGGGTGGGTAATTTGTAGTGAATAACCCTGTACCTGAAACTTTTACCAAAACCCTGTTTTTTTTAAGAGACCCCGCATTAACGTTCAGGTAATTCCAGCTTCCACTTTCTACTAGAGTCTCGCAATGTGAACGAGTTTTATAACTTCCCAGTGAATTGGTCGAATAATTTTACGGCGTTCTCAGAAAGTCTTTTAATATCGCGACTCAAGTTTATTTTATGTCACACGTAAGCACGAACGTACGGGTGGTTTCTCTACCTTAATAATAACAAAAAATAATCCACCAACAATAACCCATAAAATATTGAGTTATGGTAGGTCATGTTTGGTGAATTATACAATCTGCAGTAAATGTCACGATAGCCGTAAATCTGATTTGATACACAATTTAACTATTCAATTTTTTTCTAGATTTTCCACTAGCACCGCAGAAAAATGTTAAGCTCTTGGAAGAAACAGTTCTCGTTTAGGAAATTTCGTCCTATTCACGAAGATCCAAGTATATTTATTGCCAGTCAGGTAACTTAATTACTTTTTAGTCTCTAAATGAAATATAAAGTTTGCTCAAACTTAGACTATAGCGCGCATTTAAATCAATTTCTTCTTCCTGTACGCTACTGATTTCCAATTAGATTAATAAAATCTTTTAATTGTCAAAAAGGATTCGCGGATTATTTTTTTTTATAAATTTAAATTGTTTTTTTGTCTAAGTTTTACCAAACTTTGAGTACAAATCTATCCAAGGATTATAACTTTCTTGCCTTTGGATAAGATGGAATAAAATTAACAAAATAAGAGAAACAATTATAAATAATTTCAAAAAGCTGGTATGAAGTTTGAATTTTTTCAATAAATTATTTTCTTTGTGGAATATATTTAATAAATTGTGGGTATAAGTTTTTCACCGGTATGGAGACATAAATGTATTGAATATTTTTAGCTACATGCTCTGCTATCAAAATTTGATTTTGAATTTGTCTGAGGTTCATAAAATCGTTTTTTTAAAACCTCACTAGGCGTAAAATTTCATGAGAAACAGAAATGGATGTTCAATTAATAGAAGTTAAGAAGGGATGTTTTGTAGAAGACCGCTATTTAATATCTATGTTTCGATTTTGATGAATCTGTCATTCTGTAAACATACTACATGTCATTTGTAGATATCTGACTTAGATTTGATTTTTGGAGATGAGGTTAAATATAAATTTACAATAAAATAAATATATATATATTTGAATCAAAATCCACGAGTACAAAATCAGATTAATTTTTTTAAATAAGATATATCTTTTTGATTTATGTAAATCGGAGTTTTTTTTATGATTCATTCTGACTCAGACGTATTTAAATTTATTCAAATTAGGTGTGGGCCTTAATTGATTTATCTTGACAGCATATACATTTGATAATAATGTGTTATAATTAGGAATTTTAGACAGTTAGTCCTCGTTTTAATCTCGTTTAGTTTCTGACTAATAAATTGACAAATGAATTGTTGTTAATCAGATATTTGAATCCCGATTAGGTACATGATGATATCTATATTCTTACACATTTTTATGGCGTTTAATAGAGTCAAATGTTTAAATATTGGGCACAATTTTTTACAACATTGCCAATACAATTTGATATCTGTATTCATTTTTATTAGCAGTGTTTTCTTAACGAATATTTTTAGTCTAGTAGTTTGACAAATCACAAAAATTTGAAGGAACTATCTGTCAAACATTATACCAGTTTTTTCTTTTAATAAAAAACTGTACTTTACAATATTTTTCTCATTAGTTAGTTATATTTAAAAAGAAACAGTACACTAGATATACTGGTTTAAAATAAATTCATAATTACTAGTTGGGTATGAAAAACGCATGCCTCTATTAAAGAATTTTCTGCTACTGCTAATACTGGTATGTGGATTTTTATATCTCAATTATTAAAGAAATATTTATTAACACTTTCAGCCAAGGCTGAATAGGAAATGAAAAAATTTCTTCTAGGAATAATGATTACTTTATGTAATCCTTGAAATAAAAACTGTTAAATGCATTTAAACTATTTGTTTTATGGCAGTGTTCTCTCGTTTAGACAATAATATAAAATTTTATTACTGCCCCGATAAAAAAAAACAATTTTTGGAAAGTGTGATCAGAAATAGTGGTTTGAGCTAGACCTAGAAGAAATCTCAGCATACAGTGGAATTATATCCCTTATTCCCCATTTATGCTGAGATTCCTTCTAGGTCTAGCTCAAAACACTATTTCTGATGACACTTTCCAAAAATTTCCAAAACATTTCGAATTCCATGAAAATTTCGGTCCTTAGACCAATCAGATCTGTGTTTCCGGACGGGCTAATTCATGGACAAACATTCCGACAGGAAATTAACTGACAATATAGCAGCATTAATAATGGGCCATAGAGCTACGCAATACTCTCTGGACCAAAATAAAGTAACCAAAATGCTTGTTAAATAATGCTGTAGAAAAAGATGCAGGGTGTCAAAGTTGAAATAACATTTTTGTTTTTTTATAATTACTCATTAACCCTTTATATAATACTTTTGGGGTGCGAGGTAAATGGTTTTTTATACAAAAGAAAGAAAATAATGTGAAAATTTCATTCTGAATTTTTTTACAATTATTAATCAATATGAAAGATTACGTAGTCAATATATGAAACGCCAATACATATATTTTTTAGATAATTTTCCGATTTTCCTTTCAGTGGCAGAAAAGTAAGACTGAACCAAACTTAAACTATCTCATATACCGCATTGTAGTAATGCTAATATATATAGTAACTTGGAGTTTATCTATACAAAAAGAATACGCTTCTGGAAAATGGCCTATATTTTTAACAAATTGGGGATATACAACATGTACATTCCAGGCAACTTTAGCAGCTTTAATGTTATCCAGTGCTTTCCTAAAATCAACATTTAAAAAGAACAAAATTAAGGAGAGAGTTTTATCCTTATACCCAGTTTATTGGATATTGAATATGGTAGGGACATCCTCAGCGTTTGCCATCAGTGTTATATACTGGACTGTTATATATGACGGTAAATGTTTTACTTAAATATACATGTTTATAAACAACAAGTTAATAATATGTCAAAGAAATGTTGGTGACAGGTAAAATTTTGAAAAAGGCAACAATAACTAGCGGTATGCAGAATAAGTCGTTACATCTCGGTAGGAAATCATAAAAAGGCCATAAAAAACTGTAGAATATAGTTGTTCGAGTATAGGAATTTCCATTTAACGAAATAACACACAGAGTTGGCAACCTTTATTATTCTACAATAGTAACCGTTTCTCAAATCCTATCATTTTATGGTTCACAGCATTCTTATTACTGTAATTTGAACATTTTTTAAAAACTCTCTTACAGGATGTTTCCGAAACTACTAAATAAATAAGTTGGGATATTTTTTTTCTGAGAGGTATATAGACAGATCATTCCAAATTGTCCATTATTTCTCAAATTGAAGCATTATATATTCATTTTTTTTGTATATTTTAGCTAAAAAACATGAGTTGGATGCGATAAATTATTTTGTCCATGGAAATAATTCATTACTGGTATTAATAGATCTGTTGATAGTTGCACACCCTACTAAGATATTTCATCTAATTTATCCAATGTTATTTGGAGTGGCTTATACAATTTTTACCATTATTTATTATTTAGCAGGAGGGACTGGCAAGTAAGACATTACTCAAATTTTTAATATTTTTTTTTACATTTTTAAATTAAAAAAACCCGGATATAAAATAAACAAGTCTTGTTTTCTGGATTTTTCACATTTTTTTTATTATATTAGATCAGAGATGACGTTGCAGCGCCAGTTTGTTTATTGTATTCGATAAATCATGATTTCTCTTCAAATCACTTTTTATTATTAAAAATTAAAATAAAATACAGTTGAATAGACATTCAAAGCAGCTGTCAAATGAGTTAAAACTAACACTTTGTTGCAATTTAAATTACTTTTTAAAATGACGCCGCAACGCCGTGATGATGATGATTATACCACTAGAGATTTTCTGGCTTTTTTAATACATCCTTCTTGGCCAATGAAGTTTATTTTAACGAAATATTTTATTTGGATATATCGAGACCGGTGTTTTTTTTGCAGGGAAGGAACAAAACGTATTTACAAAATAGTAGATTGGGATAAGCCGGGTCCCACACTGGGCACATGCCTGGGCGTAATTGCATTTATCGTCATTCTCCACTCGATGATGGTCTTGATTTCTTTGGCGAGACGGAACGTGGAGGAAAAATGTTGCAGCAAGAAGTTAGATATAACCATGACGGAAACCAAGAGACAGGCCGCATATGTAAATGAAGCCATGTCAACCGATATAGTTTGATGACCTAAACGCGTTACACTTAGTTCAACAGTGCCATAATATTAACGAGATGAGGTGAATTTGCATTTCAGAATTTTTTAAGAGAAGAAATGATGTTTTAGATAAACAATAATTTATATATTGTTCTTGCAAAACATAGGAATAGTATGATTAGAAGAAACCTCCAAAATATGTTTACGCTCTCTATTTTTTGGGCCTTAATATATCTATTGAATAATAGAAATGAAATTCAAACATATTTTGGAAAAACAAAATAAATCTCAAGGTTTTGTCACACAAATACTACCAAATATTATATATTTACTTAATCAATAATCTTAAACTTATTATATTTATATTTTCTTTATACAAATTTAGTATATTTTTTGACATTTGGTTAGGTCATAATTAAAAATGTCTGTCGAACAGTTTTGTTTCAAGTAATGCATTTAAATAAAAAGTATTTTTGTATATTTTGAAATAAAATATGTTATAAGTAGTCGTTTCTTTTTATTTATTTTAATTTAAAAGTTACCTATAAATAATATAATATATATATAAAGAACAAGTCAATTTATGTACAAGTTTGTCGATAATAGTAATCATTAGTTTGTAATAGTGTCTCATATTTTCTGCGTTACATAACTATCGTGAAATTGGTAATAAATCTAACAAGTTCATCAATAGTTGCTATTTGTATCGACTAATAAGGAAACGATTCTATACGTACTGTAAAATCTTTATTAACAGTTCTTTATTACTTCTTGAAGGAACAAGATTGGGTATTGAGAATCTCACCATATATTTCACGCAATGTAGACGGTTTTCGAATAAATGAGATTTTACGTACCGAGAAGGTTTCCGCAAATGTCTACTTTAATTAAGGTTTGTGGTTATTTTAATGTGCTTTTTACGCAATATCCTAGAACGGGCAGTGTTAAAACATAATGCCACTATACATATGGTTATTTTTTGTTGCTTCGACCACTTTGATCTTAGTTTAACACAATTTTTTTATGCGCTATTGTCTACTTGACACAAAACATTTTTTTTGTTGGTCCATGACTTGTTTATTGTGATTTTTGCACTCGATGTAAAGTGTTCAATGTTTAATATGGTTTTAACTTACAGATTCTTATTTAATAGTGAAGTAAAATTAGAATTTTATATGGATGTAAGAGCCAAGTCAATTTTTTTTAATTTTTTCGAATTTATACATAAAGAGAAGCTTGTAAAAAATTTGTCAATAAATTTAAGCTGGAACTTCGCGAGATATGTGCCAAAAACAGCATTTTTGGTATTTTTCGAGTGGATTGCTTCACTATTTTTTAAATATCTCCGGCTCTAAGAGTCGTGGAAAATAAAAAAATAATTAAAATGACCGTGATGAAGTAGAGTATAGATTCGTATAGTAGGGTTTTTTAAAAATGCATCCTAACCTCAAGGAACGAATTCGCGCACATTTTGTGTCAAGTAGACAATAGCGCATAAAAAAATTACATCTAATTTCACTCCACTATAATTTAACCCTCTAACCCCTTTAATCTTTGTTAGTGTCCTTATTTTAGACTTCCTTGAAGCATCCTTTCTGTTTTTGATATCAACTTTTAGGTTTTTTCTTTCCACTTTTCTAATAACTACCTGTATACATTTTCATTGCATCCTAATGCATAATTTTAATTTTTTTTTGTCAAAGTGACTATAATTTGTTGAATACAAAACAGTCGCGAATCTGGTTATAACCGCATGGACTATAAATGTGAATGTAACAGAAACTTGAATCCAAATAAATGGGTATTAACTTTACAGCAAAAACTAGGGAAAATGAGAAAAACAATTCTATAAAAAGTTTCTCTTTTTTTTTATTTGTATATGTAGACAACGTAGGAATTATTTAATCCCGGCTTAAATGTCACATGTCGTTACCATCTTTAGAGTGAGACTATAATAAACATTAATGTAAATCAGCGTTCTAAATATATATACATGCTAATTTTAAAGTTTTTTTATATTAAAAATTTGTGTGGCGCACTGAATTGGTAATTCAAATAAATGAATATATAACGAAACTCAATAAAATATCATTTTTAATTATGATCTGCTGTATATACTTTACAGCAGCTTTTGCTGAATTTTAAAATAGCAAAAAAGAAATATTTTCGAGCTCGCCAAAGTTTGTATAGGGTGCTTTAAGCAAGAGAGTTTCAGATATGTGCCTCTAGTATAAATCGCTGACTTTTGTTATAACTTCATAGTATCACAAATTTCTCAGTCGAATCGCCATTTGCTGCCTTACGATGGCGACGCCCGTGAAAATATTTATATAGTTTACAAAACTGACAATTGGCATTACAAAAAAAAAGAAAAAGAAAAAAGAATATTTTATTGACTTGGGACGTGGGTGAGCTAGATTAGCTAACTATTGAAAAATGATATTGCTGTTATTTTCACATGCTAACGGTACGGTGAGAGGGAATACCTGTTTTAATTAAAAAAAGTTTGTAAATGGTAAAATGCAAAAATCATGTGACTGCTCTGATGGCAAACCGACTTAGCGTACAGGTACGGGCTCAGAATTGCTTGGCTAGCAAAAGACCATCAATTTAAATAGAAATAGAAATTAAAGCAGTTAAAAGGTTAATAAGTAAGTAATAAGTTTAATAAGTCACAAAACTAAGTTAATATTTCCTTTAGTCATTTGCCGTTGGTGATTAATGATTTTAAAATATATTTTATCTGTAGCAATAGAAATACCGAAAATCCCAAGCAATAAAACTGACCACAGAGTAAGGAGCTGCGTAAATGGCAGGATTATATTATTTAAGTCGTTTTTTACATCGAAGAAATTAAAACATTTTCGTTTAGTGCGGGTAGATTGTGAGCATGTGCAGATTTGCTTTTTGATATTTGTATACAGGGTGAATCACGAATATCCGAATATATTTCTAAAGCTCATATTCTTTATAAAAAATAATTTTATTAATAATCGGACAAATTCAGTATAATTGATCAAGGAAGTTTCCCAAACTAAGTTTTCAGTGAAATTAAAGCTTATTTTTTGATAAAAACGAAATAAAATATAAAAAACTAGTTATTAAATTCAATTATAACAAATTAAAAAAACAAACAATTCTTTATTCTTATTTTTTTAAATGACAATATTAGTTTTTCGATATAAAAATAACGAATTTGATCTAAGAAATTAGAGCAGGTGGATAAAATCGAGGAAAATGAATTGTTATTGTTTAAAAAAATTGTACTGCTTTGAAACCATTCTCATTCAATTTATCAACGAAAAAGAGTAAATAGAAAATTCAAAAATCAAATTTATTCGTTAGAATCGCGAACCGTAATAGGGGCAATGCCGTCCCTGCGAGTGGTCCAAGTTTGCTAATGGCAATCTCAAGGGGACACTGCAAGAGAATAAAAACAGGGACGGTCTAACGGTTATTATTCTAATTGGCCTTATCTAAAATGCTAAATATTGTTGTAAAATATATAGTACATACCACACATGATCTTGATCGTTTTTATCCGCATTCAACAGTCAGTAAATCAAATCAAATATAAAAAGTAGATTTTTATCGTCACTTTAGGTTTATTAGAGTTAAAAAAATGATGGGGTATCAACAATATCTCTTCTTCTTAGATTATGTATGTTAGTTCTAATTCACGTGATTGCGAAAGTTTAGTTTTTAGTGAATATAACTTAGGACAGATTGACATATTTAGTCAATCTACTTTTGTGTGTTTTAGTTTCGAGTCAAGAGTTAAAAGTTTTACCACTAATCAGTAAATATTAATTGGTCATTATCCAGGCGTAGTGTCAACACATTAAGAGCTTCCATATAATTAAATATTGACAGCATAAAAGTGATAATTACTGCAGTGAAAGAAGTGTTAAAAATTGATGTATGTAATTTGTTGAGTAGGATTAGTTTCAAATAATTTTTTCACGTTTTTGAGAAAACCGAGGAACACCGAATTTCATATGAGATATTAAATATGATTTCAAAAAACGTCTATTAACTTTCAAACCAAAAAAAAAATCATATACGGTTTAGGTAGTACTTTTATTTGATGTATCATGAAAGTTCAAACCTAAAGAGGTAAATGTATTGTTTAAAAAAAATTTCCGAGAATAATGTCTTTTCATATTGACATATTCGCCAAATAATTTACTTGAATTGTTTGCTTAATAAGACAAACATTTTTTATAAAAGGATTAAATTGTTTTATAACGAAGAGTTTATGTTAAAGGGGTGGGTAGTTGTAAAAGAACATCCAATACTAAAAATACTTTAAAAATCGGGTAGGAAAGGAGCAGTAGTTACTGGTTCGGGCCTGAACGGCGGACCGCGGACGGTCGGCGGCGGCATCGGTATTAGCAGAGGCCTAGTCGTAGCCACAACACAAGACAGAACTAAGAGAACATTCGCCGCAGCCGCGTCGAGTGGTAGAAGAAGACGAAGAAAAGACGAAAGACGAAGAAAACGGTGGACTCGTTACTCAGTAGTGTGCATTTGTGCAGTAAGGTGGTCGCGATTACCAGCTGATGGTCGCAGGGCACTGACACTTCTGGTAGGTTCTCGATTTTGGGAAGATCGCCTGCCTTTTGCATTTGCCAGATCTGTGCCTTTGTCTTCGGTTTTTAATCTTTAGTCTCCGGTTCGATGTAAATTGGTGGCAACGGCCAGGACACTAGGTGCCCGACAAGACACACACACACACACACAGGACCGGGATGCAAAAAAGTGAGTGCGCCCACCATCACCAGTGGCACTAGTACTTATTAATGCGAAGTGCATGTGCGAGCCGCGATCTTGTTTCGCGGCGCATTCTTGAACCTTCTGGCGATGCTGACGGGGTCACCACGGCTAATGCAGCCACTGCCAATAGGACTGACATGATGGTCTATCCGGACCCCCAGTGGACCTGTTCGGCGACGGCTCCCATGCTCCAGCTCTATGACGACGTCAGCTATCGAGGTAAATCACATTTTATTTTCACCACTTTAATCTACGATTCTTTGCAAATTCCATTCAAAATAGATTTTCTCCATTTTTTCTATTTATCTTATTTCAGGCACCAAAACTCTTACTTATATTTCTGTTGATAAATAATCACTAAGATTACTGTAAAGTACAGAAAATACTTCGCTTTGCAACAACCCATTTACCTAATTTCTAAGTGTTGTTTCCATTCTATTATTTTTTCTCTGATTCGTGTCTCTTCTCGTTCCATTATTCTATTATTTAGTGGTTCATGATTTGTACTACTTTTCGACCTAGCATTTTCTTCAGTAATTTCCTTTCTAATATTCTCGGTATTTCTTCATCTTCGATTGCCATATACATTGTTTTCGCTACATTATAAAATTGTCCCCTTTTACATATTTTCCATTTAATTGTATTGCTTTAGTTCCTGTCTGTTAAAAATCTGTAGTATTTCTAGTATCTATGATTATGTCGTTTTCCACTTATTACCACAACTCGCAAATATTTAAAGTATTCTATTTATAATATAATGTCCTATATTAACTTCTGGTGTATTGTCAACTCTTCTAGAAGTTTTAATATATTTTGTTTTCTCTTAATTAAATGTCGCTTCCTCTAAACTTCTTTTATCTCTTTTGTCTTGCTAGGTCATCTCCATTTCCTATTATTTGTGTTGCGCTTTGAATAATTGATTTTTTTAGGGGGATGTTAAAAAGTGTTGTTAATTACCTCCCTCCTTGTCTCACCCCCTACTTGTATGTCAACATCTTTTGTGTCTCCGTCTTCTGTTATAATTTTTCCCCCGTCGCGTTTTTCATTTTCACTCTGATCAATCTTATTAATTTTGATGGTATTTCCATCTCTTGCATATTTTTTCCATGTTTACACTATCGAACGAAAAAATTGAGTCAAGGGTGCATTATTTATTTTTAATGTATTGCTTTTGTTATTATTTATATAATTTTGCTTTTCTTATTACTCTGTCATATTTATTAATAAACGTTTAGCCCAGTGAAACAAATGGTTCCGTAGATATTTAAGATTCTAATATAGATTTACGGAAACTGGAAAGTAATTAGTATAAAAACAAAATAAAGTTTATTCGCAAGTGAAAAACTGTGCTCATATATTTTGCAAAATTTATGACAATAAATTTATATTTGTATGTGCGTTTAGTATCGTATTATGTATGAAATATTCGGTATAAGGCAATCAATTTAATTACCGTAAATCACTTACGTCTAATACATCAAAGTCACCTCTTAGTAGTGCCTTTAATACGTATTTCCATCGACTCCATCTGTCAATCTGTCATCTTGATCTACGCAATCCTAAACAAAAACCTGCCATCGGTATTATCAAAGAAATGCATTCAACCAAAACATTATTAGCCAAAGGGAACAGTAGCGGAGATTGTGGGAAATTTAACAAAAAAACAAACAAAACTAAAAAGTGCATCTACAATGACGAATAATGTACACAAGATCGAAAAACATCGATATAAGTGAGACTAAAATTAAATTGCAAATAAAAAGGTTTTTGGTTCGACATATTATGTATGTTTCTTTGAATATTTACTTTGTGATAAAGTATATTGTTTCGCAAATGTGTTAACAACAATTAGGTTTTTTGCATTCAATCATTATCTAGTACAATCTATATTTTTACTCAGTGATACAGTCTTTAAACCGATAGAATTCAACATAATGAAACGAAAAAAAAAACAATAAGGATCGATATATGATCTTGGTGAATCTTGTTCCTAGTTCTCCAGATTCATATTTGTTCAATGAGTAATAATAGTAACTGCACAAAGGATGTGAAATAAAATCACACAAGCTCCCAAGAACACGGACATTAAAAATGTCCTACACTGCACCAGCGTCTGGACTTCAACAACTCCTTGGCCTATATGCCCCACCAGGTATTGAATTACGAAAGTCCACACCAAGCCGGGGCTTTAACCCGGTCTAAGAATGGCAAGCTCCTTTAATAACAAAATCGAAGTTTTTGGGTTAAAGCCCCGACTTGGTCGGGCACCAAACCGCGTCTGGACTTTCGTAATTCAATACCTGGTGGGGTATATAGCCCAAGGAGTAGTTGTTGAAGTCCAGACGCTGGTGCAGTGTAGGACATTTTTAATGTCCTTGTTCTTGGGGAGCTTGTGTGATTTTATTTCACATCCTTTGTGCAGTTTGGTCACTCCCATGGTCCTTTTTTGGTATTTTTATGGTTCAAAAAAATTCCACCTTCGTAGAGTAATAGTAAGTCAAAAGTACCCGCCACTGCTTACCGATGCTAATAATAATCATGATCCGATCACTTTGACAATGCAACAATACAATATTCTAACAAAGAGGACAACATACGTGTACATTGTAAGTACCTACGTACTATCCCAATAGAAATATGAGTTTAATAAATTTCTTGTGCGGATTAGGAGAATCCAAGCGATTTATCAGTTCATTCGCGCATGACATAATATAAAAATAAATTTACAACAAAAAAGATAAAATACCCAAATGATTGATCATATTTGGCTACATTAGACTGACCACTTCGGTAACCGGATTCGACACTTATTGACTTTTTGTATGCATATTTTGCGCTATTAACTACTTTCAATAACTGTGTTTATTAATTTTTTTTTGTAAGCTTTTCTAGCTTAGTGGAATAATAACTACTTTCTCATTTAGTTTATGTACCGATTATTTCAGTAATATTTTACCTTGACAAAACCGACAATTATATTCTAACCACATCCTCGGTGAGCTGTATCCACCTACTGAGTTATCAGTGCCGGATGTTCCTTTATTTTAATCCAAGTTTTTGAAATTTTATTTCCAGGGACGGCTTCGCGCCGATATCGAAAAGCGTGTTTTTATCACAATGCCCGGATAACGTTAAAGTACAAATATAATACAGGTAGTTCAAGTACAACTAACTGACAAGTTTATGAAGTCGATCTCGATAACCTTGATATGAGTGGGTTCGCTTTATCTTTTGTTAGCTCTAACTCGATATTTAAGACAGTATTTATACCAAAAGTTTGATTTTAATTGTGACCAAAAACCTACGCAAAAATCTTGAATCCGTTATGCTTGAAATATTTTCAAAATAGCATTGTGTCTGTTTCCCAATTAAAGCGGATGATTTATATAATTTTAAAATATCTTAAAATTGAGCGAATCATTAGCACATAGAATTTATTATTAGGTTATCAAATCAGCTGTTAGATGTCTACATATTTTTGTATACGATAATGATCTCGCCGTCGAATCTTCTGTCAAGAGTCGTTAAACCCTTTTTATGTTAATAAATTCACAACTAGTATCAATAAAGATGTAATATATTTGTTTATTTACGAATTTTATAACACAAAATTAAAATTTTATGTCTATATGACCAGAACCTGCTCGGTATTCAGTTATATGCAGATATAAGAGGAAATTATTATTAATAAAAATTTTATGGATTTTTATTGTTTTATTAATGCTGGCACGTACAACACAGGCCGGAGCTGATTCTAAAAGGCGTTAACTCCTACACTGAAAAATGTAATAGTCACTCATAAATATTATTTATTATACAGCAATTCTGCCTAAGAAAATAATTTATTAAACAGTGAAATATCTATAGTAAACTACTTTCATGGTTGTTGATACGAGTTAAGAGTTTAGTTCCCGCAATCTATATCTTTAAATGCATTAAAAGTGGATATTTAAAAAAATATATTTTTATATTTTTGTTCCTTATTCGCATCCATATTTTTGTTACTCATTCACAGCGTTATTTTTTCGAAAGATTTCTAGTAATATTCAAAAGTTACGTTATATTTAAGAATTTAAGAAATGGACCTAGAATCTACAAAAAAAATTCAAAAAAATTAAAATTGAGCAGAATAAATTTTGTCTAATAAACGATTGACAATGCCGAAAGTACCGAAAAAAAATGTTTGGGCCATTTTTGAGTGAGAAAGTGAGTTTTTAGGATATAAATGGACCTAGAATCTACAAAAAAATTCAAAAAAATTAAAATTTGGTTTACGCAGAATGAATTTTGTATAAGAAACGATTGGCAATGTCAAAATTACCGAATAAAAATGTTTGAGCCTTTTTTGAGGCAAAAAGTGAGTTTTTTAGGATATAAATGGATCTACAATCTACAAAAAAAATTTAAAAAAATTCAAAT
Source organism: Crepidodera aurea (assembly GCA_949320105.2). Lineage (NCBI taxonomy): Eukaryota > Metazoa > Arthropoda > Insecta > Coleoptera > Chrysomelidae > Crepidodera > Crepidodera aurea. The sequence continues at coordinate 15,610,239 of OX439478.2, forward strand.
TTGGTTTACGCTGAATGAATTTTGTATAAGAAATGGTTGGCAATGTCAAAATTCCCGAAAAAAAAATGTTTGGGCCATTTTTTGGGGAAAAAGTGAGTTTTTTAGGATATAAATGGACCTAGAATCTACAAAAAAGATTCAAAAAAATTAAAATTTGGTTTACGCAGAATGAATTTTGAATAAGAAACGATTGGCAATATCAAAATTACCGAAAAAAAAATGTTTGAGCCATTTTTGGGGAAAAACTGAGTTTTTTAGAATATAAATGGACCTACAATCTACAAAAAAAAATTTTTACAAAATTAAAATTTGGTTTACGCAGAATGAATTTTGTATAAGAAACGATTGGCAATGTCAAAATTTCCGAAAAAAAATGTTTGGGCCATTTTTGAGGGAGAAAGTGAGTTTTTAGGATATAAATGGACCTAGAATCTACAAAAAAAAAATCAAAAAAATTAAAATTTGGTTTACGCAGAATGAATTTTGTGTAAGAAACGATTGGCAATGTCAAAATTACCGAAAAAAAATGTTTGGGCCATTTTTGAGGGAGAAAGTGAGTTTTTAGGATATAAATGGACCTACAATCTACAAAAAAAAATTTAAAAAATTAAAATTTGGTTTATGCAGAATGAATTTTGTATAAGAAACGATTGGCAATGTCAAAATTTCCAAAAAAAAATGTTTGGGCCATTTTTTGGGGAAAAAGTGAGTTTTTTAGGATATAAATGGACCTAGAATCTATAAAAAAGATTCAAAAAAATTAAAATTTGGTTTACGCAGAATGAATTTTGAATAAGAAACGATTGGCAATATCAAAATTACCGAAAAAAAAATGTTTGAGCCATTTTTGGGGAAAAACTGAGTTTTTTAGAATATAAATGGACCTACAATCTACAAAAAAAATTTTACAAAATTAAAATTTGGTTTACGCAGAATGAATTTTATATAAGAAACGATTGGCAATGTCAAAATTTCCGAAAAAAAATGTTTGGGCCATTTTTGAGGGAGAAAGTGAGTTTTTAGGATATAAATGGACCTAGAATCTACAAAAAAAATCAAAAAAATTAAAATTTGGTTTACGCAGAATGAATTTTGTGTAAGAAACGATTGGCAATGTCAAAATTACCGAAAAAAAATGTTTGGGCCATTTTTGAGGGAGAAAGTGAGTTTTTAGGATATAAATGGACCTACAATCTACAAAAAAAATTCAAAAAAAATTAAAATTTGGTTTACGCAGAATGAATTTTGTATAAGAAACGATTGGCAATGTCAAAATAACCGAAACAAATGTTTGGGCCATTTTGGGGGGAAAACTGAGTTTTTTAGGATATAAATAGACCTAGAATCTACAAAAAAAAAATCATTGCCGGACTTTGGGGGGGACAATGTATTTCAAGACCTATAAAAATTTGCCAGGCAAGAAGTTTGCAAACAAATACAAACCAGTTGTAATTTGCACACTGTTAAAAGGTAATTATGCACAGTTGTGGCGAGTAGGGGGGGCGCGGGGGGAGACATCCCCCCCCATTTTTAGAGGGATATATCGATAAATAAATGTAATGTATAAACAAATTGAAAATTTTCTAAAAATATAACCAAATTCTTTTTATTGACAAGCGAACTTCTGTGACGCCTAATTCATCTACACAAATTGTGCTAAAGACCCGAGAAATAGACAAATTGTGGATGTGATATTTGCGTACGATAAAAAGAGGGCTAATTCCAAAACCGAGACCGGCGGCTACTTGTAACGTCTGTGAAAATCCAGTTTTTATAAACTCAATAGTACAAGTTAAAGTTCATACTAAATTTATGCCGCGTTTGTTACTTTTTTGCTGTCTGGCTATGTCACGTAAAATGCCGTTGCCGAACCAGTGCATTACACATACCCCGCTACCGATTACTCAGTACCCCGCTGAAGGAACAGGTCTGGCCTTACTAGGTACATAATTTTATACAAGTCAATGTACTACCCGGGCTAACATATCAGAAACATATCTTTACGAAAGGAACAATAAAATAATTAATGGAGTAGCCGGCACCCCGACCCGACTTGACACCTCTTGGGTTGTTTACTTCAATTAGTACCATAAATATTGAGTCATTTAATACAAGTGATGAGACCATTTCTATTTTATATTTTCTTATTTCGATCTGAAAACAAGAAAATCGTCTATAACTTTATAAAAAAATCATGCAACTTTGGTACCATTTTAATTTGATTTCTCACGAATTTTTCCGTCTAATTAAATATATTATGACGTGGTTTAACGCCCCTCTGGGGGTTCCTATAAACGTTTTAGATCTATTTTCAGGCGTTTTTCTCAATTCATTATTAGATTGATTGTTTCTTCTTGTCCCGCCCTCCATATATGCCATTTCTTCCTCTGCTATTTAATTTTTGTTATATCTGACCTGACCTAACTTTAATAACTTCCTCATTATTTTCCATTCCGCCATATTCGGACTTTTCTCAATTTTCTATGAATAATAATTAACGTTTAACTTGGTCTTCTGCAATAATATCTTTGGTTTTATAAGCCTAAAGGGCCGTGTTTGTTTTTATTTCGTCTATGCTTTTATTTTTGTTTGATATTGTAACTGCACGATTATTTGATTTTAATCATATTTATTTGTATTCCTATTTCTTTTACTTCTGACATTTTTTAAAATTAGCAGGAAAATACCCAATATTTTACACCCTATGCAGCTATGAATTGCTAAAAATTTCGATAAACATTTTAAAATAAAAAATGGGAAAGATATTTTTTGTTTTGATCTACTTTATTAGTTTTCTATCTTTAAGTTTATTTTCATTTTTAAACGCGGTGTTGTTTTGTTGTTTCAGTTAACGTGGTGGAAGCTTTGCAAGAATTTTGGCAAATGAAACAAGCTAGAGGGGCAGATTTACGTAACGGCGCCCTTGTAATATATGAATCCGTCCCCTCGAATGCCCAACCATACGTCTGTTACGTCACGTTACCTGGTGGATCTTGCTTTGGAAGTTTTCAGGTGAGTTTATTTGATCTTTAGATCTTCGGTAATTTAGTTACATAATTATTTTTTCATGGCTTAAATCCTGACTTTCTTTCTTGAACTCATTTATTGAATGGCTATTTTGTGCTACTATTACTTGACAGTATTATTAATTGTCTTACAGATCGCTTTAGATATAAGAATGATCTTATTCCTCTTATTCTTAAATAAGAAATAATTAGTACTTTAGTTATGTAAATCCTAAATGGTTAAGTATCAAAGAAGTAATATTCTTGAGTATAAATGAAAACTTAGCTTTAGAATAAGGGATAATATGTCCGCAAGGTTCTAGATCGATTATTATTTGAATTATTTATTGACGATATTTCCATGTGTAAAAATGTCAAAAAAATTATATGCATGTGACTTTACTCAAATAAAAATATTTTTCTTAACTTTGTACATTCAGTAGAAAATTATTCAGGTTTATTTTACTCAGATATTTCTTTACTGATGCATGTCCAGTCATGTATTTATTTATTATTTGTAATTTACGCATATTATCTAAAAACATAAGTGGATTTTCTGTTGGACAATACAGTATTATTATAATTATAATAAATAACATTATTTACATGAAGCAAGTATAAATAGTGACACAGAGTATCATCAGCAAAATATTTCGTATAAATTTAAACAAGAAATGTAAAAATATTCTGTGTAAGTAAAATTCTAATTCAACCCTGTTTTACTGGGTGAAATAGGAACATTTTTCTAATTTTTTATCAATAGTATTATTATATACAGTATCAAATAGAGGTCATAAACAAAATTTCGTAGCTTTTTGTTCTAAATTTGGAATATTTTTGGATTAGATGACATTCAAGAGAAGCTCACTAGTTTTTGTGAGAGAAAAAAGTCACCCAATTAGTTTATGAAACAGGTCTTTTTCTGTTGTGCAAAAATAGCGATCAATCCTGTTTGATTTGAATTAAATCGCTTTCCGTTGAATTTAACGGTTTTATTAAAAAAAAAAAAGGTTTAGCGGACTCGTGAATGAAGTCTCGTTATCTTGAGATGTATATCCAAGTACACATATATCGTGATAGTAATCTAATATAGATGATGTATACCATCAAGTGTAGACATACTCCGTTGAAAGATGATTATAATGAGATAATTTGTGAAAGATATATACGGAGCCAAATACTAGTCAACAAGTGTCAAGTCGAAGGAAACACAAAAACGCAGCGTGTGGTTGTCCCTAAACTTACGTAGACGATATAAAAGTCTATAAGTGATCAGGTCAAAGATTTTGATGTCCAATTTGAGCTACAATTTGGACTTTTAAAAGATTCTGTACAGATTTCAAGAGATTTCTTTGAAATATTTAAAAAAAAAATTTTACCTGAACGAGAAAAATAGAAAAAGGTTTGGACAGGGCGAAAACCAAGAGTATTACAGATTGCAAGAACTTTTTCTATTAAAAGTTCCTACTTTGTCGTATTTTAGAATTATATATATTTTTTCAGAATTGCCCAACCAAAGCTGAAGCACGTAGAAGTGCTGCCAAAATAGCCTTAATGAATTCTGTGTTCAACGAACATCCTTCGCGAAGGATATCAGATGATTTTATAGAAAAAGCCGTAGCGGAAGCAAGGTCATCATTTAAAGGTAACAATTTTTTATGTAAATTTAGATCGGGGGTCTTTTTCATTTTGAAAATTTACAATTTATACATAAAATGATTACGTTAATTTTGCAGATTGTTAACTTTTCATTATGCATTAGTTTTGTATGATTATTAATATTTTTTCCCGTATAAAAATTTGAAATAAATAAATTATGACAAAATAATTTTCAATTCTAAAAAAGTTTATTTAAACCTGGCTCATAAGCGAAGAAGGCGGTTAATTGAAAATAGTTTTAGTATATTAGAAGAACGATTTCCTTGTCTCAACCATTTAAGATTATCTCAGCGGTATGCTGCTCTCGTAGTTATTTGTTATTTTAAAGTGACACAACCGTTTCGGCACAATCAACTGGAATTATTACAGTATTTTCTAACTATTTATTAACTATTATATTCTAACACAATCTAGAATTTTCTAACTTAGCTTAACTGTTAAGCTGGCACAACCCTTCTATAACTTTTTCTCTGAAATAATTATGAAGATGATTCTAACGCCCAAGGGAGAATAATTTAAGTTAAGGTTAGCCATATGTGAGTAGAAGGTAATGAAGAGGAGGGGGATGAAAAGTCCTTTATATCTCACAAAGTTATTTATTGGCGACCGGTTTCGACAATAGACACACCATAACTTATCCATGAAGGATTAGCGACAGGACTTTTAACTTTGTGAGATATAAAGGACTTTTCATCCACCTCCTCTTCATTAAAGGGAGAATAAGCTTGACGGAGATAGAAATCAAACAACCCAAGAGGAAAAGGAAAGCAGACCTAGGAAATAAAAAAAACTGAATTTCCAAGTAGACACCGTCACAGGACTTTAAAAAATCGTTGATAGTTTCTGTAAATCTGAAATTGAGTTCTGAACCAGCGCTTGTTAGGAAATGCAACTGGTCGCATAAGAAAACCTGCAGGATCTGACTTTAATAAATAATAGTGCAGCTATTTCAACAATTAAACTGACTCTACACTACCATAAATCTGTTGGTTAGAGTAAAAAGTATTATTATTCTAAGCGCATAAAATGCCTATCGAGCATACTAGAAAATGTGTGTATATGAAGGCTATCGTTAGCCATATGCTTGCTTAGTAGTAATTAAGCAATGTTATTCCTTTAATGAATTCTGTAAACGTCAAATCTCGCTGCGGATAAATAATATTTTTAATTGAACTCAATGTGTAACATCTTGAAAATCCCGATGACATCAAATAATTGGATAATCACATTAAACCATTAAGTTACTAATTTAACCCATTAGAAAATCGTTATTTCAAATTAAACGTCGAAAAATAAAGTAAGATTTTATTGAACAAATTGTTTGAATAATTCTTTCAAATTGAATGAGTACATAAAATCGATTCTTTGACGTCTCTTAAGCTAGCAGAACAAAGTCAGCAGAATTAAAAATCAATACATGGACAATTAAAGGCTCATTAACTGCCCTAATTTAAAATGTTTTGCAATAATGATTGTTCGGCTAGCTTAAACTTAAGTGAGCATAACATGACCGAAAAAGTGGTTGAAACAATAAAAATTGCAATTTTCTTTGCACAGTTATTAACGGCTCATTAAAGGCTAATTAAATGCCCTAATTTGAAATTTTCTGCTCTGCAAATTTTCGCAATAATTACTGTTCTGCTACTAGCTTTATCATAAATGAGCAGAACAGTAATTATTGCGAAAATTCGCAGAGCAGAAAATGCCAAATTAGGGCATTTAATTAACCTTTAATGAGCCGTTAATAACTGTGCAAAGAAAATTGCAATTTTTATTGTTTCTACCACTTTTTCGGTCATGTTCTGCTCACTTAAGTTTAAGGTAGCAGAACAATCATTACGAAAATTCGCTGGCAATTAATTAGCCTTTAATTGCTGCTAGCTTAAGAGACGTGATTATTTGATAATTGCAGCTAGGCATGTTTTTTTTCAACCCATCATTTCTTACTTGATAACTATTCGATATAATATAATATAAAACGACCCTTAAGAAAATACGAAAATGAAGCGTTTTCCGAAGAAATTACCGGAATAAAAATTTTTTTATATGTTAAAGGTGAGAATGAAGAAGCTGACAATCCAAATACAGGCATCGGAGCCTTCAGATTCATGTTAGAATCGAACAAAGGTAGGACGATGCTGGAATTCCAAGAACTAATGACAGTATTTCAATTACTACACTGGAACGGTAGCCTTAAGGCCATGCGCGAGCGACAGTGTAGTAGGCAGGAAGTGGTGGCGCATTATTCGAATAGAGCCTTGGATGACGACATGAGATCCCAGATGGCCTTAGACTGGATAGCGAGAGAGCAGGAGAACGCCGGCTCGCTCAGGAAAGAACTGAATCAAGCGGAAAGAGAGCTCGAGTCCGCAAGACTAGCCGGCCGCGAGCTTAGGTTTCCCAAAGAGAAAAAAGACATCCTTATTTTGGCTCACAGTCAGGTTAGTTTCAGACAACTCTTATTCGATTTTGAGCAAAAAAATTCGTTAGAAATAGATTTTATTTAACTATCTCTAATTTTTACAGTCATTAAAGTATTAACCAGACTGAATCACGTTAAAAACTATTTTATATTTCAGCCAAACTGGACAAGCATTACTGTAAATATTTAACGTTATTTTATTAATAACATTAACTCACTTCATTGTTATTCCTTGAGTCATAAACACTTGATTTTTTTTCTGTCAGTTTGAACTAGTCAAAATAAATCATATTTTTTATTGTTATAACTCTCAACATTTAATAATATTTAATAACATGAATTTAGTAAATCTACGTCATGGTTGAACGTATTTAGCACCCGCCTGCAGCATTAAAAACCGAATGATGATCTCAAATAATAGTTTTGTAGAAACGCGGCTGTCAAAGAGGAATTATTTTCATAATTATGACCACTTTTATGGATATTTTTAAATCTATCTTCAAAAACTATCGTGAATGTTAATTAGTTCTAAATTAGAAAAGAAAAATATCATAAAAATACCCTTTAAAATAACATTTTTTTTAAAACGTACAGGGTACTGCTTCATTTTGAGTTTGAGTTTGCTATTTTTTTGAAGAAGAAAAAATCTGGTACTCAGGTTATTTAAACAACAAAGAGGCGGAATTCCAATTGCGATGGGGATGAGACAAAAGCACGGTAATTCAAATGGAAACCCAACTCACAGTATCATTCCCTTACTCCCTGTCAGATCTGTAAACTAAAAACAAGTCTTCCAACTCGGCTAATCTGCTGGAAAAATGTCTCGCCTCTACCTATTTTATTATTCTCGGCAAATCATACCAAAAAATATCCGGAACTCCACTATCTTTATGGAAGAATTTTGAGGCATTGGCTTTGGAAACTTCCCCACTACGACAATCATTATTTGGCCCCATGGTAAGCATAACCTTCAAACCTTCCTGTATCAACAAAACGCTATTTTACATTAGCCTCCACAGCATCTCAAAAATTCTTCAAAAAACTTTTTCAAATACATAGAGAATTTTTAGATGTGCTGCCATCTATGATTAGAAGAGAGTATTGACAATTATTAAAAGCAAAAAATTCCCGGTGTATTGGGGTTGCATACACAATTTGCATTGTGTGTTGCAAAGCTTTTATTTGACTGATTCTAGTCAAAATGTCACTCTCTTCTTTCGTATCCCTTTCAGAGATTAATACAAAGTTAGAAAACGAGTAAGGAATTTAATTTATCAGATTCGACATCCTAAGACCGGTTTCTGCCTTTCGGCTTCGTCAGTTAGGCTTTTCGAATCCAATAAATAAAATTCCAAACTCGTACAAGTCAGTAGCTATATCCGCTATAAGATAAAATTTTTAGATGTGCTGCCATCTATGATTAGAAGAGAGTATTGACAATTATTAAAAGCAAAAAATTCCCGGTGTATTGGGGTATTGCTTTTAATAATTGTCAATACTCTCTTCTAATCATAGATGGCAGCACATCTAAAAATTTTATCTTATAGCGGATATAGCTACTGACTTGTACGAGTTTGGAATTTTATTTATTGGATTCGAAAAGCCTAACTGACGAAGCCGAAAGGCAGAAACCGGTCTTAGGATGTCGAATCTGATAAATTAAATTCCTTACTCGTTTTCTAACTTTGTATTAATCTCTGAAAGGGATACGAAAGAAGAGAGTGACATTTTGACTAGATCAGTCAAATAAAAGCTTTGCAACACACAATGCAAATTGTGTATGCAACCCCAATACACCGGGAATTTTTTGCTTTTAATAATTGTCAATACTCTCTTCTAATCATAGATGGCAGCACATCTAAAAATTTTATCTTATAGCGGATATAGCTACTGACTTGTACGAGTTTGGAATTTTATTTATTGGATTCGAAAAGCCTAACTGACGAAGCCGAAAGGCAGAAACCGGTCTTAGGATGTCGAATCTGATAAATTAAATTCCTTACTCGTTTTCTAACATAGAGAATATATCCCAATTCTTAAAATCTGCCAAAAATCCACTACCTCTCTTAATCTCGAACGCTCTCTATAGGATGTCCATGTTGCTGTGGTAAAGTATACATTGGTAAAGCAGGTCACTCCGTTGAAATCAGGATAAACGAACACAAGTTATATAAATTCCGCTTCTTTGTACCCGAGTACCTGAAGATTACTTATAATATTCGTCGAAACGTTTCAAACTCAACATGACGCGGTCCAAATCCGGAAATAGTAATATTCTCTTTTTTTATTATTTATTTTACCCTTCTCATATTTGTTTTTTTTTTAGTTGTAAATATGTTGATCAAGAAGAGGAATTTCCATATGATGGAAGGAAGACGTTTTCCAGTTTGATATACCTTCGTTTATCAAACATTATAAATATTTAAAAATGTCGGCAGAACTAATACAAAAAGACGGTCTTAAAACACTTTATTTACCTATTGTTTTTCTGGTATCCTATAAATATTTTATTTTACAAAAAAAACGTGTATGGGTGATACTCTGCTACTCAGAAATCAGTCTATTTGTGTTTTATTCAAGGTTTTCTCCCTAATAGTAAAATTTTTGGACTATCTGTGTAATATGACATTAAAAAATATATAATTTGAATATTATCTTAGTGAATGTCACCACCTCAACATGTGGCATGTGTTAAACAAATTCCAAAAAATATTTTTTCCTTAACTGTGTAGTCTTTGACGAAGGTTTCAAATGATTCAAAAAGGTTCAATAGTCGTCAATAATTAACATTTTTCATTTATTTTAAAAACCACATAAGATAATGTTATATAGAAAAATCAACCAAATTTAAAATAATAATAAAAAGACTTACCAAGAATTTATTCCAGTAAATTCCATTTGCCACCATATTAAACAGCCACTATATTTTATTTTTGCACAAGATCCACACAACAAATTCCTGAAAAGAAAAAATCGTCAAAACTTGAAATCTCGATACCCAATAATATATCTTGTATATACGTGTTTTTAAAAATATTATTGAGTAGTTTGTATATTCAGTTTTTTAAATCTTGGTTTGGGATGGATACCTTGAGTATACTTTAATAACATTTTAATTCTACATTGGGTTTTTTGTTGGTAATTGAGATTAATTAAAGGATTATTCTTTTTGTTAAATATTTTTATGAAGAAACACCCATACGCTTTAGTTGGATTGATATTGGAGAATCATGATGTAAATACAACCAGACCTAAATTTATTCGTCTTGTTTATACTAACTAAAGTATTGTTCGCATTTTAGCCTGTGATAAATGTACTGGATAGATTAAAATAGCATTAAAATGTATTTTTTAAATGGAATGGGTTGCTACTCTAACGAGTTCGTCTTATAAAGTGCTTTGGAGAAAAAAAATAATAAACGCACATGAAAAATATTTTTTTTGTTATTATGTAGTTTAAGCTATTGCTGATTTTATTATATTTTTTTAATGTTGACTGAATACATATCGCTATTGCTGGTATACTGCTGAATGAAGATTTTTATACATTTAATCTAATAAATTTTTTAATATATTAATTTTTTTTTCATTTCATACACCCTTTATGTTCCTGTAGACATTCCCTTGTATAATTTTTTAATTGTAAAATTAGAAATAATGTTTCTTTAAAAATTTGAGAAACAGAAAATTGTCAGATTAAATATGGAAGATGGTAGACTAAAAATAAATGTTAAAAGCAAACTGATACAACATATTTTAAAACTTACATCAATTTCCCATTAAAAGGTGAACATTTCTCCCTAAAATCCTAACGCCTGCTTCCTCTTTGCCGACGATACTACACTTCTAAATTCTCACAAAAATATTGACACCCTTGAAGATGTCAGTAAATGGTTAGTCGACAGTGCTGAGGTATGGTTTACTACAAGTAAATTAAAGGTTTGTTCCAACATAACACAAAACCAGTTTGCGTACTGTCGGGATTCTGCGCAGTCTAGATTTTGTGTTCCAACAAACTTCGGACTCAAACCTGTACAAAAATTTAGTGTTCCAACACAACCAAAACTAATCACAAACCAGTTTATGTACTGTCAAATCTGTTCCTGGGTTTGAGTAGGTACAAATTGTCAAGACTTGCGCAAAACGAGTTTGTAAAACGTCATCCTAACCTGAAAATTTTATTATTGCATTTTTATCATGTAAACATTCATATTATTTAATAGGTACACTTGTGTAAACACATAATTATTATTTAGGATTGTAGACATCCAAATTTATAAATATTTTCATTAGTTTTTGTTATTTCTCAAATTCAAAATTTGACATTGGTTGTGACGTTACTGACAGTATAAAATTTGACAAAAAATTTGTTGGAACACTTCCGAATTGAGTGCCCGATCCTCGACTAATAGTCGTTGACATGTCGTCGACAATAAGTTGTGGACAAGTTTACGCACAGTCACAAAATTGTTGTTGGAACAAACCTTACATCTTAACAACGATAAAACAAAATCTTTATTATTTAGTTCTAACTTGAAACATAGTAACGCAAATTATGCCAATCTTCTGGGAATAACTCTTGACAGTGGTTTAAAGTGGGATGTCCATATAGATAAGTTAGCAAACAAACTAAGTTCACAAATATTCTTACTTAGAAATCTAAAAAAATAAAAAAACATTGACACTGTTTTGATGGCTTACCATTCGTTATTTCACAGTTACCTTACTTATGGTATAATACTGTGGGGAAATGCGTCACATGCCATACGTATTTTTCGACTTCAAAAAAGGGCCATACGAGTCATGACTGGCAGCCACTTTAGAGACTCCTGTCGACTTCTATTTAAGACTCTGAATGTCCTGCCACTGCCATGTATATATATTTTGTACACTATCTTGGAAATCCACAAATCAAAAGATACTCTTTTTTCGAATTCAGATTTTCACAACTATCCCACCAGAGGTGGTGATATAATTAGAACCACACGCTTTCGACTTGAAATATCAAAAAAAAACTCATTAGATGTTCGACTATAAAATAAAATTCCATGCAAGAAAAATTATTTACAATTGCACTGTTTTTATGATATTGAGGAATATTTGAAAAATCCGTGGATTACCTAGACTGAGCAGTGTTAAAAAAAACTATTAATTGTATATATCTGTAATTGTCCATATTGTTTATATTTTACATGTCTTGTTTGTTATTATAAATGTTAGTAATGTAGAATTTCTAAATTATATTTGGACTTGCTAAACATGTTATAACATAAAGTAGTCAATAAAGCTTTCTATTCTATTCTATTCTAATAACCGTTACACCACACTGTCGCTGTTACTGGAACCGTTCCTCGGGAACCCCTGAATTTGGCGGCAGAACGCCACACCCTGGTCGGGCGAGGTTGCAAATGCACGTGATACTTGCCACTCAGTGTACTGTAAAATCGCAGAAGAAAATATACAAATTTTAAAGTGGTATTTTGTGGGCCACTCGATTCGAGATAGATACAATAAATTTAATTATAATTCCCACACAGTCCACCATTTCTCGAATTATTAAAAAATTCGATATGAGATTATTATCTCTGTTTCACAGATTTGGCTATTGTTTAGCACAAAAAGGTGGTTTATTTGAACCTTTATTACATTAGATTCATAGTTTCTATAGTTACATTTTAGTATTTTTTTACCGTTATGTTTTTTAAATCGTAGAAAGTATTTTATTTTCAAAGCCGTTATGGCAAGAAGGAACCACAGCATTTATTTTCAGAAGAGAAATTATTTGTTACATATATTGCAACAAATAAATTCTCGCATACAATGGATCTTCGGCGTCGCAAAATCTGTTCCTGAAAGTCTCACATACACACCTCCACTTCTAACATTTTCGTACTGCTGCCGGTCAGTGCTATTAAGCTAACGCAGACACACGCTCTGCTAGCGAAGAGTAGGGTTACAATAATTTAGAGTGGTTCAATTGAATAATTGATACGTCGTCGCGTAGATGTGCTATATATTCTGCTGGTCAACTTCTACGTGAGCTCTTGTCCAAAATACATTGAAAATCCTATGTTCCGTTGAAAATTTGCCAGATCTGTATACAAATAATAAACAATGGAAAAAATAAGTAAATACACAGTACGGGCACAGTAGTACTGTGGTACGGGCGAGAAAGCCGGTAAGCATTTATTATTTTGATGTTATTAGTAGGTGGGTTTATTATTTCGGAATTATTTCCTAGTGTTAAATCTGCGCAAGATCTAATAGGCCAGTAGATATAGACAATAGACATTAATTCCAAAAGTGTTGAAACTTCGATGTTATATTAGTGCATTAATGAAAACAAACTATAAAATTTTGCAGAAGTCTGCGATGAACGGAACATTGTTTAAATTACAAAAAAGGCTTTATTTTTTTATTTTTACACTCAAAATTGCAAAAGTTCTGCAAACTAGGAATATCGCTAGTAATAATGTTTTACAACATGCATTAAGTTTGCAACCTTTCAACAGCTACGGAACCTTGTTTTTTTCTCATTTGTATAAGTTTTTTATTGTAATTTGTTTAAAAAAATTACAAAAGTTATGCAAATTGGGTAAGTAAACGGAAAAAAACTGTAACATATACTACTAGTACATTTGCAACCATTTCTGAAAAACGGATCATTTATTTATCAAACGTTTTTTCTCCGCGCGGCCATTTTCAATACACACAAGCCTCGAACTAATTACAAAAGTTTTTTATCATGGTTGCAAATAATGAGAATATCGGTCTCAGTGGATATGTAACTTTGCAACCCCATACGAAAAACGGAACCTTAATTTTTTTACTAATATTAGTTCTGCCAATTGCAGTTATAGTCCAGTCAATGAATGGGTTGTAGAGTGCGTGAGCGAACATGCAAAAACGGACTTCAGGGCTATATTTGGAGTAGTTAGGAGGTATAGTTGCCTTTAAAATAAGTTGAACAAATTTTTGATTGTTTTAACTTATTTTTATTTCTAAAGAAATGATATTCATTCATTTTTTATAAATTACTTTTCTACAGATAAGATAACGACTTATAAAAACACTTTCTTTTTCAAGGAATAGGCCAGTAAGTTAAAACGATCAATATCATAAAATTTACTACAAGATTGTTTTATATTCATTTTTTCCTATCTCTTCTGGTTCTAGAGATATTTGCTAGAAAAAAATGCATATTTTTGATAAAAGTTTTTTAACTTATGTTTTTTTTTAATTATTTAGAGGCTAAACTTTTAGTTTTACAGCAAACTTTTTCTAAAAGAAGTTGTAGAGGATTTAACGATCTTTTAATTGAATCGGTAATTTGAGAAACCCCATAAGTCAGTGTTTTTATGAAAATTACTTTTTTATTGCAATACATTCGTAACAGGTATTTGTACACACTGAAGAGAAATCATATCAATCAGCCTTCCCAAAGCCGAGATATGATTGGCCGAAAATCACAGTTAATTAAGAAACCCCATAAGACAGTGACAATTTTTTTGTGTCTCCTGAAAAATTTACTTTCCTTGACTTATGTGCTTTCTCAAATTACCGATTCAAGTGATATATTTATTTATTATTTTAACCTAAACAGTAAATTTCTACATTCGCAAAAAAACTGTACATTCTAATTTTTGTTATTTATTTAAGAGCTATAACCTTCATACCTAAAAAAATATTACTTAAGAAATTAATGTTGAGTTGTCTTGAGTCTCTTGGGGCGAGAGGTAAAAATTTTTTTTTTCAAAACTGCATTTTTTGCTAGCAAATATCTTTAGAACCAAAAGAGATAGGAAAAATGAATTTAAACAATCTTGTAGTAAATTTTATGATATTGGGTGACTTTTTTGCTATGGTGCATATTTTTCTCGCATCTCCTACGCTCCGGGAACTTTACTATATTTATTTCCTAACTACTCCAAATACATCCCTCAAGTCCGTTTTTGCACGTTCACTCACGTACTCTACAGCTCCCTTTAATCGTTCATTGACTGGACTATTATAACAACGACTAATATTTTGAGAGAGATTTGAAACCGTCTGTCTTTTTTCAACGGAACATTTTTTTATTCAATTGTTTTGTTTTTTGTTCGCCATATGACCGTAAATTGGAAACTATTTGCAAATATAGTTTTAAGATTACTCATTGATTTAGGAAAATAGCTGAATAAATTAGTGCAACACAAAAAAGGCGACAGTGGTCCAGTTAAATACTTGATTATCCATAGAGTACATTTCTTTTACGCTGTGCACCTGAATAGGAAACCGCCATGATTATTGGTTATTGAAAAATAACCAATATCCAATGGACGTCTGAATAAGCCTGAATACCTGTTATAAAATGCCTAGAACAAATAGGTCTATTATTCACTTGGCTTTCGTTCATAGACAACGACACTTAAATGATCCCCTCAGTTTGTCAAAACAGCAGAACGCATTGAGCATTTAATATAACACTTCAAAAATGTGGCATTTTCTATTTATTTCTTCCGAATAAATAATTTTAAATAAAATCTTTCTGTTTACATATGAAACTAACGTTGTGTCACAAAGTTGTGTGCCTCCGAGCAAATATGGCCTGTCACGTACGTCATCCTGGGATGGTCTATTCAATCGGTTTGACATTTGAGTAAGCCTTTTTGGGTGCCTTTATTCTTGGGTATCTCAGTCAATAAGCACTCAAATCACCAAAAACTTCCAAAAATTATACAATGAATAATAACCCGACGTCATCAACAAGCGCAAACAATGAGAACAAATAATATAATTACGATGGAATACGAAAACCATGTTACATCAGAACTCGATGAAACCCGAATTATTATTATCTATTTTTGTTAGTCGGAGTACTGTTGTAAATATAAACAAGTAGATGTTGGCTTCAAAAACAAGGATTCGTTACTCGTCATAAGCGACACTCCCTCTCGCGAGAATTTCTGTACTAATATATGTGACATCCTTGAGTTTTGGATCATATTAATGCATATAAAATAAAGCGATTGTTAACAGTTAAAAAACCAAAAACTAGGTAAACTTTATCTAAAATCGAGAAAAAACACTTAAAAACACACGATTTCAATGTAAACAAAATGAACTAATGTCACATAAACAGTTTCCGGTAGTCACCGACGTGGCGCTGGCATCTTAAGCCGAGAAGCGTATAGAAAGACATCTCTATCTATATTATTACTATGAGGTATCGCACATCTCTACCATCTTTATCTCGGCTGACGGCTGACAGAATCCAGGCTGGGGGTGGATTACACCTGTAAGGAAAATGTGTAGTGTATTGACGCCAATTAGATTATTATTTTAGTTTAGTATGTATTTGTAATGATTTGTTTTAGTCGAGTCAAGATGTAACTTAGTAGACATTTACTTCCATAAATAAAACAACAATAGAAAACCGAAATCATTACTGGATGCAAAATAATTTTAATAATGAACTACCGCTGTCTTACGTTTATTCTGGTTCATTATCCAGTTGTTGTTCTGATAGCTGTTGGAGTCTTTTCAGGAACATGTATTATCATACCACTTACTTTAAGTGTTCCTTGGCCAAGCTTCAAGGATCCGGAATTGGTATGAATTGTATTGCATGAAAATTAAAACAATTTTATATTACAATAAACATACCTTTAATTTTCTTTTTTGATATGAGAATGTATTTTTAGGGCTTCTCTACAAGAGGTACAGAAATTGCAGACCGCCTAATTACCTGGACAAATTTAGTGAAATCTACAGGTACTTATGGAGAATTTACTAGAAATCCAAAGGAAGTTAAAGAACTTTTAAAAAGCAGAACTCAAACTTATAACAATCTATCTAGAGCAAAATCTACATTGAAACCCAGGCAAAAGAAAATTAAAAAACCACCAAAAAGCAAAGGAAAACCTGTTTATGGAAGTGTAAGTAAATATTTATTTTATTTAAAATTAAAATCAAAAAATTGTGATTACAAAATTCCATGTAGTGTAATAAATGCTATAGACCGTTTCAAATAATGATTAATGAATATTAATCATACATTAAAATCAAACAATTCGAAAATACAATGAAATTCTTCAACTAGATTATTAAAAGAACCGAATAATTATAACTGCAAAGTTAAAGAAGCACCATTGATATGCTTAAATAGTAATGAATGTGTTTTGAATTGTTTGATTGTCATTTCAAAAAGAGTTTTTCTTCTGATAATATTATAAAAACTTCAGTTATGATGAAGTATAAATTTCCCGGAAACATCACGTGTTCCATGTTATCATATTTTGCGAAATTTATTTATTTTAATGGATTGACCATTTTTACAATCTTAAATTACTATAAAATACAGAGAAAATGTGATATACACTAAAAGAAAAAAAGAAGAACCTTAGAATAATAAAATAAAATAATTAACACTTACAAATCAGTCACATTTACAATTTTTTTACTGCACGTTTAAATACTGAGGCAGACGTTCCAAATATCTCAAGTTCATGTAAGTGTTCATTTGCCTCACGTAATAACCTGGTAATTGGTTCATTTTGCCCATAGTTAGTATAGTGAAATGGAATGCTGAAAATATCTGGATTACGGGTTCTCCAAGTATTAACACTCAAGTTAATTAAGCTAAGAATATCAGCCTTTTGTATATTACCACTAAGAATATTATGCAACAAACACAAATCTGCTTCCAATCTTCTATGTTCTAGCGATGTTATATTCAAAGACCTAAGTATGTCTTCATACTCGTATCAGTCCCTAGTGAGACCCATTTGGTATGCACAAACACGTAGAAACTTATTTTGAACTCTTTCGATCATCTCAATATAGACATTACATGAAGGAGACCAAACCGTAGAATCATATTCAAGAATAGATCGCACTAAGCTAACATAGAGTAGTTTCAAAAATGTTCGCTGGTTCTCAATACAAAGCCAAGCATCTTTAGTGATTTAGAAAAAATTTCATTAATGTTATAACTGAAAGTCAGCTTACATTCAAAATAAACTCCTAAGTCCTTTATAGTGCTTTTTTCTTCTAGCATTACATTAATAATGCAATATGGATAAAGAATTGTATCTTTAGATCTAGAAAAAGTAATTTTAAAACATTTTTTTACATTTAAATAGAGAACATTTACACCCGGGTGAAGTTGGCACCCCCAGGTGAGAATTTGGAAAAAAAGACTATTGCGTAATTTTGCCCAAGTTATGCCCAGTATTGCCCAATAGTTGCATTTTTTTTGACCCCCCCCCCCTTAACAAATGAGTCAAAACTCGAATTTCTATGGTGTGGCACCACCATAAACAAATATCACGAAATAAAGTAGCCCAGAATTATGCCCAATTTTGCCCAACCAAAAAAATGTTTGCCTATCTATAGAAAAGTACCAAAATGGAAAAAATTGCATCATTTTAGTTTTGCCCAGTATTGCCCAATACTCCGTTTATTTCGCGCAGCCTCCCTTAACCCATGAGTCAATAGTCGAATATCTATGGTGCGAAATCGATAAATTGATGTGAGCCATAATTTTGTCCAAGTTATGCCCATTTTTGCCCAACACTTATTTTGCGCAGCCTTTTTTAACCCTTTCACTGTCGGCAACGCGGCTTCCGCGTTGTGATAGGTTTCACCCATGTGCCGGCAACGCGGCTACTGGATTCATTTTATGGTTTGTGTGTGAAGGCACACAGTAGACAGGTAGTATTGTGTTGTGGTTTCTAAAAATTATTTGTATTCTATTAGGCTAAAGGGTTGCCGGCACATGGGTGAAACCTAACACAACGCGGTAGCCGCATTGCCGGCAGTGAAAGGGTTTAAGGGGGCTGCGCAAAATAAACTAAGTGTTGGGCAAAAATGCAGTTAAGATCCCTTTGTAATGAAGCAGCATCATGTATATTTTTAATGACTTTAATATTTTAAAATCATCAGCAAATATTAAATGATCACTATTTTTTATTATAAGTGATACATCATTTAAAAATATGTATGTGACCCCTGTGGCACACCTGAGGTAACTTTTATTTGCTGAGATACACAGTTACCAAATTTCACATACTGATACTTATCTGACAAATAATTACTTATCCAGCAAAGCAATTTCTCACCAAATCCATAACCGTTCAATTTATCAATACGTAATTCATGGTTAACTCTATCGAAGGGTTTAGAAAAGTCTGTATAGATAGAGTCAACCTGAAATCTAGATTCCATTGCATTAGTAATTAAATTATTATAGAGTATTAAGTTGGTAGATGTAGACTTCCCTTTTGAAAAACCATGTTGATGATCATTTATTAAATTCCTACATACTAAATAATTATTTACTAAACAATCAAAAAGTTTTGGTAAGACTGATTGTATGCTGTATGCAGACGGTACGATAATTTTCAATATTGTTTTTAGAGCCTGATTTATGAATTGGTGTTAAGAAACTATGTTTCCAGTAACTAGGAAATGTTCCTTTGTCCAAAGATAAATTAAAAATAAAATGAATTGGTTTCACTAATGTAAAGATGCAATGCTTTAAGAAATAAGCTGGTAGGCCATCCGGCCCAACGGTTAATTTCCAGAGAGAGCATTTGTAAAATATTTTCAATAATATATATTTCAATATGGTAACCACTTATATCAATGGATTGCTCATAATTGAAATGAGGTATCTGATTGATTTTAACTTCGGAATAAACACTTGAAAAAAAGTTTGTGAATAGATCTACTGTGTCTTGATTGCTCTCAGCTATGTTATTGCCATAGTGCATATTAGATGGTAGATTGTAACATTTTCTTTTATTGTTAATAAATTTCCAGAAAGATCTAGGATCAGAGACTATGTTATTTTCTGTTGTATTTAAGTATTTTTGATGAGTAATTTGAAAGTTGTTTACATTGGTTCCTAACTGAGAGAACATAAAATAATCTTCCAATCTACCAAATTGCTTATAGTGTTTGTGCATTCTTTTCTTCTCAATAATGAGATGTCTAAGATTGGAATTAAACCACAAATTGTCCGGTTATCTGTTTCTATACTAAATTGTTATTATTTTTTGTCATTGTCTATTTTTTGAAAACGACTTGTGGATAAAAAGTCAAAAATTCAAAACATTTCAAGAAAGGTTGTATAGATCAATGTTTTTAAATAATCTGAAACAAACTGATCACTTTTACAACACTTTGTATATTTGTAGTTAATGACCAAAACTGTGATTATTATATCAGCTCTTATTTATGAGATTGATTTGACAAAACTTAAAAAATAAAATTACATTTTACCATATCTGTTTGCTCTAGGTAACTTTTAACGAAGATAAAAATTCAAGCACTGCTCTGGCTGAACTTAACAGATGGAAGAGTGTTCAACACTTAGAACCAAACAATCAGAAAAATTTTGAAGAAAATTTTTTTTGTGGCAATCCAGGTAAATGCAATATTTATTTTATTTATTTATTTATAAGGTTATAGTGTTAAAATTAATTGAACTTTTCAGTTATTTTCTTTATTTATTTATTTCTACAATAATGATAGTTTTGCATTTTGCTTCTATAATCCATTGTATATTTATTAACAATTACGTTTTATTCTTTTTAGATGAAAGATATGCTCACTTAGTTATTAGCACATACAACACAAGAGACTTATTTAATTTAGCTGATCTGTTATCCCTTTGTCGATTAGAGCATCAATTAATTGGTATTCAACCTTATGAAGATTTATGTATTCAAAATGCATGGAAAAAATGTTGCAAGCCATGGTCCCTTCCGAATTTCGTCGCATTTTTCAACAGAAAAGCTTCTTGCCTAGCTATAACGGTAAAATAAAGTATATATTGTAACGGTTGACTAAATTGACTAACTAAATAAAGAGAATATAAAACTTGTTAATACTATTAAAATAACTATTTATTTTAATTGAATTAATCACAGGACAGAATGTAATTTAGAAAATAATGTTTGAAACTAATTTTAACGTAGTGATTGTAAAAGAAAATATAAAATTCCAGATGTTAGATTTTAACATGTTAATCCCATAAGAGATTTTCATCAACAAATTTAGGATATTTACAAATAATATATCAAAGATTTCAATAGCAAAATTTAAAGTAATATAATCTCAGATAAGTCTGCAATCACAATAACAATGAAAACATTATTATTTTAAATATTTGAAGAAAAAAAAAATTTAAACTTAACCTCAAATTTCAATATCATGATATATCAACATGATCAATTCAAATTCAAGGGAAATAGAATAAATCGGAAAAATACAGTAAAAAAGGCAGTAGTAATAATAAAGTTTGATGGAATTTAAGAAATCGATAATGACGAACAGAAAAAGTCTCTGTATAAATTTAATATAAGTAGGAATTGTAAGTAAATTACATCAAAATCATTCATTTTGTCTCTAGAATGATTTGGTGATAATCAAAAATTATATAAATATTCATAATTTTTGAATTTTATAAAAATTAAGTAAAAAAACTGTCAAATTCTAATCTAGTGAGCTATGATTTGACGGTTTATAAAAACTACTTCTCGCTGTCAAGCGAGACTTTTCACCAATATCTCTTGAACAGTTCAGTCCTCGTAATAAGAAACAAAAGAAAACAAATCAAAGCAATACTGATTGAAGATAAAAATTAAAAGAAATTTACCTGTCAAAATAAGTGAGGTTATATTTTTGTTTTGTAAATGAAGAAAATTTTTTCACATTCAAGAGAAGTCCAATTATTTAGTTCATCGTTGTTCCTGTTAAGTAATCCAGATCCTGTTACATTGTGACTGTACTATCCAAATCCAGTTGTATCCTGTATTAATTTATCCTATTCCTGATTTTGATTACTGGAAGATATCGTATCCGTCCCATCTTGAATTGACTAGGAGAATAACCAGAATTAAAAAAGGTCTAAGTCTTATGAAAGGTACCTATTTACTATATTAAATATCGATATTTAAAAACATTTCAAAATAAAAAAAACCAAGGCAACAAGTATTCTACTTAATTAGATTAGATTTTTTTTAACTATAACTAAATCATTTAAATTGGAATAAGGTAATAGAATAATCATAAGATTTGTATTAAATTTGATTTTGTAAATAAGAAAATTATTTCACTTACCTTAATCTGGCAAACAACTCTTCCACATAAACTAAAAGGTTAACCGTTATTTATTTTGATTATTAATAAATGTTTACATATTTTTACTGAGTCGTTATTATCGATTTTTACAATCAAGCGGCCAAAACTGAAACACTACCTGGGATTAAGTCTCTTAATTTTTCTACTGGATAGTAGATGGCGCCCAAAATTATCAACAACAAATAATTACATTCTGTCTGAGATTACGGCAGAAGGCAATAAAAATCAATAGTAATTTAATAGGTTATGTACTAAAACTAAAATTCAAATAAATCAAATTAAATATTCAATAAAAGTAATTTTTTCTCACATTTACTCACACGATAGTACGTAACAATATACATTAATCCGTACAACTAAAAACTACAAAATACTTAGCTTATATTTTGATACAGATTTAAAGTAATACTGTTGAGTAACAGATGTTTTTGGGAGTTGATTTTGTGGACTAAATGTGTAAATAAATAATTAAATCAAAACTCAGTGATAATTTTAGTCGCCTAAGATTTTTCTTAAATTGTAGGCAGAAGACGTGGAAAATACAAAAAACCTTCTGATGCAATGTTCCCGGTACTTTCATTCTAATGAACTTAACTCACAATGTTTTTCAAATGTACCATACAATTGTGGATGTTTACACCATGATGCTGTATTTAATGTGCTCAATTATATTACCTCCACATCGTTTTTACCTGCAAACGTAAGCCTAATAATTTATCTTATTTGATCGTTTAACAGTAGACACAGTTATGAATTAAAAATAAGTTTGTTTTAGGAAACTGTTAATGCTCACAGCGTAAATGAAGTGATGATATTTTTGCCACTAGCCTGCAGTACTGCTATTATTCCTTATTACAATAACCTATCATCAGTTACGTTGGATTATGATGGACTGAAAATAGTGGCTATTAATTTTGGTATAAAGAGTTCAGTATTTGACATGTATCTGATAAGAGATACATATCTAATGGGATCTGGAGTTTGTTTTGTCTTTCTTTGCATTTGGGTATATACCCGGTCATTATTTTTAACATTGGTGACAATAATTATAATTTTATGCTCATTAGCCATAGCCTATTTCGTTTACAGCATTGTATTTGAAATAAGGTTTTTTCCATTCATGAATTTACTGGCGACAATTGTTGCTATAGGTAAGTAATTAGCTACAAAATTTAGTTGATAAATTGTATTTTTTTATATTGACAGGTAACTTTTGATGACTTATGTTTAGCTCTAGCTTTTCTTACACTTAACCAGTTAAACTAAATCAATCTTTAATCGTACTTTTTAAGCACTGCAATTAGCCGAAGAAATCTAAAATTGACCAGCAATGTCAAGATCTATATCTGTAAAGCTAGAAGGCTGGGTCACCCCACAGCACGTAGGCCACATTTGGCCCATTGTGCATCCTTCTGAGGTTGAGCCTTCCTTCCAGCTCGTCAGCCAGCCTACTTGATTAAAGTAGGTGATGACGTCGCCTGAAGGTAGTTGGCATGTGTTAGCCTCTGCTCGCCGAAAAGAAAATGTAGTAATATTTCTTATGGTACCCTCTTTTGCGGCGATGGCAATAGCAGTGAACTCTGTTTGAGCTACACTGGCATTTGAACCCATTGCCCATTTTATATTAAGATTCAGAGATGTGGAATAAATTCCACTTCTCATTTGTTTTAGACCCATCGGTGTAGGTTCACAAGGCATCTGCTGCCAATGTAGCCTCTTGTACGTTTTTTATTATTACCCTGTAGGGTCTGTGAAAGGCACATCCTGGTGCAATCGAATCCGAGTTGGCTTGTAGCAGTGGGACCTCGTGCCACAAGTCACACCTCGACTTACCGGATCCTACATCTGTAAAAATGGTTTTTGTTTTAAATCAAATAATATCAACGACGACGGTGGCTCAGCGGAAAAACGCGTTTACATTTCAGTATATGCTATCAAGTGGTCTGTCCATTCCCTGGTTCGTGCCCCGGTCTAAACAATGAGATATAAATTTTCATTGCCTATTTCTACCGTTTAGGAATATGATCTGTTCTCGTTCGTAATACGTCCCCGGTCACTATTCCGACGATATGTGTCCAGTCCCACCATTCGTATTGGTTTGTGTGTTCTGTAGTCTGAGAGCACCATGCCTTGTCTCCCCTTGTACCACAAAGTGGAGAGGAAGCAATCCCAATAGTGTCTCCATGGCTAGAGTAGACGTTGACTTTATTGCCCCCGTGATTCCAAGACATGCAAGCCTTTGCACCTTGCTTAGTCGTGTAATTGCTCCTATTTGAAGTGTCTTTGGCCACCACACCAGAGAGGCATAGGTAATGGACGGCATAACCACCTTGTTGTACAACCAGTGCAACATGTGTGGTCTTAGTCGCCATTTTTTCCCAAAAGAGCGTCTGGCTATAACTAGTGCAGTCACTGCCTTTTTGGTTGTGTTTTCCAGATGTTGGTTCCAAGTGAACTTGGACGGGGGGAGTACATTATTATTATTATTATTATTATGATAAGTAGGTAAGCTGTTTTTCTAAGCATGTAATTTGTTCTCAAAAGTTTCATTGCTTAAGTGTAAGACTAGGTTCAGCTAAGGAACTTAAAGAAAGATTTCAATTGAATAATTTTCTCTATAAACTATTTAAAACATGTTTCAGTAGGAGCCTACCGCGGTTTGTTTTTTATTTTGGTTAATATCATCCGCTTTGACGTGACAGAAAGAAAATTTGTTCAACTCGCTTTACAGGGTGTTGTTTTTACAGGATCAATAAAAACAAAAAAAAATACGGTCCTGGAGTTTCAACCGTATTGAATAATACTTTATATCGAGTAAAATGAACTTTCCTTATGATTTTTGTTGAAAAATGATGATGTGCTATCGATGTAGTGAATCCATTAAAATTAATTTTTTTTCAAAGTTTTA
Source organism: Crepidodera aurea (assembly GCA_949320105.2). Taxonomy (NCBI): domain Eukaryota; kingdom Metazoa; phylum Arthropoda; class Insecta; order Coleoptera; family Chrysomelidae; genus Crepidodera; species Crepidodera aurea. Next base: position 15,635,362 of record OX439478.2, read on the forward strand.
TTTTTTTCTGCAGAAAACAAATACTTCCGCGTTCATTTTTTTTAAGTGTTGCTTAGTATCGTTCTTAAGCTTTAAAGTGAGAAAAATAATTGTCTGATCTAGCTTACGTAGGGAGCATACTCAGTACGCAAAATTTTATGTCTGAGATTTTTACATTTAGATATTTTTTAATACCAGATATGAAATGGCCTTGGTCCATAGTACTTATGGTTGGACTATATGTACAGTTCGTCGTGGGACACCCTGTATAATGAAAAAACCAAATTTTCGATTTTGTTTTCGAAATTGTGGACTTAGCATACACTTTAGAGCAGCAAATATTTTTTTATCGTTTTCTACACCTTTAAAGTACCTAAGAGCCTAGTTTCAGCGATATCACATTTTGATCTAAATGTGGCTCTGGCAACTGGGCTATTATCTTTTTTGATATTTTAGGTATTGGTTCTGATGATGCTTTTATATTTTGTAAAAGCTGGGAAATGCAAAAACTAGATCAGGAAGCTGCTTTGGAACAAATCATGACTAAAACATTGCAGCATGCGTCTGCGTCATTATTTATCAGCGCATTAACAACTGCAGTAGCATTTTTAGGTTCTTATGTTTGCGCTGTAACAGCAGTTGCTTGTTTCAGGTATTTATATATGTTTAAGTTAGTTCATTATTTCTTACTGCAGTGGTTCTCAAACTGTGGTACATGTACCACTGGTGGTACATTAAAATATTTTAGTGGTACAATTCTTACAGAAAAAAAGTTAAATGAATGTAAAATTGCGCCCCTTTTAACATTTTGTTTTAATCTTTTTTTCAACTTTTCAACTTTAACAGCTCTAGCTTTAATATTGAAATGACGACTTTTCCAACAGCTTCGAACAATTTCACGACGCATTGATTTTTAATTTCATATTTACGTGGTACAAAATTTGATGTTTCATATTTATGTGGTACAAAATTTGAAAAGTTTGAGAACCCCTGTCTTACTGTATTTTTACGCTCTATAATTGGTCAACAAACTGTTAGTTGACGAAATTCAAATTCAAAAACGTTTTCAACAAACTTTGTGGTAGACAAGATGCCATTACTGAAATTTGGAAAAAATATAGCAAATGGTCCAAATGAACAACGTGAAAAAGTCACTCTATGATTAGAAACACACATTTGAAAGGACTCTTAAAAAATATCCATAATCGTAATCAAAACGCTTATTAACGAGGCAGTCCTAATCCAAATTGATGTACGCCCCTTAGGGTTGGGCCGTTTAAGGTGATTTTTTTTTAAATGTTCGTCATAAAATTCCCTATCGATCCCTCTTTCTCGATTTTTGCTTGGGGTCTTCATTTTCGCGGAATTTTACTCAAAAAAAAAAAAACTAGATTTTTCGCACAAAAACGACCCTACGGAATACGAGATTGAGATTTTGCCGGACTTTTTTTATGGGGAAATGCTCTTAGAATTCGGGAGAAATTTTCCGTTGGCCTTAAAATGGCCACAATAATCCAAAAATTTTCACATATCAGAAATCGTTCTACTGAAAACTGGGAAAGTATTGGAAAAAATTCTTATCTGACAAAAATTATTTGTACACATTCGCGGAATCCGCAAAAATTTTTCAAGAACTTTTGGGCATATTTTTGGACATCTATTGCGAGTTTAGATTTTTAATGGGGAAAATCTCTGTATGTGGCCATTTTTTTGGATGTCCAAAAATGTGCCCAAAAGTTTTGGAAAGATTTTTGCGGATTCCCCGAATGTGTACCAATAATTTTTGTCAGATGAGAATTTTTTCCAATACTTTCCCAAGTTTTCAGTAGAACGATTTCTGATATGTGAAAATTTTTGGATGATTGTGGCCATTTTAAGGGCAACGGAATATTTCTCCCCGAATTCTAAGTGGACAGTCTTGTAGGGTTTTCCAAGACGACCATTTCCCCATAAAAAAAGTCCGGCAAAATCTCAATCTCGTATTCCGTAGGGTCGTTTTTGTGCGAAAAATCTAGTTTTTTTTTGGAGGCAAATTCCGCGAAAATGAAGACCCGAAACAAAAATCGAGAAAGAGGGATCGATAGGGAATTTTATGACGAACATTTAAAAAAAAATCACCTCAAACGGCCCAACCCTAAGGGGCGTACATCAATTTGGGTGGCACAGCGGCGCTCGAAAAATACCAAAAATGCCGTTTTTGGCACATATCTCGCGAAGCTGAAGGCCAAATTTATTAACAATTTTTTTACAAGCTTCTCTTTATGTATAAATTCGAAAAAATTAAAAAAATTGACTTAGCTCTTACATCCATTAAAAATTATAATTTCACTCCATTTAATCTTGATCTACATATTAAGTTAATAATTATTTATTTAACATTTCTCGTTTTAATTTTAATAGAATCATTTGTTTTTCTAGCATCTTTGCTGGTACGACTGTAATCATAAATTATTTATTGATGATGACTGTATTCCCTGCTTGTCTTGTGATTTGGGAACGTTCCTGTATGTCAAACCAGGCATGTTTTAAAAGCTGCACTATGACTTTGTATCATAGATGGTGCTGTATCAAGTTAAGGCTAAACTTATCTGATGGATGGTGCAAGTACTTCAACTTAAACAAAATATTCAAAGCAAACGAAAACTGGATTTTGTCGTACATAATAAGATACAAATATTTTTGGTGCATACTTATGGGCACTTTAAGTGTTGCAAGTGGTTTTGTAGTATTTGTCTATCCAAAAATGCAGCTTCCTGATTCACAAGAATTTCAGTTATTTGAATCATCACATCTTTTCGAACAGTATGACTTCAAATATAAGAATCAATTCTGGTTTAATCGTCCTGAAAAGGTAAAGTATCGCAATCTCATACTAACTGTTTTCCACAATTTTTATACAAGAAACAAATCTATTCTTGACTTAGTGTATAGTTAGGTTAGAAGTAACTTTCTAACCACTATACAGAGTCTCAAAAACTGTTTACACGAAATCTATTATATGTAATACACTGTAACGGTTGACTAATGCGAAGAATTAAATAAAGATAATACAAAGCTTATATTAAATATAAAGAAAAATAATGACACAAATAAATTAATCAAAACCAATAAATAACTATTTATTTTAATTCAAATAATCATTAGACAGAATGTAATGTAGAAAATAAAGTTTGAAACTAATGTTAGAGTAGTAATTACATAATAAAATATAAAATTTTAGATATCAAATTTTAATATGGAAATCCCATAAGGGATGTTCATCGACAATTTTAGTATATTTACAAATAACTTAGCAAAGATCTAAATAGAAAAAGTTAAAGTAGAACAATCTCAGATATGCCTGCGATCACTACAACAATGAGAACATTGCAGGTTGTTTTAAAGTTCAATTTTATTTTTTATTAACTTTAAAACACTGTAGCTTTTTATTTTGAATAAACTTATTGATAATTAAAATGATTTTAATCATATTAGAATTTAAATTCTGGTTCAATATCTTAATTTGTTTTTAAATTAAAATAATAATAGTACTTTATTGACAAAACAGTCAAATGACCATCGACCGAGGTCCTTCAGCCATTTACTTTAACTATTAAATAAAAAAAGTATTCGTGCTTTGGGGGGGCGGGTCGTGACTCGCCCTGGATGCGCGCCTGAATAAATGACACATCACTTTCACAATGGAGCACAACACTTCAACGTTATTAGATGAGTTGCACGGACTTTCGGTTCGAATTTCATATTTTCTCTACCGAAAACAAACGTCAACAATTCATTTTACTAATATCGTGCAAATTTGATCACTAAAAGAACTTTAATATTATTGTATCGTTATAATAGTCTCTTCTTTCCTATGTTTACAATGCTAAGTGCTGCGACTTGCCGGCCATCTTGCTCAGTTCGGCTATTCGCCACCGGTGGCGTCCATCCTACTACTGGTCTCAATAGTAGAATATTAAAAACGTTATATCTATTTTTGAGTAGCTTTATAGGTGTTTTTTCATTTCATTTCATTGTCGGGGTAATATATAGTGTGTAACATTACAATAGTATTTGAATGAAAAACAGTTTTCCAGTTTGAGGGAGGTTTTGCTAGTTTTAAAAATCTATTTTTATCCATATGTATTTGTAGAATATTTTAAAGAATTATTGGAATTTACATTTTTTATCAATCATTATAAGCACTTCACGAAAACTTGGAACTGTACAATTATGAATTATTACTTTATTTCAAATTTATTTTTCTCGAAAACGTATTTGTTCAATTCAGAAATTTTTTTGCAAATATTATTTCTGAACTGATATTCACCAAATTAATTTACATACATTTATTTAGAGGTTTGGCTGTAGTTCAAACTTGTATGTCGTACTCCCCAATTTTTATTTTTTTCTATATTAGATCCTGTAATTGTATCAAATTTTAAGTCTTTATGACCCTTACTTTCATTTTTTTCCGCTAAGGGTTGGGGTTACTTTTTAAAATTTCTTTCGTTATTATATGCTTGAAGTTCTATTTCACGTTACCATTTTATATCAAAATTCTGATTATCGATAACAGTAGTTTATTATCTCTTTTCATACTTTTTTGTAGGATGATCAAGTGAATTACAAACTACCACTGCGTTTTGTATGGGGAGTTCTTCCGATTGATAACGGTAACCCCTTAGATCCAACGCGTTTAGGAACTTTAACATTGGACCCAGATTTTGACATGTCAGACCCAGAATCACAGGAATGGTTATTAAACTTTTGCCAGAGTGTAAGGCAACAGCCTTTTTACCACTCGATGATTGGACCTCTATTACCAAATTGTTTTGTGGAAACCTTTATGAATTCAATGAATAGAAAATGTTATGATGCTTTCTTAAATATGGATAGAACACCTTGTTGTGAAATTTCAAAATTTCCTTTTAACAGAACTGTATTTAACGAATGTATTGAAAATGAAATAGGAGATATATTTAGCACACCGACAAATCTTTTGAATCCAGGCATGGGCGGTCCAAAATTTTCAAAAGACCAAAATGCGACAATAAAAGTTGTAGTAATAGAATATGACAGTGCATACAGTTATACAATGTCATATGAAGAAATGGATAGTTTTTTTAATGCCGTAGAATCATGGATGATTGCGCAATTAAAAACGGCTCCTGAATCACTGAAAAATGGTTGGTTTGTAAGCGATTTGGCTTTTTATGATTTACAGCGTGAGCTTAATGTAAGTATTGAAATAGCTGTTGTGATATCGATGGGATTGGCTTTGGTAGTATTATTTTTATCTACACGAAATGTTCTTACAAGTTTGTTCGCAATTATAACAATAATAAGTATTATAGTTGTAACCATAGCAGTATTAGTATTATCAGGGTGGAAACTGAACGTTTTAGAAGCCACTGCTATATCATCTGCTATAGGTCTTACTGTAGATTTTAGTTTACATTACACTGTAAATTATCGTATGTGTCCAGAAAATGTTGCAATTAATAGAGAAGCAGCTACTAAATATGCACTTGATTACATGGCTGGTCCTGCATTTATGGCAGCTATAACTACTGGTGCCGCTGGAGCATTTATGTTGCCATCTTTGATTCTTCCTTATATACAGATTGGAATGTTTCTCTTGATAGTAATGTGTGTCAATTGGATTTATTCCACATTTATGTTAGGTTCTATGCTAGCTATCGGAGGACCCTCTAAAGACTGTTGTCAGTTTAACTGGTTCAATCTAACATCTCTATTTGGCAGACCACAACCTGTGCAAGAAAGACCATTGCCACCTCCATTTACTCTAGCTAACGCTGACAGTCACGAATTGGAGTCTTTAACTTTCTCTAAAGAACAAACTAATTCTCCAAGACCTTTAAGACGTTCTTTGAGCGTAGGTGGAGTTAGATTCACTCCTAAATATACACTTACAGATCAATCTCCTTCAGCAACCAGTGCTATAACTATCATTTTGACAGATGACAATTAAATTTAAACTTAGGACTAATTGTTCTGTGATATATTTTTAGTTCAATCTTTATTGATGTAAATGCCATTTATATCATTTTGTTCAGATGGCATTTCAAAAATACTTATAAAAATATTTAAAAATTATTATTTACGCATAAATTAATACTCTTACTCTTAATTTAAACTACCTTTATCCAAAATATTTTGTGATTTGAATAGACAAAATGAATGAATGAATTTTATATCGAGAACGCACATAAAACATGGAACGAATTATTTCAGAATATCAAAAATATTTCTAACATTGTGATTTGTAAATTATTCATTTTCTATTTCATTTATCATTGTCATAACGTTATATAATAGTACGGCATACCGTAACCAAAATGGCCTGTTATCGCCACAAGATTTATTCAAGCATAAGTCGATAGATTTACACAAATACAATAAAATTTTCCCATGGCAAAAAGTTCTACAGTTACACGGTGGTCCTGTAATCGATTTTACCTACGGCCACTATAGAAAACAGGCAAAAACACACGACACACAGCCTCGGTATATAGCTCATTACGCACGGTAAACAAATTGCACGGTTTTGGTAAACAAAACGCACAGTTTATAGGTAGTGATCGCGTAATGATTATAAGATAAATACTGTTTAAAAAAGAATATCTACATTTTCAATATGTCAAGTGATAGTGAGGCGGGAATCTATTGGATTTGAAGAGAAAGTAAAATTGTTCAAAAAATCTAAAGATGCAATAAAATACAGGGTATCCCATTTGAAGAAATTAAGTACCCTGTCATAAGTTCAGACTTTTTGGCACACTGTATATGGCCGTACCCAGACAGCATCGGATATTCCATGAATATTCATAGAATATTCTCTTTGGAATGTGCTGCTGGCGAAAATTTTAGATATTCCCGGAATACCCAGAATGTTCCAGGAATATTCTAAAAAGAATGTTCCGGGAATATTCTAAAAAGAATATTCCTATATCTTCTGACAATATTCCTTGTATATTCCACGAATATTCAAGAATATTTCTCATATTCCCGGAATATTCAGAATATTCAAGAATATGATAGTAATATTCCCTAAATATCCTAATGGGTTTTCAAAAAAAAAATCTCTTTATTTCTCTTTATTTTCCAATATGCTTTCTACATGATCCAACATTTGTGTATTTTTTATAGGAAAGTCCAAAAAGAAATCCAACATATTGGTATTGTCAATAACGTATGGTAAAGATGTAAAAATATTCCAATATGAATATTCCTGGAATATGCTAGAGGCATGTGTATATTCTAGGAATATTCCATGGATATTGAAATATTCTTCTCTGTTTTCGGATATTTAGAGAATATTCTAGGAATATCCCGTGTTGTCTTGGTAGGTAAAATATAGTATGTAATGCGTGTTGTACGGCTTCGTGCGCAATTTTTCCATTTGTGCATAATATGCTTTTACAACACTTGTTACGTAATATACTATTCCGTTTTTAAAACAAGTAATAACGGCACCCGCTAGAGAGCGGGAACAATAGACTTCTAAACAAATCTGATTGCATATACGGATTCAGCGTTCAATTTTACATTGGAATCCATTTTTACAAAACCGGAAATATCACCTCCGGTTAAAGTTTTTAAAACCAGTTTTGAAACCGGAAGTCGTGGAAAGCAGAAATTTAGGCGTGCACACATTCAAGGTATCCAGAGTTCATATCCGTTATAAGTTATAAATGCCTACAGACGGACAGAGACAGAAGCGTTCCATAAGACTTTCCTAAACTTTAGGGTTTAGAAGTCTAAAAAAGTGGTCTATTTTTTTATCGCCACACGTCCGTTCTTGATTTATTATTATTAAATACGTAAAAATGTGCATGAATTCACACCGCCCGTAATTGCAACAATAGATATTAAAGTTTGCAGAAAAAAAGGGCCTAAAAAAGTTACAGCCACAAGATTGAAACTTTTTTTAAATTTTAAAGAATATCAGAAATATTAATAAAAAATATCGAATGGACATTTTCTACCGCCCGCAGCTACACGAAATTTAAATATAGTCGTATATTTGCAGTCAATTCAGATTTTAGATTAGATTTATTTATTAGATAGGAACCCCTAATATACATACAGTGAGGGTCATAAGTGTTACCCCCCTATCGAACTCGTTACTGGACTCTTGTTAGGAAAATCGCCGAGACACGTCGAGTTTTGATTTCTACAATATACATTTTTTTATAAATAGTTTACCCCTAATTTCATCCTTTACTGGAGGGGAGCAACCCTTTCGAAAAATTTAAATAGCACGGGGTGGTGAGTGATAGCTCATTTAAAAGGGGGTTTTATTCTCTATTCAACCGTGTTTTTATTTAAGTTTTATTTTATTTTATTTTTTTAACTTTTTTTTGCAATGCGTCAGCTGAAACTAAAAATATACTTTATTTTTGTCAGGAGGTCAACAGGGAACATTTTGAACATTTATTGTAATTGTAGTTTAGTTGCCTTCCTGTTTGTGGTGTTTTGTTATTTTTAATAACTCAACACGTAATGAAGAAAATTTAAATTTTTTTGCACGGTTGCATGGATAATAAAACCCCTTTTCAAATGTGCTATCACTCACCACCCCATGCTATTTAAATTTTTCGAAAGTGTTGCTCCCCTCCAGTAAGGGATGAAATTAGGGGTAAACTATTTATAAAAAAATGTACATTGTAGAAATGAAAACTCGACGTGTCTCGGCGATTTTCCTAACAAGAGTCCAGTAACGAGTTAGATAGGGGGGGTAACACTTATCCTCACTGTATAAGATATCAATGACACAGTATATAAAACAAAAAATACAATAAATAGTTAAAATTATTCTACAACTATTTAAATTTATTATTAAAATAGGAATTAAAAAAAGAATTTTACATAAAACTATTGAATTGACAACACTAAAGTTATTACATATTAAAAAATAAAAATATAATACAATAATACCATTGGACAATTTTATCTGAAATTCTTTGATCTTTATTTTAAAGACATTGAGAGATTGTCAATTTTTTACATCTATGGGCAGATTGTTAAGTCTGAGAAAACTTAAAAAAACAATGAATCATTGTACTTTTATATCAAGTTCGCGAAATATATTATTAATATTTCTTATTATTTCTTCTTATTTGTCACAACAGAACGCCATATGAAATGCGTTGCTTAATGTACTATTGTGTTTCTCGTGGTTTTTTCCAACTTACAGAACGCACTAAAAGCATCAATACACACGACGCAAAATCCGTTTGCTCGCACGGGGTCGTTATAAATGTCCGTTTAAAACTAATATCTCAAATAGAGAACGGATGTGTGGCGATAACAAAAGTAGACCACTTTTTTTACATATTCAAAGATCAATTCCGACCTTTCATCAATTCTCCGAGAACTGATGAAAAATACTTGAAAATTCTGTGTGGCAATATGTCGAAAATTCTGGTTACGGTGTGCTGTACTATAAAGAGATTGGCATTTTGTAAAAAAAAAATATTTTTTTTCGAAACAAGTTTTATTTTTTCATGGCCCCGAGTAGAATGACTGAAGTTTAATCAGAATGGCAATTTCTTATATTAACTTTCTAGCTCGCCTTTGATGGGGTGGAAAAGATAAGTAAAGGTCATTTATTTTAGCGAGTCAGTGACGCAATATCTAGTTATTTCTGATGTCAACGGAATAATCACTAAAGCACTAAGAGCAAATACGATTTAAACTTAGCGTGCAGGGCAAATTAACTGTTAAAGGTCGGCAATACTTTACGACGTTGCCGATATGATATAGCGTAAATTCTTAATTTATGCATTCACTTAGAGTAATTACAAATTGACGTCCAACGTGTCAATGTAGTATAACATATTACAATCAAAATTCCGAAAACTACATAGCTATTAATTTTTATTTGAATCTTAAAACACTTCTTTCTATTGAAAATTCTTTATAGTCAAGATTTCATTGTTCCATAGACTAGCAGTTCTTTTTTACATCCATTCCAATCTTTAATCAAGTTGATAGCACATTAGATGCACTTATAATACTTATATTCAAGCTAGGAACAAAAGTAACTGGAACAATTTTATCTTTAAGTGAACGAAAAAAAATTCTACCTGGCAACGCCGCAGACTTTTGACGTGTGACATCACTGCCTCGCTAAAATAAATGACCTATAGATTTTTTTTGGTAATTCTCATTTATTATAGGATGGATGTATTCCATACTTTTTAGAAATATTTAGGCTAAATTTGTCATGTACCAAAAAAACATTAGCCTGTGGCATGTGAATTAACCAGTCAACTTAATCAGTAACCATGAGTAATGTCAAATAAAAAGAACGCTATACTTCAAATCAAACAGATTTTTTTAATTCCTAACAAAATGTATCCAACCTATTTTAATTTTATGATTTTATGATATTCTTTTTTGCGTTAACATCCGCTCAAAATAAGTATTGAAATTGTAGTGAATTTAGCTGTAGATCAGACGTTTAGGCCTATTTAACGGCCATTGTTTTTATGACAATTCTTAAATATTTTGACACTTGTGTTTTATACTGTGGAAATCCGTATACAATAAAAAAAACAAAAAACTATTTCAATAATTTCTTTAAAGTGGAATCTTTTTTTGTCTCAGTTCTGATATGTTCAAGTTCTGTTATCTGAAATATCGAATTATTTTATAGGGTTAATTATTTCAATTTCATTTGATGAGAGAATTCTGTTTAATTTTTCTTTACAAAAAAATTCTGCCTTCTGCTGGAAAACGTGGAAGCTATATTTCAGATTCTTTCATGAACTGAATTTTAATATTATAATGCTGAAGAATCATCCTCTTTTGTAGGCGTTTAGATGTTTTGAATATATTTAGTTGGAAGGCCTGTTTTTGTTAAGGTTTATTAGATAATTAGTGGTTGGTTCACATCCTTTTTTTCATTACAAACATTAAACATATTACTATGACAAATTTTTCAAGGTGGAAAGATTCAAATCACCAAAACGATTATACCACGTCATCAATGGTATAATCACTTATCAATATCAATACATGGTAACTAAGTAGAAGTTGCAACCGCTATTGGCTAAATTTTTGATGAGTTTTTGGTAAATACTTGCTTAAACATGTTGGCACTCAAATAGAACTACGAAGCTCCTGTCTTTAGGATGAAAGTACTTCATAGCTAAGAATTTACATCGTCGAACCTTCCTCCATTATTGGTGACATACGGCCATAAAATCTCAGTTCCGTTTGCATACAAGTTTAACTTATCTCTGTTTGGTTTAGGCTTATTTTATTTAAGCCTTTAAAATAAATTTTTCTATATTTTTGTGATACTTCAATGCTTCTTAGTTTGTATTTTCACATTTTTTTTAGACTTCCAGGAGATATGCCGGGTAAGCATTAGCGATTTGCCCCGGTGGAAGGTCCTGTTAATACCTATATCGTCGTTTAGGTAAGACAATAAGTAAATGTAAGGTTACTTTGGTACTGTTCCTATTGAATTAACTTTTAAAAAGATGTCATAAATGTTTCCTAATGCGATTTTTTATCAAGTAAAGTTTTTTTAAAATATATGCGGTCACCAACTGCATTGTAGGCTTCCTATCAAGTACTATCTTACTAATTTATTGACTTTTTATGGTTTACATTAAATATATAACTGACGTTATTATTTAAGTATTGATTGATAATCACATAAAACATGCTAATTGTTTTAACATAAGTTAGAAGAGAATTGGTATATGTAAATGTAATATTTGTGCGTTATTTGTAGTATGAGCTAATTAAGGAAGCGAATTCCTTTGTTAAGAGCAAATATATAAAGATATATTTTCTTCATAATTGATCAATGTTGAGAATCACTGTATTTATTTTTCTATTCTATATGCCAACTGCCTCTATACGGATATAAAATTTTTTAATATCCTTAATAATACCAATTAGAAAAGAGCAACAATAAAATAATTTATCATAGAAACAACAAAAGTTATGGTAAATTTAGAAATATCGATATAATATTTATTTTAAATAAAATTACTCAAAAATATAGTATAACAGTGATCAGTGTTTGGACATTTTAAATAAAATAAAAATATTAAAACATCAATTGTAAAGTAATAATCAAAAGTAAACTTACCAATAGTAAAGATTTCTGATCATTTTATTTGCTTTGGCCAAAGTTATAAAATTCCATCAATCTCACTGGTTAAACGTTTTTTTAGATCATACGAGTTTGGGATTTTAAATATTCCTTGACAAAAAAGTAGATGAAAAAAACTAAAAGGAAAAAGTCGTATAAAATTCCTCTTGATTATAATAAATTAACAATAATATAACAAATAACCCTTCTTCTCCCAGCCACTGGAACCGCCGTCGCCCGGCATACCTCGGCGTCTGGGGTTTTCCTCTATCTCCTGCCTTCTTCCTTGTCTAATCCTCTTCTCTGTCTCTTTGCTACTCGTGATTGATCTAATTATTGTCTGTATGGTTTTAGCCCCAAGTAGGCTCTCTGTCGTATTTCGTCCCAGAACGTTGTGGCCTGGCGTGTCTACCTCGCCGCAGTACTCGCAGTCGCTATTCTCTTCTTTGCCAATTCTAAGGGTGACTTCTTGAAGCATTCATGTTCGGTCAACACCTGGATAAGGTAGTAATCCAGTTCCCGCCCAACAATATCGAGTGGGCCACCCCACACATGATCTCTCTCTTCCTTGTCCGGGAACCTACTATGATTAGCATTAACCTGTTAAGATTATCTTATCTCTACTTTTTTGCACGCACATCTGACGTTTTGTGAGAAGTTGTCCCTTCCGTCGAATACAATGCCCAGATAGCGAATGGATTTCTGAGGCCTGAGACGGGACCTTCTGATCTCGAAGGTTACCTCATCCCTCTTGCTTTGCCAGTGGTGTCCTTTGAGGATCACGGATTCTGTCTCCGAAGCGGTCTAGAGATTAGCTAGTCAATTATATCCAGCTCAAGGTCCGCTACTCGTTTGCACCAGCAAAGCCAGGTCATCTTCAAAGGCAAGTGTCGGACAGGTTCACCGTGTTAAAGGCATTTCTGATGTCTATGTGGTCTTTGTCTTTGTTATTGTTGCCAGATGAATATTACAACCATAAAATGAACCATGAGCATGCCGTAGGTGAAACCTAACACAACGCGCTAGGGGCGTTGCTGGCAGTGAAAGGGTTAAAAGACCTACAGAGAGTCATAGTTACTCCCGCCGTTTACCCGCACTCGTTTGAATTTCTTCACTTTGACATTGAGAGCATTGTTTTAATTTGACAGTCGGATTCCCTTGCAGTGCCACTTCTGAGCTGACCCTTGAATGGTGGCCGAAGAAGACATATCCAGTCGCCCGCGATTTGAGATTTAAAAAATTTATTGATAAAACAAAAGGAGGTGAAAAAAAATCTGAAAGGAAAAATACGTATAAAATTTCTCTCGATTACAATAAATAAAAGATAATATAACAAATAACCTTAACCCTAGAAATGGGAAGCATTGGCCAATGCCCGTTTAATCGAAGCGATGAGTCAGTTTGATTCCGCACCTTAAAATTGTGCCAAAATAACATATGAATGCAGAAAATGAATAATTAACTTATTTATAAAAAAATAAGTAGTAGTAGTAGTAGTATTGCAAGGATATTTAGAAAGGCATCACTGATATCTTTTGAAAATTACGATTTTGAATAAGAGTAAACTAGGGTAAGCTGGTATTTTTTTTTAAACAAGGATATTTTTCTACAGATGCACACCAGGTAAATAACACATTAAAACATAAATTATTTTATTGTTGATTTTCTTTTGTTAAAGTTTCTCTTATTTTACGTTATGATATAACGAGGGGGTACTTAAAAAAATATAAAATATTATCATTTAATAATTAACAACACCCCACAAAAATATATCATAACAATATATATATAAATCATAAATGTGATGAAATAGTCGTATTATTGCATAACATAGGGTTCGTGTAGTCCACATTATATCAATGTTAAATGTTCAAATGGATCTACCTGTGAAACCCTCAAGTAATAGATTTTTTTTATTTTTTTACCTATTTCTAAATTGATTTTTAGTAAAGATGTTTTAACAACCCAACTCGTTATTTTATTAACCTTTTCTGTTGCTGTACTCCCCTCTTTTGACCCCTACTTAGCTATTGAAGTGACTTCAACTTCGCACGGTGTTACGGAGACAAACGACAGCGAACACTAGCGTCTACGTCCGATCCCTTTTTCGAGTGCCTACGGTGTTGCCAAATGCCAATACAATATATTTACTTGAAATATTAGTTTGTACATAATTTTTTTGAGCTAAGCTGACCTAACTTACCCTTATCTTACCTGACCTCACCCTGTAAATTATTGATCTGTTACATTTTATTAATTTTTGATAACATGTTTCGTGCATTAGGTTATGCGATAAGTCTGGCAACAGCGTGGGCACTTGAAAAACGGTTGGGAAGTACATTATTCTCCTTCTTCGTGATATGTGAAGGAAAATTATAATGCTCTCTCAACTTTTAACAAGCTTTCCTTTATGCTCTCGGTAAACCGTAATACCACAAGTATTTTTTGTCCGAATCTGTATATTCTTCGCTAGATACGGCATCATGCAGTGTTTGTTTGGTATTAGAGGGGTGAAGGGACAATAGCGTACTATGATGCAGTGGTGTACCATTTGGAATATTTTGGTACAGTGTAATATATTGTCATATTTATACAACACATATTTCATTTTCTAAGGAATGAGCGACTTCCATGTAGGTTACAGTAAAATGGGAATTAATGTGAATCGAAAATAAATAAAATACCATGGAAGACTACGAAAATTGTTTGGAATGGGAATAATCTTGTGGCTTCTGTTTATTTCAAATGATATATCATATAATATGCTTTATGTATCTAGTATCAATTTTGTAGATGTTATATGTTTATGCCAGCGATAATTTACGAAGACACATAAATGTATTATTCATTTGGTAGCCAGCGATAGATTCATATATTTGAAAATAATCATACATACATTCTATTCACGCTGTGACTAAATTTTCTTGGCTAATTTTATCATGATATCAATTATCGCCTATTGGTTTCAAATCGTCATTGGCAACAATAATTAAATCTAGCAATTATGTCAATAATAATAATAATTAATTCAACAACTCAATAGTTAACACCCGTTGAATACGAGTAAATATTTTTTTATAGCAAATTAAAAATCCCATTGATTATAAACTCGTTAATACAGAGAAAAAACCAAAATGAAAAGTTTGTAGGTATATCAATACAAAAGATACGTCAAAATGTACCTTCATATAGATTGGGTTGAGTAATAAATGAAAAATTTGCTGATGAACATGGTTTATTTTAATAAAACATAAATTGACATACAATATTTAAACAATTCATTTACAATTCAAATTAAAGTATACATAATTTACGTTTAGTTCTTATTTTCACTTCCTGTCCTATCCAACAGCACGCCTATGGAATACATACCTATGAAAAGATCTGACAGAACCTTTCTCAAATTTGATGTTGTAAACTTAACAAGACTTTGGCATTTTGTTCTCTAAACTAATTGTACGTAGCAAAAACATTCAAAAAACTATAAAAATACACACGATTGGCACAATAATTCCCAAAAAACAGAATATCTGACAACTAGTAATGCCTTTTAATCTACGTTTAAATGACGTTGTAGATAATTTAGTCCGTTAAACGAGGTTTAGGGTTTAAACTACTGTTAAGTACAACGGTGCAAGTGGCCCTTAAGGGCATATATGTTTTGATGGAGCTCCGCTTGAAATTTAACTATTCCGTTTTGGTGATGTGAGTGTGAGTAGTAAAAGGCTACTATTTATTGACAGTAACTTAATAAAAAGAAGACGCAAGTTAAAATTTTAACCTATATTAAAATTAGAAGTAGTGTTGCATCAAATGATTTAGATTAATAAAGTGTAGAATAATTTAAATCTAGACAAAATAATTTATATATTTACATTAATTAAATAAACGAGGTCAGTACTTTTATTTTAAATATTACATATATATTTAAATGTCAATATGAACTAAGAAATCACAGCCAATTTGCCACATTTCTGACTAAAAAATGTATTCATAGTACCAGTTATTGTAAATAAAAAAGTAATTCATTTATGAGTAATTAGTGCAGGCAGAATCTCAGAAACTAATATAAAAAATGACAAAGAAAAATTTTATTTTATACATACTTGAAACATACATGGTTTTGTCTCAAAAGTGCAACTTTTAAAAAACTTTCTTTCTCTGTCACTTGGTCTGAGTAGTATGAATATTTATTGAAGAGATAACATCCAATGTCTTAGTCTTACATTTTTTAGATAATGGATTCAAGTTTAGATGCAAAAAAACAATGTCTTATTTTACATGTAATACATTTTTTACAAGAAGAATTGATAAATGGCAATCTCAATGATGAAAGGAAAGAATCTGTAGAAGTAGCTATCCAATGCTTAGAAACTGCATTTGAAGTTGACACTGATGTTAGAAATAAGTTGGGAGATGAGAAAGTGGACTTACTTTCTTTGATGCCATCCAGTAGTAAGGTAAGTTTTTAATTCAATCTACAGAGTTTGTAGATGCGTTGCTGTAAATTGATTTCTTCGATAAGATTGGTTCGACCATATTTCTTGTAGAAAATTTTTAGTCAAATAAAGTACTGTAACTTGAAGATACAATAACAAAGTATATCATATGTTTTTATGTTCTATTTACTTTCTCTCTCTTTCCACTGGATTAAAACCACTTAGTTGTTAAAAAAGTTTTTTTATTGACGTTTCGGCTTTCCAGATCGAAAGCCGTTATCAAAATGACATAAAATAAATAAATTTACTAGAAACAGAACACTTGATAATCTAGCAAAAATATGACATCAACATAGTATACATAGAATAAGATTTTGAGATTGAAGATGTCAAAATCTGTTTCAATCATATTTTTGTGACGTTTCTGGGAACGAATTTTGAAAGGATAGCGCATTTGCATATTATAAGAGAATTTATACTTCGTCATATATATGAAGTTTTCTTATTAATATTATCATAAGAAAAAACCAGATAAAAACTTATGATACTATCCCGATATAGAGGGTATCCTTTTTGCAATTAACTCTTTTTGTAAAATAGGTATCCAAATTTTTGAAATATCAACCGAACAATTAGAAACACATTCGTTATTATTTAAGCATATCAATGCTGCTTCTTTAACTTTGCGGTTATAATTATTCGGTTCTTTTAATAATCTAGTTGAAAAATTCCATTGTATTTTATGACCAGAATCCCATGCGTGTTCACATATTTTGGATTTTTCGAATTGTTTATTTTTAATGTACGATTGGTGTTCATTAAGTCTAATATGAAAAGGTCTTCCAATTAAGTATATATCCCTTTGGCGATAGGTATTCCATAAGATGCAATTATATTCAACGTTAGATCTAACCAGTGAACAATATAATAGTTTTATTGAATCAATTGAAAAATGTTTGGATGATCTCATGATAAAACCCAACATTTTCAATGCCTTGGAAGTAATTAAGGAATAATGATATTGAAATGACAACTTGGGATCAAATGTAACACCAAGATCTTTTATAGTATCAACTTTATGAAGTTGGTGGTTATCTAATGTATAATTAAAATGAATAGGATTGTAATTTCTATGAAAAGTGATTTGATGGCATTTTCTTGGGTTTAGATTAAGTAGATTTATTTTACACCATCTAGCAAGGTTATCTATATCAAATTGGAGCAGTCTGGCATCCTCAATAGTTTTAATAACCATATAGAATTTAAAATCGTTGTAAAAATAGACTTTTGTGAGTAAACTATAACCTCTGCTACGTCGTTTATGAATATATTAAATAGCAAAGGACCTAAATGAGACCCTTGTGGTACACCTGAGGATACCGATATCGCAGATGATATTTATAATATACGTTAAAGGCTGTGCAATATACGGACCTATACATTTTAGAATTTCACTTGTGATGCCATCTAGTCCAGGTGATTTTTTAATTAAGGAGGGGGGAAGAGTAGTCTGTATTTTCCAATTTCTGTGTCGTGTAGAGGTAACCATCCACAAGAAGTTTATTTCCACGAATACTCGCTTGTTTGTTTATTTTTCTTGGTTTCTTTCATGTAATGTACCAAACTTTTTCTTTCTTCCAAGTCTTTATTAAATAACATATTTTATAACCAAAGTACAATGGGATCTCACTATAACTACTATGGGACAAATTACAGAGGAAGTCATAAAAGAAATAAAGGCAAAATGCTGGAAAAAATGTAAGGAGGCATATCAAAGAAAAAATAACTGTAGAAGATAGTTAGATTCAGAATCAATTTATTATGACTTTTTTGTGTATGGGTTTTGTTTTCCTTTATTGTGCTTTGATTTTCTGTTTTTTTTTTATTGTTAGTTCAATACATTAGTATTTTACGGCACACTTTTTTGTATCCTGGTTGGACAGTAGGTACAAATCTGATGGTGATAATTCAATAACTATATTTTATAGGTGGTAGTGACTGAGGAGCAGATTAAAGAAGCTGAAATTTGTAAGAACAATGGTAATACCAACATGAAAAATTCATGGTATATTGAAGCGTTAGGTGAATACTCTAAGTAAGTACTTACCAAATAAACTGCCATTGGTAACTATTAGAGTTTTGCTTAGATTATATTATAATATATTGTTTTAATAAACGCCTCAACACATACACCATTTGATGTTCCTTTTTTTTATTTGATAAAAACAAAATCATTTTAAATGTACTTCATTTTTTAGGGCAATTAATTTAAATCCAAACAACGCAGTGTATTATTGTAATAGGGCTGCGGCATTCAGTAGATTAGAGAAACATTTGGAAGCAATAAATGATTGCAAAGAAGCAATAAAATTGGATCCAACTTACGGCAAAGCATATGGTCGACTTGGAATAGCTTATTCTAATCTTAACCAATTTGAGAATGCATGTCAAGCCTATAAGAATGCTTTAAAACATGACCCCGGAAATGTTATGTACGAAACTAACTTGAAATTGGCAGAGGAAAAACTGTTTTGTAATATGGGTAAATATTTTTAATAATAATAATGATGCTTTAGTTTACACTAGATTACAATGATTTTTACAATTAAAAAAAGAAAAATTGAACAAAGCTACTAACCAATAAGTGCTTACACACTTTTTCGGTAACGACAAAAATAATATAACTGTATTTAAAAAAAAAAACGTTAAAAACACATAACTATGTAAATATATTGTAAAATATGTAATAGCAACTTATAAGAAAATATTGAATAAAAAAAGTAAAAATATTTACATAAAATAACATATAAAAGTCACATACAGGGTGTCCCGTTGGTAAACGGAGATATTTTAAAGGGGATTCTAAATAACCCATATATAATTAAACTCTTGGCTTCCATAACGAAGTTTTATTTATTTATTTTGATATAAACGGGAAACCCCTATAGTTACAAAGTTGCAAAATGTTGATATATAAAAATACTTAAAACTAACTGCTAAAACAAATAAAAACTAACAAACATATAAAAGAAACATAGATCTACAGATAAAATACATAATTAATGGCAAAATTTTTGAATGCCTCCAAAGAGAAAAGTTCTGGGGAATTAAATTGACCTGACAGTAATTTAAATAGAAATATTAGGTCAACTTGTGTCTGCCTGTTTTCCAATGTAGTTAGGTGTGTGGAACGAATATCAGTACAGTTATGTCGCTGGTCCATTTGAAAGCCCATTTTGTAGAGAGCACTACGCAAAAATTTATTTTGGACCCTTTCCAGTAACGTTTTGTACACTGAGTAAGAGTGACACCATACAATGGATTCATATTCTAAGTGTGACCTTATTAATGAACAATATGGGTGATTCTATCAAAAGAAGCAGATTTATGATTGCAAAATTTCAAAAATTAAAAAGGCTTGTTCAGATCTGAAAAATATATGTATATGAGCTAGAATGACTAAGATTATAGTGGTATTCATTTCGGAAGCTCATTGTGGTTTGTATTTTAATTTCTCTCTCTTTCCACTGGATTAAAACCACTTAGTTGTTAAAAAAGTTTTTTAACAACTAAGTGGTTTTAATCCAGTGGAAAGAGAGAGAAATTATAGTGGTATATAAGGACATGCTTAAATTCGCATATTTTGGATTTTTCAAAAATCTGTATCCACGACAATGACGAAATTGACACGATTTCACTGCCATATATCTCTTATCTATTATCGGGGTTTTCTTAATTTTGTCTCTTCTCCTCTGTTGACACTCCCTTTTCCTATTCTTCCTCTCCTCACACGTCATTTTTTTAGGCGACATCGTCAAGATTATATGAAATTAAACAGAAATATTTTTGCTAATTACTCTTATCACAGGCTCTGAAGCTCGATTTGTAAGTAACCAAAATGTTCGAAATTTTTATTCTTTTCGTTGTTATCATTTACATCGAAATCTGAATCGTAGGTTTTTTTTAATTAAATAAAATCAGTGACGTCTCATAAGACTCAATGGTAAAAGCAAACATTTTTTTATATTAATATCTTTTTTCTGGTTCTCTGCAGCTCTTTAAAAATTTTACTGGTTCATTATCTTATTATAATGTACGAATATGCCAAGTTTCATTAAATTCTGAACGGTTATTCTAAAACCGAGAGTACTACCTTAACCTGCCAAAATAAAAAATGACACGAATGTTAACTATATGTATTTAATAAACAATTAATTTGTGATCTTTTGTATTACAGAAAGTGCTGCACCACCAGAACACAGGCCGTTAGACATATCTCAATTTATTAATAATCCAAATTTAATCAATATGGCTACACAAATGCTTAGCGACTCAAACTTTAGAAACTTGTAAGTGTCGTTTTAGAAATTTATATATATGGGTGACAAATATTAATATTTATTTTCTTTCTAGGATGTCAAGATTTATGTCAGTCCAATCTGGAGATCCAAATCTAGATGCACTAATTCAAGCGTAAGTTTTATTAAATATATTATAGTCCACATGGACTTCGGTTAGAAAATTTACTTCAAAACATTAGAGCAACATCGTAAAATTGCTATTCATCAACCCGAACATTTATTCATGAGTTTCTCGGGCTCTACATGCAAATTTATGTCACTCATTTTGCGCGTTCTGACCGAAGTCCGTGTCGACTATAACTGGCTGGTTAATTGCAAACCAAAATATTAGATACTCAATTCTTAATATTCCAACGACCTAAGAAATCTTTGATAGGTGCTATTAGTAAATTAAATGATGTACGAAGGTGTTAATAAAAGTTACAAAAAATATAGAAATAATATGTACTATAACAAGTAAAACTCGCAAATATAAAAACGAGATATGCGATCTAATGCAGGATGTACAGCGCTGTTTCTGCTTGTCAGGCTTCATCAGCTGTGCTAGTGAATTGAATAAACATACTAGGGCGATGCTGCAATTTTTTAGATGCTTGGAAGTTTGAATATGTCGTTATTATGCCTCACGCTTTATATGTTGCAATACATTTAGATATTGACAGTGTTAGGTGTAAGTAAAGACAAGGTGTTTTGTATCTGAGGTTGAGCCTTCCTTCTAGCTCGTCAGCCAGCCTACTTGTTTAAAGTAAGTGATGACGTCGCCTGAAGGTAGCTCCCTCATGTTTGCATGTGTTAGCCGAAAAGAAAATGTCTTATTTGTTAGAGTGTCGGGCATTCGCAAAGAATGTTTTCGACAGTCTCGTCTTCCTGTTTACATCCTCTACACAGTGGAGTGTCAGATAACCCCATCCTGTGGAGGTGTTTTCGTAGATGACAGTGGCCAGTCAGGATACTTGTGTGGGATTTTTTGTAATTTTTATTTTATTAGGTATTACCAGTGCCTTCGTGTGTATGAAATATGTTGGAAATTCCAACATGATGATACTGATGATGATTCCAATCTTGAAAACAAATTCTGACAACTGACAGTATCAACCTGTTGCCTATACAATATATAATCGAGAAACCTACTGCAGATAGCTGATTACGACTTCATTGTTGAAAACATAACTTGATCGTTACAGAAAAGTTTTTATTTATTTTCTAATTAAAGGCTAGCAAAAAACTGAAAAAAAATTACCAGTTTGGTTTAAAATGCCACTCTTCATGGTAGGGAGAACTACAAGAGGAAAAGAGTGGCACTTTAACTAGAACTGCTTAAGCTATGTCTTACTCAGTATGAATAAATGATTTGTTGCCTATACTCTTTTCTCCCCTCTCTATTTATCATTTTTCTCCCATTGCTAATAGATATTTTTTGTATATATTTTTTCAAATTTAATTTTTTTTAGTGGTCAGGCTTTGGCTAGTAGGATGCATTCAGCAGATCCCAATTTTGTTGAAACCTTAAGGCGTTCATTGGATCCTCAAAACGTCTCAGGTCAAAGTCAATCACAGTCAGACGACAATGTAACTCATGATAAACCAAACGACTCCGATAAGAAATCAGAGTAACTTACACTTTTTATGTAATCAACCTTTTTAATAATTTTATTCCTTCTGAAATATTTTATTTGTTCAAATTTTTATCATTTTTTAATGTTTTACTGCAGTTGGGTGATCAGAATAATTTTTTTTTATTTATTTAAATTTATTATTTATATATGTATTTAAAATAAATTTTTTATTTGGGTTTTGACTAGAACTTATACGTTTTTTGTTTAATTTTTAAAATCTAAATTGTAATGTTTACAACGTAGTAAATAAAGTTCTTCCTAAATATTATGTTTAGAAAAAATACCTTGAACGTTGTTTTAGTTAAAAAATTAAATAGTTTATTAAATGCGACTATGTACCATTCTGAAAAATACTAAAACCACGAATAGATAGATAGATATTTATTAACTGTTGTCTTTATAAATTCTACATGCTAGTTTGCTTTAAAAAGTATTTTGTATATCACATACTATTAAACGAGCAAGGTTTGTATGTATGTATGTGTGTCTAAAAATAATTAACTATTTATTTGGCTTAGTCCTTAACCCTTTCAAAAATTAATAAGCACACCACGGCCTTCAATATGCCAAGGGTCATTTCAACTTTCAATCATTGTTTGTTCTAGTATTGCATTAAATAATCGTTCCATTTCGAGTTGTTCATTTGTTGAAATACTATTTATTTATACTATTTGAAATACTATTTAGGCACCTACGACTCACCCACTTGTACCATTACAAAGAGCAACTGACGAAGGTTGCAGTAAAGTACTCAAAACATTAAAAAATCGAATTACCTAGTTTGCTTAGAGATTTATTTATAAAAAGTATTATTCTACAAACAATTCATAAACATCAATATTATTCAATAGGAGTCTGATGAAAGAATAAAAGAATACATGTATCCATGCGTTATGTAAGCAGCAACTGTTGTTCTGTGTCGCCATCTAAGAACGCAGCGCGGAGCCTGATGGCGTAGCGCGGTTGATGCATCATTGGGTCTACGGGGCATACGGGTTGCCGAATAGACAGGTGTCTGACGAACGGCGTAATGCGGGTTGCCGAGTAGAGTGGCTACAATTAGGTGTTTAACTCCAAATCTAACCTCATTTGTTTTATATTTCTAATTACTCATACTTAATTACTTTCTACATAATTGCATGTTTTTTTGCTCAAAATAGATAGATACGTCACAGGCACGGGTGCTGATTTCCTTTACGGTAAAAATAAATGCAAAATCAAAAACCCACGCTTCAACAAAAATCAAATAAATGACATTATTGACAGTGACATTTAACAATTTTAACTTTGATGTCGAGTGAATTCGTTGAAAATTTCGATTCGGCTTATATCTAACTTCAGTTACGTGGCCAGTGACGTAATTTCAACAATGGCGCAATATTCAAGAGGCACATTATAAAATTTAACAAATTGCCGGTAAAAAGTATATGTATGCAATTAAAATTAAAAAAACATATTGTGCTATTATTTATTCATATAGTACTAGTTATTTATAAGGTATTTTGATATTTCTAAAAAAGGAAGCACTTACTAGAAATCCAATAACTTCGAAACCTATGGCATCAGCCAAATCCAACTTTAACTGAAGAAAATTAAGACTTTAACAGTCAATCGTTATTCTAAATCCGTTTAGTTACAAATTTCACATAAATCCTTATGTTAAGTTAATGGAGAGAGGCCTCAAAAAGTTTTCAAAATACGCCACCTGTTTCGCTGGTGTTCCACAGTGTTACCCCCACTTAGTAGTCTGCACGAGGCCTATGTAGCGGCACAGTACATATGTACTGTGGTAGCGGGAGTATTCGAATAACAAGCACCGATATAACCTTAAACTAGACGGCTAATATCCATATTCCCACCACACAAGAAACTCATCCAATTGAACATCTCTGCGCAATGGACACCAGTACGTTTGACATCTGGGTTTCGGTTCTCGAGCTTTGCCGATTCGAGGAAACGAGACATATTGTTTTTTGTTCATAGGCGTCCACTGTTGTGTTTGGTGTTTGACCGATACTCGATAGTGAATTTATTGTAAAAATGAAGTGTTTCGTACTTTGGTGTAAGAACCGTTCAACAAACCATCCTAAAGGTGTTATGTTTCATAGGTAAGTCAATATAAGAAACACAATAAAATTGTTATATACCATGCATCTATTCAACAACTTTGATTCACACACATTTATTATACCAAAAAGTAATTATTTTACGCGAACGAATGTATATTTGCTTCACAATGATATTTTAGAATACCTGAGGACCAACGTAATGAATGGTTGAAAGCAATCGGAAGACCTTTAGAACCGCTTCCGCACTCGTCAATAAGAATATGTTCAGAGCATTTTGCTTCAGAAAGTTATTTCAATGATATAAATTGAGGATAATATATGTCTTACTCGAACGATACAGCTATTTATACCTATACTATACTATTTTGCAATAAAAAACATTCTGTTCTCACAAATAATACTATTTCCAATCAGTAAATGAAAACTCCAACCTAAATCCTAAATTGTTTTCATCATTCCACTTATTTTCGTTCTAGACTCAATCATTTTCCCTAAGGTACGCCAATGTCGGAACATAAACCTTAGGGTGCGTTGTAACTCATCTAGTTAACCAAGTGGTCACGGAACCAATGGTTAAACTACGGTTAACCTTCAATCAGTGGTTATGTCATTTTTCGTTGTAACACGAATTATCAACCAATAGTCAGGTAACCATAGTATTTAAGTTGGCTTCAATGATTTAAAAATAAAAAACCCAACATAACGCTGCTGTGACGAGTGACGGGTGTAATGGCACCAATAATAAATATAAAAATACAAGTGGGTTTTCCACATCTGTGAAAAATATGTTACATGCCATAAAAATCCAGAGGGCTTAAAGCATTGTTTGGGGATATATTTATTTGGTATACTTCCACGGTGGTGAGTAGTAGACGGTTAATTTGTATTGTTAAATTAAAATTAGTTTGTATTGTTTATTAAATTTTAAATAATATTTTCTTCATTTTCGTATCATGGGTAAGTATTCAGAGCCGTACAATATGAAAACTTAGTAAAAATGTTATTACGTGTTTTAGATTTTATTGCAAGCTGTAGTGAAAATACCAAGCGCACGACTAACTTCACAAGAAGTGAAGAAAATGGGTTAATTACTTTAGTAAAAAAATATGCACATATTTTAGAAAATAAAAAAACGGACAGTGTATCGAATCAAAAAAAAAGTGAGACTTGGGTACAAATAACAAAAGAATTTAACTCATCTGGCAGTACATATCGGAGTGTACAAATTTTAAAAAATAAATATCTCAACTTGAAGAAAAACACCCTAAAGAAATTGTCAAGTGAGAAAAGGGAAACCTATTTAACGGGCGGTGGTCTTCCTGTTTTGGTAAAACAAACTGAAAGAGATAGAGACATAAGAGAAATACTGGGATCTAGATTAACAGGTATGGCATCTCAGCATGACCATGATAGCAAAGGTATATAGTACTTATTAAGAAAGCTTTATTTCCATTATTGATAATTTATTTTAGGTTTTGAAGTATCTAATCAACCACCTTTAAGTATGGGTATGTAGATATAGGTAACAATAATCAGAAAATTGAATATACAAGACTTTCTTTTGCAGAGGAATCAGATTCAGAAGAATTTACTTTTGTGATAGAAAATAGTGATGAAAGTGATATAGGTAATATTTACAAACCTTGAGAATTTGTTTTATTCTTTTTGTTCTAGATAATAAAGAAACTATAAAAACAAATTTTCTTCCTGGGACTTCAAGCAATTTAAATACAGGTATTACTGAACATAAACTGAATATTTTAGTTATTTACAGAATACTTTTTAGATTGGTCTAAATGTTCTGTGGAATCATTGCGTACTCCGGTCTCCAAGAAACTACAAGTTCAAAATACAAACGACACCAGGAAAAGGGGTAAATATATAATATATATTTATAACCCACTCTTGCTATTGGAATTTGTAATATATTTATAATTTCTGATTTTATTACAGATAATACATTAAAAACGAAATTATCACATTGGGCCAAATCTAAGCAAGATTATGTGTCAATTCAGCAGCAATGCCACCTTGAAGAGCATCAACAAAAATTGCTACAGGCTGAAGAAAAACACAGGCAGGAAATTCAACATAACAAAGAAATCCATGAGGAAAAAATAAAAATAATGAAAGAGGAACATTACATTAAAATGTCCATTTTAAAAATAGAAAAGCAATCTGTTTGAAATAAAGTATCTGAATAGACAATATATTTTGTTTTCTTTATTTTATTTATATTTACAAAAATAAAAAGTACATATTAAAAAAGGTTCAAAATTAAATATTTTATATTACAAATTATTAATATAGTCAGTTACACACAATTTATTCTTCATACTCAATAATATATATCTTAAATTAGGAAAAAAAATATTTACAAAAATGAAAAGTAGGTACATATTAAAAAAATGTTCAAAATTAAATATTTTATATTACAAATTATTAATATGTATAGTCAGTTACACACAATTTATTCTTCATACACAATAACATATATCTTAAATTACGAACAACCTTATACTTAAAAAAAATTATTTACAAAAATTAAAAGTTCATATTAAAAAAAAAACAATTTATTTTATATAAAGAAAATTTTACTTTTTTATACCAGTCCTTGAAAATATTGTGAAATTAAATTATATCTCATTAAGCTATTCATATTAAATCTAGGTATATTTGGTGCAATTAAATCAATGTTATTAGTTTCCTCTATTATTTCTAAAATATTTTCATTTACTGGTAACTCAGGTTCATGTTTTTCACAAGCTATGTTGTGAAGCACAGCACAAGCAACCACAATTGTTTCGACTTTCTCCAACTTGAGTCTAATGCCTAATGCCAAAATTGGAAATCTCCTCTTAAGAACCCCGAAACAACGTTCAATCGGATTTCGAGTTCTTATCTGACTTTCATTATACAATTGCTCTGCCTGTCCTTGAGGATTGGCCAATGGTGTCATGAGATACGATTGTACAGGATATCCACTATCACCCACTAACAAAGAATTTCCATATACTCCGCTTTCAAATTGTGCCATCAGCCGAGAATTTGAAAAAATTGTTGCATCGTGAACAGATCCTTGCCATCTACAAACTGCATTCTGTATGGTTAAATCAGGCCTACACACCATCTGGACATTTAAAGAAAAGAAGCCTTTTCTATTTCTAAAAATTTCCGCATTTCCACCCCCAGGTGACTGAATTTTGACGTGAGTGCAGTCTATTGCGCCTATACATCTAGGAAATCTAC
Source organism: Crepidodera aurea (assembly GCA_949320105.2). NCBI lineage: Eukaryota > Metazoa > Arthropoda > Insecta > Coleoptera > Chrysomelidae > Crepidodera > Crepidodera aurea. Next base: position 15,663,196 of record OX439478.2, read on the forward strand.
TAATATTAAAAACCTCTTCTTGTACCTTCTTGATTTCTATTTCCGATTGAGGCATTTTTATGAAATCAGGAGCAAGTCTTGCTAATAAAGTTAGTACTTGAAAAATAAGTCTACATACCGTACCTTTATCAATTCCTATAACAATAAAAACGATTTAAAAAAGTACACTATATTAATGTAAATAAACTACCTCCAAAATCTCCAACTGTTTGAAGAGTACATCCTGTTGCTAAAAACCTTAAAGTTATTAAAACTTTCTCCTCAGGAGTTACAGCATTAACTCTAAAAAGAATATAAATTTACTGTTGTGATAAAATAAATTAAGCAGTACATACTCAAATCTAGTGTATGTTATAGATTCTCTAATCTCCTCAATGATATGAAGGACAGTGTCTTTTGATAATCTGAATCTTTCCCTAAATTCATTATCATTCCATTTTAAAAAATGATTTTCTCTTTCCCTGAAAATCCTAGCTCGTCTTGGGAACATTTCATTCACATATAACTCTTGAAAATCTTCATCGTCTGTTAATTCTCTTATGTCTTCCATATTTTACACAAATTACAATTTACAATCACAAGATGTTACTATAAAATATATCCACAAAATAGAAAATAAGCCGCCACACAACGCCAGCAAATTTTATAGAACAAGCCGAACAAGAATTTTTTTTACGTTTCATGCCTTAAACACAGGTTAAACTACCCAAATCGGATAGTAAACTTTTGAGTAGTTAACCAGTTGGTGACCGTCTCAAAATTTGTGTTACAACAACCCCATTTACTTTAACCATCGACTACGGTTTAACCTTGCGTGTTACAACGCACCCTTAAGGTTATGTCGGTGAATATGACAAACACAATGCGCATGCCTTATGGACACCAGTCATCCTCGTAATTGGTCAATTTCTATTATATGGCATTAGCCGTCTAGTTTAAGGTTATGTCGATGATAACAAGATATAAATTGCGCATGGCGGCCTGCCAGCCTCTCAATTTTGAACTTATTTTTTGTGTTTGTGTGAATAGGTATTTAAAAGAAATGTCGGGTGAGACACCTTCAAGAAAAATAAAACGATTTTCAGAATCTGATAGGAGTTCTGATTTTGATGCAGCTACTCAAAAAGCTCTAGAAGAAATTGATATTTGTCAAAATGAAATTGATACAATAAACGAAAAGTCCAGCGAAGAGATACTTAAACTTGAACAAAAGTATAATCAACTAAGAAAGCCGTTTTTCGAGAAGAGGAATAATTTGATAAGCAGTATTCCTAACTTTTGGATTACAGCTGTATCCTTTTTTTACACACAATTTGTTGACCATAACCTACAAATATTTAGTACAATTTTTCTTAACCCTTTTTTCAGATAATGAACCACCCTGATTTAAGCGCGCTCCTAGACGATACCGAAGAAGATTGCCTTCACCATCTCACAAGTTTAGAAGTTGAAGAATTTGAGGACATTAAGTCTGGTTACTGGATCAAATTTTATTTTGAAGAGAACCCTTATTTTGAAAACTCCGTCATTACTAAGGAATATCACTTGGATTGTGGTAAGGAAAACTGTATCGAAATATTTTATTTAGTAATTTAAAAAAATTATTGTAATTTAATAAAGTAACCATAATTTTTTTTTAATTCATGGTAATTATGTTAGTACTGTGCAGATTTTTGAAGAATTCCCAATTTGCTTTGAGGGTTGCAAATATTTTTGACCGATTCTTGTCAAGATGTCAGTCGCTTCTTCATATCCCTTTAAAGGAAAATACAAAGATTATAGAAATCATTTTTATATATTTTTGGGCGGGGGGACCTCGGTCGATAGCCTTTTGTAAGAAATAGTAAACATTTTCATTCATTCATTCATTTAAATATGGAAATCTCATGTTCTTAACTCCCGTAACTGATACTGAATTGATAAATCATATATCTTCACTAAAAAACAATGCTACTCAACAATTAAAAAGAGATCAAAAAAATTAAAAATGAATCAATTAGTGGCTACCTAAAAAACTAACAAATGATAGTAGTATTGATTATTCCCTGTATAAGGCCACTAAGCGACTAAAAAGACTTATCATACATAATCCATCGATTAGAAATGTAGACGGTAGCTGGGTAAGAAACAGTATACAAAAGGCAAACAGGTTAGCTGATTATCTAAAATACTAAATTGGGAACAATCTACTCAAAAAGGAAATAGGAATTAAACCTGTAACTCCACAATGAGTCTGTACTGAAATAAACGAAAACATCAACCCAAAGAAAGCTCCAGGGTTCGATCTTATCACTGAAGAAATAATGAAACAACTTCCAAAAATAGCCATAATTAAACTTCTTGTAAATGCTTTTTTTAGCTTGAAGTACGTTCCAAAGCTGTGGAAAGTAGCGGAAATTATGATGATACCCGTCATTATACTGTTTAACATTTGCCTATAAGAGTGGTCATCATTGTCAGCAAACATTTAATCATGGTCACAGTACATGGGACACATTGAACCAGCTACTTGTTACACCACTAAATAACAAGAAGAAGAAAAAAAAGTACCATTTCGTAACTTACATATACTACCTAATGGTTATAATTTATTACCTCTTGCCATTTGAAAATGTGTTAACCACAAAAAATTAACTTCAGCCATTAAACTATATATTTACAGTAACTACAGGGACTTATTGAGAATTATTGAAACATAAAAATTATATATTCATTACATCCAACCATAATAACTGCACTGACAAGTTTTGACTCACACAATTATTGTTTATTTATATCATAGTATTTTGAATTGGTATAGTCATTCTTCACTTTTTTATGAGCTCAGTCAATATTTTTCTTATTCTAAAACAACAGGACTTCAATTAATAAAGTCCATATCCTGTTGTACGTAAATAGATTCATAACTTTTTATCCACTTCTAAGTATGTTATTAGATTCTTATCAATTACTCATGTTATTGGATTCTTATCAATTACTCATTAAAGATGTACTTGTATATCAATAATTAATTGTGTTACATTCTTTGTAATACGTTTGATCGATGTTGATTCAATTTAAAAAGTTCCACCAAAAAAATCCTTGACACAGACAAAAAATTACCATGGGGACCATGGCATAGCTCCCTCATTTCTTCTATTGCTTGCTTTTTCTTGTAATTCGTTTGCACAATGTTGATTCACTTTTACACGAATTTATTTATTGAAAATATATAAAGATGACTTAGATGTTTTAGGATTTCAGATTCATTTTCTATTTTTATATTGTATATACTGTTCCTTTTCTCCTTATTTGTCTATGTATTCATTTTATGCTACATTAGAGGTGTGTACTCATGTACTCACCGAGTGTGGGAGGAAAGATATGCTAATTTGAAATTTTGCCATATTATCGGTCCTATTAAGTTTTTCATGTTTATTTAATTATAAAAATGTTAATTCATTATTAAATTAAATTTGGGTGACAAGTACCCTTTGTAAAATTATATTGTATAGTCCTCGTAATCGCTTTAGTGAGGCCATCTGAGAAGTGCTTTAAAGTCGATGCCGAGTGTTCTACTTTAATATATAGCTCGAGCCAGAGAGTTGATAAAATAGAAACATGCAGTCGCTAAGATGTAATCTAAGCGACTAATGGATCGGCCATCCGAACAAATCATAGTTTAACCAATGGCTCGTCGACAGTCCACGTTGACTGCCTCAAAGGATGCCGCTACGTTGCGATGCTGAAGTTTTTTTTGGTAGCAACAACAACATGAACTATATGTACACATTGTCATCATTGGTTATTTTCTACATATATCCCTTTTTATATACTTTTTTCCAGAATATTTTGTGTTTTCAGCTACTCCTACTTCTGAGAGTACCCAAATAATATGGAAAGAGGGTTGTACTTTGGATCAGAGGTTAGAAGCAAATCGCTCTAGCCGCAAGCGCCGTCATGAGCCATCCAAGACCTTCTTTGGTTGGTTCAATGATAATATAGATCCGTATACTGATGACATCGCTGAGGTCATTAAGGACGACCTGTGGCTCAATCCTCTGCAGTATTATTTGGTACCAGATGCAGATGGCGATGAAAACGGAGTAGAAGCTGAAGAAAGCAGCAGTGATGATAATGAAGGATAATTTTTTAAGTAATCAAACTTAATTAAAATGTTCTCAGAAAAATAATTTATCCTAACTTATATACCTAATGTTTTTGTGATTGTTTTGATTTGTTTGTTTCATTATGCGTAAGAATCAACTGATAATGATATATATATATATATATATATATATATATATATATATATATATATATATATATATATATATATATATATATATACTCTTCGTAGGGTTAGATTAGATAAAATTGAAACGGTTTCTTTATTTATGCAGTAACCAATTCTTGAAAACTCTAGAAGCAATTACAGACACTGTTGACATCCAAATAATCAACATGATAGATACACGCAGTGACAATATACAGTGCGGACGTAAATGCCCCCCCCCCCCCCCATTATATTTTGAACCAAATTTACCACACTTCTATGGGACCATAATTACTACTTTTTACGAGACTTGCCTCCGTTGTGACGTCATCCGGACAAGCGTAACGTCATTTGGAAGAAAAAAATTTCATTTGGAAGTGGGTATTGTGACACCACCTCGTTTGAAATATATTTTAATTCTGTATCCAACCGTCTGTAGATTTCACGTCTCTTAAGCTAGCAGAACAAAGTCAGCAGAATTAAAAATCAATACATGGACAAGGTTCATTAAAGGCTAATTAAATGCCCTAATTTAAAATTTTCTGCTCGGCGAATTTTCGCAATAATTACTGTTCTGCTCTAGCTTTATTATCTTAAATGAACAGAACATGACCGAAAAAGTGGTTGAAACAATAAAAATTACAATTTTCATTGCACGGTTATTAAAGGCTAATTAAATGCCCTAATAAAAGTTTCTCCTCGGCGAATTTTCCCAATAATTACTGATTTGCTCTTAAATGAACAGAACATGACCGAGAAAGTGGTTGAAACAATAAAAATTGCAATTTTCTTTGCACAGTTATTAACGGTTCATTAAAGGCTAATTTAATGCTCTAATTTAAAATTTTCTGCTTTGCAAATTTTAATTACTGTTCTGCTAGCTTTATCATAAATGAGCAGAACAAGATAAAGCTAGTAGCAGAACAGTAATTATTGCGAAAATTCGCCGAGCAGAAAATTTTAAATTAGGGCATTTAATTAGCCGTTAATAACTGTGCAAAGAAAATTGCAATTTTTATTGTTTCAACCACTTTTTCGGTCATGTTCTGCTCATTTAAGATAAAGCTAGTAGCAGAACAGTAATTAAAATTCGCAAAGCAGAAAATTTTAAATTAGGGCATTTAATTGTCCATGTATTGATTTTTTAATTCTGTTAGCTTAAGAGACCTATAGATTTCTGATTTTCGCTTACCTTTAGGGGATATATGGGCATTTGAATCTTGTGACATTGTTTAAAATAGAGGTGTTATTGACATTGATTACAAAATATTGCATGCTGCCCAAGCAAGAAAAAATTTAAAGGAATATATTTATTTTCAAAAAATATTAATCCGATTTTATTTATTTGATTCGAAAAAAATCAACTGAAGAAGCCGAAAGGCAGAAACCGGTCTTGGGATGTCGAATGAAATAAATTTAATTCCTCGTTATTGCTTAATATTTACACATATACACACACATGGTGTTTGTGAATTTCATTTAAACATTTTAATGTTTGATTATCCACCACATTGGAAATTGTTATGCCATAAATTTTTTTATGGTATTTTTTCAGCTTTGGGTGTATACAGTGTCAGTTGAAAATACTTTTAATTAAGTTTGTACTATATAACTACTATAAGTGTACCTTATTGGTGGCATTCTACTGATGCACTTAATAATTATATTTGCATCTGTGCTGCAATCTAATAGTTCAAAATATTATTGGTTGGGACATATACTTTCAATTATTAAATTGAAACAATATTTTATATTAAAATTTCAAGCGAATGTTTAGGATTAGGATGGCTAGGTAATATTGTTGATCATTTAGTTTTACGTCAAAATGGACACCAAATCTTTGTTTATGTAATAGAACAAACAGTAAATAATTTTAATAATTTGATAATGAATAAAGTGAATAAATCATTCTATATATTAGAGAAAAAAATGCTGTTTTTAAAGTATGATAAAGGAGTTCTACAAATTCTTGGAAAATATATTTAATAGTACTTAATAAAAATCTACTAGTTTTATATATTAACATTTTTATATTGAAAATTCGTAATTTTACTTTAAACTAGGTGTGTATGTATTTTTAAATAAATGGGTAAAAGTCAGTTATTTTTATCATTATAAAACCACCAACCCTTCAAACTCTATATTATTAATTGAACTAACTTTAAATATTTTTATTTATAAAGCCTACATTAAAGCCAAACCTAAAAAACAATCAATGAAAGATAAATCGCGCTCGGCTTCTTATGGAACATCTTAATAAATGGTCTGTCCACGTAATAAGTCAGAAAGAAAGGAACACACCGTCAAAGGTGCCGCTGAGACCGAAGCGCTCGGCTCTCCTTTGAAGAAAGGAGCCATGTGATTTATGACTGTATTTCTCCTTAAAGTTCGAATAGACTAATAAAAGTTCCTTTTTTATTTTTAAAAGGTGTGTAGAACAATTTAGGGTTCCAGATACTCTTCTCCCCCGTCACTTGCGAGCTTAAAACTCAGCATTTTGCTTTTAATTTTAAATTTTTAAAGTTTTCCCCCCATATCTCCCGGTAAGGCTGTCCCGGTCGCATATTTACAGATCCTATACCGTTTCTGCACCGAGGTTCAGATGTCTCATATTAAATGTAACCTTGTCAAAAACAATGAACCTGAGTTACCAGTAAATCAAAATATTTTGAAAATAATATAAAGGAAATTAATATTGATTTAATTGTACCAAATATACCTAGATTTAATATGAATGGCTTAAGGGGAAGTCGGACTTGACAAACTCAAACGCCTGCAGGCCAGCGGTGAGAGGCGAGGTAGCAAATTTACTACCAGTGGGCGTCGTTTTCGACTTTGGACTTAATCGATATCTAACACTTACAAGGGGAAATTTTAATTTTGTATTATGTACATTTGAATCCAACAAGCCGATTCATGCAAATATCAATTCTGTGTAACGTAAGATAAGATATGAAAACTTCCTAATTTTTAAATTATTAAAATTTTTAATTATATTAATAATTATAAATGATTTAAAGATAAATTAATTGATATATTTTGTAAACTATTCAAAATATAAAATTCAAATTATTAAAATTGAATAACTGAATTACTTCCAGTCAATTTTAATTTTTTTTTTGAGATTTATTTTAATTCCGATAAATATACCGCTGGTAAACCAGGTTCGAGAATGTAGACACTTTTAAAATAGGGTGGGTAGTAACACATAAAACAAAGATAAAATTTAAAAATTATATATTGAATATTCTTCAACAAATGGAACGATATCTTATATACTTTAGTCTTCAATATCTTCGGGGTAGATACCAGCCGGGTCCAATTCTGGTTCTCTTGGTAGTGTTGCCCATATACATACAAAAAAGAATGTTGTGTAATAAAGATAATGCCAAAATATAAAATGTCCCAAGTGATTTTGAGTAAACTTCAAATAAAATTCACATTTAAAATTCTTATGACCAGAATGAGTTAGTAAATGTGTATTCAGAGATGCCAGCAGAGTAAATGATTTTTCACAAACGTCGCATTTAAAGTTCTTATGACCAGAATGAGTTAGTAAATGTGTTTTCAGATATGAGTTTTGAGCAAATGATTTTTCACAAACGTCACATTTACAATTCTTATGACCAGAATCAATTAGTGAAACTGTTTTCAGATGTGCCTTCAGAGTAAATGATTTTTTACAAACATTGCAATTGATTTTCTTTACATTAGAGTAAATCAGTAAATGTTGATTTAGATTTACTTTATGAGTCAATGCTTTTTCGCAAACGACACATACATAATTTTTTTCACTTGTGTGTATTAATAAACGCGTTTCAAGATTGCCTTCTTGAGAAGATGTATGTTTACAAATATTGCACTTATATTTTTCTTCATTAGTAAAACATTGTTGGCAAACACAATCTTCAAAATTCTTGCTGTTCCTATCAATTTCATCTAAAGGCTGTTCACTTTCATCCTTAATATGTATTTCTTCTTCTTCAATCTTAAAACTGTTATCACTGAATAATTTTGTCTCAATACCTGTATATTGAACTGTACAAGAATCTTTTGTAAAATCAAGTTTCTTCTCTATTTTGAGATAATTCCCGTCTAGTTGTTTAATGTTCTTATCAACTTCTTCTAAACGCTGTTCACTTTCATCCTTAATATATATTTCTTCTTCTTTAATCATAAAACTGTTATCACTGAACAATTTTGTCTCAATATCTGTATATTGAACTATACAAGACTCTTTTGTAATATCAACTTTCTCCTCTATCTTGAGATACTTCCCTTCTAGTTGTTTAAAGTTTATCTCATCCTCCCATTCGGGTTCAATTTTTATTTGGGCTTGAGAAATAATTTCTATTTGTTGAGATCCCATGTTATTCGTAATAAGCTCTACTATCGAAAAGAAACTGACAATCGATAAATCCAGTCAACCGTCAACCATTACACCCGCCAATGTCAATGCACTGGAATGTTGGGATTTTTATTTTAAGTCATTGGTGCCAACCTAAATACTCGTGTTACAACGAAAAATGGCATCACTGATTGGAGGTTAACCGTAGTTTAACCATCGGTTGCGTGACCATTTGGTTAACTAGATGAGTTACAACTCACCCTAAGAAATTACAAAAAGTTTTGGAAATATGTAAATGAATGTAATTGTGCTTACCTGCCCCATCTATATTTGGATACGCGCAACTGTAATTTAATCACAGTTTTCTCTATGTAAAATAGATGATTGATTACATCGGAAATTATTTTGAAGTTTTAAGGGTCTTGATGCTTCCATTGTATAAAGATTCTATAATCTAATCTATATACAATGATGCTTCTATTGATTGACGTTGAAAGGGTCTCCAAGCAAGAACTGAGCTTGTAAAATAATAGCGTCATCTAGACTTCAGTTGCCTCAACCAATAAAAGAGCAAAGATGCGTTCATTTTCCGGTCAATAGGCGGTTCTAGAATAGATTTGGTGTGACAGTTGATAGAAACACTTTTGTCAGTTACTACTTTACCGATATCGTTTAGGGATTACTTTTGTGAAGTGTGCGTGATGCGTTGAAAGTAAATTAATATCACAATAAAATGTAAACTTTAAAGAAAATAGAAATGGGTCGATCAAAATTTCCTGGAAAACCCTCGAAGCATATACATAGAAAGAGGGTAAATGTTCTTCCACCTACAGGAGAAATAAATATTGAATGTAGCAGTTCAGTGACAGTTGATTCTGTTGTAGAAAACAAACAGGTAAACATTATATTTTCGTGAATTTTCAGCTTTGTTATTCATTATTAGCATTTTCAAACATTTTTTATTCCATCCAAATTAGTTATAATAATTTCTTTGCCGTAGGATGAAGATTTGGCCGAAAATGATAGTGAAAGTGCACCTATAGAAAATGCTGTAAACAAAAATGTTTCAATCAGAAGAAGACTGACTAGGAAGCTACAAACTTCTTTAAGGAGTAAAAATGTAAACAATAGGGGTTTGTTGTCAAAAATGTGCACAAAAACTTCAGTTAAAACAAAGTTAAACAAAGGTTCAAGAACAAGTTTAACACGAAAGTCTGTACACAGTTATAACGCATCTTGCCGAGGTAAAGTAACAAAAGAGACTACAAATTTAGTTGGTAAATTCGTTTTACCAACAAGAAGTGTACACTCATCTCGAGTAATAAAGCCGAATAAAAGGTTCATCAGTGATATAGATAATGCAGTAAGTTTAAAGAAGAAGGTCACCATTGTAAAGAGGCATTGTGGTAAGTTAGATGATGACAAATCAAAGATACCATCAAAATTCTTGGAATCTGGCAGCTTTAATAGTGATAGTGATAAGACAACATTTACAAATGGACATAGAGTAGTCTTAAGACAAGCCAGACTTAAATTACCTAATCAGATTGGGTTGCAGGGTCCTTTTTCATCAAAACCCAACTCATCACCAGGTCAGTATTAATAAATTCATTAATTTGGAAATAATTCTAAAATAAGAAATGTGTGTATGATACTTTGTAAAGAAATGATATCTAGACTAGGAATTTTTAATAATCTACTTTATTTTTTATTTCATAGATAAGAAAATGTAACTAAAGTTTGTTCAACTTAAAGACAAACAATGACACTTCTAGTATACCGGCTTTAAGAATTTTAACTACCTAACTAACTAGTTCATATAAAAGAAAATCCTATTTAAAAGTGGATCCTTAATACAGATCTGTTACAAATTCAGCTTTTGACTGTAAACAGGCACCTTGCAGATGTTTTCGCTGTGTGTACATCACTTGCTTTTAAGTTGGATATAGTATAGTTCATATTTCATAAACCCATAATAAAATCTAAATTAAGAAACCTAAGATTGTATATGAAAATCTAATAAAAGCATACAAATATTAGAAACTAAGTTAATTAAATTTTGTTCTTATTAAGAAAAATTCACGTTTATTCACTATGTTTTCTAAAATGAAACAAAACATTGCTTTATTTACATCTCTCCCCTAGGTGCTGTCACTTGTGGAGTATGTGGAGCAGTAAGGTTTTACAGATTTCTAAAGCAAGCTAGGAAATTTAATATTTACAGCTGTGAATCATGTAGAAAATTCATAGCAAAGATGATTAAGCGACAGGCATGTGGAAACAAAAATAATCAAATAACCCTGACTTGCAACAAAGGGCAGGGGACATGCCATGTATCATCTGTTGTGAGAAATCAACAATGGAAGCTAACAAAATGCCCTCACAGAGCTAGATGTCCAGCCTGCTGGTTGAAAATGTGCCTTAGAGCATTTCACATACCCCCTTCACTCAAGCAAGGTCTGATCTTCATGTTACCTAAAAATATGCAAGGTCTGGACATCTCTTTAAGTAACACTCAACCAACTTCTTTATGGCAGGCGAATGTAGAAACAAAATTAGTTATGGATCAGCCTCAAGAGACAACAATACTAAAAAAACGACCTGTAAGGTTCAAAAATCCCAAAACTCATATCATACCTCCCTCACCAGTTCCAAATTCTGACATAAAACGACAAAAAATAGATCTAAAGGGACCTAGGGTAAAACATGTGTGCCGTAGTGCTTCTATAGTATTGGGTCAGCCATTAGCCACTTTTCCAGAAGGGGAGAAGGAGAAGAAATGTGATAATCAGGAACAAGTAAATGATATTAAAGTATCTGAGGAAAAGACAGCTGGTGATAAAAATGTTAGTGAAGTTAAAATATCTGTTCCTAAAAATGACTCAATATCTAGTGAACCAGAATCGAGTTGTAGTGATAGGACTTCCAAAACCTCAAGTAGTGATTCTGTTGATTTTACAGCTAGGCGGGAAAAACTCTATAGACACTCATCTTCAATCTTCCAAAGCAGTATAGAGGTAAAGTTTACTACTTTTTATATTATATAATTATAAAAAAATATTTGTATTTTCATTCATCTAAGTGGATGTTTCCAAAATAGACATTATAACATTCATCAGCAGCATTGCTATTTATTTCTTTATTTATTTATTTTTAAGATTCTATTTATCCATACAATTCAAATGATATTTGCAGATAGTTGAAGACAGATTTGAAAAATTTAATTTCTGAATTTTTATTTCATAAATAATTAATCTAGAACATATTTTAATTTTTTTAGTTTTTTTTTTAACAAATCTAGGTATATAATTTAAAAAAATCTCTGATTGCATATACTTACTCTAAAAATTTTATATAGAACAAGTTGCTCAATTGAACAAGCTAATTTTATGATTTTTGACAACTATTTTTAGATTTCTTAATATAAAACTCTTACATACCTATATCTATACATCTTTGTTATTTTTCATAGAAACTTTTTATCTCTGCTATTTTGAAATATTACTGTAGCCAAGTAACAGAGACTTGTGTACTAGATACAAAGTGACCCATTTCAGAAATTTTGAGACAAAATAATTTTAATTATTGTTTTGTTTGACTATTTTTTATTGAATTAATTTAAGTAATTCAGCATTTTTCTTTTTTACCAAAGGTTACATAAAATTGTTTTTATTTATAACAGATTAGAATAAGAATTATATTTTCCGCTAGACTGCATACTTAGGTGATGTCATTATCTGACCCTGACTATCCAAGTTTGAGTTTAATGTACTCTAAATATAAAAAAAGTCTGAAAAACCCAAGTCACCAAACTAAATAAGCTGTGATTTATATTATTCATTAGATTTATGTAACTTATTAAAATTTATTATTAGTTTTGTGGCAATTTTTTAGAACTTTTATCGTTTTCAAGGAATTGTCAGGTGACCCAACTATTTTGCATGCAATCTTTTTTTTGCGTAAATAAATAACATGTTTTAGGGGGGGTATATTTTAATAAACAATTGGCACTCCCCTAATCGGTCCCCTGTTCCGTACACCCAGTCATTTAAAAATTCAGATATGAAATTAAAATAGTTTAAACAGAAATAAGGTTTTGAATTTTTATCGTTTTGTAGGCGAGATATGGGCATTTCAAAATTAGTATTTTTGCATAGCAACGATAAGCTATGTTATTGCATTTTTCAGTAGGTACTAAAAAATAGTGCCACAAGCCAAAAAAATCCATCATTCATCAATTTTTTTCTAGTGGTATTGTATTCAGGTCAATTTAAAAACTGCTAAAAAAAGGTAAAGGTCGTGTTCAGTGTTCAGTCCGCCTGTTGCAGAAATTTTCAGACCGCTTTCTGCATGGCTTAATGACTACATTTATATAGCCAGGACCGACGATTTATGTACTCTCCGAGGCACTTGATTTGCCTGGGAATCGAACGCGGGTCGTCTCGCGAGGAGAATACGCCATGGCACCAACTTAAACTTTACTTTTTTTTGTGTTTAAATCTTTTTTTTTTCAAACATATTTTTTCTAGCCAAAAATATCAGAGAGGAAAAAGAATCTCATAGACCCTCAACTTGGCATTCTGATCGATTTTTGGGATGGCTACGATCCAGAGACAATTTGCCAAAATGGGTTCTGCATAATAGGATCTGAGCAATTTACCATGTCATCAATATGCTTTCTTTGTGGAAGTGCTGGTAAAGAAACCATGCTCTACTGCTCCATTTGCTGTGAGCCTTATCATACTTTTTGCTTAGAACAAGCGCAAACTCTACCCATAGATAAAGAAAACCAGTATTATACTTGGATTTGTCCGAGATGTACCACTTGCAGTGAATGTGATAAAGTGGATAGGAAAAAAGTTAGCTGTCACAAGTGTTTGAAGGTTTATCATCCTGAATGTTTTAACCCCAAGTGGAATAGCGAAGATAAACCTACAGTAAGCAGTGTTTAACCTTTTTCTTACAAGCAAATAAAACTCGAAATCCAATACCACAGTTTGTAGAACTCAAAACAAATAGCAGTACTATTTGTTTTGATTGTCAGGCTATCACCTGTATTCAGGTCATCACCCCCTACACATTATTTCCTCTACCCACAAATATTAGTTTGATCATACCTTATTTTTTATGGAATACAATATTATATTTGTTTATTTATATTTCATTACTAAATTTAATTTATTTATTTTAAGAGGAAATACACTACAAAAGTAAACTTCAGAATGTTATAAAATAAAATATTAAGTATAAACAATACATTATACTGCAAACAGATAAAAACACAAAATATTGTTTTAAAGAGTTTCGGACTTCCATTGTCTAAAGGTATAAAGATTTTTTTGAATATTTTGTCACGACGTTTCGATTGTGTGTATCTACAATCGTCTTCAGGTGATAACTGACGAAAAATGAAGGTCAGAGAAAAAAGAAAGTTTATACAAAACGACAAAAAATTTTTGCGAAACGTTTTTAATGAAACAGCACGGTCCGGTTTAAAAATATTGTAAAGTTAACGTGGTTAAAAGTAAAACTTCGCTCTAATAGAGTTAAATACCCACACAGCACGCAGTCGACTGTTAGTTGACTGTCAGTCGGCAGAAAAAGTCTAAAGTCGACTTCAAAATTAGACTGAATGTCAACTTATAGTCGACTAACAGGCGACAAATGTCCTGACTATAATCGACTCTCAGTCAGCCAGTGTAGACACTTCTTAGTCGACTTAAAGTCGACTAATCGTCATCATTTTTTAGCAACTTAGTCGACTTTTAGCCAATATTAGGATGATTTAAGTCCACTTTTAGTCAATTACAAGTCAACTTTTAGTCATGTCATGTATATTTATAATCAAACTTTATAGTGATTACATTTCTCAAAAACTTAATGGATTTAATTTTATTATTCTTTAATTGTATAATATTGTTACATATGTAACAATATTATACAATAAAAGTATAACAGATGAATTAAATCGCGCGATCAAGTTTTTGAGGAATGTCATATCACTATTAAATTTGATAATAAAATGTAGGTAGGATTCTTCGGTAAAGGTGGTACTCTTGGTAATTGAACATTATCAGAGGAACTTAATTTTCTAGACCACTGACTAGATCTCTTTCCTTTGCCCTCTTAATCAGATGTGGCACATGAGAGGTTTGATTTAACTTCTAGTTTTTTCAATTCAGATACTGTTTTCTGATAAAATCATCTAAAAAATATTGTAAATTTAATATTGGTAACTGTATACATTTCCATATAAAAAGTAAAACATGAACTAAACTTACTTGTTTTTGTATTTTACAGATATCAGAATCTCCTAAGGATGTGTCCTTTTTATTTATAATGGCATTAATATATTATTTAGTAGAGATTCACTTTCTACATGCACACCCGCGAATTTAATTTCAGTAAGATAACCTTACTTCCTCTTCTTATTATTCCTGATGATCCTGTTCGTAGACAGTTTGTAATTCTTTTTCAATAAAGAATAAACATTTTTACACTAAGTAATATCCTTAAGTTGATCTATAAATTTAGCTATTCATGTGAAATTATTCCTTTCTGATTTTTATCATAAAAAAAAGCTTTTAATTTATCAAAAATGTCTAAGTTGTCTTACATCGACAGTTAAAGCCTAGAAATAGTTGACTTACAGTCGACTTCAAGTAGACTGAAAAAAGTCGACTATCAGCCGGCAAACAGACAACCGTGTTGTGTGGGTATTAGTTTATTTAACAAGTATTTAGGACTTCGCGCTTTAATGAGTCAGTATAAAAAAGTTACAAAATATTGTTGAAATAAATACGAAAGCTTTAAGTGGTTTTTTTATAAATCTCGTATGAAGATCTCACTACGTGTGCGCGCATGCGGCCAAATAATGGAATGTCGCATTTCATAGCGAGTAGTTTAAAGATATATAGTTTAAAATCTGCAATCAGTTTGGAGTTTGGACATTCCAGCCATTTCTTATATTTCAATGGGTATTTTATTTGAAACATGCAGCATGAAAGGTTATTGTAAAACGGAACAGCCGCCACTGCAGCTGAGCATATACAATTATAACTTTTTATGGACCAGATGTCTAGAAAAATATCATATATCAACTCTAAATTATAAATTTCATGGTTTGTTTAATAATAATAATAATAATAATAATAATAATAATAATTCTTTATTTTCCATAAGACAACAATTGTATAGGATTCGTCAATGTATATATAAAAAAGAGAAGACAAAAACACTAAATACAAACACGCCATAATTCTAAACGGATTAAAAGATTAAAATTATAAAAATTCAGCTATTGAATAAAAACATTTTTCCAAAAGAATAATTTTCAAATGTTTTCTAAATGTATTAATATTTGTACACATTTTTAGTTCAATCGGTAGTTTGTTGAACAATTTTGGACCTATAAAATTTATATATATATATATATATATATATATATATATATATATATATATAACTTATAAGTAGCCTTGCGTAAGGCACGCAAAGTCATCAACTTGTCTTGTTTGATAAACATGAACATCTCTGTTAGTCACAAAATAACTTTTATCTACGACTATTTAATAATACATTATGCTTGTGATAACAAGTACAAAATGTGTCTCATATTACACACCCGTGTTGTTGTTACTAGGGCAACTAATTTCTTTTGACACAAATAAATGACTTGACGTTTGCCATAATTTTGCGATTTTTGTGTGAGCTTAATTCCCGTTTAAAGCGTTATCATAATGAATTCAGACAGTGAAAATAATATTTCATGCACTCCGCCAGAAATTCGTGCAGCCGCGCAAGTATTACTTCCGGAAAGGTCGAAAAAAATTACGAAATTGTTTATGACTGCTTTACGAACTGGTGCCTAAAAATGGCACTAATTCGTTTTCTGAAGACACTTTGCAAAGTATGCTGGTATATTTCAAGGAATTGACCAAGAAATATATAAATATATATAATGGCTATATTATACGCTCGTTAAATAATATACTATTGTTTTTAAAGATGTACATGCAAAGTACCTCGCAGTTTTTGTGTGTATGTGGGTGTGTATGACATATAGCCATCATATAAACCATAAACGTAAAGCAGTGAACACCTAACTTGCCAATAAATGCGCATATATCGAGTTCCCTCTAATCAGGTTAAACTCGCGCTAGCTCGAAATCTGAACATAGGATTGACTTGGGCCCGCGGACACTTTTGATCGGGATGGGATTATGAATAAATTTTCGAAGTTTGGGAGAAATCGACCGAAAACCATTTTTGTATCAAAAACTGCGGGATACTTTCAAAAATGTACAAAGATGGAAGTGAGAGTATTCCATAATTTTTAAAATATGGTTTACAGTACTGAATTAATGAAATGTTACTCATACATCGTATTACTCGCTTTTGTGCAATAAAAACATTTGAAGCATGCGTAGAGTTACCGCAGAGACATACTCCGTATCTAAGTCGAGAGTCGACTCGAGCAAAGTACACACTAACAAGTTCATGAGATTATTAATTAATAAAAAGATATTTTAGCTAATTTACTTTTCCAACAAGTTGCTATGATAATTCCAATTAAGAAATTCATCAATATGAATCCCAAGAAAACGAATACTTTCATGTATACTAACAAGACTGGAATTACCCACATCAAAATATTCTGCCTATTATGAAACCTAATGAGGTCTGTTTTATTAGTGTTAAAAAACAAATATCGACTATTAAAATACTTAGAAGTTTTTTCCAGAAGAGAAGAGCTTTCAACTCTTAACGAATCACTGTTATTTGATGAAATGATCACAGAAAAATCATCAGCGTATGCAACATAATGACTATAAAACAAACAATATTGGATCCAAAATTGACCCTTGTGGAACTCCCACATGTGTATCTAACAGATTAGAGTTAACTTCTTTAATTTAAATCCATTTTAAATTTTAAAGAATTGTTTCTAATTCCATATGTCTCCAGTACAGACAATAACAATTCATGATTGACGTAGTCAAATGCCCTGCTTAAATCACAGGGCGCTCGGCTGCTTCAATATGTTCAATAATTTGATTATAAAATGACATTATGACTGTTGCTGTTGACTTCTCTGCGCAAAATCCATGTTTAATTGTATAATACTCTTACCATTTTCATTTATGGTTCGAATTATTTGTAGGCCTTTATATGTAGGTACTAGTATTGTATTTCGAGTTTTATTTTCTAATGCTCAATATTTAAAGTACTGAAAATGAAGATCATAGCAAATAACGTAACTGTGTATTTTTTAGGTTTGTTCAAAATGTCTGAAATGTAAGAGCTGTGGTAGTTTGAATATAACAAAATTTGTTGGTAATTTGCCATTGTGTATAACTTGTTTCAAACAGAGGAAAAAAGGAAATTTTTGTTCCATTTGTCAGCACTGTTACGATGACAACGAATGCTGTTCGAAGGTAAACATTTAGATTATTTGATTTATTTATTTTGAATGACTCAAATACATATTGAAATACACAATTTTATTTGAATATTGTATTTACAGATGATGGAGTGCTCAAAATGCTGTAAATGGGTACATGCAAAGTGCGAACATTTAACTGAGGAACAATATCAAATATTAAGTTTACTTCCTGACTCCGTAGAATATATATGTCCTTCGTGTTGCAAAACTCTATCACCATACTGGAGGAAAGCTATTAATAATGAAATGAAATCATGTTTTAATCAAATATTACGCCTTCTTAGTAAAAATAAAACAGCTAAAGATCTGTTAAAATGGAGCCCGTTGAACAGTACTATTCCATCTAGTAAAGCAATAACGAATGTAAGAAAATTACAGTTTACTGATAATATAGACGTAGACAACAACAACTGCAGCAAAGAATTAGTAGACATTAATAAAATTTACTCATTTGAAGAGAATGAGAAGTATGAAGCTAGTTTAAATAAAGTCTCAAACACTATGTCAGTTGTAGATGTCAAAAATAAACTAATCTCCAACGAATACAGTTCTATAAGGGAATTTAATAAGGAAATAGAAGAATCTTTGAAAATAACAAAATCTGATCAACTTCTGAAAATTTATCAATCAATTTTTAACGACGTTTTTCCCTGGTACCATCAATCGTCCAGCGATGAATTTTCCGAAGTATTAGAAATAGATCCGAATGAAGAATCTCAAGATACACCAACATCAGAAGAGAAACCACCTTATTTTAATGTATCATCTTTGGATATTGATTCTAGATTTTGTTGGTTTTGTAAAGGCGTTGGAGATGGTTTAAGCCATATGGAATCAAGACTCTTATACTGCGGCCTCAATGAGTGGGTACATGCAAATTGTGCACTCTGGTCTTCGGAAGTATTTGAAGAAATCGATGGGTCTCTGCAAAACGTCCAAAATGCTTTAAATAGGGGTCGTATGATTCGATGCGCCCAATGTAAGCAAAAAGGAGCTAGTGTTGGATGTTGTTACAAGGGTTGCCATGAAACCTTTCATTTTCCTTGTGCTAGATCAGCGAATATGAAATTCATGTATGACAAGACTGTATACTGTTCAAGTCATGATCTACCCAGAAAGAGTCATCTCATAACCAACCATAAGGATTTCGATATTGATAGATCTGTATTTGTGGAGCTAGATCAGAAAAAGAAGAAATACTCAGAAATAGATAGGGCAACTTACATGATAGGATCTCTGTGCATTAGAAACTTAGGAAAAATAGATCCGATTATATCTGATACAACTGAAGTTTTAATACCAGTAGGTTTTGTTTGTACAAGAATGTTTTGGTCTACTGTAGAACCTTGGAAATTAGTACCTTATACTATTACAACCTCTATCAAGAATTGTAATAGCAATACTCTGGTCATTGATAAGAATTTTACCATTGATCACTCTTCGAACAAGCAGACTGTGGATAAAATTATGCGAGAGATTAGTTCATGGCAGAGAGATTTGGATAGAAAAGGTCCAGATATAGACTCAGAAGATGATGAAGAACAACAACATGGCGCTGATATTCTTTCCCCAGAGCTAACTGATGCAATTCTAGAAGAATTACCTCATGATCTCCTTGATGGCATTTCAGTCCAAGATATTTTTCCAAAATTTTCCTATGACGACCTAATTGATTACAAAACGGATATAATAAATAACACAGAAAATCTCACAGAATCTTATAAGAAACCAGATTTAGAAGAAGAAGAAGAACTTGATATAAACAAAGATTGTAGAAAAAATAAACTCGATCCTAAATCTCGTCCGAATCCGAAAACTTGCAGCCTAACGTTAAGCTGCAAATTAGATAGTTCCTTATCACCGGCAATTAAAAAACGCAAAATGGTTACTGCAAGAGAAAATATCTATCATTTATTACAAGTCGATGGTAACCTCGATGATAGTAGTTCCAGCGAATGCGGTTCCCCAACTGGGATAATTTCAACTAATTCGTGGGGAACATATATTTCAGAAGAACCAGTGACTTGTGATAAATGTCAATCTACTTACAGAACCCAAGCGAGTTATAAACGGCATTTAGAGTCCTGCGAAATGCTTTGTACCAGTGAAAGCGATTCAGAAATAAATACTGAACAAGAGATGGTAGCTACTTATATAAATCCTAATACTGCCATCGTTGATAATCAGGTTGTTGTAGATGTAGCTGAACCTGTTGTCATTTCATCATTCGAATCTTATCAGAGCGAAATACATACCTCTGTTCTCAATACTCAAAGTTTTGTTGCTGCATCATCCAAATCTACATCTGAATTAGTTAGCGTACCTCAGCACCCCGAAATGATCCCGAATATTAATCATTCTGTTGAACAAAAATCTTTACTACAAACTTTACCAATTAATTCAGTACCACCTATTACCATAGAAAATTCCCATTCGGAACAAACTTTCTCCATAAATCATCCAATAATGAACGAACCTTCTCTTTCAATACATACTAATCAACAACCTCAATTTTGCGTGAATCAGACTGTGCCTTTGTGTGTAAACCAACCTATTACCTTACAACAAAACAGTATTCAAGTCAATCCTACCTCAACCTACTCTAGCAACCAAGTATTATCTATAAATCCCAGTGGATCAATTTCTATAAATCCGCTACAAACCAATAACTCTCTAACTCTGAATCAAATTAATCATCAAACGCCCATGCAGCAACCTCTAGATTTTCATCAAGCACAATCTGTAACCATTCAGTCAGTTCCCTATAATAATACTATTTTAAATGTAGGATCTCAGAACCAGTTTACTTTGAATGGTAAGCTACTAACAACGAATCCAGTATTACAGGCTGTCAATGTGCCAGGTACCCAGTGGGTTAAACAAGTTTCTAAACCAACCCTAGTAGCTCAAAAGACTCTGAAAACCAAGGCTCGAAGTCGAACGTTAGCAGCGAAAAGATCGGCTCACTTTGAAGAAGAAACCATCATACTTCCTTCACAAGGATCCTCTGGCCAAGTAATAGTGCAACATTTGCCGTCCACTAATTATGTTCCAACTTTTGTTGATGCGTTTCAGCAGCAGCAGGGACAGAATGTACAATATGTTGCTACAATTACGCCTCAAGTCAGTACTGTACCAGCTCAGTCCATAGTACAAATCCAACCGGACAACAACATAATCAGTATAGTTCCTGGATTACAGCAAACTATGTATATACAACAACCCAGGGTTGAAAACCAACTAGTCCTTGATAGTAATGGTACTTTAGGTTGGTCTCAACAACAAACTGTTCAACCAGTATACTATGGTTTTGAAACAATTGTACAGAATACTGTAATGCAATCTCAACAGTTTTTGCCAACAACTATGCCTGGGGTCCTTACTGCAAATAGTAGCTATTCAACGACTACTCAAGTATTCCAAACAAGTAAATTAGAACCCGTTCTAGATGTGTCATCTAATAGTTTTGTATTAGTTAACCCAGGACAGATAGTAAATTCTCAGCCCATAGTAAACTCTCAACAGATCGTCAACTCACAGCAAATAGTGAGTTCTCAGCCTGTCGTCAACTCACAGCAAATAGTTAATTCACAACCTATAGTAACCCCTCAGTCAGGTCTGCTTAATTCGCAATCAATTGTAAACTCACAGCCCGTAGTTAGTTCTCATTTACTTAATACACAGCCGCAACCTGTACTACATTCTACTACTTCTATTGGGTCACCGAGGCCTCTTAATAATCAAGAAACATTAGTTATTAATCAGCAGCCGTCAGTTAATCAATCACAAATAATTATAGCTCCCGCAGAACAACAAGTTCGACAGACCACCATACCTGTAAAGGTAAATACGATTAGTGGTAATGTTTTACCTCATAAACCGGACATTAAAATGTTACATCATCCTCAAATACAGATGAAAACATTACAACCTCAGCAATTGAATTACTCTCAGCCGTCACATAAACCAGTCATTCCTGTACCTACTCATAGTATTTCACTTCCTACTGCCCCTTTTGTTTCTGAGCAGAGAATTCCTACAAATATAGTGACTCCTATTCCTAAACCTCCTACTTCTGTGCCTAGTCGACCAATGAGCAGGGTGCTGCCGATGCCAACTAATAATACTAAAGAATCTAAGAAGAGTATTTTTGATGACGATAAGTTGTTCTTCCCTGAGGAGAACAAAAAATCTATTCAGGTGCAGAAGGTCTACGAGATTAAAGCCAACAGTAATAATCTAAAACCATTAGCAAAACACTTAAATAAACTAGATCCTAATAAGAAGATCGAAATAGTCGAGTCAAAAATCATCAGACCTGCCTTTACACATCTATTAGCTGAGAAAAAGCATGAGCCTTTGAAGGAAGAGAAAATTGTGATTTTAAAATTGGAAACTCCTACACCTGTAGAGAAGATGGAGAAAATAGAACCCATAATAGAACAAAAAGTTTTACATAAAGATGATCCCGTGGAGGAAAAAGTAGTTGAAATTTCGATACCTGAAGATCCAAAAATAGATACATCACTAAAGCTAGTATTCCAGAAACAAGGTCAGGATGGAACTTACAAAATTAGTACTAACTTTACTTCAAAGCATCCTATTCAAGTAGCTCCTTTAAAACCCATAAAATCTAATAATACATACTCCCAGAATCAACAGCAAGTTACGTTACCACAAAAACCAGTTAAAGAAGAAAAGTCACTTGAAAAAGTTGATAAATTTGAAGAAGTTTCAAAACCTCAAGTTCCTAAGAAAGATTCTGAAAGCTCTTCTTCTATACTTTACACCATGGAAACTCAAGACGGCTTCAAGTATTCATCTTCTTCAGTCTCTGATCTTTGGTCTAAAGTCTTGGATGCTGTACAAACAGCCAGGGCAGCTCACAACATGCCTCCTTTACCCACCAATAGTGGCAGCATGTTGAACTCAATCCAGATCTTAGGGATCAAGTCTAATGGTTCTAAATATCTAATAGAACAGTTACCCGGAGCCACTAAATGTACTAAATATAAGTCTGTTTTTAATTTCCCACCGCATCCCAGTGAAATTGATAATGATTTAACCCAGGACCACATACATGGAGCAATTCGGTGTGCCCCTTTTGAAAATCAGAATAGTGAGCCTTTTGATATGTTCGGTTGGTTATCTTCTAAGCACAGGCAACCCGAAGAAATATCTCTGGACGCTTTGGAACTACTGCCAAGGTAAAAAGTTTGATAGTTTTATCTTGATCTCTTGTAAATGGTTTTATTTTTAGGCGGATCGTAAATTTACCAATGGCCATGAAATTTCGGCAGTTGAAACTTACCTCGAAATATTCTGTAGGAGTATATCGATCTCTTATCCATGGCAGAGGCTTGTTTTGTCTTCGTGACATCGAAGCAGGAGAAATGGTCATAGAATACGCAGGAGAAGTAAGTAACAGCAATGTAATTTTAAACTAGCACCAATTTGAATGTATAATTTAACAGTGGTCAGGGACAAGTAATTCAAGACTCATGATAGCTACTACTCTTGAGAGTTGATGTTATTCTTAAAGGAGAAAACTTCTGTGGAACTCAGAAGTTTACCCGCAGTTCTGGAGTTAGCTGGCTCTATTATTACATTTTTTTTTTATGTTTCATAAAACATTTTCATGTAACAGAGTGACAATGGTTTGTTTTATTACATCTCATTTTCACATTATTCACCTTAGTTGAAAACTATCGTCGACCACTCAACCAAAACACAATTTTCACACACTCTACGCACGTTTCGCCAACTATGTTGGCATCATCAGGAGTTGATGATATACTAAACAACTAACTATTTCTAACAGCTATTTATACTAAATGACTAACCTCCCTTCCCCGGCGATGCCTGGCACCGTCATCCCCGGTGACCTAATCAACCAAGGGTGACTAATCAGCCAAGGATGAGTAACCCGCCCGTACCTAATGGATTAAACTAAAAAGCTGACTAAGAGGAATTGGTCCTTTGTCTCTGTTTAAACTAGTTTTACATTTGCCTATTTCTATACTTTCAAATGCGTCCAAAAATTTATTATTGGATACATTTTTAAGTAATTTTACATTGTCTATACTTATTCTATGATTTTGATTAAAATCATGTTCGGCTATACTAGATTTTTCCATACGCCCATATTTTAATGTGCTCTTTAAATCTGACCTGTACAGATCGTCTAGTCTGCCCAACATACGTTCTATCGCAATCCCCACAACTAATTTCGTAAATACCACTTTTTTCCAAATTACTGTTTTTATCCTTGGGATTACCTAATAACTGTTTTAAAGTGTTGTTAGACTGAAAAACTAAGCTTAAACCCGCTTTTTTGAACACGCTGGTAAGTCCTTTGGTGTAAGTGGGATTATACGGTATTGAAATTTTTCAGTCTGTTTTTCGTGTTAGAAAAACGTGGTGTTTGTTGATTAGCTTGTCAACTAAGTCTTCGTCATAACCGTTTCTTGCTGCTATGTCCTTAATCAAATTATTTTCCTTATTAAATCTTTCTTTACTTAGTGGGAAGTTAAATGAACGATGTACTAGGAGAGGTAAATTCTATTTCTTGATCAATCTGACTGGTGGTATCCGCATTATGGGTCTTTTCAATCTCTTAGTAGCTTTCCAGAGTGAATAATCAGTACTACTGTCGATTGTCAATTCTCTTAGGTAAATACTAATTGATTCTTCTTTAATTTGTTGTATTTCTCTTTTGAGTCTTTGGGTAGCATTGTTGAGTATAGTTTTATCTTGCAACTTTTCAAAAAAATGTTTGGAATTCCATCAGGACCTACTGTATATTATTATATATCATTTTTAGGGATATTTTAGGGCAACGTATATCATATTCTTGTTTAGGTATATTGTTGTTATATGTATTATCAATTTTTAAGTAAATTGTTGAAAAGTATTTGGCAAATAATTCAGCAATTTCTTCATTTTCAGCTCTTGATTCCTCCAAATACATGGACTGTGGTAGATTATATGAGGATTTTTTAGTCTTTATGTAGTTCCAGAAAAATGCTGGGTTATCGTTTAAATTATTTTCAATGTTGTTCATATAGTTATTGTAACATATTCTTGATAAATCTTTGCACTTAGATCTGAGAGTAGAACATTCCATATAGTGGTAATTGCTTTGTGATTGTTTGAATTCTTTATGGGCCATTTTCTCTTCTTTAATACTAAGTTTCTTAATTATGAAGAAAACTGGACGTTTTGTATTGCTTCAGTGGAACAAAGAGAGCCACTGCCATATTAATTATTTCATAGAGCTTTTCTACTGCACTATTTACATCAGAGGAGCCTAGACATTTTTTCCAATCAATTGGATTAAGATAGTTATTAATACCAATATAGTCTGCATTACGAAAGTTGTAATTGAGAAGGCTGTATGGTGCATCGAATTAGGTAAGAGTTGATCTATCGCTGTTAAATTGTTATCTTTGTCAGATTGGTAAACAATAAATCTAAAAATACATTTCTACTATTTGCAACGTTGTTGATTTGCTTAAAATTCAAAAGGGCGTATGTCTCAGCGATATTTACTGCATGTTCACAATTACACCAAATTCATCATTACTCCAGGTTGCTGTTGGGAGGTTGAAATCACCGAATATTAATATTTTATGAGTAGTCCAGTAACTGAAGGGACAAAGGTGTAGATAAGTCTGTCCAGATTTCCTTTGTGGCTTAATTTCTAGGTCTTGACGGTTGCTTCCAAGGGCGAAAAATTTCACCACGATTCCGACTTGGTAGAGGGCTGAAAATGGTTTCCCACTAATATCTGCCACAATATGCAAATTAGCCAATTTTTGTGTAGATAAAAAATGAAGATCATTATCTACAAAAATGGTCCCTATCATTTTTTTCGGGAATTCGATAGTTTTCGAGATAACCGAACCCAAAAGTCCCCTCATTTCAGCGGCTGCTCTACCTCTATAGGAATGCTGCTGTCTATGTTAACTTGTAAACGGGCGGACGAATTGTTTCAGAACTCGGGCAAAAATTGATATTTTTCGATCATTCAAAGTTCATTGCATGTGCCTTGAAGCCCGTTCTTTCCTGTCGAGAACATTGAAAAAAGTGGTCAAAGTTTATGTTTTCCCAATATTTTGGACCATTTTAGTAATTCATTCATATTTTTTTTTTAATAGTTTTTTATCCCATTTTTTTTAAATGGGATCTTGAGATGTCTCGATTGATCTCATAAATTTTTTTTCAGTATCTTTCTGGCGTTTTAATAAAAAATTGATTTGTTTATTTTCATTTTTCAGAGTTCTAGAAATCTTCGAAATAAGCACGAATTAAAAACTCATATTCCATTATATTGTTATTCAATGCACACCATTTTACTTTTCGAATGTATTTTTTTTATTTCGAATAAAGTTCCTCCATTTTCCAGAAATCGGGAAAATTGATCACACCGGTGAAAACCTAGATTCCAGCGCGGCTATTAAATGTTCGTTAGAATTATGTCCCCCATTTTTACGCTCTCCGCCTGAGATCCATGATATTCCACATAACCTAACCACGTGTACCCACGCGCCCACATTAGTCGTCTGCTTTTGTATACAATCTCTGTTGTTTTTTGAGTCGTTGACTTGCCCGTATTATTGAAATATTGATAGTATTTTATCAAAGGTAATACCACGAGTCCTCCAAATTTTATCGATTAAATTTTTGGTTTTCACGAAAACGGCTTTATTTGGAAAAACCACGAAAACAAACTGAATGATAAAGTCACGAGTCCGCATTCATAGGCCCCATAATTTAGCGAGCAGAGGTATGCCGCTGGCGCCATCTACAATTGGTCTCCAAAGTCCAAAAAATGAAAATCAATGTAATTCCCAACTCCCTCGAGTGGAAATTCAGTGAGAAACTAACATATCTACTCAGTGCAAAAAGTTGGGATTTTTCGAAGACCGTTTTTGCAAAAAATATTCGTGTTGCGAAAAAAATGGTAGGGACCATTTTTGTAGATAATGATACGATCTTTATTTTTTATCTAAACAAAAATTGTCTAATTTGTATATTTGGATAGATATTAGCGGGAAACCATTTTTTCAGACTTTAGGGGGCCATTTATAGCCCTCTCCCAAGTCGGAATCGTGGTGAAATTTTTCGCCCTTGGAAGCAACCGTCAAGACCTGAGAATTAAGCCACAAAGGAAATCTGGACCGACTTATCTACAGCTTTGCATATTTTCAGGTCTTCAGTTACTGGACTAGAGAGGGATAGTTCAGAGCTAAATCTTCAATATAATAGTTTCACAGTGTGTATTATATATCTCTTCTGATGAATTAGGTGGTAAGCAAACTCCCCCAACTATAATTGTCTCTTTACCAACAACACATGATAAAAATAATTGTTCTACAGTTTTATGTACTACTTCTACGATTCTAGCACTCAATAATTTCCTTACCGCTATGAGAACTCCGCCTGTCTGGATCTCTGAAGGTCTGGATGTTAGTGAGCACGATGACTCGAGCAAATTACGTCCAATTTAAAAAAAAAATTTTGGGTTTTCTTACTGTAAATGTTTTTAGAGGCGCTTAACTTGTCTTAACCGGAAAAGGGATACAACCTTACGATAAGAGTGATCGGGTGGAGCGATGTATGTCATTTGTAACTAACGGTTGATTACTTTTGCAACTTTTACGTTACGGTAAATTTGCTTCTTTTCTCTGAATGAACGTGTGACGGTCAAATTTAGCTGCGTAGAGGCGCTTTTAGACGGAGGCGTATCAAATATTTAGAAATACATAAAAGGAGTATAATTTCGTGTTTTATTAAAAAAAACTAATTTAACTGATTTTAAAGTAGTTTTTACTTTCTGTTAAAACGGAATTTTTAACACCTACAGTTCTGAGATGATATAAATCAACGTTTTTCTTATTTGTAGGTTATAAGATCAATTTTAACTGACAAACGAGAAAAATATTACAATTCTAAAGGCATTGGATGCTACATGTTTCGTGTTGATGACAATTTTGTAGTTGATGCAACGATGCGAGGAAATGCAGCTCGATTTATTAACCACTCTTGTGACGTAAGTACAATAATATTTTATGCAGAACAGTTTTTAAATTAATAAAATATAAGATTTTAGACTTTTGTTATAATGTGTTGTAGTTTGACTAATGCAGTCAGTTCATATTCAGGGTGTCCCGTTGGTAAACGGCGATCTTTTAAAGGTAGGTAGAGGTCACAAAGGAGATTCTAAATAACCCATAAATAATGGGTATCTTGTCTTCCATAACGGAGTTACAGGGTGTTTTATCAATTATGCATAATTCTTCATTTGGCCAGAACTTTTGAATCACTTAGTATATCTTTTCCATTTTTGGCATACAGATTACACTTCACACGAATAATGTACTGAAATATTGAGAGATATGAAAATCCAGGGTCGGCTTTAGGAAAAATCAAAACAACACCCTGTATAACACAATTTTAATATTTCCATTTTAGATTTGAATAGAGGGAAATAAACTGAATTGAAACGATTCGAATTGGAAATTTTTGAAACTGAAAGTAAAATTTTCATTTAATTTAGAAAAAACAATGTAATGAAGTTATTTTTAAATAAATAAATAAAGTGCTAAAATAAAATTATACGAGGCGATCGAAAAGTAATCAATTTAATATTTAATAAAATAATTTTTTTTTTCTCTAAAATTTTACATTCAGTTTCAAAATTTTCCCACTCGAATCGGTGGCGGCAACAACAACAATTCAGTTTTTTCCCCTCTATTCAAATCTAACATGGAAATATTAAAATTGTGATATGCAGGGTGTTGTTTTGATATTGAAGTGATTTGAGTACTTTTGCAGCGGTATCCCGGTACAGCCTTGTCTTGCTGACCTTTTAAACCCTGTTTGATTTTTGTGCTTCAATAATGTGGACTGTATAGAACGTACAAGAACTCTTTCCCCCGTCTCTCCAGTATTACCAATAAAACATCAAGAATTTCATAACACTTTTTATTTCAAATTCTTTAACGAAGAAAAACAGGAACAACACATAAAAACATGTAATAATAGGTACTATAATTTAACTAGTATAATATTTCAACTAGTTTGAGCAATTCACTGAAGTGAATGTTTTAAAATTGAAATTGCAAATCTATCGTTGCTAAGAACGATCTAACCGAAACGAAGGTGTGAGAGATACTGATTTGTAATTGAATTGAAGTTGCAAATATTCGATCGCCGCGATTTGTGCGATCTGAACTATACGAAGTGTTGAGCGATACTGAATTCTACAAGCGCGACGGTTTGCCGGTTGCACGATGCATCCGGACAAATGCTGGATATTTCCAGTTCAAAAAAAGTTGTTATCGTCTGGCTAATATTCTAACGGTCGAATGGTCAAGGTTGAGTGTCTAGACTGTTTTTTTTTATTATTTCATCGCGTCGGTTTGTGCGACAGTGTCGGCTTGCGCGAGGTGGCGTGTTTTCGCGACGTTGTCGGATTTACGAAATATAATAGTCGTTATGCAAATTACGACTTATGTTCAATTTTTAATTGAAAATTGAACAGATATTTTTAGTATGTTTCAATTTTTCCTAAAGCCTAACCTGGATTTTGATGTCTCTCAATCATTCAGTCCATTATTCGTGAGAAGTGTAATCTGTATGCCAAAAATGGAAAAGATATACTAACTGATTCAAAAGTTTTGCCCATATGAATAATTATGCATAATTGATAAAACACCCTGTAACTCCGTTACGGAATCTAAGAGACCCATTATATATATGGTTTATTTAGAATCTCCTTTGTGATCTCTACCTACCTAAAATATCTCAGTTTACCAAGGGGACACCCTGTATATATTGAGATGATTATGACATTTTAAATCTCAAAAAAAAGCACGTCACTTTTTTTTAAGTCCGCTTTACATAATTTTTTTTTAAATAACTAAATTTCCACTCCAAATTACAACTTTTACATCACTACAATATCTCCTAAAATTACGTTGAATATTTTCTTGTAATAAGAAAAATTCAATGAATTTTACTAATTTCATTAATTTTGATGCTTTATATTTTATGAATAAAATTTTGTTATTATATTTATTTTTTCCAAAATATTTTAATTGTTATTTTATTTTCTTTTTATGATAGTTTATTTTAGTTTTATCTATTGTAATTTTTGTAGGTATTTTTGGTCGTAATCTTCTTATGTTACCATTAAATTTGTAATTTTTCCCACTATACATGTCTCTAATTCTTATATATTCCTTGTTTGACTTTTAATATTTTGTATCTCACCTTTTAACTCTTTTTCTATTCTAGCTATCATCTTCACTCTTATTTCTTTTTTCGTATCTTCTATTTTATTTTCAGTGTATAAATTTGACTCTTCTATTTTTTTTTAAAACTTTCGCTACTTCTAGTTATTGCTTCCCTTTTTCTTTTAATTTCAACACTTACATGCTCTAGGTTCTTTTCCACATTTTCTTGTCCTTTTTTAATATCTTGTCCTCTCTTCATTTCCTCTTTCAGATCTTCTTGTCCTCTCTTCATATGCTTCAGAAAAGCTAATATCTGCATCATTGTGTCTTCTTCTCGATCTTTTATTATCTCGTCTATACTGTCTATTTCTTCCTGTGCTTCTATTGGTTTCTCTTCAACGATATTCCTTTCTCTTCTGACCATTGTATTTTATGACCAAAATCCCATGCATGGTCACATATTTTGGATTTTTCGAATTGTTTATTTTTTATGTATGATTGGTGTTCATTAAGTCTAATATGAAAAGGTCTAGATGTTTCTCCTATATAAAATTTATTACATTCGCATGGAATTTTGTAAATACAATTTTTTGTGTTTTGAATTTCATTAAAAGGTTTTGTATTTACTATTAAAGATTTTAATGTATTATTAGTTTGAAAAACTGTTTTTAAATTAAATTTATTGCCAATCCTTCTAATTTTTTCGGATAATTTTGGAAATTTTTACTATATTTGAATGGATTATTGGGGTATTTAAATTTTGATCTTTAGTTTTGATGTCTCGGTAAAGTTCACGATTTATAAATTTACTTGGGTAGTTGTTCTTAATCAAGACAGATTTAACAAGTGATAATTCATTATTTAAGATCTTGTCATTTGAACAAATTGTTTTTGCTCTATCGGAAAGAGATTTGACAATACCTCGTTTAACACAAATTGAGTGGTTTGAATTAAAATTTAGATATCTATTTGTATGCGTTTCTTTTCTAAAAACTGATGTTTCAAAACAATTGTTGTCACAAAAATATGATTGAAACAGATTTTGACATCTTCAATCTCAAAATCTATTCTAAGTGTACTATGTTGATGTCATATTTTTGCAAGATTATCAAGTGTTCTGTTTCTATAGTAAATTTATTTATTTTGTTATGTCATTAATGAATACATAAAAATGGTAGAAAGTACTAGTACCACCGTTTTAGAATAGATTTTTGATTACAGCCCAACTGCTATTCAAGGGTGGTGGAGATCTTGGGTCACAAACACATCATTATATTTGCTTTAAGGAGAATACTGAGTGGAGAAGAATTGACTTACGATTATAAGTTTCCTTTTGAAGAGGACAAAATTCCATGTACATGTGGATCTCGAAAATGTAGGAAGTTTTTGAACTGATTCCCATTATGTATCTATAGATGTACATTTGTCATTGTATTTATACTGTAAATATCTCAAGAGTGTCAAATGACTTTGAATTTTACATTGGTGATAATTATTGATTTTTAAATCAAAGTCATTTGAATTTCTTCTTTTTCATGTAGCACCTATAATAGCCATTTTTAAAAATTAAATACATTCGTAAATTATATAAATAAGTTTTTGTAAAGTCAGTATTCGAAACAAAAATTGTAAGCATTTTGGCTGTGAGGATATATATGCATTTTGTGCCATTGGCTCCGTAGGTGCTATATATATTTAAATTTTTGATAAAATAATATCATGTGATATGTTGTGGATAAATTTGCGGAAACTTTTTCAATTTATACATTTTTCAAAAAACTCAGCTTTTCCTGATGATTCTTTTTTTCGAAAAAAAAAAAAAAGAAATGACAAATCAAACTAAGTTTTTTGTTGTATATTGTAAATAACTTTATTTTCTACTGGAAATACGGGGTGTTTGAGGGTTCGATTTAACTTATGATGAATGATTTTAAGGGGGGTTCCAAAAATTCAACGACATTCATTTTCTAAATATACAGTGTGTCCCAAAAAGTTTATACAAATGGAGAAAAAGTTTATCTTACATTTCACAAAAAAAAATTATTCTTGATTAAAATATCTGCATGACTTGTTGATCCATAATCAGGTACAAATTTTTTTAAACATTATATGGAATATAAGGAAAACAAAAAGTAATGATTTGAATGGAGGGAAAAATACGTACAAACTGTAGTGGAGGGCAAAATGTTCATTGAAATTGTGAATAAGTAGCAAAGAATTATGAACAATTGTAGATTATTGATATTCCCAGATAAAAAAAGACAATAAACACTTCCCCTACATGTTTTATAATTTTCACCAACTAAGAGAACAATTTCAATTTTATCTGCAATCAAATACTTTCAGGGTAGACTAATTCCTATCCAAATCGGCAAAAAATGCAGGTCTTATGTCTGAAAATTCGATCTTCCGAGATATTTACAAGAAAATTTAAGGTTTTAGTTATGTACCTATGCGTTTGTATTGGAAAAATATGTTAAATAATCGTTTCAACGCACTGAATTTGTTTGTCTTGGGAGCGAGTATCCCAATATATATATATATATATATATATATATATATATATATATATATATATATATATATATATTTAAATGCGAAAAATATTTTTCCGTGCCAAAATAATTTCTATTACTATATTGATTTTATCTGTGAAAATTTCATGAAAATCCCACCAGGCCCCATATTCTTAACGTTTACCCAGAGATGTGCGTGTCAGTAGTTGTCAAAATTTGTAGGTTATTATGGCGAAATTAAATAAAGTCAAACCTTGACGTTGATATTTACAAAAATAGATTATTTTCTTATGACGATTTTCCATCATCACTCCACTAGCGTTTTCGCCGGCCACTGCTAGACCAACATTATGTATCGGGACTACGTTACTGAACGTTGCTTTGGAATACCCCAAAAATATGATGTAATTTCCAATTAACTACTTTTGACAATGCCAAAAACTGACAAATTAAACTAATATTTATCAGTTTCTCCTCTAATGGAAATAAAACCACTTATTTTAAAGAAAAATGGGGTTTTAATTGACGTTTTGACTTTCTTGAATGAAAGTCGTTTTCAAAATGACATCAAAATATATAATAAAAAATTTACTATATAAACAGGTTATATTATCTCTGTGTTGTCTGCCGTTGCTAGAAAATAAAACTAAAAGCTTAACTTTTCTTGTAAATATCTCGGAAGATCGAATTTTCACAGACACGAGACCTGCATTTTTTACCGATTTAGATAGGAATTAGTCTACCTTGAAAGTTTCATTGAATTCTGACGAGTGGATTTTGAGATCCTACAGACACACATACATACATACAAACCTTGCTCGTTTAATAGTATTTGATTGCAGATAAAATTGAAATTGTTCTCTTAGTTGGTGAAAATTATAAAACATGTAGGGGAAGTGTTTATTGTCTTTTTTATCTGGGAATATCAATAATCTACAATTGTTCATAATTTTTTGCTACTTAATCACAATTTCAATGAACATATTGCCCTCCACTACAGTTTGTACGTATTTTTCTCTCCATCCAAATCATTACTTTTTGTTTTCCCTATATTCCATACAATATTTTAAAAAATTTGTACCTGATTATGGATCAACAAGTCATACAGAACTTTTTATCAAGAATATTTTTTTTTGTGAAATGTAAGATAAACTTTTTGTCCATTTGTATAAAACTTTTTGGGACACACTATAGAACGTTTTGTGAATTTTTTCCGAGTTTTTAATCAAATCTTCTGAACCATTGAGAAGTTTATAAAACGGCGGTAATCTCAGCTAAATTGTTTTTTAATTATCACAGTGCTCTCTCTGTTTTTAATTTGTACATATGATCCTGAAACACCCTGTTCACCATATTGTTTTAAATCATTTAAAGAGAATGATTTAAATCGAAACGTGTAAGTTTATAAGCATTCTTACATAAAATGGATTAAAATATTGTGAAACGTCCAGTATATCTACCAAATTAATTTTGTATTATACCACATTGCAAAATAACTCTAGGATTGATGTTCTAAAGTGTTTTTATTTTGGAAACTTCAATTGTGAATTTTTATATCACTAATGAGTTCAAAACCATAAACTTTTCATTGATCTCATTTTTTTTTTACTTTATACTCAGCAATGTAAGGTTTATGGCCATTATATTTTTAATTTTTTTGTATACAGAAATGAATATATTTTGTAAAAAAAAAAGAAAAATAGAATTTATAAAAAAAATATTATTTTAGTCTTTTAAGATGTTTGCGCATTGATTTGCTGTTTTAAATAAAGTGAATTTGAATAATTCATTTTTTAATTTATTTTATTGACAAAAAAATAATAAGCACCAAAAATGGGTCTGTCTCTATATTCACTGGTTAAGTTACCAAAATAAAAATTACATCTGAGAAGGTGGTTTTTTAAGGAATATTAATTCAGGGCCCGCTCTAGCATTTACGTCACCCCGGACGAAAAAGGCAAATTGACGCCCCATAAAACATATACTTTTTTAAAATGTTTATTTTCTTTATCAAGACAAATACCATTGAAAAATTTTAACACTGATATTTCTTTTTGTATGTAATTTTTTCTGAATTTCATGTTATTTGTCTTGATAAAGAAAATAAACATTTTCGAAAGCTTGACATAAAAACGAATAAATCGTACTAATTATTTTTCTACAATTGACTGCTTCCCACTAATTCTACCTTCTTAAATTATTGAACAGTCACGAAAATATCCACTTATGTAACATAACATTAACAGTCAAGTAGTATAAAAAAAGTACCTCGTTATTGCTATTATATAACAAACAAACAAAACTAAACAAAAGTAACATCAACTCTGCTAAAATCACAAAAAACTTTCTCACTTTTAGTCTTTCATGTTTATTTGATCAGCCATTTCATGCTCAATCGCTAAGATGGCCAAACCATTAAGGCGATTTTGTGTGGTAGTCGAACGTAAGAAGTTTTTAATTAATTTTAATTTAGAGAAACTTCTTTTAGTGCAGGCAAATTAAATTTTTTCAACAAGAAAAATACCACCCGAAATCTACCAATGGGAAATGGTTAAGCATATAAAAAAACCTACAACTTGTGTAAAAGACACTTGTGACCATAACCTCAAAATCATCGAGAAAAATGAGAAAATTCAAAGTAAAATTTTCTATTTTCCTAAAAGCGCAGAAACCGCAAAAATTTAATCTGTTAATTCTATCCCATTTATGTCAACAGAATCGCCATTAGTTAAAATAATTTCTAAATCCTCGCAGTGTTTTAATAGCGTTTCTTTAGACATGGTTTTTAAATCGTATATATTATATAAAAATTGAAAATAGTTACTATGATGGTGACTAAGTTGTTCAAATCTAGTATCTATCTATCTTTGATCTGTTCATCTCGTGCTTCGTATGAGAAGTTGGTTTTCTTTCTTCTTACGCGGTGTCGTGCTTTTGTTGATTCAAAATTAGAACCTTTAAAAATTAACAAATCACACTGAATTATGAAATATTTTTATTTAAAAATATATTCTACAAAATATATATAAACTTGCACATCAGTACTTCACCACCGCGACGTATTGAAGATGTCAATGCATGATATTCCTTTCTATTCCCGTCTAAACAAGTTCACGCGGCGCCCTGTGTGCTGTTCTATGCGGTGCGCGACATCGATACCAAGCCTTTTTTGTTATTTAATTCATGATTGTTTTCTTCAGAAGTAAGGATTACATTTTTTTTAGTTTTTAGGCAAAAACAGTAAATCCTAAAAGTACATTGCATGTTGATTTTAGTTAAAGAAAAAATCAACAAGTATAAATTTCGTTTAATTAGGTATTTAACTTATCAATATTTTGTCACATTAAACACCAAAATGCCGCCATTTAGATTATCCGCCCCCTAGAGCGGGCCCTGATATTATGGACAAACTGAAACGAAATTTCTGCTTCAATAATTTGATAGAACACTTTATTGTATATTTTATAAATATGAATTCATTCTATTAAACAGAGTTGGGCATACTTGAATGTAACAAAATGTAATTGATTTAGTCACGTGTCTACGATTACATGTAATAAAAGTTTATTACAATGTAATCGCAGTTATTTAGTAATCGGATTGGCTGTATTTAAGATTTTACTATGTAATTTTGATATTTATACAGGGTGTTTCATAGTTAAACCGACATACGTGCACTGTAAATAGAGGGTACTTAAGTGATTCCAAATAACCTTGGTTACTGGGTCTAACTCTTTAATAACCGAGATACGGGGTGTTTCATTCATTTTGGACAATATTTTGATAAGCCGTAACTTTAGAACCACCCTATAGATTTCTCTCATACTTGGTACAGGTATAGTGTGTTAATAGCCCAATCCTATAGTGTAAGAACTACAATTAAAATCTAGATCCGGATTAAGAAGACTTTGTAAAATTTGAAAATCCCCAAAACAAACGAATAGAAAAAAACAGATATTCTGACATATTTTTAAAATGCACATTCCGTTCTACTTAGTTACTAAACTTTTAAAGTTAAAATTCAATTAATGCAATACTTATTGCCATTTTCATAAGCCATAACTTTGGGAACACCCTGTAGATTTCTTTCATATTTGGTACAGGTAGATTGTTTAAATAGCCCAATTGTACAATACAAGGACTACTAAAATAGCATCCTGTATATCAGAAGAAAAAAGATGTGTTATTGGCAAAGTCTACTTGATAGTTTAATGAGTTTTGTGTCCGGAATTAATCCGAAAAATTAAATCTGTATTTTTTTGTGCACTTATAAAAATATTTCAGTATAACACATCTTTTTTTTTTTTAAATAGGTATCCGATTACATTTAAAAAAATCTCATATACAGGATGCTGTTTTAGAGATTACAAACTTTTACAAATTTTTCCTAATCCGGATCTGGATTTTAACTGTAGTGTATTCCTTACCCAATACGATTGGGATACTAATAAATGACACCTGTACCAAATATGAAAGAAATCTAACAGGTATTTCGAAAGTTACTACTTGAGAAAATGAAAAAATGCATTTGATGTAATTTGACTTAAAAATTTTTTTCACTTTAACTCATTTTTTTCCGATGTTTTCAAATATCCATTCCAACTTTAAAAAAATCTGATATACAGGGTGTTGTTTTGGGGATTTTCAAAGTTTACAAATTCTTCTTAACCCGGATCTGGATTTTAATTGTAGTCCTTACACTATAGGATTGGACTATTAACACACTATACCTGTACCAAGTATGAGAGAAATCTACAGGGTGGTTCTAAAGTTACGACTTATCAAAATATTGGCTGAAATGGATGAAACACCCCGTATCTCGGTTATTAAAGGCGTTAGATCCAGTAACGAAGGTTATTTGGAATCACCTAAGTACCCTTTATTTACAGTTAACGTATGTCGGTTTAACTATGAAACACCCTGTATATTTGTTTACACTAAAATTTATTTTATTTGAATGGTTATTTTTAGAAATATTTTGCTCTACTTCTCAGATGCTCTTTTGCCGTTTTGATTTCATATTAAATTGTATATGTAATAGCTTTAGGTTTTGTTTTTCATTTTAGTTCATTTGGTGAAAGTGAGCATTTGAATAAATCAAAAGACCAGTATTATCCTGTTTTCCCCTTCCTACTCACTTTATAGTAGTTTTCGCTTTCCACCAGGTCCTCCTATATTTTAATTTCTCATTTTTGTTCTTGTGTGTCTGTTCTCTAATAGTAGTAGTAGTAGTTAATAAATTGTGGTATACTTGGAACAGGAGATATAATGCAGTGGTCTATCCGGCCTTTAGTGTATAGCTCGGGAGCCAGAGAGTGGAAAGAGTATAAATTAAAAAAAATAAAAACATGTAATTCTAAGTTGTAATCGAATAATGGATCGGCTACGCGACCAAATTTATTTCACGCTGAGGTGAGCTTATCTCTGCGATTCTATTTGCTATTAGCCACAGACTGCGAACGCCACATTGTTTTATCACAGCGCTTCATTTAAATAGCCAACCAATAGGACGATGCGTCGGGTTCCCGTGGACGCAGACAAAGGATGCACTTACGCTTAAAGGGTCATGTGTTTTTGATAAGTTGGGGTTACTATATCTCCTGTTCTTACTATACATATTAAGTTTCTTGCGCATGGGCATGTATACTAATAATTTCAATCCGTTATAAATTTTGTTGCAGTTACAGATTGTAAATGAAATATTGTTTTAGATTACAGATCATTGTAATATCATGTGAAAAGATATATTGATTACTTTTGTAATCATGAAATATGTAATCAGTTATATTTTGTTCAACTCTGCTATTATTCAAAGGTAAAAGATCTTCCAATATTAAAGTATAGACACTCGTGTTTTTATGATCGAACAACTCTTCCGTCTTGTTTTGTTTTTTTTTTCTTTTGAAGATATGTTTTAATATTTTCCAAAGACCAAATATTTTTCCACTTTGTCTCCAGTTTTGTAAATTCTTTATGTGTAAAATTTAATGCACGTGTACAGTAAATCCGGAATTAAAAATAGATATTTATGTAAATGTAGAAGAGTGTATATGAACTATTTGAATGACAATATTAACATATCAATATACTATATTGAGTAGAATATGAAGCATTCTACATCGTGATAAGAGGCCTTGTAAATGTAAATACATCACTATATGGATTGATTTTTCCAGTGTCTTAAAATAATGAATTTTAATAAAACTAATCATACCCTATCTGGTGCTTACTACTACTTGTATTTTTATTTCAGCAGCTGTGCTATAAACATGTATTTAGTTTTGTCAATAAAAATAATGAAACATCGCATTTTTCATAACTTTCATTTTGAACACATTGACAGGATGGATTTCTTTCTTTAAATTTTTTTGCTCTCCTATAGTGTAAGGCTTTTTATTGCCACTAAGAAAATTACTAATGACGCTTTATTACGGAGATTGCTCAGGCGCCAGTTTATTAATGTGGTATGCTCCACAACCCTTAGAAACGGCGTCTTAGGGGCTCAGGTAACTTCAGATGGAGATAAGGTATTCTCCAGGAGTCTTGTTGATTTCAGACTCAATATTTATATATACTTTTTTAAAAGCCCTGAAAAGAGGTAAGGTCTGTGAATATAAACCAGAGAATTAACGTGACACTTATATTGTGTTTAACTATTTTACAAAATAAAATTTGTTTGTTATTTCAAAGCCCACCCACTTTTACCCTGAACAAAGAAAATAATACTTTAAAAGAAACGTTCGATTCGGCTCTATGAACTGGCGGTAATGACGGAGTGACTCAATCAGACTTTATTGAAATTTATTTAAATTTTAAAATTTACCGGAAGAGTTATTAAATGATTAAATTAATCAGGAAGAATTTTATTAACCCCTTATAAATGATCGAAATTAACCGGTAGCGTTAATTAATTCCATTAATTGTAATAATTAATCAGGAGAGTTACTTAACTTAAATTTATTTGCAAATGTTATCGAAATGGTTAAATTCTGAAATAAAATAAAACGTCAAAATTGTTTACACCTTTTCTAAACAATGATAATCAACCGGAAACGCTAATTAATATTACTGAATTTCATTAATTTTAGTAATTGATTAAGAGAGTTACTTAATATTATTTATGAAATTGACTTATAAGAGTTTATTAGTATTTGTTAAATTCTGAAATTAAAATCGGCAAAATTTTATCATACGCTTTCTAAATACTCATAATTAACCGGAATCGTAAAGTAATATTACTAAATTATTTAATTCCGACCAGGTGAGTTAGTTAGCTTTCTTAACTTAAGAAATAAACAGGGTAAATAACAGATCGCGGGGATTGGGGAGCGATATTGTTTAAGGGTTCAGCCGAAGCAACCAACAAAGACAAGATCAGTCCCAAAACGACGAATTTCACGGACCTAAGCTCGCAGAAGCTGATATTGTTTAAGGGTTCAGCCGTAGCAACCAACAAAGACAAGATCAGTCCGGAAGCTGTGAATATTAAAACAACCCGGTCGAAACTCTCAGGTAGATATTGTTTAAGGATTTAGCCGAAGCAACCAACAAAGACAAGATCTGGTCCCAAGATTTCGAATAACGCGTCGACCTAAGCTTGCAATGGGGAGATATTGTTTAAGGGTTCAGCCGAGGCAACCAATAAAGACAAGATCTGATCCCAAAGCGTTGAAAACTACTACACGGTGACCTAACCTTGCAATGGGGAGATATTGTTTACAGGTTCAGCCGAAGCAACTAAAAAAGACAAGATCTGATCCCAAAGCTTTGACAATTACTCAGTCTGAATGATTAGAATGGTAACCAGGATTTAATTTCGGACGTGAAAAGAAATAAAAAGCTAACTTGAGATTTAATTAAAAGCAAACTAACTCAAGAAAACCACAAATAAATGAATCACATTCGGTTAATCTCTATTGAACCACTTAATATTTCCAATTTAATCACAAAGCATGTTAGCTGTTGGGAAATCTGAAAATGATGGTAAAATTTAAAGAAAAATAAATTTAATAAAGAGAGATTTATTTAAATCCTATTAGTATGATATATAAACATGACTTAATATTACATACAATCACATCATTGCTAGAATTAAACAGTTAGTTAAACTTAGCAGTTAAGTGTTCTTGCATTTTAATAAGAATCTCAACCGAAATGTTTAGATTTTTATTAAATTAGGAGCTTTGATTGTAAAAAATAAGTAACAATAAAGAGATCAAGCCCTTCTTGCAGCAGTCGGCAGTTTGGGGCCATATCATTATGTACAAAAAAGAGCTCACAGGGCCCCACAAAATTACAATAATCTAAATGCTACTCTCTTAAGATACTAAATTCAACTAAAATGTATACAATTCAATATTACAATATATTGTTAAAAACATCAATATTAAGCGTCAAAAGTGTACCATTTTATATTTATTTAAAAAAAATTATCGTGTCTACTTTATTAAAAAAATGCAGTATGGATCAGTTTTGATGCTTAAGGAATAATTTATAATAAAATAATAACCAATAACTACTTTAATCAAAAGTAATGGTATAAATTTTATACAATATTTTGTAATATTGATTGTATTTTAAAATGCGCTAAAATCAGCTTCCATGTAAATGGGACGTGAAATATTGCATTAAATTCTGCCCTAAATTTCGATTTAAAACAAAAAACCATTTAATTACAAAAATTTGCACAAAAATGCACTAAACACATGTCAAAATGGTCCATGTTTGATGGTTCAATAATTATAATATGCATTAATTCAGATATTTTCCGATATGGTGATACACATCTAAAGATACGTTTATGATACATCTCAAATAAATCGATTATTCGTTGGATTTAAAACGTTTAATTACGAGGGACCTTCGATAAAAACCACAACTATTTGATGTATATTCGTTGGTTAAATAATGTCCAACCAACATCCAAAAATCATCTTTTAATCTACTTTTCAACCAGATGGCTCCCCTGTGTATGTGTATGTATAAGATCAAATTGAGATTAGAAACCACCACATACTTGGGATGTCCTCAGACAGTCTAAGTTACCTAAAAAAGTCTTTAAGGTCACCGATGGTGAAAGGTGAAAGTGTGTGGATCACCCCGTTCAGAAACTAGTTATGGTTTTTATGAAATTGACCCTTTGAATGACGAACACATATTTCGAAATAATTAAATATAAATAATAAGTAAATATTTGGTTTGGTAAATTATGTCAAATTAAATTAAAAATACTGTGTAATTATGTCTAGAACGACTAAAAATAATTTAGCTAATCGATGTGGTTGGAAAATGATAGAAAATCAAACCATTTTCACGCGAAGAGGGAGTTTACACCATAAGCCAAAAAACATTTCTTTTTTTTTTTGTTTAAATGCATCTTCAAGTCATGAGCGTATGGCAGTGAAACATTCAAGTCTGTAGTAGCTCATTAAATTATTTTAAAAATGAGTAATTACCTTATACATATACACAGCCTTTACCATTCTTTAATTTCAGACCAGATGTAAATTTATTTTAGGCAAAGAGGTGTAGAAATTTGTAGTTTAGACTGTTTTTAAGCTTACAATGTACCTGCTTTATTCTAAAAACATATTTTAATAAACTATTGCATACACCTTCCAAAATTTAATATTTTTTACACACCATTTCAAAAACTAAATTTTTTTCAAATGTCTTCTAGTTTTTAATATGGGCAGTTAAAAATAAAACATTTTGGTGATCCTTTACTAACCAATGGGAGTGTTTTGACCTCAGTTCTTTCTCAAATTCTTTACACCCTTTTTGTTTAAGCAACTAACTTTACTCAAAATCTTACTACATTTAAACCTTATGTCTTTCACCCATCATAACCGAGCTACAGGGTGTTTCGACGATTTTGCACATTTCTTAGCACAGAACGAACAACCCTGTACATTATTTAAAAATACTTGCCACATTTGTTTTGCTTAAACTTTCCAAACGATTAATATATTAACGAGAAGGCAAATGCAAGTCGGGATTCACATACATTTTTGTGTCCTCAAAACAACACCCTGTACATTAGAATTTAAAATTCGTTTAAATAAAGATTTGGAACGAGCACACGAAACTAAATTAAACAATATGCTTTTCGTTTTTAGACATTCTTTAGTACGCACATTTTGAATTCAAACTAAAATTTGTGAGTATTTTGAGAGGTAAAAATGAAAATAAATTACTTTATCAACACATTTGTATAGACGAATTAATTTTTTTTATATTGACAATATTGTAATAAAAAATAAATACAGGATGTTTATTAAATTTACATCCATTAACTGAAAATAAGCTTTAAGATTGGAACCATCCTAATAGTATATATTCGACGAGCATATAACAGCCATTATATGCGAGTAAAATACTATACTTTGTCCACGACTGTCAAATAAATTTAACCAGAAGAATCTGTTTTTTTTTGCAGTTCTCCACTGCAAAAAGGATTCGTATGCAGATACATATTTTTTTTAAGAATTTTCAGGCAACAAATTTAATGCCACCAGTTTTGCTTCTTCTTCAATTATTTTGAGACATTTTTATTGTTTAACTAAAAACTTTTTCAAACAAGTAATACACTTTTAAATATATTCTGTAATATGACATCTCATGGCATGCTAAAATTTTTCATAATATTCAAAGAGGAAGTAATTAGTGTTGCCTATATAAAGCTTTACTACTTGTTAAATATTTCAAGGTGTAAAAAACTCATTTTCTAACATTTTTTATTTTTATAACTTTACTAAAAACCTTTGAAGGCTGCTAACATGACCGTCATACTGAAAATTAAAAATGTAATTTAGCATTTCATGATATGGAAATTAGAGTATAATGTGTTGCCTATCTATTAGAACCTTTTGTCACAGGGTATCTATAAATTCTCTGCTCTTTTATTGTTACTTTTGGGTATTACTTTTAAATATGTAATGAAAACTGTTCTACTTACATATTATTACCTAGAAATTAATATAAATAACATTTTTGTTTAAACATGCTGAGCCAGTGAATAATGACTCATTATTCACTGGGTGAAGTCATACAGTGAATAATAGGTATTATTATACTTAAGGAAGTACAAGTATAATGAATGTTTTATAGAACAGTCGTGGACAAATACTTTTTATTTTTGGTAACTTGTTTTATTATATTATTATATGTTAATCAAAATCCAGATCCAACTTTAGAAAAATATTTTAAAATTCAGGAGTTAGAAACCTTTGAACTGCTTTTCTAATTATATCAATTTTTCGTTTATAAATATCCGAATGAATTAAAAAAAAATGGGTGTCCTAAATAAGGACCTGTACTTTTACTTCGGAAT
The DNA here is from genome assembly GCA_949320105.2 of Crepidodera aurea. NCBI lineage: Eukaryota > Metazoa > Arthropoda > Insecta > Coleoptera > Chrysomelidae > Crepidodera > Crepidodera aurea. Next base: position 15,707,334 of record OX439478.2, read on the forward strand.
AGTTTTGTGTCATACAAACTTTGTAAAAACATTTAATTGGTCTTAACCCAATGATATCCTTACTTAAAAACAAAGGTATTTTTAATATTTATGTATGTACTCCGAATTTTGTTTTTTAACATTTTTGCAGTAACTAATTTTTTTTCGCTATTTTCAAATTTCCAAACGAATTTTAAAAAAATTGATACATACAGGGTGTTGTTTTGAGGTAAAACAAATTGTTATTTTTTTCACTAAGCTGAACCCACTACATACATGGCATCTACCTCCTCTTAGCTCATATGCGTTTCCCGTAGCGTGTGTTCTGCAAGTATAAGAATTTAATTTTTTTTTACAGACGGACGTGTATGGAACGCCGTTTTACTTTTTATTCATAAATGTTTTTTTTTTTCAATTTTAAACATAAAACCATTTTATTCAATTCAGTTTTATGTTTATCCATTTATTTCAGTACTATTAAACTGTTTCTTCAAAAAACTTTAACTATTTAAAATGTTTGACGAATAAAATTGCATCTTGATAAAATTGCGTAAGTCGAATATATTTTATAGCTTTTAATTTTTATGATGCAATTAAAATTATCAACAGTAATTTTAATTTATGTAACATTTTAATTCAACCAACAGAAAAATAACAAACGTTCTAAATAATGTTTTAAATGATTACCTACAATTTTAGTACATACATTAAAATTATAGGCATTTATTTGTTTGTTGAATTAAAATGTTACTTAATTTAAAATTATTGTTGACAATTTTAATTGGGCGTTGTAGTTAGCGGGTGCTACTAGAACTACTAAATGCATTTGGCAGCATATGAACTTTGTTTAACGTCAAATGTTTGTGGAAAGTGTCAGGTGTCAGTCAAATTTGTTTTGGTTTTATTTTTTCAATTCATTTTGATCTTGATCTCACACTACAAATGCAGCTTGTAAGTCTATTCTTGTATGCCGTCATTGGAGCGTTTGTCCTATTTACCTCTGAACAAGTGTAGGACATCTACGGATTACTTGTTTCAAATCCAACGATGCCAAATTACTTATTTCCTAGCGCCCGATGACTCCAGCAACCAACATTACAATCCCGAATAAAACTTATCAACAATCATTTTATAACGATTGTCATTTTTATTCAACAAACATTTTAATTCAACGGACAAATAAATGAGAATATTTTTAATGTAGATATTAAAATTTTAAACAATCATCTAAATATCTTATTAAAAATGTTTGTGTTTCTTTTGTTGGTTTCAATTTTGATTAAAACAGAAACGAAAAATAATATGGTTGGCTTAAGAAAAGGCAAAATTGATAAGAAACGTTTTAAATATTCTATTGTTTTGAGGGCACAAAAATGTATTGTTTTTATGTTTATCCAGACTTGAATTTGCCTTCTCGTTAGTACATTAATCAGTTGGAAAATTTAAGCAAAACATGTGCCAGAGTGGTTAGTTGTGACGTAATAAAGAAATTGGCGAATCACCCTGAATCTCAGTTATGAAGGGTATAAAGACCCATTAGGTATGATATATTTAGAACCAGCTCGATGACGCATATTCATGGTTAACGTATGGCCGTTTTCCAATGAAACATCCTGTATAAAGAATTTAAGAAAATCTACAGTTCAAAAATAAAATGGAACACTCATATAAATACATAATAAACGTGAAGAAATCATAAGAAATTAAATAATACATACTATGATTATCACAATTTGTTGACTTAATGGGATGAAAGATGGGAGATGTCACAGAAACGTATGAGAATATCAAATGAGGAAGTAAAAACAATGTGCGTTTTTGAGATATACCTAATATTCTCAGTCAAAATTTACCTAAAATTAAAAATATTTTTGCACTCTAAAAAGTAGTGTTTTAACTTTTTTTTCACCGATCACGCATTGGTAATTTGACATTTAAAAAAAAAGGAAAAGCCTTCCTACAATTAGCCAAAATCCGCCCATCTATATTGATACTGCCTTATAACAAAAAATTACCAATATATACAAATGGTTACAAAATTTATTCAATACTTCCAAAATGTTAGCGATTAAAAATTTGTTATATATCGAGTATCAATATGTAGGGTGTGTCACGACATGTTTAAACTGTCTGTATATCGGAAAGTACTCGCACAATAATTATGAAAATTTGTAGACATGTATTATTATCGTTATATAATCGTTATTTTCTAACTAACTAAGCGATAATACAAAACAAAATCATAGATACTCTCTTCTGATTGGTCGATACATTGACGACCAACACCAGAGTATAATACCCAGCCGCCATTTTTTATCCAGAAATAATGGTCTCCATAACGACTTAATTTTAGGTACAGGATGTATTATATAAAGTGTCAAAAAATGCAAAAATATATAGGATGTCAAAATATTTTGTAATGATTTAAAATTCATGCCTAGAAATTTTCATAAATATTATGCGAGTAGTTTCTGATTTACAGATAGTTTAAGCGCATTGTGACACACCCTGTATACGTTTCTTACACCAATGAGTAAAAAACCAATATTTCAATACCAGCATTTCGAATCAGTAGTTTTATATTTTTGAAATTTTTTTAACAATTGTGCGTTTTAGAATAAAGTCGATGTCCAAGTAGCCACAAATCCCGTGATATAGGTACCTTCAACTTGAACAGAAATGAAGTTGATTTTAATTTTATTTTATTTGAAAAATTGGTTTTTCATTAGATAGAAACTTGAGGAAACAAAAAAATGCGGGCAAAAATAAGCGTTTTAAAACATACAACATATACCAATTAAAATTCATCAATTTCAGGATACTAACCACAATGACCAGTGTCAGTCAAAAGCCGATAAAAGTCGGCAGGTCAATTCTTATAATTATTAATTATATTTACAAAGATACTCCGCATGGATTATAAGGATTTGTCAGTATTGACCATATTTTCTTATTCAAATTTTGGTTTATTTACCAAAATTTAAATCGGCAAACAAATTTTATAAAAGGCGGAGTTATTATACAATTTTATCCTACAAGTGCAACTTAAAGTAGTAATTTTTAACTAGAGGCACTATCTGTACACAGCCAGAAGAGAAAGCATAAACTGAAAACACATGACAAATTCGAATTCTAAACACTTTTATCACAAAATTTAATGTTTTTAGAAACACTTAATAAGATTCACGGATTAAGTAAATTATTCCCTTTAATGCATATGGGGCATTTTCAAAATATTGGTGGGATACATATCTAAAAAAAATGTCTAAAGCTGCAGGCCAGAAAAGCTTGAAAATGTAATGGACCTTTCACCTTTCCATGAACTATGAGGGAACACTGTAATTAGAAAATATATGTGCTAATATCACTGAGAATTTTGTTTCTTGAATTCTCTGATAGCTAATTTTTCCATAACCAAGAAAAACATGTGTTTGTGACGTCACGTTCGTCTAAATTAGATTTGGCATCGTTGTGCGAGTTGTGCACAATGGAACCTCAAATTGCAGTTACGTATGAATTGTAGGTTCGTTCGTTTGCTGCAGGGAACAAAATATTGTAAATCTTTTTTCTCTCTTCAGATCTCTTTCCTTGCAACTATCTTAGACGAGATAATAATATAATGCACAATGGACAAGAAATTGTATGTAATGTTATTAAAAACAAAAACAAACGTTAACCTCAAATCTCATGTAACATAAAACTTTTATTGCTTTGAGCATACACCTGACAACAGTTGTTCAGTGAGAATTGTGTTTAGGATTTGCGGTGTTGCCAATGATCGTTCTTCAGAAACTTCGAATGTTTTAGGTAAAAAAAATAGTAGCTAAAATCTGGAGTATATCAAGCAGTGAGCTTTATTTTTGGGAAGAACAGTGATGCGTTTTCTGAACGTAGATTATGGAGGGGGGTGTTTCCGATGAACGTGACGTCAAGGGTACACTTTCAAAAGCGATATTTTTTTTAAATAAAAAATATATGGTGGCTCTCTGAGTGAATTGGACGTTTCATATGAAATACCATCGACTTATATAAGTTTTGGAATTTATTTTTCGTAAATGTAAAGGTCCATTACCGTGAAGTCACATTAAATTTGTTCCACATATTGGTTATAGTTTTTCGCACCCTTAAAAAATAAAAAATTGGCCGATAAAAAGTTTCCTGGGTATTTTACGATGACCCAACAAAGAATTTCAACTACTATGATTACCATAGACTCCCCCACCCTTTTCATTGGGCTGAAAAAAATTGAGGTATTTTTATTTTATTTTTTCCCAAACCTGAAAAAAAAATCATCAAACTAGTATTTAACAATGCAAATATGACTACGAATCTTTTTATATGAAGAATTTCATCTTAAATAAAGGTACCAATATCCTCGACAACCATGAATTGTTGCAGACTTTTCAATAATTCGGTTTGAGAGAAAAACACCTAAAATACCCCAATTTTCCATCCCTAGTAACAGAGAAGAACCGTGAGCAAAGTTGTCCTACCAAGTTTTTGAAAACGACCGACCCATATGTAAATCTGTAAAATAATTTTAAGATTTCTCCTGTGGTTTTTTAAGATTCTGCTGAACAGGATTGACGACACAACAATTTTTGAGGAATTTGAAAATCAAATTGTGAGTAATGTCGCCTGGTTGATAAATTTAATTGGACGTTTTGTAGATCAAAAAATTAATGATTCATTAAAATATGTTAAGTTCGTCATCTTTCCATCAGTTTTCCTTTGGTACAATCAAATCATTTCTAAAATATCAATTCCTGTTTTACAAAGATGACTTTTTTATTACATATAAAACGAATTAGATTCTTTATTTTAAAATTTTTGATTTAATGAATTATTTCCTTTAATCTAGTGACTAAACTGTGCTAATATAAAAAATAATAAGTCACATACATTTGAATATTTAAACAGATAGCGGAGTTAAATTAGAATTTTATATTGATGTAAGAGCTAAGTCAATTTTTTTTTAATTTTTTCGAATTTATACATAAAGAGAAGTTTGTAAACAATTTGTCAATAAATTTGGGCTTCAGCTTCGCGAGATGTGTGCCAAAAACGGCATTTTTGGTATTTTTCGAGTGGATTGTTTCACTATATTTTAAATATCTCCGGCTCTAAGAGTCGTGGAAAAATAAAAAAATAATTAAAATGACCGTGATGAAGTAGAGTATCGATCCGTATAGTAGGGTTTTTTTTAAAAATGCATCCTAACCTCAAAAAACGAATTCGCGCACATTATTTTTTTTACTGAATTGGCAATAAATAACCAAAGAATCCTCGAATCTTCTTAAAAATTGGAGAAAATATGTATTATGTCGGGAAGACATGGTAAAAATTAAAAAAAAAAAAAAAATGTATTTGTCCAGCCAAAATCGGCATTTTTTCGAAAAAAAAAAAAAATTGAAAAATTGAAAACTCTACTATTGTTTTCCCAAATTTGCGCATGAAATATGCGTCCTATCGAAAAATGTTTCATGTAAAAGTTAGATAATTAAAAAATCTAAAACTTTTTTCACATAACCTCAAAATTACCAATAAAAACGGTTTTTTACTATTTGCGCCTGAAATATGCATCATATCGAAAAATGTCTCATGTAAAAGTTGTAGATAATAAAAAATCTAAAACTTTTGTTATTTGACATTTTTCACATAACCTAAAAATTACCGAGAAAAACGGTTTTTAACGATTTGCGCATGAAAAGAAGGATTTTGTGTGTACTTTGTCTAAGAAAATCCAAAAGAAATAAAATGTTGGATTTTCTTAGACAAAAGTACACACAAAATCCTTTTTTTAAGATAAAAAATTTGTCTCTATTGTTTTTCCAAAAATGGCAGCCAATTCAATTTTTTTTTGAAAAATGCCGATTTTGGCTGGACAAATACATTTTTTTTTATACTTTTACCATGTTTTAAGAAAATTCGAGGATTCTTTGGTTATTTATTGCCAATTCAGTAAAAAAAAAAGTGTAATTCGTTTTTTGAGGTTAGGATGCAGTTTTAAAAAACCCTACTATACGGATCGATACTCTACTTCATCACGGTCATTTTAATTTTTTTATTTTTCCACGACTCTTATTTAAAAAATAGTGAAGCAATCCACTCGAAAAATACCAAAAATGCCGTTTTTGGCACATATCTCGCGAAACTCCTGCAAAAAAAAATGTACAAGCTTCTCTTTATGTAAAAAATCGAAAAAATTTGATTTAGCTCTTACATCTATTTTTAGAATATTTTCGTCCAATTTGACTCCACTAAGAGGCTCTTTGTTTTTGTGTCATAGTGTTTAAAATCCATAACAACCTCTACTGACTTAATTCACTTTCTCCTATAATATTCCTCAAATAAATTTAAATATTGAGGATTATTTAACAGTAAAATAGGCAAGCACACAATATTGAGATCTTTTGACCAATTTTTTTTTTAATTTTGTTACTAAAATTTGAAAATGTAAAATGCCAGTAATTTCAAATCCCTTCATTAGTTTTTTTTATAATCGTTTAATTAATCATGGCATTTCGAATTTTGAATGACAAAATTAAAAACAGACCAAAATATCTCACTGCCAATTATTACAAAAAATTAGTAATTTCCACCCGTTTTTCTGTTTCTAATTTTTTTTAGACGTAAGTAAAAACGAATAGAAATATTTCGTAAAGGTAACACCTTTAACAGTACAAAAATTTTATTTCATTAAAATCTACATATCACGTCGACAGTAATAGAAGAGAAATAATAAAGACTTTAAAGCTATTTCTTCAATCATTTTGAAATTCTTTCAGGCCATGATTTTTTTATTTACTAAAACGATCGTTGTGGCCAAAATTAACTGTCGTGTAAATCCCGAATATCTCAAATTTAAACATTTTCACCAGAAAGCTCATTTCCACAAAATTCTTCATTGAAAAATCGAAAGTTCAAGATTTGACTTGTGGAAATAAGATTTTTTTATTTATTTCATTCAAAATTAAATACAAAAAGAATTGAGCAAATTATAACACTTAAACTACATGTATAACACGTAAAAATTAAAATAACAGGACAAAAAGTATATAATTTAGTTTCAAGCAATATTGTAACTGTAAATTTAATAAGACATTTAGAATCTATTGGAAAATCTTGTACCCAGTATTTCTTGTATCAAACTTGTCAAATTTGGTAATTTCTGTACAGTCGAAATAATTGCACCTTCTAGCAATCAAATTTGCATTAAATAAAGTTAATTTGGCAATTCAGTTTAAAGATAAACTAATTTTACATTAAAAAAGTTACATAAAAAATATGTAATTAATTTCTATAGTTCATAATGGCTTGGTACTTCTCTCTTTGGATATTAAAATCACTTATTTATTTCAAAAAGTTTTAATTTTAACGTTTCTACTTTTGCTTCTAAAGTCGTTGTCAAAAAATTGATATAACAAAATATATAATAATAGGTTAGGGCATCAGTACGGAATACTGGAGACGCGGGTTCGATTCCCACCTGAGGCAGAACTTTTTCGGTTTCTTTCTCCAGTAGTTTTCACCCCTGATGTACAGGAATTTATTTCTGTATGCTCCCTAGAACCAGATGAGATTAATATTTTGGAACCAAAATATATCATTCTTTTATTTTTCATGTGAGAAGGGCATTTTTACAATGCGCAATTTTCAAAACGGCATATATGTTAAAGCCAGATCTGCCTGAAATTGTAAAGTTTGGTTACGAGCGCAAAAACAATAATTGTATAGTGCCAGAATTAATGTCCAAAGAGGCAAAACCTACATTTTTAAAAATTACTCCATTTTGCAAATTATTTAACTGTGGTAACAAGTGCAAATGCCTGAAAGCAAATGTAAGATGCAATATAAGTTGCCAGTGTGAGGGAAAATGCATTGTAAAATAATTATTATTATTACGTCCTATAGTGACATAATAATATTGTAATGCGCGTCATCTTTGTTGCGCGTATGAAGAAGGATGTGGTGTTTACTCTCTTTGACACACTGATCGCTTTATTCGCATCCACAGTGGTAAAGCCAAGAGATGCGACGCGCCGATTCAATTTCCTCAATGCAAGAAAAATTGCTTTCAATTATTAGTCTACTTTTTTTTAGTTAAAATTGGATTTGGCTGATTCCATAGGTTTCCAAGTTATTGGTTTTCTTGTAAGTAAATTTTAGAAATATCTCGAAAAGTAAAAAGCTTAGATATAGGGAATATTTAAGAAAGTTTATCTTATTTTTAACGTACAATCTATAAATGCAACAAAATATAGGGTCTTCCATAAGAAATAATATAACTTTGATACGCCACGCTTTTTTGGGACAACCTGTATATTTGAAAATAATTATAAAATGTAGCCTTTATCAACCCACATATCCATGAATAAACACCGTCGCGTCTATCGTGACTCACCCTGTATATATAAGATTATCTAAATCCCCATAAATTCTGTACCATTTGTAATTACCGGACGAATCGGGAATTGAAAAGGTAACGCAGGTAAATTTTGGTCATTGGACGAAAAGGGAAATCACCCTGCCAACCACTCTCTCCTAATTTTAAAATCAATTAGTTGGAGCTTTCAAACTATTCATTTATTTTTATTAAATTTTCTTTCCTGTGAAAATAAAAAACTTGTGGTCGTGTACCTCGATAAAAATAATTCTGAAGATGCAATTTTGAATCTAAATATACAACAAATACAGGGTACATTGTTAAAAATAATCTGTAAAATATGAAACGTCAAGTATTGCTCGAAAATTAATATTTTTCGTGACCTAGTTCTAAAGGAACATATTGAGATAGTTTGGAAAGTTTAAATGAAAAAAATTATCATTACGCAATTAATAAAAATGAGGATGTATTTATACATACATGACCCACCAAGTTTGTACAGGGAGCAACTCAAATAGATAACATTTTCGAACGACACAACCGTGGCTAAAAATAAGATACACTATTTGATTAAAATCAATGCAGGAACTCTTTAACATTTATTTTCTCTGCATCACATTTATTGTTACTACTTGGATAAAACGGATCTTGGAATATTTTTAGTTGTTCAATTATTTAAAATTTTACCTTTTCAGCCATAAAGTTCTGCAAATTCTTATTTACTAAGAACTTTGAGGATTAAAGGTTATTTTAACAATATAAATACGATAATCCCGAAAAATGTTTTTTTTTTTGGAAATTTTCCACTTTAAACGTAAAGTTTAAGCCAATCTAAAAATATTCAAATAAAAATAAGTCTCCTTTTATTATAAAATATTTGTCCCCATTTTAAGAATAAAATACAAATATTTTAAACAATGAATAAAAAGTGAAAGATAAAAATTAAATTATAGGTGAATCTTGTAAGTGTAAACATGTCATGTATCCTTCAAAAAAAAAGGATTATTGCACTTTTTGCATGAAACGAAATCATTACAAAAAATATAGTCAATTTCTTAGGGACCCGTTGGATATTTTAGTAAACTTATATTAGTTAATACCAAAAATTTCATATCACGATAAGAAAAAAAAACACTCGTTCAAAGGTTATTAAAAAAACATAAATCTGCATCTTAATTTTGTCATATATTTACGGACCACTCTGTATACTTTTCAGAATACGTTATGAAATTATTTGCTAGATTTTTGCAACTTTTCACAACGATAAAAAACGAGTCAGGGAAGAGATAGGGAAATATTTTAAACATTAAAATTGATTTTATGGTACCAAAAATAAAATATTATTTTTCCCCAGTTCTAAAATTTGGTATTTCAATAGAAGCTTTCAAAAATAATCCAACGAATTAAAAATTTGGTGGGAAATTGACCTAAAACGAATTAAACATACACAATTAAATTACTTACAAATCACTCACAACATACAGAGAGCAGGATATCAAAAGATCAAGGCCTAAAAGGCATATCCAGAACTCTCATTTTAAGCTAAGTCATGTATACAAACAATTTATACTAACTGACTCTTTTGAAATTTTCATTTTCCGCGTGGATAAAATTCGTGGATATATCAAAGCAAAATGCTAAATGCATCTCCATTACCTAAAACCCTTTGACTGCCACCTAAAATATTAGGACAATCCCCATGTGCCAGCAATGCGGCTCGCGCGTTTTATGCAAAAATTTAAAAAATCAAAAATTCATATACTTAAATGTTCAAATATTTAAATATTAAAAAATTCAAAAATTCAAATATTTAAGTATTTAAAAATTAAAAAAATCAAAAATTCATCTTAAATGTTCAAAAATTTAAATATTAAAAAACTCAAAAATTTAAAAAATTAAAAATTCAAATATTCAACTGTTCATATATTTAAGTATTTAAAAATTCAAATATTCAACTGTTCAAATATTTAAGTATTTAAAAATTCAAAAATTTAAAAAATCAAAAATTAAAAAAATCCAATATTTTTATACTTAAATGTTCAAATATTTAAATATTAAAAAATTCAAAAATTTAAAAATTCAAAAAATCAAATATTCAACTGTTCAAATATTAAAAAATTTAAAAAGACAAAAACTTAATAATTCAAATATTCAATTGTTCAAATATTTCAAAATTGAAAAAATTCAAATACTCAAAAATTTAATAATTCAAAAATCAAAAATTCAAATATTTAAATATTCAGAAATTTAAAAATTTTAAAATTCAAAAATTTAAAAAATTAAAAATTCGAAAAATCAAAAATTTTAAAATTTAAAAAATTAAAAATTCAAAAATTTAAAAATACAAAACTTTAAAAACTCAAAAATTAAAAAAATCAAAAATTCAAATAACCAAAAATTTCAAAATTGAAAAAATTAAAAATTCAAATATTCAAAAATTTAAAAATTTAATAATTCAAAAATTTAAAAATTTAATAATTCAAAAATTGAAATATTCAATTGTTCAACTATTCAGAAATTTAAAAATTTAAAAAATTAAAAATTTAAAAAATCAAAAATTTTAAAAATTAAAAATTCAAAAATTTAAAAATACAAAACTTCAAAAACTCAAAAATTGAAAAAATCAAAAATTCAAAAATTTCAAAATTGAAAAAATTAAAAACTTAAATATTCAAAAATTTAATAATTCAAAAAATCAAAAATTCAAATATTCAAAAATTTAAAAAATCAAAAATTCAAATAATCAAAAATTTAAAAATTCAAAAAATTTAAAAATTACAAATTCAAATATTCAAAAATTTAAAAACTCCTTCGCCTTCACACAAACAGTCTTTGTTATTGTTGCCAGATGAATATTACAACTACAAAATGAATCTTGAGCATGGCGATAGCCACTTGGCTGACACATGGGTGAAACCTAAGACAACCCGCTAGGGGCGTTGCTGGCAGTGAAAGGGTTAAGGGATGTTTAAATTGTAGCGTTAAATGAATGAATTTAACTTTAGCGATTTTTCAATGAATAAATTTTACTTACCTATCCGTTATTGATAAGATTCAGTCATTTTATGATTTACATCGTTCTTTTTTTATTATAAAAACTGCCATAAGCAGCGTGGGTTAACATTTACGTTTATAAGAATATTTGTTTTATTATATTTATCAGTTGTATACAAAATATATTTAGACTTAAAACGTCAATATATATATTTATATAAATAAAATTAAGGGTTTAAAAATAGTGTAATGAATATTTTATGAGGGGAAAAATCATCCTGGGTCATAAGAGTTCATTTACTTATCTTATTTCTAATCGGCTTATAAACCAGGTAAAAATAATTATGGGATGTTAGCATTAGCATAAAATTTGGCATCAGTAATTTCATGGATTGCAATAAACGTCTAGACCATATTATTGTGGTTAATTTATTTTTAATTTGTCAAAATTTCGAGCGCTTTCAAATAGTCAGCTAATATATATTGTAAAAGTATAAACAAACTCGGATATGATACTAAAATGACATCTAACCTGATTGAGAGCACTAAGGAAATATTACGTTTGGCTACGTGACTGGTGGTAGTTTTCCTGAATGTAGTGTTGATGATCGATCATCAATAAGTTGAACACGATTATTTGAAAAGATGCCGCTTGATTTGGGCGTCCTAGGACCTGCCGGCGTCGATCTAGCCATTCCGGCGCTATTCTGTTCCTTCTCGTTAGGTGGCCTTGGAAGCCTTCTTCGTAGCCATCCATGTCTCAGCGCTGCACCAGGTGTCATCCTAGCGTCTGGGTCCCATTCCAAACATCGTTGTATGAAATCAAGAAAAAGAGGATCGTCGCATTCTTTTAAAGCCCGTTTTAGGTCTTTAGAACCAGGAGGTCCCCTAGGTTTGCCTCTCCTGCTCAAACCTCCTTTCAATACGACTGTACCATCCACTAATGTAGAACATGCGCAGTACCGTGGGATTCCCTTGGAGCTTATAAAGTTTTTAGCCCGTTTTGATTGGTCGAGCAATCTTTGTGGTGGCAAACCCAGGAGTTCCATAATACAAGCTAATTGATCGGCTTCGTCTTCTCCTGGCAAAAGAGGAAACCCGGTGAGGAGTTCTGCTAGGATGCAACCTAGTGACCACATATCTATGGGCATACCGTAACGTGCTCCTAATATTACTTCTGGTGCTCTGTAAAACCTCGACTGGATGTAGGTGTAAACGCGGTTTTGCTCGTAGCATGAAGAACCAAAATCTATTACCTGTAACAAAGTGAATCGCATGTCACCCATATTTATTTATAAATTTTACAAAAAAAATTGATGTTGATTTGCAGGCGTTGATTGATTGAAACGTGGTTTTGATATGTAGCTATGAATTCTTAGAATAAAAGAAAGCATCTGAAAAAAACCTGTCGAGAAATACCAAATACCGTGGAAAAAAATCCCAAATTAATGAATTGAAATTAGAATTTTATATGGATGTAAGAACTAAGTAATTTTTTTTTTAATTTTTTCGATTTTATACATAAAGAGAATCTTGTAAAAAATTTGTCAATAAATGTGGGCTGGAGCTTCTCTTAGAAGAACTATATTTCAGTCCGAAAATGTTTAAAAATATTTAAAAAATATTTCAGGTTCTAAAGTAAGATTTTTGTGAGGGAACGAATCAATATAAAGTCTCAAATATTATTACGAACGATTTGGCGATCCTTTTTAGGTTAGGTTAGGTTTAGGATGCCGTTAAAAATTATTTATAACCTCAAAAACTAAATAAACAAAATACTGAAGGTGAAATGCTGTTTTATTGCAAAAAATTGCATTGTTTTTGAACTTTATTTTAATTTGTATTTGTTTCAAGTTATTGATTTGCTTATTTTTTTTTCTTCAAAAAATTACTTCTTGAAAATTACTCATATCAAGGTATTTTTTCATTTACTAACTAAAAAGACCATTTCTATATTACAATTTTAAATTAAATTTTTAATACTTTCAGGTAATTTTGGTAATAATGGCCTCAAACACAGAACAAAGTATAGATAATAAAAATTGCGTATTTTGTAAAGATTTTATTTTGCCTGGTCAAAAATTACAAACAGTAAAAAAAAGTGGACTGGACAGTATTAGAAAAAAAGTAGACAGAAACTGTCACTTAGTGTAACCGAACTAATTTCTCGTGATAAATGTTATCGTATATATACCGCTTTAAACATTTTTTGGACTGAAATACAGTTTTTCTAAGAGAATCAAGCATAAATATCGCGATATACATAAAAAAAATTGAAAAAAAAAAATGAAAATCGATTTTTTTTTATTATTCCCTAAATTGGACACTTTAAATAAAGAAATAAAATGTTGGATTTTCTTAGACAAACGTACACACAAAATCCTTCTTTTTAAGATTTTTTTTTCTACTATTGTTTTTCCAAAAATGGCAGCCAATTCAATTTTTTTCGAAAAATGCCGATTTTGGCTGGACAAATACATTTTTTTTATATTTATTATTATTTATATTTTCTCCAATTTTTAAGAAAATTCGAGGATTCTTTGGTTATTTACTGCCAATTCAGTAAAAAAAAATAATGTGCGCGAATTCGTTTTTTGAGGTTAGGATGCATTTTTAGAAAACTCCTACTATACGGATCGATACTCTACTTCAACAAGGTCATTTTAATTTCTTTTTTATTTTTCCACGACTCTTAAAGCCGGAGATATTTAAAAAATAATGAAGCAATCCACTCGAAAAATACCAAAAATGCCGTTTTTGGCACATATCTCGCGAAGCTCCAGCCCAAATTTATTGAGAAAATTTTTACAAGTTTCTCTTTATGTATACAATCGAAAAAATTAAAAAAAATTAGACATCCATTTTCAGAATATTTTCGTCTAATTTCACTCCACTAAATGTGAGTTCTTTTACAACAGAATGAATCTCACCAGAAGTCGCTGATTGCGTTTTAGGCATTTGATGAAGACAAGAAAAAAAATATAAATTTTGTTGTCTTCTCATTTTATGTACAGAAGAATGTTTGACCAACATAAATATAAACTTCAAGTTCGTGTGACACCTCATTTGAAAGCTATTGAAATACTGTTACTATTAATAACAAATATGGTATGACGTGATGTACTTTCTCATTAAAAAAAAGTGAAGATATGACTGTCACGTGAAGCGGACTACGATTATTTCAAAAATTTAACTGACCAAGCGTTTTGCTAATTTTTTTTAACACATATTCCAGCCCACTGCATAATAAATATCTACATGTTACCTTTAAAACGGCGAGGATATTGGAGAATAATTAGTCTTAAAATTTTCGTGAAAAAAATTTATCGAAATCTCTGTAGTACAGGTATTTTTTAAATTAATTGAAGAATTTTATTTTATTACTTTTTATTAGCTTGTAGAATTTTTCAGTGTGCCCCTCGTAGAAACAATACGCCTGAACTTATCACGTCATGAAGTTTTTTATAAATCGTTTTCACTTTTAATTGATTTTAAAAGCCATGTTTTTCGTAAAATTGAGTTAAATAAATATAATTTTTATACGCCGTCACAGCGACCGATCATTTGTTGGTTTAATTCTGGAACGTGTATAATTAACTAAATTAAAGAGAATGTTATTGAATTTGACAAGCTTTCAATTACAACTGAATTTACATACTGAAAGCAAAACCAATCTTAAGGGATAAAGGCTCCAGCAAATTTATTTTTGATAAAAGAAACTCTCGAATAACATCATGGATGGACAATTATTCAGTTTTATTTTAATCTAGATTTTTCTTTCATTATGTCCACAATAAAAAATAATGAATCAAAAGAAAATGCTCTTGGGATTATTTAACTGTTGAAAATTAAAGTTAAATCATCAGTGGCTAGAGTTAAGAATAAGATACCTAATTGGTATTGAAAATATTTTTATAACATAACCTTGATAAATGCATGTAATTTTAAAATATATTTCTGTTCTGACAAACTTTTCTTTTATTACATTGGAAGCCAGTTCAAACAAATCAGAACTTTAGCTACTATGAAAACCAAATTTCTTAAATATTCAGAAAATAATAACGCATTTAAATGAAATGATTATAGAGGACTATGATATAAAATAATTGAACTATTACTAAAATTTTATTCATTTATAAAATTTAATACCACTTAAAATGCATAGCGGATTGAAAAAAGAATTGGTTTTTTTTAATTTAGCAGGACAATTAAAAAATCTATACAGAGTGAGTCATAACTATTGGGACAGAGGCTAAGGGCAGGTTATTTGGATCAAAATATGGCGATAGGACCAAATATACCTTAATAAAATATTGTTGTGGAATAAAGTTGAAATTTTTTTTTCTTTTTTTTCTGATAATGTCCCTGTATATTTATCAATTGTTATCAAAATCGGCACAGAGGCATAACTTTGGACAAGGAATATTATTTTATGTATTATTACACATTTTGTTACAGGGGGCGCCACATGAATGATTCCTGATGATGAAATTAAGTGGCATCTTTTTTTGACGAAGCTTTTTAGGGATTTTGATTAGTTTTTTTAGGGGATTTCAAACAACAGACAATAAAAAACTTGTGACATAAGTCTTCTATTTCAATGGTTTATAAAGCAGAATTAAAAATAATTTAACATAAAAAGAGCAAACTTAAATTAAATGTTCTATGTTGCCTCCTCCGACCTCTATGCCTTTTCTAATTCTTGTAATAAAGGATATCAAAGAAAACATTATAAAATTACCTGTTCAATTGCGTTTTTCTCGAAAACGGGTGAAATTATCGTTTATAAACAAGAGTACTAATATTATGTAGAAATGATGTTTACGTCATATTTTCTAATCAAAATCACTAAAAAGTTTCGTCAAAAAAAGATACCACTTAATTTCATCAGGAATCATTCACGTGGCGCCCCTATAACAAAATGTGAAATAATACATAAAATAATATTCCTTGTCCAAAGTTATGGCTCTGTGCCGATTTTGATAACAATTGATAAATATACAGGGACATTATTAGAAAAAAAAAATTCAACTTTAACGCCCTGTATCTTGATTCACAGCAATATTTTATTAAGGTATATTTGGTCCTATCGCCATATTTTGGTCCAAATAACCTGCCCTTAACCTCTGTCCCAATAGTTATGACTAACCCTGTATAAATAGTAGCTTCATTCTAATTCTATATTCTTCTACAAACATTCTAATTTTCTTTTTTATTTATTATTGTTCAGTAATCAACAAAATTTTCATTAAAGGTCTGAGTGAATCACTGAATAATTAAAAAGTAATGTTATTTGTATGGCGTTTATGGATACTTAGGAGTTTGTTTCAGTAATAATTAATTACTTTCTTCCTAGAACCTGATGTACCTAATTTATCACTGGGACTTTCTGATACTTAAAAAATGTAGTAAAAGAATATTTTGTATGACCCTGAAATTTATTATCTACAATAAACATATGTTAGTTGTATAGTGCAATTGTGTCTTTCATAGGGGTACTTATATTGAGTAAAACAGTGACAAGATATGAGCAATGGGGTTACATAATTTCAAACAATAGGTTCCAATATTAAATATAATACTATTTTGAAACAATAGATTCTACATGTATATGCACATGGCATGAAGGAAGACATGACATAATAAAGTTAATAGTTTTATCATTTCTATGTGATCCATGTAATTTTTTATGGCTCCAAATATAAATTAAATTTAGTGTTATCTGTAGGAGGTTGTGATTAGGTATTATAGACAAGTAGTTTTTTTACTTATGCAACTTATCTTTTATCAGTTATATAAAAAGTAGGAATGGAACAAGAATAATTACTATTTTTGTTTACACCATAACATTAAGTTACTAATATAATAGAAAGATTAGAAGAGAAATTTGTATCCTACTTATTTTTTGATAACATCTTTATTTGTGCTCTGTATATTGTATTGAAAGTAAAATTAAAATATAATTTTTTTCTTATAAAAATATTTTCAAATGAGATGAAAATATTTTGCTACTTTTATTTTGTAAGGAGAATATTTAGTAAATAAGGAGTACATAAAGAAAAAAAAGTATTTACCTTTAGACCACTTCTGCCTTGTTGCTTTAGTAACACATTTTCAGGTTTCATATCACAATGTATGATTTTGTTTCTATTAAGGGCATCTAAACACTGCAGTAGTGAATGACTAAATTTCCGAACAAGTTGCAAACTGAATCCTTGAAATTTATTCTTTTTGATAAGTTCATAGAGATTTATAGAGAGTAGTTCGAATGTGATGCACATGTGATTTCTAAAAGTAAACGAATCTAACATGTGAATAATATTCATGGTGTTGTCTTTGTCTTGTTTTCTCAAATGTTCTAATATACGGACTTCTTCTTGGGCTTGTCTGTGAAATCTTTTTTCATTTCTAACCATTTTGAGTGCAACATGCATATGGTTTTTATGATCATAGGCCTTAACCACCTGTCCAAAAGAGCCTTTACCTATCACTTTTAAAACTTCATATCTATAGGCTACATGGTCATGTGGAATGTGTATGTAGGAGCCCTGATCATTGTCATAATCACAGTTATCTGGATTGCCAATTATACCAGGCCTTTTCTTTGCATTGGCACCAATAAAATATATTTGGGGGTAGTTAAAAATTTCATGATGTTCGTAAGGTGTGAGCTTATTCATATATAATTTCATGACTTGTTCTGGAGTCGCTACCATTGTTTTTGGCTTGCATTCAGTAGCAGTAACAGGAACAGTTGAAGTTTTTACTTGAGTTAAGGATGCACCTCTTGTCATATGAGATTGCATGCATTGCAAAACACATGAACCTCCAACTGAAAGCTCTGGAAGACCCGCAGAATTAGCAGACGAAGCTGTGGAGGCAGCAGGCGGACTCTGTTCCTTGAGTGAGCCCTTGTTCAAGGGTGGTAAACTGCCGCCGCCACCTTCTTGGATATAGGAATGAGAGGAAACTGGAAACAACTGTGTTCTAGACATCGGCATTTTCACAGAATTTACCACTACAGCACTAGACATCTCTAGGGCAATTCTGACTCTTCAAGAGGTTGATGGCCAACCATTGGAGCGAACCCGAGCACCCGTACCCGCAAAACACTGTGGCCGTGAATACATTAACGGGCCACTCAAATTACTGCCTCGTCGATGCACCACTTGATTTTCACTATTTTAAGATTCGCCCTAGATGCACGGCTCTTCACCCCTTTTGCTTCGAAAATCCGTCGATGGCTCACCCCCACACCATTAAAACACTTTTGATTTTTTACTCACACACATACTTGTATTCTAAATTTGTACTATTTGATTGCCCTTTAAATATTTGTATTATACTCTTCGGTCGAAAACATTGCAATTCAAACAAAGGGTCATTGGTTACTTTACAGCCATATTTCCAGCCACAATTGTCAAGTTTTATAGTAGGGGACACAACAGAGATGCGGAGGGGGCGCTCGCGCTGCTTTCTTTCGATCGACACCATCGATGTCTATCGTCACTCTTCGTTTCCTTGTGTCCGCATCATAGGCGTATCTATCGCCAAACAAAGAGGATCCAAACCCATGTTTAAAACTCAATGTTCAAATTTAACGTTTGTTTCATTTTTCCTACAAACATGTTAAAAATACAATTTTTAACATCTCCTTGTAGCATTAAAAATATTACTTTAAGGCATCAGTGCAGAATCCGCTGATATTGATGGCAATGAAAGCAGTTTTCGGGCAATCGAATTTTTACTTTCCAAATAGAGATGATTTCTCCTCAAAATAGGCCAAGAATACATTTTTAGTATATTTTCCAGGAACGCCTTTTTCTTCATACCACTTCACAAACTTATTGTATGCAATTTCTGCCTTGTTCCTTTAGTAACACATTTTCATATTGAATCCGGGATTTTCTACTAAGAGCAAATACGATTTAATCTTAACGTGCAGGGGAAAATAACTGTTAAAGGTTGGCAAAACTTCGCGATGTTGCCGCTGTGACATAACGAAAATTCTTGATTTATTTAGAGTAGTTACAAATTGATCTCCAACGTGTCAATGTACTATAACATAGTGGCATATTACAATAAAAATTCCAAAACTACATAACTTTTAATTTTTATTTGAATCTTAACACACTTTTCTTACTATTGAAAATGCTTTATAGTCAACATTTTATTGTTCTATATCTATAGACTAGCAGTTCTTTTTTACATCCATTCCAATCTTCAATCAAGCATATTAGATGCACTTAGATTCAAGCTAGGAAAAAAGTAACTGGCACGATTTTATCTTTAAGTGAACGAAAAAAAATTCTACCTGGCAACGCCGCAGATTTTTGACGTGTAACGTCACTGCCTCGCTAAAATAAATAATAAATAAGGTATAGTCTGAATAATTCATGGGAATTTTAGTGATTTATATGCATTTGAGTAAAGTTAGTTGGTTACGGATAAAGGCTGATGAAGTCTACTATGAATTAAATAAAAATACAGGCCAAAAATAAAATAGAAAACCGTCATTAGTTTCGTTTCTAGTGGCCAGTCTAAATAAGAGAACCTATTAAATTTTACACCTGTTATTGATAACTTTAATTACGCCACTGGCAGGTAGCTAACGTGAACCGGATTGGTTGATACTCTCGTCTGGTGAATATGTCGAAATGGTAAATTGCGCGGGTAATACGAATTATTTTAGTGGTTTTATGTACAAATGAAATTCATTACTTTGTCCTTGACTAAAAATATGTGTGGGTCATTGAACTATTTTTAGTGTTTTTAACCCATGCACAGGGCCGATCCTAGCAGGTGTGCAGCGCGTGTACTACACGCGGGCGGCCAAAACAAGGGCGGCCGCAGGCCGCATATATAGTTCTATCAATCGAGCAAAATTTTTTAATAGATAATAAGGCGAATAAATATGCTGAATTTTAAGTAGTAATTGAAAAATCAAAATAAGTCCCGATAGCATAGTTTAAAAAAAAGTAGAATTTTTGTGCACAGGTGTTGGTCCATTACCCATTAATGTCCACTCTTTGCACACATCTTTCATTTGAGAGTAAAATTCGTGGCATAGAAAAGGATACCAAATTTTAAAAAAATAACCAAGAGGCATATATAGCTTCACAATAACATTTCTAATAATGATCTCATGAAAGCCTGCATAGACTTAGATCCAAGAATAGAGGTACTGCTTAGATATTCATTTATAAGTACAGGAGGAAGGAAGTGTACTGTAAAAAATATAGATGGTATACAATTCTTGAATGAAGTAACTTCATTCAAAGATATTTTTCCAGGTGAACAAACAGTCAATTAAGATATTAGAAATTATAGTAAAAAATGATATCATTTTCTCTAGCAATAAGAATTTTTTAAACTTAACGGTTTCTGTGTCTCCAGGTGAAATAAGTTTCAGTAAAATAAAAGAAATTATTAAAAATCACTTGAGAAATAATATGACAAAAGAAAGGTTTTCAGATTTGGACATCTCTATTGAATTCGAAATCTCTGAAAACATTAATTTCACCGAAATTATGGACAAATTTGCTTCTCAAAAAGTCAGAAAAGTTATTTTGTAGTTAATTATTTTAGGTAGTCTTTGTAGGACTGATTTATATACTTTTTTATTAGATATATTTTTTGAGTATTGTTGTTTTGCTTTTTTAATTATAAAATGTCTATTTCTTTTTCAAAGGTGATATTTTTGTTTATTATTTTGTTGAAGTATTTTATCGATATTATAACCTATTAGTTGGCCAAAAAATAAAGTTTAGCACATCAAATTTTATTGTTTTACTTTTTACGTCACTTGCGTCTAACAGGCAGTTCTCTTCCAAGCATGACATGTTGCCAATTGTTGTGATGATTTCAGATGTCATTAAATAAATAAATAATTATTTACTTGAAATATTACTTTGTACATATTTTTTTTTATCTAAGCTGACCTTACGTACCCTTATCTTACCTGACCTCACCCTGTAAATTAGAGATCTGTTATATTTTATTAATTTTTCAAATAAAAATCACTAGCGACCTGTAGCCAACTTCAACTTTGTCAACAAACCAAGACACGAGAACATTTGGCAACATGTCATCGGCTTGGCAATTATCGTTAAGAGTGTTCTATACCCATCAACTCTGTCAATTTCATACATAACCTCGAAATCCTCGTCCCTTACGTCTTCGATGAACTCGCCTCTATAGAAATTGTTAGGCAATGTTAAATTTTAGAAAAAACTACTTACTTTTTTCAAAAGTGGTAAATACAAAAGTTGTTCAGTGGCAAATGAAGAACGGCGGATGATAACTTATATACGTATCTGACTTTTTCGGATACAAAAAAATATTTTTTCTTGTTGAGTATTAAGCACGCAATTCTAACATTAGCATTTCCAATATGGCGGAGGGTACAGAACCCCCTTAAGTATTAGTCAAAATTTGAAAATTAGGATCTGCCCTGCCCATGCAACAGATTATTAACAATAATAGTGTAAAAATGGTTATTTTTAGTTGATCTCAAAGTACTTTGAAACTTTTTATTTATTTGTGACTTAAAACTTAAAAAATTAAGTCACCTGTATGTCGGCATATTTGCGACTTTACTCATATTCTGAGCAGAAACTGGTTCTACCTGATTTTAGGAAGCTGTTACAATTTTTGTTGGGATTTTAGAGTGTTAATAAAATAGAAGTAATCATTTAAAAACACATTAAAAATACATTTTTTAAGCAGGAATGATTATTTATTAACATCATAATAATATAAAGTAGTCTATCACAATCAATGTCAGCAAAGCTTAAAAATTCATTGATAATTGAGTTGCATCACAATATTAAGGCAGTTTGATATTATAAAAGTAGTCTATCCCAGTCTGGTGATAAAAAGTACCTATTTTTTATATTTCCTAATATAGCTGCATTGATTTTGCTGCTATTATTTTCCTGAGTTTCCAGAGAAATGGTATCCTAGAAAAGGAAATTTACAAATTAAAAAAATAATAAACCAACAGGCGTCTGATAGAAACCATTCGGTACGTGGAACAGATTCTGATTTCTCGTGCCTAAAAACCCCCAGTTCCAAATTTTTATGTATACATATCCAAAAACGCTAAAGTTATTGCAAAAAATAAATGTTAAAATTCAACCTTTAACACCCTATATATTCCTTATATTCCTATAACAAGTATGCTTTTTTTCTACTAAAATAACAGGGCTTTATTATTATTTTACAAAAATAGCGCTAACTTAAAGAGCAAAAAAGTTTATCGCACATTTATACCACAAATGTGACATAACTAGCGCCCTCTACAAATTACATCGAAGTACGTACCAGATTCTGATTTCGCGTGCCCAAAAACCCCCAATTCCAAAAATTTTTATGTATACATATCCAGAAACGCTAAAGTTATTGCAAAAAATAAATGTTAAAATTCAACCTTTAACACACTGTATATTCCTTATTAGCAACATTTTATTAGAGCAAGTTGGTTCAAAACGTAATATTTTAAAGTGAGGAATCTACCAACATTCTATGTACAATTACTTAAGGACCACCCTGTATACAGTGTCATCCCCAAAGTACGCACCATATGGGAAACTTTTTTATTTGTGTTTTTCGACAAAAAGTTATTCTTGATAAAAGTTTGCGCATCCCCTAAAACTAAATATGCACCAACAAAATATACTAAAACACCTGTAATATACGAGGAGCCTGCAAAAATTTGATTTTGAGACAAGAGTAAAGTACCCAATGTTTTTTTCGTAGTCCCCATTTTAAAAAAATGGGTAAAAAAATAAAATTTGGGGATGACACTGTATATATATTGTTATGGTGTAAAAATTGGGACAAAATTATGGGAAGTGTATTTTAAACAAAGTAAAAAAAAATTATGTGAAAAGGACTTAAAAAAAAGTGTTTGTTGTTATAGCCATGTTTGTTTGGATAATGATTAGATTTTAAAATGTCAGATAGAAAATTTGAAAAAAAAAAAAGAATATTAAAAGTTAAAAAAATCTATAGAAACACCCTTAATAATTGGATATTTAAATAGCTTACCTCTTTGTAAGAATCGGACTCTCCTGGTTCTAACTCATATTTCATATGACCTATATGAATTTCTGTTCTTCCAGATTTTCTAATAACAATTTTGCCTATTTGCCCTTCATGCATATCATTAAGACAATAGTCGAATAGTTTTTTGCAATTGGGATCGTCACTTAAACCTTTCCCAGCAAAAGAGTCTGGTAACTAAAAATTAAATTTTAAAATAAAAGCAAGACAATGCATCATTCGCATACTGCATAAAAATTAAATTGAGTTTGAATACAATGGAAATATAACTAAGCAACAGAGCTGGGACCAATCCTCAAAAAAAGGATACGAATCACGGATCCTTTTTACTAAAAAAAAAGGATTCGAATCAAGCAAAACTAACATAACAATTCTTTTAGAGTTGACCCCACCCCTCAAACGGCCAAAATCACCCCTGAAAGGATGAATAACTTGTTTTTCACTATAAACGAGAAAACCCGAGTCATCGCCCATGATGTTGGATCTTCTCCACGAGTCGACTCTAACCCCTAAACAGCCAAAAACCACCCCCAAAAGCGTGAAACATTTTTTTCGCTATAAACAAGAAAACGGAAGATGACTCGGGTTTTCTCAGTTCAACTCACTAGTGGGTTACTAGAAATAAAAAAATATTTCCTTTAAAAGTTGTGCTGACCCTAAAATTCCTGGGTAAGCGTGGCATACGTCCACAGAAACCGGCCAAATAAACATTCAAATGATCATCCGATTATTAGTTTTTCAGGAAAAGTTTGTTATCGTCTAAAAATGTCCCCGAGAAAAATCTAAAATTAAACCCTTTCGCTCTTCTGCTATCCTGATACAGAACTCTGAATTTTGGGCATAATTTGTTGAATTTTACAACTAAAAATGTCTTCGAGAAAAATATAAAATTAAACCTCCTCGCTCTTCTGTTACAGAAATCAGAATTTTGTTAAATTTTAGCAGTAAAAATATCTCCGAGAAAATTATAAAATTAAACCTCATCTTTCTTCTGTTAGCCTGATACAGAAATTGTAATTTTGAATAAAATTTGTTGAATTTTACCACTAAAAATGTGTCCGACTATGAAAATTCATCCGATTATTGTAGGATCCGAACCTAACATTGGTGAATCGAATACGAATCCTTTAGGATTTCTTCGACGAATCTGGATCACGAATCCTTTTTTTTAAAGGATTCAAATCACCGGCCTCGGATCCTCAAAAAGGATTCGAATCCTCCCCAGCTCTGCTAAGCAGTAATAAATATAATTTATTGTGATGTAAATTAAAGGTACATAGCTAAATATTTTTAAAATTTGTATAAAACTTAACGTTTTGCAAATTTCTTAAAATCTGATGCAATATTGTGTAAAATATACTTACACCCCATAAAGAAATTGAAGGTGTGTCATTATTGAGTTTATCTTCTTCTAAATACTCACTTGGGGCTAGAGAAGGATTATCACCAGTACCAGGTTCCAATTTTACTGTAAAAAATAATAGATAATAATTTTAAAGAGGTGAGTGGCATAAACTTACATTTTTTAAAATTAGGTGTTACATCATCTTCCTCTGATGATTCTTTTTTAATTTCCTGTTTTAATGCAGCTGAAATTTCAAAAAAATTAATATTTTGTTTTAATTTTTTTGCATTAAAATTTTTCTTACTAGGTATTTGTAATTTATTTTGCCAAGAAATTGGTTGGAAAGGTAATTTTTCATCATCACTTTCTTCATCACAGCCAGTTATTTTACTTAATACACTATCCTCATTCTTCTTATCCACCTAAAATAAATTAAGTTAATACTTCCCTAAAAGAAAATAAATTTTACACTTTACTTGGAATGAATTTTTTTTAATTGTTGGCATAAAAATATTGGGAGCACTGTCATTTTCCTTCTCTCCTCGGACACCACCCCAGCTTCTCGACCGTACTATATCATTACCAACACCCTCTGAGAATATCCCAGAAGATTGAACAAACCTAGGGGTATTGTCTTTATTATGTTTATTTTGTCTTCGGTCTCTAGTCTTTTCTTTTCCTTTTTCATCTCTCTTATTAAACCTAAAAATCACAAATTTATTTTCATTGTTGTTTACTATTTACTTTACTTACTCTTTGGGTTTATCTCTATTTCTAACAGCATTCACATTGGGCACAAATACTTTTTTTTGTTGTTTAGGAAGCCCGAGATTCAAGTCGCGAGGTATTTTAATCGACTGTAGTCTTTGTGGATTTCCAGGTTCTTCTTTAATAAATTTCTTAAGATCTATAAATTTATTTTTGTCTAATGTTGCCATCCTTATTAAACGAAAACGTGTAAAATATGTTAGAACTACAGAATTTAAGGTTATGTTTGACAGCACATGCTTTCACGATATATATGTAACGTTACAAAGACCATGACCGAATAAGAGAAACGATATTGGACCAATCAGAAATGGATACTTATAAGTTTGTCTTTCTTTTATTAGACATTTCCCACACAACGTTCTTGTAAAACTGGCTGCATAATTATTAAAACTAAACCTTTGAATTAAATTTTATGGTCTCAAACCACGTACTTTAATAATTTTTACGAAAGATTCGCACTACTCGTTATTATATATATAAAAAAATAAAGGACAATTTTCTTTATTATAGAGGAAAGATCTTTAATCGAATTGACCGATTATATTAGATACAAAAGTACATAAATATCATTTTTTAAAAAAGTGAAAAAGTATATATTGTGCAACAAGTGAGGAAAGTGCCGCAAACACACGAGTAAGAAAAGTACTTTCCCCACATGTTGTACACTATACTTTTTCTACAACGGCACAAATTTAAGGAATACAAGTAATGTAACTTATTATTTATTTTTATGGTTAGCAAAACTAAAATAACATTAAAGTATCCTACTTCTTAACGAACAGTTAAATAATTTCGATCACAATATGAATTTTGGTGTTGCAGATGCAACAATTAATTTCTCGAATTGCAGCAACATAACTTTAAATTTTAACAACAAATAATTTATTATAAATAAGAATTAATTTAATACAAATTAGTATATAGAACTGGAGCATATTGTGCACGAGTATGAAAGTTTGCAACACGAGCCATAGGCGAGTGGTGCAAATCATACGAGTGCAAAATAGCTATTTCGTGCGAGTTGCATACTATACTTTTTCTACGACTACTTTCTATTACATATAAAGGAAAGTATAAACAAACACAAATCGAATAAGAGATTTATTTTATTAACTTGAATATTTTACAACGCAAATAATAAATTGTGGATAAATAAACTCGATTGAAACTGAATAACTGGACAAGCCATACCCTAACTTCCTTATACAATTTATTTATAAATATTAAATTATTAAAAACTAGCGGGAGCTTCTTTTATAAATATTCCTTTATGCTTGGAGATGTTAATTCTATGTCCAAATCACTATCACTTTCCATTTTATTTATTTAATTGATATAAAATTCTGAGATACACGAGTTCTGTCAATATTAATTATACTGACAATGACATGTCAAAATAATCGCATAGTCGCCTTAGTTTTTAAGAATAAATACGAAATATTTCATTTCGCACGGGTTGTCTAGCAACCCGTGCAATATGAAATGTGTATAACATAAGTTCTAATAGGTGTGTCAAAATGATGACTTATCATTGCAGTCGTAGAAAAAAGTATTTATATTCGTATAATAGTTTCTTTAGCATTTAAAAATGTTTTGTTCTTGATTTTATTTAATAAATATTTTTTAGGTATAAATTATCTATTATTTCTCGACATTAGTAGATAAAGTATTATATTCAACTCGTTGTGTGGTTATTTTATTTACACTCGGATGATATTAAATTTGTTTTCTTTATCATTAAAAAACATTTATGTCTTGGTTTGCAAAACTATTGTATTATAATTTGTTGCTTTCATATTTTAGCATTTTAACCTGTTCACTTTTTTGTTTTCCTGTTCCGAGTCGCACTAGTTTAGCTTACATTGTCAGTTTCCCTTATTTTCCAATCAAAACATCTATTCCTGTACATTTTGTCTCGAACTCTCGCAAACACAAATCAATGTTTGAACAGATCGATGCCAAAATTAACATTAATTAAAGTAATAATTCGAGTGTGAATACAAAATTGAGAGTTGAGAGGTTTGGAATAATTAGTGAATGGGAATAAGCACGAATTCAGTCGGTGGAGATTTGGGAGAATTTTTGAATAATATATAATCTCAAAAGGATTTAATACGTCTCGCTAAGCGGATTAAACATTCGGTAACGCGAGCGTCACGGCGCCGGCGTCGGGTAGTTGCGACATTGACGTTTGCCGATGCTGCTACAGTAAAAGGAGTATCTTGTGCCCGTTTCACGCCTAGTAATCATGGAAGAAATTATATTCTACGAGGTAGAAAAATCCGATAGACTTCAACAATTAACGCAGAAATTATAAAAGTAGAATGTAACGAAAGTTACTCTAACAGGTAAGTCGATTTAATTTATTTAATTTGAATTTTAAATGAATGTTTTTTGATGACACAATGCATACTCATGTTTTTTTTTTATTTTAAGGTGGAAACATGTTTGGGAGTAAATTACGATCGTGGATGGAAGCTGTACGGTCAAGAAAAAAGCAACACAGAAAGGAGAAACAGGGAAAAAGTAATAATCTAGGTTTTGGACACAAAAACACTGTAAAATGGGATACTAATTGTCCCACGGTGCTTGATGAATACAAGGTTAGTTTCTTTTTAAGATTCAATTAGATAATAAATTAACATATTGGCTTCTAACATCAATAATTGACAAAATACTGTTATAGACCTATCATATTATTTTAGCTATTTTAAGCTATCTTAATCAAAATTTCTTTTAAATTTTCTTATATATGTTATTAATATATTATAATCCCCTAATACTGTTTTTACTGAGTCAGTTTTTAATTTTAACTTTATATTATTAATAAGTAACTTTATATTTTCATTTAAATCATTTTATTTTATATTTTATATTTATTTCAAAATGAACAAAGTCTTTTCATGTTTAGGAACACAGTCCATTAAACAGTGTGCCTCATATCTTGATTTCATATTAATCCATTTCTTGGCTTCTCGCTTGAATAGGGATAATGAGTTGAGATTCTTAATTTGAGTTGGAATTTTATTAAATATCTTAGGAGCTAGAAAAACATAAGATCTTTGTCCAATGGTTTTGGCCATCTTAGGTACATCCAAGGCTTCTTTCTTATATCGGGTGTTGTATATATGATTAATTAATTAAACTAATATTTATGAGTTCCTCTTCTAATGGAAATAAAACCACTTATTTTAAAGAAAAAGGGAGCTTTAATTGACGTTTTGTCTTTCTTGAATGAAAGTCGTTTTCAAAATGACATATCAAAATATATAATAAAAAATTTACTATAGAAACAGGTTATATTATATCTGTGTTGTCTGCCGTTGCTAGTGTTGTGTAATTTTTGAATTTTGTTTATAATTTAATTAGTTATTATTTAACTAAAAATGTACTTTTATCCTTTACAAAAATTTGATTTTAGTTTTTTTACTTCTCTACTCAAACTACACAATTTTTCGTAAGGAAGGTTAAAAAAATAAATAAAATGAGTGTTGTGCGACATTTAGTTCCTAGTACGGTCATGTAAATCTGTTTTCATATGCTTAGATGACAATAAAAAATTTTGGTGTAACATACTTTTAAACCAACTAGTTAATTAGGCCAAATAATATTGATTACAACTTAATGGGATTAATTAAGCACGTTGGTGCCCTAAAAATGTAAGAAAACTTATCTCAATTAATTTATTAAGATACAGAGAATATGTGTGTGAGATAGAGAGAGACTACTACAGGTTACACTCGTGTCATCGGCAAATAAAGTAATTCTTCCACTTATTTTGAAGTCTGTGATATCGTTGATGAATAATAAAAATAAAATTGGACCTAATACTGAACCTTGGGGTACTCCACTGCTAATTGGCAGATTTGAAGAATCGTCACCATTAGCACGCACCTGCTGATTTCTATTTTTAGGTAAGTTTTAAACCATTGCAAAGGAGAACCCCGTACACCATAAATTTGTAGTTTCTTAATTAAGATTTCATGATTAACACAATCAAACCCCTTTGCGAAGTCACAAAATACTGAAGCTGTGAAAAGTTTATCATTAAGTGATGTATATATTTCATTAAGAACGGAAAACATTGCGTCACTAGTGAATTTTTTAGGTAGGAAGTTATTAATATTAATATATCATATTAATATTAATATATTATATATTAGAATTTGAAAACGTATTGTATGATCCGTTGCATCTATGCATAGGGCAGTTCATAATAGTATATTATGTAACAAGTGTTGTAAAAATGCGGCCAGGTACCAATGCCCATACCTTTCCAATCCAAATCATCAGTAGTTTTTCCACCACTGATATTTTGATAAAATCGAAAAATACATTAATAGAAAATAAAAATCTTTTTGTATTTTACAACGAAAGTGAAAGTTTTTGAACCATAAAAATTCCAAAAAAGGACCATGGGCGTAACAAAACTGGCTAAGGATGTGAAATAAAATTACAGTTGTTACCAAGACCAAGGACAACCTTTACAGATAGGATGTCGAGCTAGCCTGCTTCTTACTGACAATAATGCCGAAACCTGTCTAAGAATGGCAAGCTCCTTTAATAACAAAATCGAAGTTTTTGGTTTAAAGCCCCGACTTGGTCGAGTACCAAACCACGTCTGGACTTTCGTAATTCAATACCTGGTGGGGCATATAGTCCAAGGAGTAGTTGATGAAGTCCAGACGCTGGTGCAGTGTAGGACATTTTTAATGTCCTTCTTCTTGGGAACAAGTGTGATTTTACTTCACATCCCTAGGCAGTTTTTGTATTTTGGAAATCTTTTTTTATTTGCAGGAAAATGAAAGAGACATTATCAAGACGCATTTAATGAAAGAAAGTCAACAAAGTCAGACTGGGACATCTGGTGTCTCGAATTCTAGATATTCTGCTAATAATTTATCGTCTCCTGAATCTGCGTACTCTACTGGATACTCAACAGATGGAACTTCACCAGGAGCCCCTCCCGAGAATCTACTAAATACTTCCAAATCATCAGGTAAAGAGCATATTTATATAAAATATATTTTTTAAATTAATTTGAAAATAACATCTTGTAGATATCTGTCATCCACGCGTTGCCGTATTAAATCCCATACAGAATTCTAATGTTTCAAGTAACAAAACCAACCATCATCCTAATACTTTACCGGATTCTGCGAAAATTGTGCCAAATCATCTTAAAGATCATCGAACTCCTATTTTCAAGGTTTGTATCGATATATACCCACTTAACTTCAATATATTTTTAGATTTTCGCTAAATTATTACGCCACATTTTATAATTTTATGTTGAAAGCATGCAGTGAAATTTCTTGATTATATGTATTGTGATTGTTAATAAAATCATATGCTTAGCCAACTAAAATAATTTTCAATATATGTGTAGCTTTAAAAAAAATTATTTCCTGATATACTTATTTATGGTTTCAACGATGTTTTATCTTTATTATTGTTTGTGTTATGTATAATAGAAGTAGTTTCAGTTGTTCGCCCCATAATCAGCCAGCGTTTCTCTTCTTCTCATTTCCTCAGTTGTTTAATTTCCCCTCTCTCGGGTTTTCCATTTCTCTCCACTTTTACTGACAGCTTTCCAGTTTTCTTTGTTTTCTAACATTTCCGGCGTTAGTTTTCCTTTTGTCACTTCAACATTTTTCTGAAAGCATCCATGATATGTTAGGACTTGTGGGTGGAAAAAGTTCACATCGCCCCATTTTGTGTTCATCCATGCTTCTATATCCCTTATAAGTCTTGTCCATATTAAATTCTTTATTTTATTTATTTATTCAATAAATACAATGAATGATAAGCGATAAGTGCTACTGCACTTGTTTCGCATGAAAGGCATCATAAAACATCACAATCAACATTATAAATAGAATTATACCCAAAGACCAGACATCTGTATGAACCTTGACCGATCTTCTTTCCAATTAAGTATTCACTTTTTTCCAGAGCATTTACTTCAGAATTTCGAGGACTCAAATGGGTCGCCATGTGTTAATTAAGCAGGTTTTTTCTTTACCTTTGATTTTCCAAAAATATCCGTTCAGGCAAGTCGTTCCCGCATATACACTTACTTGAATATTCGTTCCAGTCTTTTGGTATTCCTCAACATAGATTTAAATTACAAAAATTTCGTTGAACTCCCAGGATTGTTGCCATTTGTCCATGGTCTGTCTTCCTGCTAGACTTCTGGGTTCTCCGTTTTTTGAGATTGAGTAGTAGTATTAGTAGTAGTAGTAGTAGTGGTAGTAGTAGTGGTAGTAGTAGTAGTAGTAGTAGCAGCAGTAGTAGTACCAGTTCATTCTAAGTTTAGTTTTTATTATCCCAAACAACAAGTCAAATTTGTTATTTAATTGTTAATGCATGATTTTTACTTACGGTTCATAATTTACATAGAATAATAGTTTGAATATTGTATATTAATTGGTTGTACATAGCATATGGTGTCCAATATCAGTGTCTGCATGCTATTCTCTGTATGACATTAAACCATGAAATGGAATATCAGCAGAAACGAGTTGAAGAAATTGAAGAATCGAAGTTTCCACTTCACTCTGCAAGTAGAATCAACGAGAAGATCATAGGAAATTTAAGTCCTGCTCTAGGAGTTACTTCGCCAAGGCAGAGGAACAGGATTAGGACGAATCCATGGCTTCCAGGAAGCACTTTAAGTCCTAGCCCCGTCAAGCACGACCTAAAGAAGGCTTCTGTAGCTGCCAAGTCTTCTAAAGACAGCCCGTAAGTTTTGAATAAGATATAATTTCTATCGTTCATTATTTATCCTACATATCCTTGCAAGAATATTCCCTACGAATATCCTCTAGCCGCCTAATTTTGACCGAATACCAGTGATCATAGTAATATGCTATATAATCTGATATTTGCTTTTATAAATAGGAAATTTCGCCGATTCCTTAGCCCAGCAATGAGTAGGCGCAGATCTCTTTCGACTTCGTCAAGTTCTTCTTTGAGTGCTACAAGCGTTCAGTTCGAGGTACCTCGACCTAAATCAGTAAGCGATGAGGATTGTACTTTGAATGAAATGATGGGTAAATATGATGAAAGTTACGTGTATGAAAAGGAGACTGACATCTTAAGCGATAGCGATCCAACGGATTGCGAAACTGACATTGATACAGGCCAAGATGGTGGCGATGAGGATGATCCCTTTGAAGGTGATCTGGACTTCATAGATAACGGATCTTTCTTGGAACTCGAAGCAAGAACGGATCTGAATACCGGACATTGTTCATATTACAGCTACGATGTACAGAGGAAGAGATCCTCGAGGAGGAGGGGGACACAACGTAGAAGTAATAAAGCTAGTGAGAAGAAACGTAAATCGTGTTGTTCAAATAAAAAGAGACAATCCAGGCAGTTTGAAAAAGAGAATAAGGGTTTAAATACGTATATAGATGGTTCTAAAAGTGCTGGAGCTACTCCTGTTTCCGTCCGACGTGCCAATTGTAGACCAATATCTAAGTTAACACTAGAAGATTGTCTAAGAAAACGGTCTAATTCCGTAGGCTTCTATCATGATCCAATCACGAGTATAGATAAAAGAGATAAAGAAGCTGATTTAAAATACAAAGAGCTGATTACAGAGGCTGAACAAATACTTCGGGCCATGAAAACCAACGGTTTATCACCCAGAAGACTTCCTGGCCCTGCAAATAAAAGGGTGGAACTTTTGAGGATTACTGAATGTGCCAAACCCGAGGTATTTGTCAATAAAAATAGGCCAACTCCTATAGAGGATACTGTATTGACAAATCCCTTTATTTCTAAAATTCCGTCCAATAATGGTTACAACTGTCCACGATTTAGTCCTAAAAAGAATCATATCACTAAATTTATTATAAGCAATTCTCCTGTACTAAGTAGAAAAGATTGGGAAATGCAACAATCTCAAGTCTATAAATCTCCTGTGACTGGAAGAAAACAAATCGGCGACCATCATAATACACCACCTCCTATTCCTTTAAAGGAAAAAAACACGGAGGGAAACAGAATCAGCCCGAAACACAGGAGAAAGTTATGCAGACGTGTAGCCGATTCTAGCTCTGACTCAGATGAGGTAGCTCCCCGAAGACAAAGCATAAGATCTACAGGTTGTCCCCGGAGCGAGCCAGTTAGGAGAAAGGTTTACTTCCAAAGCGGTAACCAAAAAACCTATAGCGGAAAAACGGTTGCCTTTAACCTGGCGGCCGCCGAAGAAACTGTTTTCCACAAGGAATGTACGAATAGTAGCGAAAACTTAAGACAACAAGTATTACTAAATACGATTGTTAATTTAAAGAAAAACTTGGAAAACCATTCCGCTTCCTTGAAACAAGTCTACAGAAGCTCGCATAATATATACGCATAAGGAATTCGTTGAAAAGGTACTACTGTGCAAGTGTGCAATCGTCATTTTATACTAGAAGAAGCCTAAAATTCAATGAAGGTAATTATAATTGATATGTTGGTGTGATTCCAAAGGTTATAGTTAGAAATAATAGAACACGTATGAAATTAGAGCACTCTGTAAAAATTAAACCTAATTAGTCTCTGGCCAATATTTGAAGAATTTTAAAGGCAAATGCTATTTCATTATAATTTGGTAATCTTGGTAAATCTATACCCATATAAAAATTAAATGTAATAGCTAAAGGTCATTTATTTTAGCGATGCACTGACGAAATTTCTAGTTATTTCAGTTTTCAACGGAATAAACACTAAAACACTAAGAGCAAATACGATTTAAATTTAACGTGCAGGGCAGGTTGGCAACACTTCACAACGTTGCCGATGTGATATAAGAGTTTTTCTAGTTTTTCCCCATCTTCGAAATCTTCGAAACGTAAAATCGCTTTTAATCGTATTAATAAATTAAAAAATTTGCGGATTCATAACCCTTATTTTTACAGGCTTGAAATTTAGCATATAAATTGATACAATCATAAACTGTAATTAAAAATAAGTCTGGCTGATTTACGGAATTGGCAAATGAGTCTGGCTGTATCTTCAAAATCGGAAAAATAGAAATTTTTTTAAAGCAAACAAGTTATCCATAGCTCAAATGTGGCCAAAGTGTAATATCGACACCCCCATCACAGATTGATAGATAGATATATAGATAGATAGATATGTGGGTTGATAAAGACTACATTTTAAAATTATTTTGAAATATACAGGTTGTCCTAAAAAAGTGTGGCGTATCAAAGTTATATTATTTCTTATGGAAGACCCTATATTTTATTGCATTTACAGATTGTACGTTAAAAATAAGATAAACTTTCTTAAGTATTTTCTCTATATCTAATCTTTTTACTTCTCGAGATATTTTGATATTTCTAAAAATGGAAGCACTTACGAGAAAACCAATAACTTGGAAACCTATGGAATCAACCAAATCCAATTTTAACAAAAAAAATTAGACTAATAATTGAAAGCAATAATGCATTTAGAGTTGTTTAAAATTATACAGGGCGTCCAAAATGGGGCGATTCTCTAATGACATATTCAAACGACAATATCGTTCTTATTTTAAATAGGACACCCTGTATTTTATAATTCTATTATGTAGCAAATTCCATTACCTTTTAAAAATTATAAAGGTCTACTATGCCTAAATCTATTAATTTTGGAGTTATTTTTATTTTGTTAAATTTTACATTATTTTTCCACCATAATGCCTAAATTCACACCCTGAATTTGATCAGCGTAGACTATTACAACATCATTTTTTATATAATATCTAATGATACATTTTCCAACAGTTTTCAGAAACTTTTTCTTAAAAATTGCAAAAATTTCCTCCCATTTAAATGGCCATCAAAGAAGTATGGGCCAAATGCTGGTTTTGAGTATCATAATAATGAAAGTTATGACGGTTAACTAATCCATTGTTATGAAAAGTGGATTCATCTGTAATTTTTTCGGATCATAGTCTAAGCTAATCAAATACAGGGTGTTATATTTAGTCATTACGATGGAAAAATAATGTAAAATTTAACAAAAATAAAGATAACTCAAAAATTAATAGATTTAGGCATAGAAGGCCTTTATAATTTTTAAAAGGTAATGAAATTTGCTACATACTAGGATTATAAAATACAGGGTTCATTTCGGAAGCTCATAGTGGTTTTTATTTTAATTTCTCTCTCTTTCCACTGGATTAAAACCACTTAGTTGTTAAAAAAGTTTTTTTAATTGACGTTTCGGCTTTCCAGATCGAAAGCCGTTATCAAAATGACATAAAATAAATAAATTTACTAGAAACAGAACACTTGATAATCTTGCAAAAATATGACATCAACATAGTATACATAGAATAAGATTTTGAGATTGAAGATGTCAAAATCTGTTTCAATCATATTTTTGTGACGTTTCTGGGAACGAATTTTTTGAAAGGATAGCGCATTTGCATATTATAAGAGAATTTATACTTCGTCATAAATGAAGTTTTCTTATTAATATTATCATAAGAAAAAACCAGATAAAAACTTATGATACTATCCCGATATAGAGGGTATCCTTTTTGCAATTAACTCTTTTTGTAAAATAGGTATCCAAATTTTTGAAATATCAACCGAACAATTAGAAACACATTCGTTATTATTTAAGCATATCAATGCTGCTTCTTTAACTTTGCGGTTATAATTATTCGGTTCTTTTAATAATCTAGTTGAAGAATTCCATTGTATTTTATGACCAAAATCCCATGCATGTTCACATATTTTAGATTTTTCGAATTGTTTATTTTTAATGTACGATTGGTGTTCATTAAGTCTAATATGAAAAGGTCTAGATGTTTCTCCTATATAAAATTTATTACATTCGCATGGAATTTTGTAAATACAATTTTTTGTGTTTTGAATTTCATTAAAAGGTTTTGTATTTACTATTAAAGATTTTAATGTATTATTAGTTTGAAAAACTGTTTTTAAATTAAATTTATTGCCAATCCTTCTAATTTTTTCGGATAATTTTGGAATATAAGGGATTTTTACTATATTTGAAAGAATTATTGGGGGGTTTAAATTTTGATCTTTAGTTTTGATGTCTCGGTAAAATACAGGGTGTTCTATTTAAAATAAGAACGATATTGTCGTTTGAATATGTCATTAGAGAATCGCCCCATTTTGGACGCCCTGTATAATTTTAAATAACTGTAAATACATTATTCTAATTTTTTTCAGTTAAAATTGTATTTGGCTGATTCCATGGGTTTCGAGTTTATTGGTTTTCTTGTGAGTGCTTCCATTTTTGGAAATATCAAAATATTTCGAAAAGTAAAAAGCTTAGGTATAGGGAATAACGTATAATCTATAAATGCAACAAAATATAGGGTCTTCCATAAGAAATAATATAACTTTGATACGCCACACTTTTTTGGGACAACCTGTAAAATTCAAACCAATTTTAAAATGTAGCCTGTATAATCAGGATATAAAATTGAACAAATAAACGGCAACTAGTTTCGGCTGGTAGCCATCATCAGGCCTACATAAAATTTAACAAGAAAGTAACAACAATCATATAATGAATCTTGACAACTTACCCTGGGGTAAAATTATTGAATTTATGAAATTTACGAAAATTATATAGAAAATTTTTGCTCTTATTTTCTGACATTGACATAAAATTTCATGAATTAACTGCCAGATGTAAATGTACCTTTTGTATTACTTTTAAAAGTTAACCAAAGTTACCAGATATTTCTAGCAAAAATTACTAAAAATCTTTCTTATTTTAGAATTTTTGATACATTTTGACCACGGATTTAATTTTCTATTTTTCTAATACCGCTATACAGGGTGAGTCATGAGAAACTGTACATACTCCTACCTCGTATAGAGGCCTCTATGGGGAATATTAAATGACCGTACAAAAGTGTCTGTTCCCATTGTTCAATAATATACAGGGGGAGTTGTGAAATTTATTTTGGTCATTACTTTTGAAAGGCGGGTTCGATTTGTCTCATATTTTTTATTTATTCAAGCTAGAAAAAAATCAAGTCCGGGCTTAAAAAATTAGTTCGTTTTGATCATATAAAAATTTCACCCTGGCGTATTTATTTTTTCCCCACACGCTTACTTAATTTCTAATAAACAAATCAAGTTTGATTATAAATTAAAAGTTTAGCAAAATGAACCATAGATTTAAAGAAATATAACTTTTCTTGTAAAAATTTATTTTTATGTATTTTTTAATTGTTAGTACCACCCCAGCTCGTGCTGTTTTTAATAATATAACCTTTTTTTAGATGTGCTACCATCTATGGTTAGAAGAGAGTATTGACAATAAATTTTGACTGAATCTAGTCAAGATGTCACTCTCTTCTTTTTATGGCCATGTATGGCCACCTAGATCCCCTGACTTTAACCCGTTCGACCATTCCATATAGGGTAGATTGAAAGAAATGGCTTATCGTGAAAATCTAAATACACGACAATAACTAATTGACAAAATTATTAGAAATGGTCCTTTAACGCTCAGGAAGTCAATAAAAGATTTGATGTTCCGACAAAGAAGTTGTATAGAAGCATCAGGTGTTATATTTTTTTAAATCTATGGTTCATTTTGCTAAACTTTTAATTTATAGTCAAATTTGATTTGTTTATTAGAAATTGAGTAATCGTGTGGAGAAAAAATAAATACGCCATTTTTGTTGTCTATTTGTGAAATTTGTAAGATCCTTGGATGGAATTTTTTATATGAACAAAACGAACTAATTTTTTAAGTCCGGAACTGATTTTTTTCTAGCTTGAATAAATCAGTTAATTAGGTATTAAGTGGTAGTAGTGTAACGTTTTACCAAAATATCAGACAAATTGAACTTACCGTTCATAAGTAATGACCAAAAGAAATATCAGTCAAAATTCACAACTCCCCCATTTGATATTCCCCATAGGGGCCTCAATACGAGATAGGAGTATGTGTAGTTCCTCATGACTCACCCTGTATAAAGATCTTCTAAAATTGGACTTGGATTAAACTAAAAGACTGAAAATTTAAATAATGAAATTATTTGATTAAAACTTTGGCTGACAATATATATATATATATATACCGGGTGGCCCAGGTACGTGCATGTTCCATAACTTTTTTCTATCCAAGCTATCGGTTTGATTTTTTTAAACGATAGGTCCGACAATGAGGCATATTCTAAAAATATTTCTATTTATATATACAGGATGTCCAAAATAAGATACACCACTAAGTTCTGTTTTTTTAAATAACAACCCCCATTTTTGTTACATTTTTAGATTCCCCATTAAATTGTCGATATAACACACCCAGGGTTCTTAGACTTATCTGCAATAGTTTTTGACTTATGTCAATTTATGTGTCAAAGTAGCGTCGTGCAGAGATCCACAAAAAAATTCAGAACTATTCAAGTTAACTGAATCAATTTTTCTCCAGTCGATTCCTTAAACTTTAGCGCATCTACCGACTCTTCCGAGATGTAGTCGAACGACAAATTACAAATTGTACCTTCGCTGATGATACAGGAATAATTGCCAGCCATGAAAATCCAATCTCCTCATCTTACCACCTACAGCAACACCTACATCTAATTCAGGACAGGATAGAACAGTGGAAAATAACTATAAATGAGTCAAAATCTACACAAATTACGTTTACCCTAAAAAAAGGACATTGTCCGCCAGTTTCATTGAATAATATACCAATCCCTGAACATAAATCTACTATGTATCTGGGACTTCGCCTAGACCAAAAGCTTACCTGGAAACAGCACATAACAAAAAAAAAGACAAATTGATCTCATATTCAAAGGGCTGTACTGGCTCCTCGGTAGAAAATCTCACCTATCGCTAGATAACAAACTCCTAATTTACAAGGCTGTAATAAAGCCAATTTGGATGCATGGTATCGAATTATGGGGATGTGCCAGCAAATCAAACATATCAATATTACAAAGAGCTCAATCCAAAATACTCAAAGCAATCACAAATGCACTATGGTATGTGTCAAACGACACACTACATAACGACCTTCGGGTCTCAACTCTGATAGAGTGATAGAAGAAAGAGGTCAAAAACACCACCAAAGATTGGAAGAACATCCCAACGCACTCTTACAACCATTGCTACATCAACCAGAAACCAGAAGACTCAAAAGAAAATTACCAATAGAATTCAAGTGAAGTGCTGGAGGTCTCTTCAATGGAAGGATCCTCATAATGCCAATTTATGGACTAAAAGCAATCCATTTTAGTCCACTGTCAGCACATTAGCTCATAGAAATTTTACGATTTCTGTTTTTCCGAATAAACCGTCAACATTTCTTATTTTGCAATATATCTCGCAAATTTTACAAAGTAGACCCCACAAACCCAATATCAGCAAAAAATTCTTAAAAAATGCCATGCAACGATGTAATAAAATATAGCGTGATGCATTTGAAAAAGACGAGTATCTTATTTCGGACATACTGTATATAAATAGAAATATTTTAGAATGTGCCTCATTGTCAGTCCTATGGTTTAAAAAAAATCAAATCAAACCGATAGCTTAGGTAGAAAAAAGTTATGGAGCATGCACGTACCCCTGAGCACCCTATATATATATATATATATATATATATATATATATATATATATATATATATATATATATATATATATATATATATATATATATATATATATATATATGTCTAAAATAGGTATTTCTAAGGAGACTAGTATCGCATACTATGATAGTGTTTTAGGTCAATAATATTCATTTGGTAGATGTGAATTTTCTGAGCTATGTAGTTATTTTTTATGAAAATATTTGTCTAAAACTTTGATAGCTTGTTAGCTAACAAACATCATTTTTCAAATAGCGATAAGACTTGATAATTTTTTATTAAATTCTTTATTAAATTTCGATTCATACTTGCTTATTAAAAAAATCATCGTTTTATATGAATAATTTTATAAAAATTCTACTAGTTACAGGTTTCCTCGTTGATGTTTTACGTAGAAACATGTTTATTTAATTACTATTAGTAGATGAAGATGATACATTATTTACCCCAAGTAGCCATAAATATACTAGAATTAGAAAACATTAGTTACAGCATTAGATTTTTGGCTCACATTTAACTAATTCTAGATACAGTGTTAGAATGTTTTCTTTTTGGGTGTATTGTTATTTGTTATAACCAAAAATTTGCAATTAGCAAGTAAAAAAGCATTGTTGACGTTTTGTGCAATAAAATATTATATGTGGGCCACAATTAGCAGTAGAGAATTATTAATAGAATTGTCAATATTGTTTTCACTATATATGTATACTATTTATCTCCAAAGACATTCACGGAATTATCATACTTTTCTTTTATTATTTATTTAATATTAAAGTTAGGACATTTAAATCTCTTTCTCCACGGCAACTACTGAATTCTCGCTCTTGAGATTGAAAGAAAATTCTGAAACACTTGTCTCTTATGTATTTTATACGTATTTCATTTTTACTCTAGTGTCAGAATGTTCGTTTTGTAACACCTAGCTGTAAATATCACGTCAGCATCCTAGATAGCCATGAATTTCATGTTTGACAGTTCTACGTGACGTGTTATTTATTCATTTCAGAAGCTCATAGTGGTTTGTATTTCAATTTCTCTCTCTCTCTCTTCACTGGATTAAAACCACTTATTTGTTAAAAACGTTTTTAATTGACGTTTCGGCTTTCTATATCGAAAGCCGTTATTAAAATAATAATAATAATAATAATATACGCCCTGCAATTCACTCCTTTACGAGTGAACCCCAGAAGC
Source organism: Crepidodera aurea (assembly GCA_949320105.2). Classification (NCBI taxonomy): domain Eukaryota; kingdom Metazoa; phylum Arthropoda; class Insecta; order Coleoptera; family Chrysomelidae; genus Crepidodera; species Crepidodera aurea. The sequence continues at coordinate 15,748,655 of OX439478.2, forward strand.
TCTGCAGCTTGTGCGGGGCAGGGACATAACAAAATAAATAAATTTACTATAGAAACAGAACACTTGATAATCTTGCAAAAATATGACATCAACATAGTACACTTAGAATAGATTTTGAGATTGAAGATATAGTAAAAATCCCTTATATTCCAAAATTATCCGAAAAAATTAGAAGGATTGGCAATAAATTTAATTTAAAAAGAGTTTTTCAAACCAATAATACATTAAAATCTTTAATAGTAAATACAAAACCTTTTAAAGAAATTCAAAACACAAAAAATTGTATTTACAAAATTCCATGCGAATGTAATAAATTTTATATAGGAGAAACATCTAGACCTTTTCATATTAGACTTAATGAACACCAATCATACATTAAAAATAAACAATTCGTAAAATCCAAAATATGTGAACATGCATGGGATTTTGGTCATAAAATACAATGGAATTCTTCAACTAGATTATTAAAAGAACCGAATAATTATAACCGCAAAGTTAAAGAAGCTTAAATAATAACGAATGTGTTTCTAATTGTTCGGTTAATATTTCAAAAATTTGGATACCTATTTTACAAAAAGAGTTGTTATCTGGTTTTTTCTTATGATAATATTAATAAGAAAACTTCATTTATGACGAAGTATAAATTCTCTTATAATATTCAAATGCGCTATCCTTTCAAAATTCGTTCCCAGAAACGTCACAAAAATATGATTGAAATAGATTTTGACATTTTTAGATGTGCTACCATCTATGGTAAGAAAAGAGTATTGACATTAAATTTTGACTGAATCTAGTCAAGATGTCACTCTCTTCTTTTTTATCCCTTTCAGAGATTAATACAAAGTGAGTAAACCAATAATGAATTTTAATTTATTAGATTCGACGTCCTAAGACCGGTTTCTGCCTTTCGGCTTCATCAGTTAGGCTTTTCGAGTTTGGAATTTTATTTATTGGATTCGAAAAGCCTAACTGATGAAGCCGAAAGGCAGAAACCGGTCTTAGGATGTCGAATCTAATAAATTAAAATTCCTTACTGGTTTACTCAGATTTTGACATCTTCAATCTCAAACTCTTATCCTAAGTGTATTATGTTGATGTCATATTTTTGCAAGATTATCAAGTGTTCTGTTTCTATAGTAAATTTATTTATTTTGTTATGTCATTTTGATAACGGCTTTCGATATAGAAAGCCGAAAGGTCAATTAAAAACTTTTTTAACAAATAAGTGGTTTTAATCCAGTGAAGAGAGAGAGAGAGAGAGAAATTAGTTTGATTTGTCTCAACAAAGATAATCTGCGTTTTTTAAGGTTTCATTTTACTATATTCAATTCCTACTTTCTGTGGCCGTGGAGAAAGTACAGTCTGTTACTCGATACGAGTATCGAATTTTCATTTCAACCTTGTTACAGAATATACTATTCTATACTGTGTTTTTTTACTTTTTTCTTTTTTCTAGTTTTAAATAAATAAAAGGGAACCGGATGCTCAAAAATAAAAAACAGTTTTTTATATTGGCTATCTTAAAACTAGAAGTTTTACTAAACAAATTGGTAAAAAAATTATTTAATTCTGAAAATTTACTCCGGGTCTGAATATTATCTGATGAAATGAAATTGCTCTCTGAAAAATCATGTTTTTTTTATATTTGACCCATTTTTTTGGAAAACTACATGCACGAACATGATGACATTTTTTTATGTGTTCAAAAGAGCTTCATAAACACATTGAGTATTGAGGAATTTTAAAAATATTGACTACAATGCCAGAAAAATTTTTTTTTTCCATTGTTTGTTTGTTACGCCATATTAAAATAATTTCTATTGTTTCTTGCAAGTAAAAAACATATTCCAGGGTTTTAACAACAATCATTAAACCTATTCAAAAAATTTAGGTCAAATTGGTTGTATGGCTTACGAAAAAGTGGGTCTTTTATTCAAAATTTAACTAAATAATATCAAAATCAGCAGTTTGCAGCCACGACAGCCATTTTTGAGTGTCGGATTCCTTTAAATTTGACGTCCCTTAAGCTTGAAGAGCAAAGTCAGCAGAATTAAAAATTAATACATGGAAAATTAAAGGCTCATTAAAGGCTCATTAAAGGCCAATTAAATGCCCTAAATTAAAATTTTCTGCAAAAATGATTGTTCTGCTAGTTTTAACTTAAGTTAGCAGATCATGAGCGAAAAAGTGGTTGAAACAATAAAAATTGCAATTTTCTTTGCACAGTTATTAACGGCTCATTAAAGGCTCTAGGAATACACTAATCGCGAATTTCAGGCTCGATTTATTTCTTTGCGAAAATGGAAAAAGTCACGGCGTAGGGGTAAGGTCTGCGGATCATGCCGGAAAAGGATTTTAACTCTGAAAACCAGTGTTTCGGTAGTGTAGTCGTTGAGAACTATGTACTTTCCACACTAATGTAAATTTTTGTCGATATAATATTGCCAGTAATGGTAATGAAGTGTCCGCCGAAACGCGCAAATAAATAATCGATACCACGAAAAAATATTTTTTTTCTACGATCGTGCAAATAGTTACTACTTTTTGCACTCTCAACTGTGCCAAAAGTTTTACTTTGTTGCACTAGTGCAAAAAGTAACTTACTTTGTTGCACTAGTGCATTTAGGGCATTTAATTAGCCTTATTGATTTTAATTCTGCTGACTTTGCTCTTCCAGATTAAGGGATGTTTAAATTTGTTGATTGCATACATTCCGTCTAATAAACAATTAACCCAATTCACATTCCATTTATAGTTTTTAGGTTTTATCAGCTGATCGAGTGAGTCAGTTGAATTTTCTGTGAATGTCTACATTTCTACATGCTAATCATACCATAAAACGATTGTATTATATCAATTTTTAGCATATGGTACGTACGCCTGAATAATCCAGAATCCGCTGCTTACATCCTACCTACACTTTCGTTGAGGTTATTTTTAACATTTCAGATTGCATCCTACTGTTTCTATCAATCTTGCAATTAATAAGAATCTCTCTTGATGAAAAATAATTTAATAAAAAATAAGTTCAGGGTAAAAAGACTACACACAAGTAAGGTGATTTGAAAAGCAATTTTTAATTTCCTCCTTGTAAATATATTTAAGAGAAATAATTTGTCTTCTATTTTCTACTTTTATTGAAAGTCTACTAGGCGATTTTCCGAAGAAAAACTGTCCAGAAATGACATTACAAATGTCAATAAACAATAAGTTGGCTCTAAAGTTCTTATTTTCTGTCTTCCTCGTACTATAAGAAAAATATTTCAGTAAAGGACAATAAAATTGATTAAATTTCATTTTTTTTTTATTTTTATCAGCCTAATCCATAAAACGTATTAAGAAATTTAAGCAACATTGACACTAAATTTTAAACAATGTATTGCGTTCAAATTTCTGAATATGTTGGCAAAATAAAACCCTGTAAGAACTGTATTATACTGGCCTATTTTTGATGAAATAAGAAAGCTATAAATTAAAAACAAGTGTCAAATATTTTCTGAAGTACATCAGGACAGCACACTGAGCTTACTAATTCATGTTGTGATCTACATAGATATTTCATTGTTAAATTTTTACATTGTTTACTCCGTAAGTACAATAAACTGATATACAAAGCCCTAATTGTTTCGTTATTTATCCCAACTCCAGACTGTCAACAGCTACTGGATACGTCTAAATCAGCTAATAATTCAAAATTATTCTTCCTCTAAGATCTGAAGCCTTCTTCCTTCCCAAAAATTTTCCCTACCACTTGACTTAATTCACGCACGCGCAATCAATCCTTAAACGGTGTAGCTTGTAAAAGATTTAAAAATATGTTCCCGGTGAGGCAAATAAAAAGTATGTACACGTTGAGCCAAATAAAAATCGAACGTTTTATTTAATTTTTAATTAAATTTTTATTTAATCCCGAAATTATTGAACTTTTCTGAACGGAGAAAAATAGATTCATTACAAACTTTAGCGTTTTTGGATATGTATACAAAAAAATTTGGAACTGGGAGTTTTTGGGAACGAGAAATCATAATCTGGTACCTACTTCGATGTAATTTGTAGAGAGCGCTAAATGTGCGATAAACTTTTTGCTCTTTAAGTTAGCGTTATTTTTGTAGAAGAATATTAAATCTACGTTATTTTAGTAAAAAAAAAGCATACTTGTTATTAACCTTAAAACTTAAAGATTTATGAGATAATCGCATTTTAGGGATCAGCTGCATGATTACACTGGTCGGCAAAAAATTTGTTTTTTCTGGCTTTGACATCATTCTTGATGATTCTTATGTAAAATAACCTCCTGAATCCGAATATGACCTGTTTTCCCCCCATCATCCACCATCTATGAATATAATTTATATTTCTCTTTTTTCGTCTGGAATAACCACTTATTTTCTTGAAAAAAGTTTAAATTTGACGTTTCGACTTCCTTAATCGGAAGTCGTTTTCAAAATGACATAACAAAATAAATAAATTTACTATAGAAACAGAACACTTGATAATCTTGCAAAAATATGACATCAACATAGTACACGTAGAAAAAGATTTTGAGATTGAAGATGTCAAAATCTGTTTCAATCATATTTTTGTGACGTTTCTGGGAACGAATTTTGAAAGGATAGCGCATTTGAATATTATAAGGCAATTTATACTTCGTCATAAATGAAGTTTTCTTATTAATATTATCATAAGAAAAAACCAGATAAAAACTTCCCGATATAGAGAGCATACTTTTTGCAATTAACTCTTTTTGTAAAATATCGACCGAACAATTAGAAACACATTCGTTATTATTTAAGCATATCAATGCTGCTTCTTTAACTTTGCGGTTATAATTATTCGATTCTTTTAATAATCTAGTTGAAGAATTCCATTGTGTTTTATGACCAAAATCCCATGCATGGTCACATATTTTGGATTTTTCGAATTGTTTATTTTTTATGTATGGTTGGTGTTCATTAAGTCTAATATGAAAAGGTCTAGATGTTTCTTCTATATAAAATTTATTACATTCGCATGGAATTTTGTAAATACAATTTTTTGTGTTTTGAATTTCATTAAAAGGTTTTGTATTTACTATTAAAGATTTTAATGTATTATTAGTTTATTAAATTAAATTTATTGCCAATCTTTCTAATTTTTTCGGATAATTTTGGAATATAAGGGATTTTTACTATATATGAATGAATTATTGGGGGATTTAAATTTTTATCTGTAGTTTTGATGTCTCGGTAAAGTTCACGATTTATAAATTTACTTGGGTAGTTGTTCTTTCAAGACAGATTTAACAAGTGATAAATCATTATTTAAGATATTGTCATTTCAACAAATTGTTTTTGTTCTATCGGAAAGAGATTTGACAATACCTTGTTTAACACAAATTGAGTGGTTTGAATTAAAATTTCGATATCTATTTGTATGTGTTTATTTTCTAAAAACTGATGTTTCGATACAATTGTTGTTATTGTGTATTAGTACATCAAGAAACGGTAATTTTTTATTATTTTCAATTTCAATTATAAATTTAATAATAGGTTCCGAATAATTAATATTATATAAAAATGTATCAATATTTTCCCTATCGTGTTGCCAAATTGCAAAGATATCATCTACATATCTAAACCATACAGATTTGTTTGTTTACAATGCCAAAATTTTGCTGATAAAAATCACTATTTAATTGAAAATATGTAGTTTTAATACATAGTTCCAATAATTCTAGAATTGCCGAGACGATTAATTTAGTTCTATTTATCATAATCTGTTTTGTTCATGACAACCGTCGCGTTTTCTTTATCTGCCGGTAAAATCTTAATTGTATTGTCATTTTTTAAATTTTTAATTGTTTTAAATTTTGCGGAGGTTAAATTTTGATTAATTTTGTAAGATTTTTCTAATTCAATTTTGCAATGTACCTTGTATTCGTTGCTTAAGTCAATTGGTAAATTTTGAGAAGCGTTTTCTATAGAACTAATAATATCAAATTTTGGTACATATTTTGGAGTTACCGAATAATTTAAACCTTTAGCCAATAATAACTTTTTTGTGTGATTAAGATCTCTACTTGAAATATTTATTACCGTATTTAAATTTTGTTCTGAATTTCTAAGGTTGTAAAAACTTTTTTCTTCAATTAAAATATTAAATTTTCTTAATTGTCTATTTTTGGTACAATTGAATTCTTTCTCATAACTATTTAAAACACAATGGATTATTTTATCGAAATCAAATCTGGATACCTGATTATACAAATATGATTTAATATCCTCTATATCTTTTTCTAAATTAAATTTGTTAAACCTATGGAACTGAATCCTCTCTCTGACAATGGCGTGTTCTGCTCTATTTAAAATTCTCCATATCCTTTTGTTCTTTATTGGAGTTTTAAGTCCTAGGCCTTTTGGAATTATCTTGTTTTCTCGGCATTTCATCATTTAGCAAATTTTTTATATAAATTTTCTAAAATTCTAAAATATTTACACATTTCCGGATAGTATCAAGTTTTTATCTGGTTTTTTCTTATGATAATATTAATAAGAAAACTTAATTTATGACGAAGTATAAATTCTCTTATAATATGCAAATGCGCTATCCTTTCAAAAATTCGTTCCCAGAAACGTCACAAAAATACGATCGAAACAGATTTTGACATCTTCAATCTCAAAATCTCTTTCTACGTGTACTATGGTGATGTCATATTTTTGTAAGATTATCAAGTGTTCTGTTTCTATAGTAAATTTATTTATTTTGTTATGTCATTTTGAAAACGACTTTCGATAGAGAAAGCCGAAACGTTAAATTAAAACTTTTTTAGAGGATTTACTCAGACGCGCCTCTAGCCGATTGTTAATATTTTGGGTTTTGTAATAAAAGAAAAATATTCTAATCTTTTACTTTTTACTAAATTTTTTATTAACGATGTCGCAGCCTTAGCATGCAATAAAACTCTTACTATGTGCAACCAGATATTGATTTTGTACCCTATAATATTTTATTACAAAATCAAAATATCTCTTTTATCTTAAGTTAAATAAATGAAATGCTATTTAGTACACTTACCATACAAACTCTTTTTATTTCACTTACCTTTTTAATACTAATTTGTAAAGTAGGTATATTCGTTCCAGATGCATTTTTTTAAAACTTTATATCACAAAAAAATATTTTTTAAACGATTACAGACAAGTATAGTTGCCTTCAAAATAAGTTGGACAAATTGTTTTGATCGTTTTAACTTATAATTTTTATTTCTAAAGAAATGCTATTCATATATATTTTTTTATACATTACTTTTCTACAGTTAAGATAATGACTTATAAAAACACTTTTTTTTCCAAGGAATAGGCCAGTAAGTTAAAACGATCAAAACAAATTGTCCAATTTATTTTGAAGGCAACAATTTTGAATGGTGTTCTTTTTTGCAAGACAATGCATCTTTCTCAAAAGTTGGCTTTGAATTGAATATACATTTAGTCTAATTCAAAAAAATTTATGGGACTTTAGTTAGGACACGATATTTTGAAGGTACCTATTGACATTTCAGATAATTATTTAAAATATTTTAAGGGTTATTTGATTAATAGAATTTAGGCTGTAACATTGGATAATATCTGCAATCGTACAGAAACTATCGAATATGGTGTTCCTCAAGGGTACATTTAAGGTCCAACACTATTTAAAATGTATATCGATAGAGTCTGTTCTTAGTGGAAACAAAGGTACTATAGTTTGGTTTCTTGACGAGACACCTTAATATGCTGAAAACGATTTATGCTATAAGAACCAATTAATTACCTTTCAGTTGTAACTCATCTTGTAACTCGTCTTACAACGAATTAAATGTCAATATAGACAAAAAATAAATACTTACCACACTTAAACTGGAATTGGGCGTATACCTTTAAAATATGACTCGCACACCATAAAGGTCACTTAAAGAAGGTTTTTGAACATAGTTCTTAAGGGGTATTACAGTTTGGATTAGAAAAATTACGTAATTGACTTTAAATGACAAAGTGAAGAAAATATGGCTGATATCCTAGAGTAGATTTTAGGTTTTATTTTAAAGAATAAATTCTGATAATTTAGCACCTAAAAAAATCAGCTATTGCTGGAGAAGTGCCTCAAAACGTACTTCTTTATGACATTAAGAATTGTTTAATAAATATTATACAAAAGTATTCATGATAGTCACGCAATTTTGAAACATATAAAGGAACCCTCTTCGGTTGCTAAATTTTATTAGTAAAATGTGATTAGCCTATCCTGAGAGGGATCTTCTGCTTGGGTACTTTTTGGTAACATGTGAGTTTGGCCTAGGGAAAGAAAAGTTGGGAAGCAATCCGGATCTTATAGCACATGGGTCAACTGATTTGCAAGAAATGCATGCAAGCAATTAATTTTATTTGGATGTTATCAACTCCTGGGGATTTTCAGTTGTTATTATTTTTAATAACCTAGGCAACTTCAACTTCACTTCTGTTTCTATTCTTTGGGTTCAACCAGTAACTTGTCAGTTGTTCTTCTGTTGGTAATTTTTTTGTCAGTATTAGTAGAAGTCTTTACCAAGGCGGTTTTGTATTGTGGCACTTGATAATGAATTGGCATGCAAGTGTTCTTATTAGTTCTAAGCTTAGGTAGTTTTGGTTTTTCACTATTTTCTTCGTTGTCACTAATTGATGATGTCATGATCGGGATGTGTGTCAATTATTAAGATTGTTGTTGATCAAATAAAGCAATAAAAGATACTACATAGGAGTGTTTTGCAGACCAAAACAAATAAATTATATAAGAAAAAAAAAGTAAAGAAACATCGTTTATAAATGAAGACAACAAACGTATATTTCATATTTATTTATATTTGACAAGTGTTCTCGATTAATTGTTTTATATATTGAGAGGTATACTGTGTAGTGCTAGTTGAAAAGAGGTTTGCAGGTAGGGAATAATAGGAACAAGATCTTTGATTAGGGGTAGGGGATGACAGGCTTGCCTTGCCGTGGTCGAATATATATTACGTAGTATATCACACCTTTAAATATTGTTAATACTCGGCGGGGCGTGACGTGGGAAATGCGGAATGGGTGATTAATAGAAACTATACAGTATCCCTAAATTCGTTTGTTTTTTTTCTTCTGGATCACTCGGTATATAATAAATACAATTTATTCATATTTTCGATGGAAATTTATTTCTATTTAAGTATATCAATATTAAAAATAATATAAAAATTCAATTTTTTGCGAGATATTTCAAAGAGTCAATAGCAATATAGATATCGCATTTTTCAAATAAAAATTTCTTACCAAAAAAAAAGTTGTGGAGATAATGGTTCTCTTAGTAAGTTAGTTTCTATTAAATTCCCATCGAAATTATGACAGTGGGCAAATAGTATAAACTAGGGTTAATTTGGGCATATCAAGAACATCAAGGTGGTGCTATCACAAACATTATAGCACCATTTCTAAATTATTTTGTACATATATGCCCCGTTGTTGGTGTATTAAATGCACCTAGCGATAATAGTTGTGCCCACAAAGAATTAAAAATTACAAAAATTGCTTATTCTTCAAGACAATACGAATACCTATTTCTAATTGTGCGTTACACCACTGGTGTTTTGATTTTTCCTTTTCGTTTGTTGGAAGAAATTTATATCACATAATAAAATATTGCTAACATATATATAAAAACTGATTAACTAAGATTAATTATTAAGTATCCTATTTTAAATTATTTAATGATATTTTAAATATATACACTCAGTGGCGTATTCCATAGGGGGAGAAATTTCCGAGAAAAAGAATAATCTCTAAAATTAATTGGTGGTAATTTTCACAGAAAACAATCAAAGAAAAAATAACACAGTTCAACCAAAAATTTGTCATTTTTATGAAATGGTGAATTTATGTATTAAACCAGTTTATTATTTGTACTATTTTGTACCGGATGATTCATTAAGTGTGGCGACCTGCAGCATCTCGGAATACAAATGTCCTAGAACTTGGGAACACAAAGACATGCCTTAATAGGTTTGTTCCAACATAACACAAAACCAGTTTTCGTACGGTCGGGATTCTGCGCAGTCTAGATTTGGTGACACCGATTCTAGTCTGCGCAGAATCCCGACCGTACGAAAACTGGTTTTGTGTTATGTTGGAACAAACCTAATATATTTTTAGGTTTGCCGCAATGAGTGGCGCAATCTATAGATTTTCACAAACATAGATTCAGTGAAGAGAACATTAAAAGTAGATTTGCCAAACAAATAGCAACAACACATTTGATATTTTAGCTGGAAATTTATGTATTTTTATGAAAAATTTCTAATAAATAACTAGTTTACAAAAAAGGAAATAAAATGACACTAACTTGTCAAAACTGCAAGCTGTTTTCTTTTGTCATTACAAACATATTTTGATTTTTTTTTAATTTTAGAAAGTATTGGCTCACCCTGTAACGAGAGTTTGTGGTTTTAACATGTTAATATGCCATTTCATTTTATTATATCATTCCATTTGCAATTTCGCAGAAAAATACATAAATTGGGCTGTTATATTAGACACGGAGATCGGTTAGAAGATTTACTTCAAAACATTAGAGCATATTTATGTAAAATGGCAACATCGTAAAATTGCTTCGGTACATTTATTCATAATATTGTCGGACTACCTGCAAATTCATGACTAACTCAGTTTACGCATTCTGACGCATGTCTGTAGCAGTAAATTTACTGGACAGTAAATATTGCGTTCGAACGGACGTCACGGAATTGTATTTAATCAAATGTAGACGTGCATATGGATGACGGACAGTAAAAATACTGTACGTTTAGGAACCGACCGTATTTGTGTCGTTGGTGAATCTCTACAACGGCCGTTAAAATTTACGTTGGACGCTGTAGATAAACACTAGTGCCAATTGATAAGTGCTGATGGACGGTTGACGTTAAATTTACTGTTTTAGGAGATGGATGTGGATATTTTAATTGGAGAGGTGCAAAAGCGTCGTCTTATTTGGGACACTTCAATAGACGAGTATAAGGATAGGACAAAAAAAAAATGAAGCATGGCGAGAAGTTTGTGAAGCATTGTATGAAGGTTTTAATATGTTGGCAAACGCTGTACAACAAGTAAAAAGTAAGTTAACATTATTCACAGGATGTATCCACCATTTACGGTTTTTCGCCCTTTTTTTTCGAATTACTTTTGCACATAAACACCCGTGGAATGTTAATGAACCACCTAGTATAATAAAAAGGTAAAGGATTGCCTTTCACTCTCTCACCGGGAAGCGGGCCGCTATAGGCTTTCTTAAGGTATATGTCCTAAGAGGCAGCATTTACTGCAGGATTACAAAAAGTACCGGGAATTTTTTATTCTCAACGTCGCTCAGTTTAATTATGTTTTGGATCTTATTAAGGATGATATAAAAACAGATTCTTCAAACAGATATCAGTATCCTATCACCCCTGAAGAAAAATGGCTGTAACTTTACGGTAAGCAAAGAAAGTAAATACAAAGAAATTTAGACACAGTTTCCTGTAGTTTTTCATCATCAACAATTGAAAACACTAGTTTTGAAGTCATTTTACACGAGAGCGTACGCTGTGATGCTTCTGAGACAATGATTGCATCAGATTTCATAGTAGCATCGACAGATGCTGGCTTCAGCCGCCTCTTAGGAAACGTACCTTTGGCCTCTTCAGTCACAGTGGAAGAAGATGTTATTATTGCTATTGCATATGAGATCCCCTTTGAAAAAAATGCGAATACAGTACCATAATGTTGTCGAGAGATCAGAGAAGAGTGACAAAAGGATGACTATGCCTTTCTTGACAATAGTGAATTTCCTCTATTGTCTTTATTGATCTTCTGCTTCCTTGTCAAACAAAAGTCTACACCAATTTTTTTCTAGTTTTGATTACATAACTATTTTTTCTCAACCATTGAATTTGGTCAGACTTAAAAGCAGTTCAAAATGAAAACATTCCCCAATATTCAAATGACAAATTTTTAATATTTTCATTTTACAAATTTTTAGGATTATTTAGGGAAAATTATATCGATTAATACTGATCCGGTAAGAAAAATACATAAAATGATCCCCCTAATATTTTGATTGTCGTGATACGCCATATTTGTTGTTGCAACCAATTTTTGATATTAACAAATCTAAAATTATGGAACTCCATTTTTCATGTGTTTTCTAGATATTATCAAATTAATAGAATGTATGGTATAGAATTAGGCTTACTGGAATGTAAATGAAAATATTGAATTGTAATACTAGAGATAAACAATATCAAGAAATTCAGGCCCAGATGGACTAAGGACTTCTGTAAGTCTCAGTTGCTTACTATAAAATTTACAAATCCGATGCAAATTATTTACTCTTAAGACACAATCACAAAATTCCCAGATGTGCCGATAAATTGCTTTGAGGTGCCGACAAGTTGCTTTGACGTGCCGACAAGTTGCTTTGATCGGCGTTGGCATTTGTTCTGCAATTGAAAATAGATCAACTGCAAATTTTCACACTTTATCTGAAGAATTCGCTAATACGATAAGTGAAAAATCGCAGATAGAATTTAGATATTAGTATAGTAAGAACAGGTGATATAGTGTGGTGTCCATCAGGCCGCAAAGAAGTGTTCTTCTTTAGTTTATATCCAATCAACAGGATGAGTCAGGTCCACGTGGACTTAAACTTTTAGATTTCAGTGTTTGATTAAGGATGCCGCTTCTACGCTTAGTATCAAGGAAGCCGCGTTTTAAAGCTGATAAATTGGGGATACTATATCTCCTGTTCTTACTATAGTATTTTTACGATAAGAAGGCAATGACGTTACACGTCAAAAATCTGCGGCGTTGCCAGGTAGAATTTTGTTTCGTTGACTTAAAGATACATAGACTTATGCAATGAGGAGGATGAAACAGCCTCTCATATCATACTAGAGTGCCAGGCACTCACGCACTGGAGGTATAACCTACTCGGGCAGGAGGACTTTCCAAAAGAAAATCTGGTGAAAAGGCTACTCAGCCTGATAAAGGTAACAAACCTCTTCACCCGAACATAACGATGTAACTGACATAGTACAATAATGACGTCATTGAATTCTTATCGCAAAAATACTATATACAGTTTATCTATTTTCAATTGCCAATGCCGATCAAAGCAAGTTGTCGACACATCAAGGCATCTTGGCAAATCTGGGAATTTTATTTTTATATTTTTGAAATTGAAAATGCATTAACTATATTTTCTGACCTAATATGCTATACCCTTTACGGGCAATTTTTCAAAAATGAAATAATTGGTTTTTAAATTCTTTTAAAAAACAGTCAATTTATGGGAATTATTTATTCACAAATACCGTCAATTTTCAGCACTAAATGTAATGTTTCTTCTAAAAGTAAAATTGCTTAAATTAAAAAATGCAGTTAAACAGTTAATCGTCTTACACTTAATCTTCAAACATCTACAAATTTATATAGTACTAGTAAATTTACAAAATAAATAATACCCACATTCTGAGTCAGAATTGAAAAGTAGTGGTAGTGATAATAGACCCATCTGGGATAGATTGTGAAAATGGAGTTGGTTAATTTTAGGAATTTTTGGAATATAAACAAAAAAAAATTATCACTCTTAGGTATACCGAGCAATCTCTTAAATTAAAACTATACCGTATTTGTTTCTATTAGTCCCATACTTTTAGTCGGGTAAAAAAGATTTGGACCCTAAAGTTTATCAAAACTAACTAAATTTTTTAGAGTGGAATAGGTCTCTAACAAAATATTCATTATAAAAATATGAATAGAAGTGTTTGAGCATAAATTCGCAATTTATACCTAACTTTTTGACATTTAACTCCTTATACATTTATTAGGATTGGGTTTGCAGCTTCCAAGGTAGGACCTCTTGCACCATTCAACTATCAGGTTATTTTCAGAACATCTGATTACTTTAGATTGCTATACTACTAAACCATTTAGTTTTATCTATATTAAATTCGGAATTTTAGGTATATTGTCCTGTCATAACCCTCATATAGTGTTACATATATTTACTTCGGGTGCAAAAGAACCTTTTATACAGGACATTTCTATTAGGGTAGCGGGACATAGTATCAACCACGGTTCTGTTCTGTTATGCCTTATTTATAGAATAGGTAGAGGTATTATAGACAGAGTAGGGAACCATATGTAAGGGGAAACATTACATGGACAGAAAGAGAAAGAGGAAAGTTAGAAGGCCTCACAGAATGAGCACTGTTAGACGACAGCCTGTGCGTCTGTTATCTTTCTGTAAAATTAATGATTTTTTGGTCTCCCCTACTCTATCTATACCTCCACACTGTGCAAATCTCGTGCCATGCAGTTCGGATGCAAGAGAGCGACTTGCACTGTCAGATCTCTTAGCTCACAAACTTTTTATTAACTTCCTACATTTAGATGAAAATGTGTTTTTCAGGTTCAAAGTTTGTAATCAATTTGTATACCATTAACCGATTGAGATATAATATAGCTATTTAACTTTTTAACTTTAACTTAATTTCATTTAAGAAATAAAATGAATTACTTTCAACAATTTGTGGCTGAAGGACTAGCGTCCATTGCCAAAGAACCACGAAAAAAAAAAAAAAAACCGATTGAGCTGAACTTTTGCTTACGTACAAAATTGATGATAATATAGGGTGTCCCGTTGGTAAACGGAAATATTTTAAAGGTAGGTAGAGGTCACAAAGGTGGTTCTAAATAAATTATAAATGGGTCTCTTGGCTTCCATAACCGAGTTACAGGGTGTTTTATCAATTATGCATAATTATTCATTTGGCCAGAACTTTTGAATCACTTAGTATATCTTTTCCATTTTTGGCATACAGATTACACTTTTCACGAATAATGTACTGAAATATTTAGAGATATTAAAATCCAGGTTCGGCTTTAGGAAAAATTGAAACATCTTAAAAATATTAAAACAACCCCCTGTATATCACAATTTTAATATTTCCATTTTAGATTTTAATAGAGGGGAAAGAACTGAATTGAAACAAGTTGTTGTTTTTATCCCGCCACCGATTCGAATTGGAAGATTTTGAAAGTGAAAGTAAAATTTTCATTTAATTTAGAAAAAACATATTAGAAAACTCATATTTTCTTTAACAATTTTAAAAATTCACTTCGCGTCATTTACCTATTTCTTGTTTATTTAGCTTAAAATAATTTTACACTGTACTGATGTACTTGCAGGCCCGTACGAAAATATTCAAATAGCTATTTGTGATCAAAAGTTCTGGCCAAATGAATAATTATGCATAATTGATAAAACACCCTGTAACTCGGTTATGGAAGCCAAGAGACCCATTATATATGTGACCTCTACCTACATTCAAAATATTTCCGTTTACCAACGGGACATCCTGCATAATATTCTAAACTTTGATTCTGATAATGACCAGTAGTAGCGTCGATTTATCTGAAAAAGACTGTTTTGGGAACTGTTCTTATACCGATTTTTTTTCCAAATTGCTCATTTTTGTTTGACGCATTCCACGTCTAACGGCCAACATTAAAAAGAAATTGGAGATGATGCGCTGTAACATTACAAAAAAAATGACTTATATACATATTTTTAAGCCCAATAACAAGCGATTTGGCTAAAAAAGTCTCACTATAATAACAGTTTGCAAAAAAATATAATTCAACGCCACAAAAACCCCAAAAATTTTTTTAATTTGCAGGTATTCATAGGTACATTTACCTCCGAAAATCTCAGCTACGTGGAATTTGTGGAAGGGTAGGAAAATGGCTCTAGAGTTCCCGAAAATCCGTTTTTCGACGATATCTGCCTGACCCTTAGAGCATTTTAGTTTAGACAAAAAATGAAGAGCAGTTCATTACCTACAAAAGTTGTCCCTATAATTTTTTTCGCTACACTAATATTTTTTGCAAAAACGGCGCTTCAACAATTCATTTAATAATTCGCAAAATTATTGTGGTGAAATCGGAAAATTTGAATATCCTCCCAAAACTTGAATATCCTCCCGTTTTTGTTCGAAGACAAAAGATAAGGCTATAATAACCAACTTTTTTTCACTTTTTGCACTTGTAAAAAAATCCAATTTGAGAAAGTTTGAAGGCAGAGTTTTTTCTCGTGCACTTAATAAAATACTTGATATACAGGGGGTCTCATTTATCAATGGATAACATTGCTATATCAGAAACGGTAAGAGATACAAAGATGATTAAATGGGAAAAAAGTTGCCTATTTTAGAGCCCATTAGAGTTCTACAAAAACATTCACTATATATATTGCCGTTACCAAGTTATACAGGGTAAACCGACAATGTCACTTTTCGTTTTGTGCGTCTACCAGGCTTATTTCAAAAAATATTAAAAAATGGAAAATGAAATTTTTTTTTGATTACAAATTCTAAATAAAATGCCATTAACAAATCTTATCGGCGACGTTTCGTTTCTTTAGGGCTACCCTCTACTTCATTTTTTTAAATACGGACCTGTATTTTTTTTTATTAATATTTCGATAAAGCATTAAAAGACCAATTCACTGATATATCATACAGTACGATGTATACAACGTTTCGTGACAAAAATAATCATCAATTTTAAAAATCCTTCAATACGGTCCTGCTTCTATTTGGGGTTGTGCGTTACTTGTGTATCTCGCCAGAAATGTTGGAAAATTGTTATAAAACGTGTATAAAGAGATGTCACAATTGTATTAGAAATCGCAGACGCCAATTCGAACATTTATTATAAGTAATGTAAGTGTAGTTCTTGTGTAGTATTTAGGATTTGATGCTTTTATTCTTCGTATTGGTTGTAAAAATACAGTGTTGATTATTATTTTTTACGCACAACCCCAAATAGAAGCAGGACCGTATTGAAGGATTTTTAAAATTGATGATTATTTTTGTCACGAAACGTTGTATACATCGTATTGTATGATATATCAGTGAATTGGTCTTTTAATGCTTTATCGAAATTTTAATAAAAAAAAACAGGTCCGTATTTAAAAAAATTAAGTAGAGGGTAGCCCTAAAGAAACGAAACGTCGCCGATAAGATTTGATAATGGCATTTTATTCAGAATTTGTAATCAAAAAAGTTTTTCCTTTTCCATTTTTTAATGTTTTTTTAAATAAGCCTGGTAGACGCACAAAACGAAAAGTGACATTTTCGGTTTACCCTGTATAACTTGATAACGGCAAGAGACACAGTGAATGTTTTTGTAGAATTCTAATGGGCTCTAAAATAGCCAACTTTTTTCCCATTTAATCATCTTTGTATCTCTTACCGTTTCTGATATAGCAATGTTATCCTCTGATAAATGAGACACCCTGTATATATATATATATATATATATATATATATATATATATATATATATATATATATATATATATATATATATATTGATGAAAAGGTCAGAATATGATCTTTTATTTAGTACAATTCTTAACCCCAAAAAATTTTAGCACGAAAAGAAAATAATCCCAAAAAAATGTCGATTTTTCATAGGGGAGAAGATATTCTTAATTTTCCGGAAAACCAAAAAATATGAAAAAAAAGAAATATGCCATCGACAAGGGGACAAGCTAAGCTTTCTATTGATGTGCGTTGAAAACCGATACGGTCCTTGATTATCGATTAATTCCCCATAGACCCGAGCATTTTCTAAAACTCCGGAAATCCAAAAAAAACGCCCTAAAAAAACATGTTGTTTATGAAAATGCACAAAAATAATTTATTGAATCTTTCTGAATATATTTAACACCTTACAAAACCCCATTATCCAAGAGGGTTCGGTGAAATTAGTCTTGATAAAAAAAATATGAATAAATTTTGTAGAAGGGTCAAAATATCGAGCAAAAACAAACTTTGAGAGAAATAGATAAAAGGAAAAAGTAACATGATATTATAGCTACAGGTTCCTTCTTTCATCTGAACTTTCAATCACGAAAAAATATTAATTTTTACGTGATTTATTGAAAAATTTGTAATCCGCTTGGGAGTATCATTCCTTTCGAGCGTGGTCTCTAAATGCAGGGCAGGAGACCAATGGGCCATTTTCCCGCCCTTCCACAAATTTCAGACAGCTGAGATTTTCGGGGGTGAATGTACCCATAAATACCTACAAATTAAAAGAAAATGGTGCTGGACTGACCTGATTCCCGGGTTGGCACCTTCGTTTATTGGACTACTGGTCGATTTTGCTTTTCCCAGCTCTTACAAGACTTGCATAATCTACTTAGGTAAAAGCTGTAAAATCTTGTTTTCAGTTGGATTAAACTCAGAGAATGTTTTCTAGACAGTTTGTCACTTGTAAGGAGGTGGCTGACAACTCGACCTAAATTATAAAATCCAGTGATACCCGGCCTTGTGTCGCCCATAGAAATGCCATTAGTTGTAAATTGATACATTAAATTTAACTTATCTTCTATCTCAGTTGTTCCAAAATTTTGTAAAAAAATGTCGGAAAAATTAAGTTCCTTTCGACTAATTTTAAATCTGTTCTTGAGTCTTGTACACAGTTATTATATTCAACATTTAACATACTAAGAACATATATTACATCACATCTATTATATAATACCTATAAGTCTTTTATGTTTCAAAGCAGCATCAGTTAGTTTTTTCCCGAAAAATTCGTAAACAAACTAATTCACCTTACCCAAAATGAATAATCAGCTGACCGACTGATCACTGCTGATGAAAAAAAAAACAAAATGGGCGTTATGGTTACCACCAATTCGGTGAAAAATTGTACTTTATTACAGTCGTCATTATTTCCATTGTAGGTAACCACCGTTTAGTTTATCATCATTTGTACAAGTAATTCATATATCCAGACTGTCAAAATTTTTAATAACTCCAGAAGTTTGATGAATTTTTATGATTTAATCAGGTTCAAACTACCTGTTCCTTGAATTTTCCGGTCATCTGGTCAATATGATCTGGGCAGGGTTACCCAATCAGATATTGTAACTCGTTCACAACCAAATATTTGTAAACAAATAATTCCCTTTATTATATTTAATATTGTGTGTGAAGAACTTAATTTTATCGTGATTACAAGATTATACAATATTTACATAGTCGACATTTCTTATACAAAATTAAATCTTTTACGATGAATTTTGGTACCAGATGTTAAGTCATTCTTTCTTCCATTAGTAAGCGCAGAAATTGTTTTTTCAATTCTTATGTAGCTGTCTATATTCATACTTCTACTCCAGAACAAATAGTAAATTAGTTGATAGATAAAAATAATATGTTTCCTGCAATTACCCCTCTTAGGCACCCTCTCTGTCCGCAATAAAGGGATAGGCCAAGAGGGGAAACTCCGATCTGAGAACCTGGAAAGTTCCAATAGGCGATGCATAACATTTAATTCGCATTGTTTGCTTGACCATTTCGAACTAGCCAGTATATATAGATTGACGATGCTATGGTCACAAAACAGATCTTTCATTTCGGAAGCTCATTGTGGTTTGTATTTTAATTTCTCTCTCTTTCCACTGGATTAAAACCACTTAGTTGTTAAAAAAGTTTTTTTATTGACGTTTCGGCTTTCCAGATCGAAAGCCGTTATCAAAATGACATAAAATAAATAAATTTACTAGAAACAGAACACTTGATAATCTTGCAAAAATATGACATCAACATAGTATACATAGAATAAGATTTTGAGATTGAAGATGTCAAAATCTGTTTCAATCATATTTTTGTGACGTTTCTGGGAACGAATTTTTGAAAGGATAGCGCATTTGCATATTATAAGAGAATTTATACTTCGTCATAAATGAAGTTTTCTTATTAATGACGAAGTATAAATTCTCTTATAATATGCAAATGCGCTATCCTTTCAAAAATTCGTTCCCAGAAACGTCACAAAAATATGATTGAAACAGATTTCGACATCTTCAATCTCAAAATCTTATTCTATGTACACTATGTTGATGTCATATTTTTGCAAGATTATCAAGTGTTCTGTTTCTAGTAAATTTATTTATTTTATGTCATTTTGATAACGGCTTTCGATCTGGAAAGCCGAAACGTCAATAAAAAAACTTTTTTAACAACTAAGTGGTTTTAATCCAGTGGAAAGAGAGAGAAAACAGATCTTAATCAATACAAGCTTACAAATTTATAAACAATCTCTTGCAAAAGCAGCTTTATTGGTGTGAAATTTTAAAGTTTATTCTGGTACTTTTCCAACATGAATATATACAGAATATCGTTCCAATATTTATTGCAGTTATATCAGTTTCTCTGTAATATATAAAATCGATTTTGGTAGCTACAAAAGGATTAGATTCGGCAAAATACAGCACTTTGAGCATTTTATATTCTTTATATGTACCACTGAGCGAAAATAAAATTAAAATTCTTTGGAAATGAAAGTTGTAAAAAAAAATGAATGGATACGTTTAAAAAAATATTATAAGAGGGTGCTGGGAGGTATCATATGCTTAATCTGAAGCATTCAATAATTCTTGTTTGAATTACGGAAAGCTTCTTGTCTAATCCTACAGTTCTAGACTAAATATAAGTGCTACCACGTGACACAGCCAAAAAGTGGATTGTGCAAATGATCCATTTTAGACATAAAAAGCTGGATACTAATAAAACTACGTCATTTCGATCCACGCGGTGTTGTCAATGAAGAAAGTGACTACTTACGTGTTTAATGTGGATGTTCGTCTTTTGTAAATAGTAAGACTATGCTAATGAATTGCCAGACCTGTAGATGGGATCTAAACTGCTGCTAGATTAGATTTTATCAGCTTAATAAATGAAAATACATCTACATTTTTACTTACTAGCGAATTTGTGAGCTCATGAATATTTTAGGTTTATATAATCCAATTTAGCGATATTTTAGATTGTTTATGACCTGGCAACCACTGCAAATATTATGTCTTCTCTGACATATTTTACATTCGATATTTTACAGCTTTAGGGGTCGATCCCAACTAAACGCGTCAATAGTTGACTTCTGCTTTGTTAATCTACAACTATGCCTAAAACGTTTACTATTGTAAATATTGGGAAATGACGTTGAAAAATAGGTATCCTGCTTTTCGACTATTTGTTTATGAAAAAATTTAGTTAGTTCGATCAAAATAGTACCTCAGTTGATACCATCCAACTTTTTTACCCAGATTGCGGTGAGATGAACCATAATTTTCGTTATTTATTACACAACACTAATTTTTTTTTAAGAAGTGAGCGACTATGAGGTCCAGTCCAGAATAATGATTGCTATGGTACAAAGTGATCATGTGCCGAAAGCTCATTTACGAACACATCTCACAGCGTCCTGTATTTTTATATATGGGGTTTGTGGCTCAAAAGCGGTCACATGTCACAGTGCACTGTGCAAGGAATGCTCCGAAGAATCGGCTGTAGGCGCCGGCCGGTGGCAATCTTGCTTTAGACGCCCTGTATATAGTCGACCGTCGCCCGCCGAAGTTATTGTCGACTTTCGAGTCTCTCGTTAGGCCGCCTTGGTTGAAATAACTTTAACCATCCTGGTCCCTGAAAACACAAAATAATTTACATTTTAAATTAATCTGTCCCTTTTAAAATTTAATTTTTCTACGATCGTGCAAAAAGTTACTACTTTTTGCACTCTCAACATGGCAAAAAGTAACTTACTTTACTGCAATGTGTAAAAAAGTGCTTTGATACTCTACAGGGTCCTGCAACAGTGGCGCAGTGCTCCATATCCCTATTTAGGAAAGATATAAGAATACAATTTTCTATAATGTTACCTTATTGATCGAGCTCGACAAAATAAAAAAAATTTCAGTCACACCGGTTGTTCAATTTTTTTCTGGGCAGGTCCCAACTTTGTTTTTTTAAATGGGAACCTGTATTTTTTATCACTTTTTCGGTTTCTACATGAAAAATAAAAGAGATTTTATGCATATTTATATTTTGAAAATATTTATGGTTTTCGAGATTTTTAACATGACGTTTTTTTTCCAATATTCGCCACTCAGAATATTTAAAATAATAAAGTTGTGTCAAGTCCCATTAAAATTTATTTTTGGTCCACAAATTTCATCAACTATTCCCTATGACTAAGTTCACTAGTTTTTCTTAAAACAGCTCTTTTCTTCATATTCATATTTTTACGCTAAAGTCTCAATGAACGACTCTTTTGACGATTGTTAAGAATATACCTATAACCGACTGATAAGAATATAGAAACGACTGATAAGAATATACAAACGACCGATAAGAATATACGAAGATATCTTGTTTCAATTATGTATATTATAAGTTGAATAGTTTTTCTTAAAAAAGTTTTATTTCCGAAAATGGCAATTCTTCGTAGTTCATCGCCATAATCTCAATGAATGATTTTTGTTAGTGTGACATCCATATATGTGACGGCTGAGATCGACAGATATATTATGTTTGTAACACATTTCTATAAATGGAACACCTTCTAATTTCTTCATTTGATGCATAGTTTTTGTTCACTAAAGATTTCAATACTTATTATTGCAGGCAAATATTTTGATCTGTCAATTGCGGGACTACTTGATTTCCAAAAAATATTTTATTCGCTTTGCTTAAAAGGTTGTTTTAGACCATTAGATTGTGGCACAAAGGACCAGGCAGCTGGGTTATGGAGAAATGGGTTCCGGTTAATTTGCCTGAATTCTTGGTACGTTGAAGATATCGACTTCCTGAACAATAATGTCCACTCAATCTTATGGCCAGTTTTTAACTTGCACGGTGATGAAGTTGAAAAATGGGCATTCTTTAAAACGTATTAAAATGTAATATTCTTAATGTATTAAGGATTTTTTGCTGTAATAGTATTCTAATAACATGAAAGAATATTGATACAGGGTGTTTCAAAAATTACCAAAAAAAAATTGTTGATATTTTGTAATTCTACTTTACAGAGGGAATATGAAAATATTAATATTTGGTCTGAATTTACTTTAGTTGGACTTATTATAACAAGATATAAAAACATTTTATACAGGGTGAGTCAAAAAGTTGATCGACTCTGCAGGTTATTTTTAATACAATTTTATATATTTTGTAATACAAGTCAGTAGTCAACATTGAACCATTTTCAAAAATATATATTTTATAATTTAAATATAGGGTCATTCACAAGATATTTAAGGTAGAAAATTACGAAAATTCATTTTTTTGCGAATCACCCTGTAATTTAATATTTCCTCCATTAATTTCTCTAATTTTTTCTTATTGTCTTTAATTTGAGTTTGTTAGTCCCCTACAGAAGTTTTGCGAAGTTACTATGATCAATCTTTTTATATCGACTTTCTGATGACAAGCCTGTCACAATGTATACGCTTATACCTGTGCTCAAATTTTTATTTTATTTAATCATTCATGATTTATGTCATTCTAACGTTATTTGTTTAAGGAAACAAATAATATGTAACATATAATATCAACAAATAATGTATTAATAGTGAGCCAAAATATTATTAGTGAGCCAAATATCCGAAGAAGCAAATATTATTTATATACATACATATCTGCAATCAGTTCGAATAAGTTACTTATATAGGTGTAATGTATGTCAGTGGCGTAGCCAGGAATTTTTTTCGGAGGGGGCCCACCATTTCTCGTAGATAATACTTACTATAAACACTTTTTTCAGCAGGGATAGGGTAAATATACAGGGTGACCCAGGGTTAAACCGTCAAATGTTCATGATCGGTTTTTCAGGAAAAAATAAGATTTTTTATTCCCATAATCGTGGGTCCTAACTTTGTTTTGATTTTAGAACAAAAGAGTTTTTTATGAATTGCTCAAAAAACAATTTGGTTGATTTTGATAAAAGAATTGCCATTTTCCGAAATAAAACTTTTTTAAGAAAAACTATATACCTTATAATGTACATAATTGAAACAAGATATCTTTGTATATTCTTATCAGTCACTTGTATATTCTTATCAATCGTTTGTATATTCTTATCAGTCGCCAAAAAAGTCGTTCATTGAGCTGTTTTAAGAAAAACTAGTGAACTTAGCTATAGTGAAAACTTGATAAAATTTGGCGCTTCTTATGGATCGATAATATACAGGGTGTTCCATTTGAAATTTTTATTGACAATGTGTGGCAAGCTGCTAAAAATCTCGAAAACCATAAATATTTTCGAAATATAAACATGCATAAAATCTCTTTTATTTTTCATGTAGAAACCGAAAAAGTGATAAAAAAAACAGGTTGCCATTTAAAAAAACAAAGTTGGGATCTGCCCAGAAAAAATTGAACACCCGGTGTGACTGAAATATTTTTATTTTGTCGATCATTATAGAAAATTGTATTCTTATCTCTTTCCTAAATAGAGATATGGAGCACGACGCCACTGTTGCAGGACCCTGTATAATTATGAATTCAATCTGAAGAAAACATTTTTTCCTTGTAATTTGAGTATACTTATAA
Source organism: Crepidodera aurea (assembly GCA_949320105.2). NCBI lineage: Eukaryota > Metazoa > Arthropoda > Insecta > Coleoptera > Chrysomelidae > Crepidodera > Crepidodera aurea. The sequence continues at coordinate 15,773,124 of OX439478.2, forward strand.
ATGTGGTAACTGTAGGTACTTAGGTACCATTAACTATTATTCAAAACATTAATGTTTGAAATTAAAAAGAAACATTTTTACTGCAGTTTTGATTAATCCAAATCTTGTTAATAATGAAACCATATGGTTTATGTAAAAAGTATGAAGTTTATCAGTCGGTTACCATTGTAAATTACGTTAACAGATTTAATTCGATCGTAGAAAAAATGTTGTGTCCTACACGTGCAACAAATATAAACTTTTAGCACTAGTTACACAAATGACTATTTGAAGTTCATCTTTTTGGAAAATTTTTGTGTAGGTTTTTACCCAAACAATTTTTCTTAAACATTTTTATTGAATCTAGGTCGTGTATATCTGAAATAAAGATCAACAAAATTCTATTCCATTAAACTTAAAAGTTTGCTTTAAAAATTTAGCATTCCTAAAATCGTAGACGGCAGAAAATTGTATAAAATATGCATCTGCTTTCGTAGTAAACCCCTTAGGTCTCAAATTCAATAAACTTTCAGACATAACGATTTTGCAAAGTAATTTCCTTGCTAGATTTTACTTCGAAACGTATGATAATGGAAGGAATAGAAAATATACGTTACTGTAACAAAATCACAAAGGGTTTTATTGCTTCATAAATTTAATTGATTTATTTATATACATGATTCTTGTTTATAAGGAAAGAAGCGAACAGAGGCCGAGAAAATACGTATTATTTAATGACAAATCGAATGAAAATATAAGTGAAAATGAAATTGAAATGGTTGTACTGAAAAAAATTCTTTAAGGCTCTGCTCCGCGGGTACGCGGAAATAGCATTTTAAGGGTTTAGAAATGCAGTGTTTTTTGTCCAGCAAAATATGAATTTTTTGGTCAAACATTGACAATATTCGAGTGGGTATAAAAAATTATAGTAGGCCTTTTGATATATTTAAAAATAGTTATAAGCATCGAGATAACCTTTCCCTATAAGCTCGTAAAGAAAATTAAAAAAAATATGCCGTTGCTAAGAAAACCCTGTATTTCAAAACCCTTACCAGTCTATTTTTACCGGCCAGGATGTGGCGCCCTATGAATTATTATTGAGAAGATGAAAGGAGAAAGTCTAAAGGATACAGAGCGGCGCCTTAAAGTGGTTTTGGAATTTTCTAAAGTTCACGAGAATTTTATATATTTACATCTACTGACGCTTGATCTTCGCGAATAGTCACGGCGCCGGCGGACAGGCCCCGTTTCCGGGACGAGCAACAGCAGCGTGTAGGGCACAGTGGTTTCAGTGGGGTAGTTTTAGTGAGTAGCCGTAAGGGGTAGTCTCACACTATCGGGGAAGGAAAGAACCTTTATCCGATGTGCATAAAGCATTTCCACCCGCCAAAAAAAATTATTATCTTTGGGTTAGATCTTTATAATAAATAAAGAAAAGTACGATACGTGTGACATTTGTTACAATCTGACAGGTGTCATATTTTGACATTTGTTCATTTTGACAGTTGTTACATTCTGACACGTATCACATTTTAACAGTTGTCACGTTTTGACAGGTGTCACAATTTGACAAGTGTCACAATTTGACAAGTGTCCATTTTAACAATGTTACTCAACGTTCCTATAAATATTTACCTAAACCCATGATTTCTGAAATTGAATTGGCAACGTTGAATTTATGAGATGGCTGTCATTTGACAAGCAAATTATTTATGTCCGTCAGAAGAATTAAATTAAACAACTTACAAGTTTTCTATTTGTAGAATTTTAATTCCATAACAATATAAAGATCTGTCAAAATTTTAACGGAACATAGGATTTTCAATATATTTTGGACAAGAGCTCACGTAGAAGTCCACCAGCAGAATATATAAGAAATCTGCGTGACGACGTATCAACTATTCAATTGAACAACTCTACATTGAACTATCCCTACTCTCAGCGCGTGTCTGCGTTAGCTTACTAGCACTGACCGGCAGCAGTATATAAATGTTAGGAAAGGAGGTGTGTATGTGAGATTTTCAGGAACAGATTTTGCGACGCCGAAGTTCCATTGTATGCGGGAAATTGTTTGCTGCAATAAATGTAACAAATAATTTCTCTTCTGAAAATAAATGCTGTGGTTCCTTTTGCCACAACGGCTTTGAAAATAAAATACATTCTACGATTTAAAAAACAACGGTAAAAATAAATTAAATGTAACTAAAAAAAAAACTACGAATCTAATGTATTAAAGGTTCAAATAAACCACCTTGTTGTGCCAAGCAATAGCCAAATCTGTGAAACAGAGATAATCTCATATCGAGCTTTTTAATAATTAAAGAAATGGTGAACTCTGTCGGAATGGCCTATTTTCAAATGCAACTATAAATAAATTTATTGTACCTTGAATACCACTTTAATATATGTATCTTTTCTTTCTTCATGAACGTGAACATTTTATTTTCAATCGTTATCGGCTTAATATTACTGCGATTGACTTTCAGTAGACTGAGTGGCAAGTATCACGTGTCCGTTGCTCGAAGTAGGAAGGAGAACAGTGGTTCAATTGAATAGTTGAGACGCCATCGCACACATTTTGTGCTGGTCGACCTCTATATGAGCTTTCGACCAAAATACATTGAAAACGTATGTTCCCTTAAAAGTTTACCACATCTGTATAAAGTTATATAAATAATTTTTGGGAAATTAACTGCTAAACTTTATCAGAAACTGTTTAGAGTTCAGAAGAATATTGGACTTACCCGGAAGAGACCGTCGTGACCATGGCCGTTGTCACACCGCTGTATTGTTGAGCCAACGTACGGTATAACGGTGAGTTGACGAAACGTGGATAACTGTCTCTTTGCATCAGGGTATATATTTGAATTTGTGCTTCTTCAAACATATGCGGAGTTGGTTCGACCATGTTACGGTTCACAATTTCACGTACTCTTGCATCCAATGATACCTACACAAATTTTAATTTTGTTGTAGTTCTGCTATTATATATTAAAAAAAAATAGTAAAAAAAGTACAGACCTCCTTCGGAGAAAGTATAGAAATATAATCTTCGTATATAATTCTCGCCCTTTCCTCAACTATTTCCGGATTTGTTTCGCGTTTGAGACCTTCACAAGCTAACCAAAACATTATGTTTTCCTCAGAATATTCTCCTCTTAGAAAATCCCTAAAGTAGTTTCGTCCGGCTAAAAATAACAAAGAATTTTTCTAAAGTATCGATTAGTTATGTTTATGAATGTTGATTTTACGATTTTCTTGTTTAAAAGTTGTTCACGGCACGTAATAGAGGATAAGAATATCAGATGATCCTTAATCCTTTCCTGGACCAAACGACCAGTTCGTCCTATATTTGTAATTTTGGAATATATTTTTGTTATTACCTGCATTTCTCATCAGTTTATCAAATGATCTGCCCCAATTGCTGATTTCTTCAAAAGATAGACTAAAAATTAATATAGAAATAAATTTTTTTTTTTCTCAAAAATACAAAATACTTACGGGGGTTCCAACTCGCAGTTTGCCATGGCATCAGAATTGTTTGAATTTCTGGTAGGTCCATTATCGTCGTTTGATTTATTTCCTGTAGTTGAACTGTAAAAAAAGACAACTGTTAAAGTGGAGCTAATAGTACTATGCGAACTATCGAATGGATCAATTTTGAAAATTATCTAATGAAATCGATACTGACCGCATTGTTGAAAATCAACATAACGCCGCCCCTGTGCTCCACAAAGGCAATAAAAATAAATATTCAATTAAATAACCAAATAAAAATACGAAACGCGCCGATGCATTTCGTTAATTTGTAATGAAGTTATTTTTCACAAACTAAATAAGTTGAATAATCTCGGGATTAAATATAAATTTATTTAAAATTAAATAAAACGTTCGATTTTAATTTGGCTCACCGTGTACATACTTTTTATTTCTCTCACCGGGAACTTATTTCTAATTTGTTTGCAAGTAACACCGTTTATGGATTGATTGCGCGTGCGTGAATTAAGTCAAGTAGTAGGAAAATTTCGAGGAAGGAGGAAGGCTTCAGACGGTAGATGAAGAATATTTGAAAATTAAGAATTCATTCTATTCCTGCGATTCGAAATCAACAGCCGCGTTTAAAATTCATTAGCCGTTTTTCCGCCGTTTAAAAGTATTCCGAGGTATAAAATTCTTAGTATTGTTTTTCGTAATTTTTCATTTGATTTTGCCGTGTTAATAAGATAAATTAGAATCGCGGTAATTTTGATCTGAAATCGCATCCGTTTATTTTAAAAGATAAGACGCCGCGTCGTGTACTGTTTACCTACGTTTTTTTTTTGTATCGTTACGACTTTTTTTTATCGTTTTGTTCAATTGCTTTGCCGGTTATTTTAATTTGAGAATAATTTAGTTATTAGTAAAAGATTTCATTTAATTATTACAAAGAGTTATTTAGATTTTAAAAACCGAATTGCGTGAGATTTTATTTTAGTTCCCGTTTTTATTTCTTGAATAATTTGGCTGAAATAGTTTGATCATTTTTCCGGTTTTATAATTTAGTTTATTTATAATTAAATTTTCATTCTCAGTGGCGTACCTGGTTTAATTTAATTTTAAATATCATTATTTTTCCGAATTAGTAAACTGGAATAGTTTATTCATTTTAGGGACCCGTAATTTCATTTTTAATTTTGTTAATTATTTTAATTTCCGAAAAATTAATTTAATTTTGGTTTCTTTTCGTGGCCGAATTTTAGGAGACTTATTTAAGTTCTCAGTTTTTAATTTTATTTATGATTACATTTCTAATTTTGATAATTATCTTTTCGGCTAGATTAACCGAAATTGATTCATTTCTTGATGGTTTTCTTGAGTTAGTTTGTTTGTTTTTAATTAAATCTCAGTTAGCTTTGGTTACCTTTTCACGTCCGAAATTAAATATTAGTTACCGCATTAATTGTTCCGACGGTCGCGTAAGTAATTTAAAAGCATTGGGATCAGATCTTATCTTCGTGGTCGCTTCGGCAAAAACCCCCAGACAATATCTCCCCAATTGCAGAGTTAGTTCGCCGTGAAGTAGTAGCTTTGGGATCAGATCTTATCTTCGTGGTGGCTGCGGCAAAAACCCCCAGACAATATCTCCCCATAGCTAAGTTCGCTCGCCGGCGCCGGGTAATAATTTTCAACGTTTTGGCACGGTTAGGTTGTCGTGAAATAATTTAAAAGCATTGGGATCAGATCTTATCTTCGTGGTGGCTTCGGCAAAAACCCCCAGACAATATCTCCCCAATTGCAGAGTTAGTTCGACGTGTAGTTTCCGAAATCTTGGGACCAGATCTTATCTTCGTGGTGGCTTCGGCAAAAACCCCCAGACAATATCTACCTGAGTTTCGGCCGGCCTGTATTAGTATCACAGCTTCGGGACTGATCTTATCTTCGTGGTGGCTTCGGCAAAAACCCCCAGACAATATCAGATTCTGAATGCTTAGGTCCGTAAATTCAACCTCCGCGATTACCCTGTTTATTCCGTAAAATAAGAAAGCTAACTAACTCACCCGATTTAAGTTAAATAATTTAATAGTATTAATTTACGTTTCCGGTTAATTAGCATTTTTAGAAAGAGAGTCATAAAATAGTTGCCGATTTTAATTTCCGAATTGGACAAGTAGATTTCATAATTAATAAGGTTAGATAACTCTCCTGTTTTAATTTAAAGTAATAAAAGTAATTTAGAATAAATTTATTAACTTTCTTGTTAATTTTGGAACATAATAAATTTTGACAAACCCTGCCGATCTATTTCATAAATTAATTAGGCTAAATAACTCTTTCATAGTGATTTAGATATTTAATAGAAGTTATTTTGTTTTTCCGTTTGTTTCCGTAATTTGATAAATTTAATTAAAGTCTGATTGAGTCACTCCGTCACTACAGTCACTATAAAGCCGAATCGAACGTTTCTTTTAAACGTAGTATTTTTTTGTTCAGGGTTAAATAGGGTTGGGCTTTGAAGTAGAACGAATTTTATTTTGTTACACTAGCTAAAAACAATATATGTGTCACGTTTATTTCCTGGTTTATATTCACCAACCTTACCTCTTTTCAGGGATATTAAAGGTATCTAATAAAGTAAAAATAATTAAGTCTGAAGTCAACTAGACCCCTGGAGAATACCGTATCTCCATCTGAAGTTACCTGTGCCCCTAAAAGGCCGTTTCTAAGGGTTGTGGAGCATACCACATAAAAAAACTGGCGCTCGAGCAATCTCCGTACTAAAGCGTCATCTTGTAAGGCAATATTTTTCTTAGTGGCAAGAAAAAGCCTTACAAATTCTAGAACGAATCTATCACGTGATAAAAACAAGTAACTACGGCGCAATTCTTTGTAATACCGCCAGCCCTTTAGCGGCATATCTCGCTCCTGCGTATGTCTTTGTGTCTGGCCGCCCGGCCATAAATCATATTCGAACGGCGTTAGGCATAGATATAAGAGAATAAGATAGATTTTGTTTACATTTCGGCCCGCGCCAACAACAAGTAACAGTCTAAGCGCTGCGTTATTAAATTTATATTTCTAGTTTCAATGTTGTCAAAGTTATCATATTTTTTTCCGTCATTACCAAAATCCTAAATCTATTTAAAAATTATCTTGGAAAATATGGAAGATATTTTGTTTCGCTAAAATAATTGTACATCTACGTTAACACTAATTTTCGAAACTAATAACACAACAAATTATATTGCTAGATAAATATTGACAAAGATACTTTACCATGATTTAAGTTTCAACCATTTCTGCGAAAATTTAATAGAAGCGGCAACGAAGCGCTATCAAACATTGTTATTTATGAATGAAGCGAAACCATTAGAATGGTACTAGTATATTTGTGTCGACCATGTTCAGTACATTGGTGTTTGTTTACTAATGTGTTTTATATCGTGCTAGATTAAAATTTTCTTTTTCATATTGATTTATTGGTTTAAATTGATTGAATATACAAATATGGTTCAACAATGTGTGGTATGCCGCAAACTGGATTATTTAAATCCCGATTTATCATTTCATCGGTAAGTTATATTTAAGGTTATAAACATAGTTCAGGGGCGTAGAATTTAGTATTTTATCGACTGTATAAATTCTTTAATAATGCATAAAGGATTGTTTTAACTTATTGCAACGACTTATAATTATGTAAGTTTCATATATTGTGTTAAAAATTAAATCACATTTTGTTTTTCTGTCAAACTACCTAAGTATTTAGGTAATATTTTTCATTTAAACAGTTATACGAAGGAGAAATATTTGATACTCTTTGTTAGGATTTGATGCAGTGAAGTTCATACCTACAAATGCTTATATTTGTTCTTCATTTCCGTGATAATGACTTTGAATATAAACCAAGTGGAAGGAAATATTTGAAAACAGATGCAAAACCAATATCGAGGTAATATACCTATGTTTATTTGTTTTTTAATTTTTACTAGAATACAAACATTTTTCACTTAAAATATAAGGTACTTCCAGTAATATTGTTTAAACATTATGACTTAAATTTATGTTTTGAGAATATGTTGAATATTTTAAGCAATCAAAAACATTTCCATAATACCGACTGCTTAAACTCTAGTGATTTCCCATGAATCTTAACTTTTATTGAAAATTTTTGTGTTCTGTAATTGTAGTTTTAACTAATTACTTATTTGATTCGATTTGTATGTCGTTTCACTGTGAATGCCTTCTCGCCTGCTTCGTGGATTATGAATGTATATAATTTTAATGTAGCGTAGTGGAGAAAAAATAAAATAAAACGAGGCTTGCTTGTAGAAATTTGTTACTTCTGCCAACGTTTTCGTTAGTTGATATTTACTAACTAATTTTTTTCTGTTATAGGTTCGATAAGATTAAAACAGTTTATATATTTTTCAGGATTTATCTAAACGTAGAAGGTTCCTACGATACCAACATTATTTTTTTTATTTCAGGATGATACAACTAATAATTCATCAGTGTTTAATTTATAGTTAGTTCCCTATTCCTACCTCAATCCCGAATAGCCAGATAGTCGAACAGCCTGATAAAAACAACATCGACACATTTGCAAGGAAATGATGAATTTTCCCTTGATCCTGCATTGACGAACACTAGGTGTTCAGAGCGGACTAGCGAAATAACTGATCCTAAATTTTTTTACAATTAATTTGATTAAATAAATATATTTTCATTAGTATTTTAAATTTCCTATATAACCGGTAAAATTAAAATCGTTAAAAAAAATAAATATATTGTGTCACATCCCATTTCCCTCTGTAACGGTACGCCTATGCATCGAAGCATAAATTCGTTGCCATATTCTGGACTTTTATATATCTATCTCACTTCATCCTTGGGCACGGAATAGTTGAAACTTATGAATGACTTGTTGGGGATGTGGAAATATCGATATATTCATATTCAAACAGCTTGAATTTCGTCCAGATTTAATCGAGAACAATCAGTAGCAATCGAGCTCTCATTTACGCATGTTGTAAATTATTTCGCACATAGATGGTAAATTTTGTCGTTGGCTAACAGATTCAAATTAATTGCAAATAATAAAACAAGTGTTTTCGTACTTGCAAACAAAACAATTTCAATGAGCATTTGCCATACTTTTTACAAGCTAGTTAATTATTGTTAAAAATTGTTCAACAGTTCGTTATTGATTAATAGAAATTTATTACAACTTTTATAACATATTATATACAGGAATTTAACTTTTTGTCTCAGTTAGATATTAAATTGGGAATATCGGCGAAAATAGGTGAAAAAAAAAACACATTTTTGAGACCAACGGGCCATTTTCCCGCCCTTCCACAAATTTCAGACAGCTGAGATTTTCGGGGGTGAATGTACCCATGAATACCTGCAAATTAAAAAAAATGGTGCCGGACAGACCTAATGCCCGGGTAGGCACCTTCGTTTATTAGACTGTATAAGTAGGTAATATGCAAAAAAAATTGTTAAAAAAAATATAAAAAATGATGTTTCTAGAACATCTTAATAAAAACATTGAAGGGATGTCCCAAAAGAAACATCTCTGGCATAACGTACTTAAGTTTGAAACATTGGGACATTTTGAGGACCTTAGCGGGATATACCAGCAAGATCCCGTGTTATTTGGGATGCCACTGATCTTTAACAGGTGTGTTTTATTATCCAACAAAAGGGGGCTTACATCGAACAAAATATAGCAACCAAGACCCATTGCTATAGTATAGAATATAAATGGCTGATACATTGAAAGAAATATTGTGAAGTTAAAAGAAAAAGTAGCCAAATAAAATTAAGCTTCCATCACTGTTATTGAAATCAAATAAACTTTGATATGACCAGAAAATATTTTAATTTTATTTAAAAAATTCATTCGACGTAAGAAAATTGCGGCTCCCTGTATGAAAAATCAAAAACGTCTCCTAAGCTAGCAGAACAAAGTCAGCAGAATTAAAAATCAATATTGGGCATTAAAGGCTAATAAAATGCCCTAATTTAAAATTTTCTACTATGCGAATTTTCGCAATAATTACTGTTCTGCTACTAGCTTTATCTTAAATGAGCAGAACATGACCGAAATAATGTTTGAAACAATAAAAATTCGCGATTATTGTATTCCTAGAGCCTTTAATGAGCCGTTAATAACTGTGCAAAAAAAATTGCAATTTTTTTGTCTTAACCACTTTTTCGCTCATGTTCTGCTCAGTTAAGTTTAAGCTAGCAGAACAGTCATTATTGTGAAAATTCGCTGAGCAGAAAATTTTAAATTAGGACATTTAATTAGCCTTTAAGTGTCCATGTTCTTGTTGCAATTGCTCAATTACATAACATGCAGATCACTAACTGACTCGATTTCTTCTCTCGATTCTATGACACCAGTAATATTCTTTTAATTCAAAAAATCAATTTTTTACGTGGGACGTTTTACACTACGTCTCTTTCAGGGTTTCATTCATGAAATGCGTTCAACATTTAGTCCTGATGCCTGTTAATTTGAGCAGAGCTAGATTAATATTTGCTGTCGGCAAACAAAATCGAAATATATTTCTCCAATTTCGAGTTAATTTATTCCAACTTCATACTTCATTCATTTTATGCAAATAATATTAATTTATTTATGGAATGTGAGGCTTCTAGCTAAGCCATTATTATATTGACATTTCTGAAAGAAGGCTCACAACGCAAATAAAATATACAGACTTTCGTTTGATAATGTCGCTGTTGTTAATATTACTTTAAAATAAAATTTATAGGACACATAGATGCCGAAGAACCTGAAATTTTTAGCGTATAGGTGCAGGATCTTAAGGGCGCATTATTGCATTAACATTTAAATATTTTGTAATATTGTTCCTTGTTTTTGAAGGGTTCGCCTTGTAGGCTTGCTACTTTTTCTTAATTGAAACTTCTAAGTCGCATTTTAACCATTTATTGGGTCTTTCAACTTATTACATAAAATTACAAGTTTTGTGGCACATTATCAAATTAATACTAAAAGTTCTTTTTAATTTAACACAAATTATTGTCAGCAATTTCTACATGCATTCTAACTAAAATGGAACAACAATATTGCAAGTTTGCTAGTCATTTGAAGATGGGATTTGGTACAATATCTTATAGGAAACCAAAAACAGGAATAAGATAAATTAATAGAGGATACAATTGGATCTTGATAGTATAGTCAGGATACAACAGGATCTGGATTATTTAACAGGAACAACGATAGGATACATAATTGGACTTCTCCTCTTGATTTTTCTTTAAGTTTTCTTGTTTTACCAAAATATAACCTCACTTATTTTGACAGGTAAATTTCTTTGAATTTTTTTATCTTCAATCAGTATTGCTTTGATTTGATTTTCTTCTGTTTTTATTACGAGGATCGATGTGATGTCAAAGGATTTTGGTGAAAAGGCCTCGCTTGACAGCGCGAAATAGTTTTTATAAACCATCAAATCACAGCTTACTTAATTGGAATTTGACAGTTTTTTAATGTAAATTTTTATAAAATTAAAAAATTATTAATTTTTTTATTACTTTTAATTAACACCAAAAGAGAGACAAAAAGAATCATTTTGATATAATTTTCTCACTATTTCTACTTATATTACATTTTTACTCAGACTTTGTTCGTTATTATCGATTCCTTAAATTCCATGAAACTTCATTATTATTCCCTTTTTTACTGTATTTCTTTAATTTTAGAAATCCGGAACTCTATTTCTCTGATTTATATTGTTTCCCTTAAATTTTAACTAATTACTTTGATATACCATGATATTGAATTTTGAGGTTATCTTGCAATTTTCCTTTTCTCCTGACGATTAATATAATAACATTCTCATTGTTATTATAGTCGCAGACTTATCTGAGACTACATTACTTTGAATTTATAAATTCAGTTCTTTGTTAAATTTTACGTAAATACCTTAAATTTGTTAGTAAAAATCACTTATGGGCTTTCAATGATAAATTTTGATATATCAAATTTTATAGATTCTTTTGCAATTACCATGCTAGAACTGGTTTTAAACATTGTTTTTAAATTACATTCTGTCCTGTGATTACTCAAAATACAATAAGTAATGCTTTTATTCATATTAATAAACTTACGTATTTCTTTTTAATTCTTTGTGCTAGATATTAAATTTTTTTATTCTCTTTTCGAGCTATTTAGGTTGTATGAATTAGAGTTGTAATTATTTTATTAATTAAAAAAATAAATATTTATTACCATAAAGTTTTATAAAATATGAAAAGTCTAGGTTTAAATACAATCAACGTCAAGCTCTAAAGAACACCATAAAAACCTATGCATTTTTGCAAAGTGGAAGAAGGTGGTTTTCTTATAACGTGTAAATTTACCAGGTGATCCGTTAAAAATGTTATCCATATTTAAAGGTACCTCGGGTTAATATAGGTTGATATAATTTGAAAGTTTTTGGGAGAAAGTAAAAGTCTGTAATTAATGTATGTATTTAACAATTGTTTAAATATGTAACTTACCAAGGACATTTGCAACAACAGCACCATAATAAGCAGCATGGTTTTGGTCTGAGCGAAGAATTGTGAGTACTCGGTTGTGGACCATTCTGTGGAGCACTCGCGGTCGGTATACTGCCTCTAGAATTCGCCGATGTCGCTAAACTTGAGTTACTAGCGCTGGTGCCTCTCAGTCTACATCCTGATCCTCCTACGGTGTTTGTCCCCGCAGGACCTGCTGTTCCTTGGGGACCCACAACTGCCGCTCTGTTATCCGGAACTCGCTCAGTAACGCTGCAGGACATCTGCAACAAATTAACCAAATATAAATTTTCGTAAATTTTGACTTTGTTCATTTTAGGCTTCTCAGATATATGTTGTAAGTTTTAATTTCTTTCAGAATATCTCAAAATAGTTGGAAAATGCGATGAATTCTCAAATCCTGCTACAAAATCCTCTTCTTTTGAGTTTTGGAAGTTTCATATCGAAATCTCGACTCCAGTTTTTTATCTCAGAAGTCTTTAACTGATAAACGAATCATTCCAAAATATATTCATGTTCATATACAGGGTGTTTCATTGGGAGAGGGTAATATTTTAACAGAGGATAGGAGTGACTGAGGTGATTCCAAATAACCCATATTTTGTGGGTCTACGGTCTCCTATAGCTGAGATACAGAGTGTTTTGTTCATTTTGGTCATTTCTTCATTGCCTCCTGTGCTTTTAACCACTCTGTATAATTTTATAATATTTGGTACACATACTCTCTGTATCTTAATAAATTAATTGAGATATTATTAATATTGAAAATGCAGGCCCGGTCTCACTAAAAATTGACAAATTCGTTCCACTCATAAACAACACCCTGTATGTTAAATTTTCCAAAATATTTTACCATATCTAAAAAGAGGACAAAAAATTGAATTCGATGATATACTTTTTATTGATTTTACTACTTATAAATTGTTAGGATCTTTTATATTTTTGGGGCACCAACGTGCTTAATTAATCCTATTAAGTTGTAATTAACATTATTTTGCATAATTAACTATTTTGTTTAAAAGTATGTTGCAATGGTGTTGCAATAGTCTAAGCTGATTAAATACAGGGTGTTATATTTAGGCATTATGGTGGAAAAATGTAAAATTTAACAAAAATAAAAAAAATTCCAAAATTAATAGATTTAGGCATATTAGACCTTTATAATTTTTAGAAAGTAATGGAATTTGCTACATAATAGGATTATAAAATACAGGGTGTCCCATTTAAAATAAGAACGATATTGTCGCTTGAACATGTCATTAGAGAATCGCCCCATTTTGGACGCCCTGTATAATTTTAAACAACTCTAAATACATTATTGCTTTCAATTATTAGTCTAATTTTTCTTAGTTAAAATTGGATTTGGCTGATTCCATAGGTTTCCAAGTTATTGGTTTTATTGTAAGTGCTTCCAGTTTTAGAAATATCAAAATATCTCGAAAACTAAAAAGCTTAGGTATAGGGAAAGTTTATCTTATTTTTAACGTATAATCTATAAATGCAATAAAATATAGGGTCTTCGATAAGAAATAATATAACTTTGATACGCCACACTTTTTTGGGACAACCTGTATAATTCAAAATAATTTTAAAATGTAGCCTTAATCAACATACATATCCATGAGTAAACAAAATTTTTCTAAATATTAAGCGTTTAGCCACAATGGACCATCGCGTCTACCGTGACTCACCCTGTATAACAGGTATATACTCTGTTCCAAGTTTAATCTAGCCAGAGTAGGACATGAACCGATTATTGACATGCAACAATAATGAACGATATGAATAATAATCAGTCCTGGTCTATTCTGATCAAAATGAACTCGGAATAGAATAATATACTGATTACTGGCGTCATATCTAATAACGGCATTTTAATAATTGATAATCAGTCTTCTCAAACATACGAAAGAGATGAAAGCAAGCTCTTAAACAAAGGTTTGTATATTACTCTAATGTCTGGAGAAGGCCTGAGTGATTTAATTGGAGATATTGAAAGTTCAAGTCAATATGTCCTTGAAAGCACTAAGAGCTCCGTTAGAGAAGCGTGCAGAAATGAAATTTCAAAAAACAAAATAGCTAATAATGTACCACTTCCCTAAAAAGATCGACAGTTTGAGAAAGACTATTTCTACCTAGAGAGTGTGTGTGTTGTGTTTTGGCATCATAAAAATTTTTCTACCTAGAAGCTGACAAAGGAAACCAGGTTGTTATGTTGCACAAAAATAAATATTTTGAGAGACTATTTCCCTCGTCTTAATTTTCACAAATCACAAACGCGCAATTTTGAATTACAAATGGTTTCTAGATAAAAAAACCGTATGACAGCACCTGTCAGCAGTTTTTTCGAGTTTACCCACGGCAAAACTTGACAGCTGTTGTCACTAAAAATTACAATATCTTTGATAACAAGTAATTATGGTCTCCTAGATCACCAGAAAACGACGCTAAACAATTTTTCTGATTTTATTGCCAATAAATTTTGTAATATTGTTTTTAAACAGTGCTAGTCAGCTTATGTAGTGAAAATGAGTCGCTTTGGAAGTGATTCATCTAGAATAACAACTGATATATTATTCTTAACAGTAAACCCATCACGGAATAAAGAACAATCAAGTGGATGGTACAAAAACACTCCAATTGGAAAAAACGAACTTTCGAAATGGACTAAAGAAGCAGCAGAGAAGGCAGGATTAAATACAAAAGAAATAAAAATAAAAAAACCACTCTATGCGGCCGACAGCAGTCAGTAACCTGGCTAAAGGAGGGATAGGTGAACAACAATTAATTAAAATTACTGACCACCGTTCAGCCAACTCAATTACGCCTTATCTGCAAATGGATAATGAGCATTATTCCAACATCACAAACATCCTTAGAAGTGACGCCTCAGAACCTCCAGCTAAAAAACAGAAAACAAAAGATCCTGCAGCCACTCCTCGAGCTTCTCACTCTACAGATGGACCCATCAGCAACATTAATGATTTATCTACACCCAACGTTATCAATGAGTTAACAAAGATTTCAAACAATACTCCTACTGTGTACCAAAATTGCAATTTATATTTTAATTGTACCATAAATAATTAAGTTTGCAGTATTTTGTGATTAAATAAATTTCAGTTTTCAAATTAATACCTACATATTTATTATGTATGCATATATAATAGGTAGTATGTTTTGTATGAAATAGTCTTGTCAAATACCATTCGGGCATCTAATTTTTCCTGTGAAAAAAATCGAAAAAACACAATGCAAAGTAATATTTTTTTTAACAAAATGCATTCGTGCAGGTGCAAAAATCCTCGTCTTCGACTCGGTTTTTTGCTGCCACCAGCACACATGCTTCTTGTTACAATATTACTTAGCAACATGTTTTTTCGATTTTTTTCGGAAAAATTAGATGCCTTTATGATAGTATTTACGAGTAAATCACGAATGTCCAAAAATGTTTATTAATAATATAATCACAGAGATAATAACCACTATATAAGAAATGTGTCAGCAACACGATTAGATATAGATTAAAGTTAGAAACCCGACCACATCTCAGTTGTATGTAAGTTGATGTAAGTTCAATATTTCATCCTAGCATCCCGATTCCAGGTACCTTTGATTATCTTGAAGAAGTACTTAAATTAAACCCAACAACTTAAAATCAAAGTTGTAGTCCCGAAAAGGATTCGGGTTCCACCCGCGTCTGGACTTACTTAATTCAATATCTGTTGGGGTATATAGCCCAAGGAGTAGTGGTTTGAAGTCCAGACGTTGGTGCAGTGTATGACATTTTTAATGTCGTATTTCTTGGGAGCTTGTGATTTTATTTCACATCATTGGTGCAGTTTTATTTCTCTAAAGGTAAAATATTTTGGTTCAAAATATTTCATTTCTTCTTTCTTTATAGTGTGTATTCTTGTTAAAAGTTACAAAAAAAATCAATAATTTAAATGAATTTGATGTGTTTGCTGGAAAATATAGAGATGTAAATAATATTTTTAGATGTGCTACCATGTAAATAAAAATCAATCATATTTTTACTTTTAACTCAAACAATTTGAATGGTATGACTGTATAGTTCCGATAATCGCTTTAGTCCAGCCATCTAAAAAGTTGTAAAAAGTCTGTTTTTGTCATCTAGGTAATCAGTTACCACATTTCTTATTTATACCGGATGTTTCGTTGGGTGATGCCACCGACTTGAGGTGGCGGATCCAGAGACAAGGTTTGGGGGAGGGGGCATCGTCTCTATGGGGAGGGGAGCTCGTCTAACATGCGCCATTTTTTTCTTTACTTGCTCTAATTTTAATTTGAGGGGGGGGGGCTGAAGGTTCTATTAATTTGTCTTTAATTATTTAATGTAACTAAAATTTAAGGAACACGTTTCATTTGTGCCATAAATAGGTATCTTACGAAAATGTCATGTTATAATTTTTTATATTACTTTGGTGTGAAATTTTCTTACCGAATCTCCCACGATCTTGAATTACTATCTGGAAATATTTCCTCAAGCATGATTTTTTAAAAAAAAAAGTATCCCTCGTCGTCGACTCGGGATAACTTGTAAAAAATTCATGTTTTCGAAAATATTTCCGATAGTAATTCAAGCTCTAGGGAGATTACTAGTGAAAATTCCACACCTAACATTTTCAACCAATTAAAAGCCTTTATTTTGTATCGTTACCATAGTAACTTAAAATTTTTGTCTCCTCCTTGAAGGAAGGAGCATGAAATTACACTGGAAATTTTTTGACGTTTATAGGTAAAATGACATTTAACTTCAGATTATGTCGAATTTATTCTATAAGGGTCTGATGATACATTTTAATTTCACTAACTTCATTACAAAACTTGCATAAAACGTATTTCGCAAATCGCTCCATTGTTATAAACTCTGCAACACAACAAATTTATTTAGATAATTTGTACTCAAGTAACGTCATTATTTTCTACCAACCTTAGTAAAACGAATTTGTAAAAAAATGAGAGATTGAGCTTCTATCGACTTATTTTTTGTTATTTTGTATAACTAAAGTAGATTAATTGTGTAAACCAATTTTAATTTATTAGATTCGACATCCTAAGACCGGTTTCTGCCTTTCGGCTTCATCAGTTAGGCTTTTCGAATCCAATAAATAAAATTCCAAATTCGTACAAGTCAATAGCTATATCTGCTATAAGATAACATTTTTAAATGTGCTACCATCACTTTGTATTAATCTCTGAAAGGGATAAAAAAGAAGAGAGTGACATCTTGACTAGATTCAGTCAAAATTTAATATCAATACTCTCTTCTTACCATAGATGGTAGCACATCTAAAAATAGATTAATTGTATTTTATTTAACTTATTACGCGTGCAAATTTCATTGATACCAAGTACCACTTCGATTTGCTTGTAAAAAAATATATTTCTACCAACTTTAGTAAAATGAATTTTTTAAAAACTGATAAGTTGAGCTACTGTCTAGTTATGTTTTATTGTTTGAAATTTTCTTACCGAATATATCACTCTAGCTTCAATTAAAAACAGAAATTTTTTTAAGAAAATTCGTGTTCTCGAAAAAATTTCCAGTAATAATTGAAGCTCTAGTGGTATTATAAGTGAAAATATAGCATGGTTCGTAAGTTAAGACTAATTAAAGAATTGAAAAAACACCTCATTGGCATCCATCTAACGTATCCCCAAATGAAACACTCTGTATTAAATATATAAGAAGTTGATGAAAGCTGTCCAATTATTAACCACACTTTATAAATGTATCTATAACGCCGTGGGATGATATTTTAAAAATATAAAAATTTATTTAGTATCTTCAAAATTAAATCCATAAATTATTATTGACAGGTAATTATATCCTTTGTTCTCTTTGTATATGGACGTTGGATGTTTAATTATTGAAAATTTTTATTGGTTTTATGTAAAAGTCAGTGAAAAACATCGGCCTCTATTAGCGTTTTAATTTACGGAATACTTGTTTATATTGGGAGCCAATGCGCTGTATCCAATAAAGTGATCAAATTTAATTACAAACTTTTGATAATGGGTGAAAATTCCCACGTGTCTGTCCGAGATCTTAAAAAAATGTTAGATTTTATCCTGATTCTAAAAATACTCTAAAAAAATTTCATTACGTAGCCTTTATATTAAATTTTTTTGTATACCTCTGTTTGCACAAGAGGCAAATTAATTTTTCATTTAGGCAGATTTTTGTAAAATTTGTTTACTCCATAAGGATACTGCTAAATTAGGTTGACTTAAATGTAACAAATAATAAAATATATTTGAAACTTCTAATATTCATATTCTTTTTCAGGGAAACCGTCCTAAGAATTTTTCGGGTAATGGTAAGAGTATGAATGAGTCGAGTTGTAAATTGCAAAACTGGAGAAATGGTTGGGAGGAAATTCGCTTTTTCTGGAAATTTCTTTTACAATATTTTTAAACTTCAACTAACATTCTTTCTTTGCGTACATATTTTAATAAAAGAAAAGTAAAAATTAGTAACATATAACTCATTTTATAATTTTTTCGTTCTTTATATTTTTGAAAGCCCAACTGTTTCTCAGACAGATTCTAAAACAAATGATTGAGACTAATTGATAGTTCACAGCACCATAAACCAAATAAAACAGCGTTGTCATATCTCATTCTTATCTTACCAATTTTTAACATAATCAAAACATAAATGTTAAAGTTGAAGGTTGTGGCTAATTGTGTATAATACAAAATAAAAGTATCAATAATAGTTATTTATGGTACTAGTGTGTTATGTTGAAAATAAGTCACGCGAGAAAATTTATACCTGGCGGCCTCGTGGTATAAATTCTCAAGTGACTTAGGAAACATAACCACCCTGAAAAGGAGGAAAACTCCTATAGCAGGGAATTAGGAAAATGAAATGTCCTAGAAAAAAAAAAGGAAACATAACACGCGAGTGGCATACAATGTTTTATCCAACAAGTGGAAAAAATCGTTTTTTTATGAGATAATAATTAATAAGCTTTGTGATCAAATCAAAGCTCTTGCGTCTCAGTACCCTATAAATGTCAGAATGACTTGACAGTGACTTTTTTACATTTTGGTCAAAGTAGGTTGTTTGTTTGGTTGCCACGGGCATGATACATTGTCAGCAAATGTTTAAATAAATTTTGACACTTGTCTGTTTTCCTTTCAGAAATGGGAAGCTGTCTTGAATAAAAAAAGTATAGATAATGGAGGAAACCGATTAAAATTACGTTCCTTACCGAAGCGGAAGAAGCAGCGATTCAGATTTTGCGAGAAAAGTCCCGAGATGCTTACGACAAGGAGTTCAAAATGTTTGGGTCTTGGATGAATTCACGGAAGATAAAAGGTATCGATGAAATGTTCTATTGGCTTATTTTTTACATTTGCAAAAAAAATTAGCCCCATCGTCGCTCGACTATTCACCTTTATAAAAAAAATCGACATTTCAAAATATGACAAACTAACGAGCTTTTTGAAAAACAAATCACGGGGATACAAACCAAAGAAGTCCAAGACATTAGAACGACCTGAAATAGAGAAGTTTTTGAACGAAGCTCCCGACAACGAGTACCTGTTGATGAAAGTGGGTTTGATAATGGGTATTAGCGGTGCTTGTAGATGCGATGAATTAGTCAATTTGAAAATAATTAAATAAAATATTTAGCACCAATGAAAATTGGTAACTTGAACCAATCGCCAGAGTGTTACAAATATGTCTAAAGGTATAATAGTTCTTGCAATCGCTTTAGTGCAGCCATCTTAAAAATTCTAAAAAGTCACCATCGAGTGTTATACTTCAATATATAGCTCGGGAGCCAGAGAGTGGAAAGTGTAAATTAAAATAATAAAAACATGTGCAATCGCTAAGTTGTAAACGATTAATGGCTCGGCTACACGACCAATCATGGTTCGGCATCCTTTGAAGCAGAGAGTGAGGTTTTTTTGGTAGCATCAAAGGCGCCGCGTTTTAAAGCTGTTTAATTGGGGATACTATATGTATTGCACGAACTATTAAAGGAATAATTAATGTTATGCACGGACAGTGCACACACATTTTTGGACTTAACAAAAAACTTAGCGACTCATAAAAATAATAAAATTATCACACTTTAGAACACTAATCAAACGTCCTAAAAATATATTATTTTTAAACGTAATTTAGTAGTTTATCAATATCTTGATATTTATTTAATATGTACCATTTAATTTTTACATATTTGTTCAAAAATGAATTATTTACTATTGGCGTACTGTTAGAAAATGCATATAATTGAAGAAAAATGTTAGTTGACTACTAGTTCAGATGAAGAACTTCCTAATAATTTTAACGATTGGTCTTTTATTATGAGGAAAAGTGATAAAAACAATATAGAATGTCACGACCAAAGCAATTAAAGAAAATTTTCGCAAAGAAAGACAAAAAGACCTTTGGAATATTTTATTTTGGAAATAGCAAATGCCGCCAGAAATTCAAACATACGGCTTTTTCTGACATGCCTTCACAAGGAAAAGGCTAGTGCGAGATAAACAAAAATCGTGAGGGATAACAAGGAATTCTACTTAATTAATTAATCCAGAATGAAATATGAAATTTAAGAAAAGTTCATCGTATTTTGCATTTCATCAATTAATTACAGTTGAATAGTTATTAATCGAAAGTAGGAAACAAATAATTGTTTATTTAATTTTAATAATTTATATTTGGTTTCAATAATAAAGAAAATTAGAATTTGCTATATTTATGAGGAAAAATAGTAGTGAAAAAAATGTATTACTTACTAGTGTTAATGATTGATTGTTATAGATATCAAATTATTTAATGAATGACAAATTGGGAACTTGAACCGACCACCAATGTTGTACAAATAGGACTGAGGGTAATTTGGTGACGAAGGGATAATTAATGTTGCAGTACACGCATGCACCTTTTTGAAAAAAATCTGCGACTACTCAGTATTCTGGTCATGGGTTTTAAATTTGTCAACAAATCGTAACCTTAGTAACACAGTTTTATTTTAATTACTTTTATTTATTTACTGAATAATTCTAAAAATATTTAAAAAAACTTTTGAATTTATTTTATTTTTTTAAATCATCCTTAAAAATGTATTATTTATTAATGTAATTTAGTAGACTATCGAAATCTTAACACAAATGCTTCTTATTAAAGGAAGTTAAATTTGTAATCCGTAAGTTGTAAGAAATATTCAATTTTTACCTAAAGATTGTAGTAGTAGTAGATAGTAAAACTTGTATAAATTATAGCAATTGAAAAAATTAAAATGATATACGCTATCAGTTATCATGAATTATTCATTGTTGTTGTAAGCGTATTTCTGTTCTCTTTTTGCGTGGGGTGAGTTATGAATGGAATTGTTACTGGGGGCGATTGGGGATTAGTTAGGAAATGGCGTTAGCTTTTTGTAGGTAGATTTAAGGAGATTGAGGTACTTGTTGCGGAGTGCGGCTGTGATAGCTCGACCGGGAAGCAGGTTTAGAAGGCTCGTTCGCGTATTGATCGATGTGAAATGAGAACGTGCAAGAGAAGGGTGGTGCGGGTGTCAAGCAAAGACAGTAACGGCATGGAAAGATGACGTTACGGCGTACCTTTATCAATGGCCATGGAGGAAGCTGTCGGCACACGTGCCCGCTGCACTCTCTGCAAATCGGACCATGGCAGAGGGTGGCTGAACCAACCACCTGGTGCTGCCCAAGCGAAATCTAACGTTCCAGACGCATGACAATAATATTTACGTTGAAGGATGTGACCTGTCCGTTGGGAGCAAGGGTTGTTGACTCACTCACACATCAACACAACTTCTCACTGTTGTTGACTTCGGATTTCTGGATGCCCATCTACCGTTGACCATGGTGGACTTTCGTGTAGGCACCGGTTCCGATCCCGTAACTCTTTTACTAGCCACAACCCGCTAAACCGAAATGCTTATGGGCTCGTCTCAAACGTACCGCGTTCGAACTGCAAACAGTAAACCAGATGCGCCTTATGTCTTGCGCGTTCCCGACATTCCAGGGACGCGTAGCGCATACTGCAACACGGCGCCGACGCCGACATCCGACGACGCCCGACGCTCGCCACCTGATACTCGCGTCCTCTTCAAAATTTCAACCATTCATACACATCGTTGCCAAGCTTACAATCAGTTACTGGAATTTTCAGGAGCTTTACCTTTCATTCATATTTATCACTTACTGGAATCATTCGTTTTGTAAATACAGATGCGGATCCGGAACTTCAGTCGAGTGGGTTCAGTAACCGAAAAGGTTGTTTTAACTTAGCTACTAATGTTCACAAGCTTATTTTTTTGTGTACATATAAAAAACCCCTAGACGTACAATTTCATGAGTAATCGAATGAGAATGAGTCGCATTTATGGTCGATTTTTGAACTTAAAAATAAATGTAACCATTGAACTTCAGAGCTAAAATTATTAAAAACTGGAAAATCAAAAATGAAATAGTCTGGCGGCCAAATAGAAATATTTCACACGTCATCTTTTGGCCTAATTTAATTTAGTTTTAAATGTTTTAATTTTACGCTATTTAAGAATTTTAAACATGTATTTTTGTTACAATGATGTTAGACAGTTGTTCCAGACGATGGTAGATTGAAAGTGGATCGTGTCTTAACTTAGTCCAAATCCTTTAGTTTCGTTCCTCTCTACCGTGTCGGTATTTATATGGTTTGGTAAATGCTCAAGATTATTAGTTTTAATACTTTATTTGAGATTTTGAGCTTGTTTAGTGTACCTGCTTTAAATTCTGTTCATAACTGGTTGTGAATACTTGTTTCAACATTTGTTGAAAATTTGGTCCTTCGTTTATCTCGATTTCGAAAATTCCACTGATACATTTTCTACTTGATTAGAAACCGATGCTATAGTTCAAATACTCTTCTTACTTACTTATTTAAATGAAAAAAATTTTAATGTAACGTTTCGACTTTCACTTCGAAAATAATAATTTAGTATAGAAACAGATTACAAAATACGAAAACAACATAGAACAGATGTCAAAATCTGATCCAACATATTTTTGTGATGTTTCTGCAATAGTTATGATATGATTTTTTATGTACTGTAATTACAATTTCATCGCTAGTAGCAAATAATGCTTTCATCTCTGCATTAAAATTTTTAGTTATTTCGAAATTCTCGCGTATGAATATTTTCTAATACAAACATTGCCTAAAAATGAATTTGGCAACACGGTTAGTCGGTGCTCTTCGCCCATCCACCGTCACCGGCCGATCCCACGCCAATTCACAAATCCTTACCACCATGGACGGAGGTACGAACGATTAAATGGGGAGTTAGGTATAGGTAACCCCTTTTTAAATCACATTTCACGCATTAATAAATTCTACTACTTATTGGTCAAGCAATCCGTTCAGATTTTTCTATAAAATTATAGTTATAGTGGAAAAATAATAATAAATCTCATTTATGAATACAGGGTGAATCATAAGGAATGGTAAATATTTTAATCATAGGTTTAGGACCTCCAAATATTAATATTTTACTAAATAACTCTGGGTCAAATGTTATCTACCACTTAGATACAGGGTGTTGAAGATAAAATTTATTTTTCGTTTTTTTGCAATAATTTCTTTATTATTTAATATATTGACTTGAAATTTGGTATGGTTATATTTTTAAGTTAGTAAATCATAAGCGTGTTATCAATTTTGAGATTAGATAAAGAGGGCGTCACCTACACTCTACTGGATGAAGAAAAGTATCAATTTTTTTTATTCCTGGCCTTTTTTTGAATTTTTTTCAAGCCTTTATGATACACCCTGTAAATTTGAACACAAAAGGTATACTTGTTTTAATAGCATAAATTCAGCTCATTTCGAGATATTTGCATTTTTAATTTACTTTAACATATTTCGACATAGTAGGCTTTGAAACTAAAATGAAAATTTTGTTCACTAAATTCCATCTAAGTAGGTAATGAAAATGCCACGACACAACCATTTCTCTAATTCAGAAATGAGAGATACGATTTGTGTTTATGCACAAATAAATTTTTCTGGACTTGCTGCTGCCATCTAAAAATTAATTATTTGACAGCTGTAGATTTTCATTTTAGTTTCAAAGCTTACTATGTTGAAATATATTAAAGTAAATTAAATAGATACTGTGGCTAGAATATTTTAAATGCAAATATCTCGAAATGAGCTGAATTTATGCTATTAAAACAAGTATCCCTTTTTTGTTCAAATTTACAGGATGTATCAAAAAAGGCCAGGAATAAAAAAAATCATACTTTTCTTCATCCAGTAGAGTGTAGATGGCGCCCTCTTTATCTAATCTTAAAATTGATAACACGTTTATGATTTACTAACTTAAAAATATAACCATACCAAATTTCAAGTCAATATGTTAAATAATGAAGAAATTATTGCAAAAAAACGAAAAATAAATTTTATCTTCAACACCCTGTATCTTAGTAGTAGATAACATTTGACCCAGAGTTATTTAGTAAAATATTAATTTTTGGAGGTCCTGAACCTATGATTAAGATATTGACAATTACTTATGATACACCCTGTATACAGCAGGGTATGCCAAAAAAATCGATATTTTATGGATCTTGCTAGTGTCTATCATCAAGTCCTGATGATGCCAACATAGTTGGCGAAACGCGCGTAGAGTGTGTTAAAATTGTGTTTTGGTTGAGTGGTCGACGATAGTTTTCAACGTAGTGAAACGCAACAAATATTTAGTATGGTATTATGACGTGAAAAAAATTGAGGAAAAACGTCTAAAAATAGGTTTTGGACTTGATGCACCTCTAAATATTGTCCGATTTGCATCATATTTTGGGAACCTGAGTGAAATCGTACGGGGAACAACATACTTGATGAAGAGCGATTTTTTTGGCATACCCTAATAATATACAGGGTGATTGATTGTGTGATAAGGTCAATTAACCTTTAAGATACCAAGAAATTTTTTAGAGAGATTGTAGCCAGTTTTAAGCTCCTCAAAATTAAATTTTTGATTTTAAAGAATTCCTTTTTTGTGGTGGATATTAAAAAATTATAAATTATTATATATAATATATAAAAGTTTGGTTCTTTGTTCTTATTGTTCTTATTGTAGAGTAAGTTGGCTGAGTAGATTGTGCACTGTATTGTGGTTTGTAATGAAAGTACACTGGTTACTTGAATTTTTATATTTAACGATAACTTTCGTAAAAAACACTTTTTAACAAACGTAGAATTTAACAATGATTCAAAACTGGGTTTGCAATTGCTCAAGAAATAGGACAGTTTAAATAAGGGTATGCATTTGATATCATGCAATTGTGTATAATGTAAATTGCTGATTTTATTACGCATGTCCAACGATTACGACCTGTTCACACGGAGTTAGAAGTTCTACTGATTTAATTTTATTACGCGTGGACGGTCCCGAGATTACGACCTGATCCACGCGGAGTTTGATGTTGTACTGGTTTAATTTTTGATTTATTTGAAACGCTTGCCGTTGGGCAGAATCCTTTCGGCCAATCACCGCTACCCGTTTGCGGCTTTATAGATGTATCTTTTTATTTCTGCTTGGCGACCTGTAGTCGCGTCAGTTAGTCGCGGTATATGTAAAAGGCGCACGCCGCCAAAGTGGCTTCCGCATTGAAGTTTTATATCCTTGTTCGTCGGTGACTTACTTCCGCGTTAACTCGTATCTGCGCGATGGCCTTGATTCACGACACGTGTTATAGTGTTCTTTGTTACCAGGCCGGTACATAAGCGTGCGTTTTGGTTATTTTTATTTTCTTTTATTGCCATGGGCGTAGATTAAAATGTTCGATTTCGAACAGTGACTAAGTTGTTCAAATCTAGTATCTAGTGCATTTAGTGCTTGATCAATTGTAAAATAAAAAAATTCTATCTTATATTTTTCTTTGGGATCTTTGATCGGTTCATCTCGTGCTTCGTATGAGAAGTTGGTTTTCTTTCTTCTTATTCAGTGTCGTGGTATTATTAGAATCAACGTCAATTTCATCCGCCAGTTCTCTTGCATCAACGATAGTTTCATTAAAGGACTTACCTTTAAAAATTAACAAATCACACTAAACTATGAAATATTTTTATTTAAAGTTAGATTCTACGTAATATAAACTTGCACTTCAGTACTTCACCACGCAAGAATAATACTATTGTGTATTGAAGTTGCCATTTTATATTGGAAGTAATAAACAAGTCAATGCATGATATTCGTTTCTATTCCCGTTTAAACAAGTTCACGCGGCGCCCTGCATGCTGTTCTATGCGGTGCGCGACATAGATACCAAGCCTTTTTTGTTACTTAATTTATGGTGGTTTTTTTCAGAAGTAAGGATTACAATTTTTTTTAGCTTTTAGGCAAAAACAGTAAATACGAAATATACATTGCATGGTGATTTTAGTTAAAGAAAAAATCAACAAGTATAAATTTCGTTTAATTAGGTATGTTATACCACTAATACCACTATACCACTAATTAATTTATATAAAAGAATTAAATCAGCTCTATGACGGGTAGTTTCTAAGGTGTAAATTTAAAGGGGCTCTAAGATATCAGAATAATTGTATGTACCATGGTATAAGCCCATTTTATAAGCAATACATTTCATAAAATTGTTTTGGATACACTCCAGATCATGGATATGAATTTGATAATGATGACTCCACACAGGAGAAACATTTAATACAGGAATATATGACTGATTTTGGTGAAGGAATAAGGAATAAGTTGTTATTTTGAATTACAGCTTTTGTTCTACTAAAAGTAACCTGCCAACCATTTCGATCTGGGTCTTTCACGCCTTCTTTTCTTCTCATGGCTGCCATTGTATGGCTTTTGTTACTACTTCTGGTCCATGTCTCCATATACGTCCCAGCCACTCATACTTCTTCCTTTATATATACAGTATGAGGCTCGTGCTATATTTTTAATAATACAACCGTTAATTTCCACAATCGGCTTTCAAAAGGTACAACCTGTTTTGAGTAATACTAAAACATCACCCTGTGTAATATTTATTTAATGATTCATTGGTATTGTCATTTTATCGAATTCTTAGAATTTTGTTTCGAAAGAAAAAATACAGTTTGATATTTCAAAATTAAAGAAAAGGAAATAAAACATTAAAAATGAACGGATTTGTTTACATTTTTAAGACAATTTGAGAATACACAAGAATAGACAATTAAATAAAAGAACTTAAGGTACAAAAAAATTGTTGACATTTATCGCAGATTTTCGAATTGAAATCACAACTTGTTTGTCGGAATAACAAATGTCTAATTGACTTCCTGAGCGTTAAGGGATCATTTCTAAATACGAGAATCATTAATTGTGTTAATTAATTCTTGTCGTGTATTTATATTTTCTCGATAAACCATTCTGAGAATTCGATAAAATGTCAATACCGATGAATCTCTAAAGAAAGCTGATGTTGGAAATTAACTAATACAGTTCTATTATTAAAAATATAGAACGACTTGTGGTGTTGCTAATAATTTAAAATTAAATTTTGTACAAAAAATTAAATTTTTGCAAGAAACATTATATTTCTTATAAGCATTAGAAACCTTGGAAAAGTGGGTAAAAAACACAAATTCCTAATTTTCAATTTTCAACTTTAACTTTAGGCATCTAAAACTATGGAATTGGGGACTCAGAAGTCTATTCTGAAATCAAAATCCGACGGTTGGCCACAGTTTTTGAAAATATCACAAAACAAGTATACAGGGTCCGACAAAACTCTGTCGTATCTCTATCAACTCTTATGGTATAAAACTTTGATTTATTTGGAAGGTATCTGTTAATGGTGGTTAAAAGAAAATATTTTAAAACTATTTTCATGTATACAGGGTGGTCCATTAGCAAACTAGGCAAATTGCTTAATTTTTTTCAACTGGAATGCTATAAGTACTTATTTTTACATTTTTATAACCGCCATAGTTATATATACACCCACAAATTTTTGTTGTAAAACTCCCAGCCATCTCGGATAAAATAATATTTTTCCCAAAATATTTGAATTTGCACATCCCTTTTTAAAAAATCGAAACTTGTTTAAAATTAACGTTAAAGCTTTAAAATTACCAACGAACAAAGATAAAGGACTGAAGATTTTTTAGACTCTGAAATTTTTATTTTGTACAGGGTGGTCTAAAATAACATTCCAAAAACTTCCATTGAAGTTTTTTCAAATAGGGTACCTTGTATTCATCAATGAATACTGAATTTTATCCCCTTCAACTTTGCCATTTACTCTCCGTAGGTACTTATTTTTCGTTTAAAAGTTATTCAGAAAAAAACACATTTTTGGTAAAAATTTAAGTTGGCTATCGAGAACAACATTTGCCTAGTTTACTAATGGCCCACCCTGTATACTTGAAAATAACTTTAACCACCATTAATAGATACCTTTCAAATAAATCTGTAAGCTTTGGCGGATCCTGTATACTTGTTTTGTGATATTTTCATAAACTGTGGCCAACCGTCGGATTTTGATTTCAGAATGGCATTTTGAGTCCCCAATTTCATTGTTTTAGATGCCCAAAGTTGTTAAAGTTGAAAAATTGAAAATTAGGAATTTGTGTTTGTTACCCATTTTTTAGAGATTTCTGATGCTCATAACAAAAAATTGAGTCATAGGATCTTATTCGGACTTCATATTATCATCATATTCATTAATCAGAAAGGTTTGAAGAATTTTTCACGAAATTTTCAGCCAATTTGACCGGGACCTTTTTACATTTATGGTGCGGGTCCTTTATGGTTCATTTTGCTAAACTTTTAATTTATAGTCAAATTTGTTTTTTTTTAGAAATTGAGTAATCGTGTGGGGAAAAAATAAATACGCCATTTTTGTTGTCTATTTATGTATTTTGTATGATCCCTATTAGAGTTTTCAAAAACCATATACAGCGTGAAATTTTTTATATATAATTTTTTTAAGACCGGACTCGAATTTTAACGTTTTACCGCCTCAATACGAGATAGGAGTATGTACAATTCCTCATGGCTCACCCTGTATATACCTATCTAAACTAATTTTTTTACTTAGGTACATTGATCAACGGAAAAAAGTATTCTGAAAAAATATACAAAACAAGACAAAGTCCTTTCGTGTGTAGTTTTTAAACTTTAAATTGTCTAGGAGTTGATTTTTTTTAGTAAAATGTTAAGATTTACATAAAAATAAAGAAAACATTTTTGATTGGAAAATTCTGTACGCTACTGGATAATCGTACGGGCTGATTGCCTTGGCCCACATTTCACGCCAGAAACTGAGAACGTTAGGGTCAGATGGTGAAAATTTATTTTATTTATCCGGAAATATATAAAATAAAATAAATACGCATCTTTCTGACATAAATATCATTGGCGTAGTGTAAATAAATAAATATGTATTTCAACTGAGTATTTATTTAAAAAGTCTTACCTACAATTTTTTATCACTGTACTAGTCTTAGTTAACGCCGCAACCTGTTGTCTCATTATATCTTATTCCTACTTTAAAACAACACCTGTACTAATATTCGCGTGTGTTGAGGGTTCTGGAATAAACCCTATGTTGTGCCAGTTTCCCAGGACGACCAACACTGGGTTATCGCCTTTTTAAACTGCATCGTTGTATTCGTAAAAAAATGGACTGTATAAGGATTGCTTCTCAACTTCATTCAACAAAAACTATGAACCCTTTTATTTAACTATTTATTAAACTTGTTAAATAAAACAAACAACAACATAACAAAGGATTACCTTAAACTAGTAATCAATGAACAAGTATTATAATTAATATGTGCTTAACAAGCACTAACACATATTAATGAAAATGAGTTAAAATAAAAATGATCACATCATTCAGAAAATATTGTTTGCGTGTGTTCTGCGTGAGTGATAATTAGACACTGAAGGGTCCTAGCTTGATCATGGCTAGCCCCACTTCTCTCTTTATTCGACAACCTCCGTCGCTTCAAAATCTTTCTTTCCAGATTGCGCAACACGTGTAAGCTTTTTTTTTATTGTCTAGATTCGACGGTTAAATTTGCCCAATACCATTATTAACATCGAGCAAAAAATAACTTTGATGAGCCGCGCTCTTCCGGGTTTGATACCGCAATTATGAAATGGAGCAATAAAAAAAATTGTTTTTGCTGACACCGCGTCTTTGTGATGCCGCTCGTCAACATATTTTGGTGCATCGTTGCCGGTTTTACGAGTAACGAATATGAGTTTACATGTTTAATTATCTGAAAATTAAACAGCGTGTAAGGAAAAATCTTTAATCCTCAACTGTCCTAAGGGTATCACTCAAGTGACATAACCAGAAATTAGTGTAAATAAGATTAAAAGGACCTTAAGTGATTCTATTGTTATTATGGCTGGAAATGAAATGTGCAAACAACAAAATTCATTCTGTAGAGAGAAGCAGTCTCATGAGCATTCCTTTAGCCTAGTTGGTGTTACTAACTCTCAATACATTATCTGGAAAAATCCGGAATGTAGTAGATTTTTTTTCAATGTATGTTTGTCTATATCACTCGAACACCAAATCCTTCAAAGCCGTTATCAACAATCTCTGTACGCTAAAGAGTTCTACTATACACGATACTCCAGCTTTTCGTAAATCCATAAAAAAAAGTCAATAGGAGGAAAGTGGTTTACAAATTCGAATATAATGATTTGTAGATTTTGGTTAACAACCAGTAATTAATTTTAGAAAATGAACACAAGATATGTGATGAGCACAAGAGATTTAAATTATTTTCTTGATAATTGTGACAGTAAACAAATTAATTTTCCTATCCTTATTTTGAATCTGTTCCGGGCGAAATTATAGATTTGTCATATGCACCAGCCATTCATGCACCAAACTGTGGAGGTGCATGTTTACTATCCCCTTTATTTTCCTGTTCATAAATGTTTCTCTCTTTGTTTTACGCTCGGTGTTCGGATCGTACCTGCCCTCGCGTATTCTCCCCTTCCCGGTCATTATAATTTCGTTGCTTGGCAACCCCCCACGACCCAGAAACTTCCCCTTGATTTTGCCCGCGTGTTAGACTTAATTTTTTTTCGTCTCTTTGGTTTCTTCACTCGATATCCTTTTTATCGCTGATCGGCTCTTGGACGTTGTCACCTACTGAAACTTCCTTCTATTTATCGGACATAAATTGAAGTTTTGAAACGTACATCTTTAATTAGATTAGGGAAAAATCTAAATTTTCTTTAAAAACTGTTTTAGATATTTCAAGAAAAGGCTTTGGAATGCGGGAGTATAAAATTTCAAACGAAAGTTTGCTTGTTATATCAAAAATTCTAGAAAATTTGAATATTCATACTTTTATCTACGTCTTGCACTGCAAATGTCAAATATTGTACTGTCAAAAACACCAGTAAGCGACAAATTTCGGTATTATTGATGAAATAGTTAAAGTTATTCAGTATTCACGGCTGAAAATAATGAACACCCTGTTAGTGGAAATAAATCGTTAATGCTTAATTAGATGTATTGGATCATTCGCGAAAACATTTTATCGCTTGTTATTGTACCAAAATCTCTGCCGGTGTATCGCTAGTCAAAGAAAATTTTGAAGAAGATTTTAAATAGAAATTGAATTGTTTTAAATAAATGAGACCCAATAGGATATGTTATTGCAGATGTTGGAGAAAAGGAAGTGTGGATTAGAGAATTTGAGCAAATTGTGAAATTTTTGTTACAAAAAGTAAGTACAGGGTGGCCAAATAAGAATGCGAGGTACTGTATCAAATACTATTAAACGAGCAAGGTTTGTATGTGTGTATGTGTGTCCAGAGGATCTCGAAATCCACTCGTCAGAATTCAATGAAACTTTCAGGGTAGACTAATTCCTATCTAAATCGACAGAAAATGTAGGTCTCATGTCTGTGAAAATTCGATCTTCCGAGATATTTACAAGAAAAGTTAAGCTTTTAGTTTTATTTCCTAGCAACGGCACATAATAATAACTTGTTTCTATAGTAATATATAATATAAAGGATAGATGAGTACATTCAAAGTGGGGATATAACGTCACATTCCATAGGCGTACTTTGCAAAATAAGTTTCTATAATATAAATAAGGTCACAGCATATAAAATATATATACGCACTTCGTAGATTAAATTTTGAAGTTATATTATTTACAAAAAATAAAAATAAACTTTATGCATCCGACACTTTAACATTGAACGAATTAAATTTAACCAATAAATAACAAGGAGGATTATATGTTGGGATTAAATTAAATCTCTTGGCATTAAAAGTAACGCTTCAGTACTTACCTAAACTCAAAGATTAAAAAAAAAGTTAGTTCAAGAACTACCTTTAAAAGTCACTGTCTTCACTAAAACTACTGGCATCACTATAATTGTCTTTTCTGATGTTTATTATTATCGGTTCTATTAAATTATCCATTGATATATCCACTTTCCTAAATGAATTTTCCACATTTTTAAACATGATCAATGCATTTTCCCCAATGTTCTCTATTTACATCTGAAACTGCCTTCAAAAACAAATTTCGCATATCAGGAAATTTAAATGTTTTATTGTTTTGAGAAACATAACCTTTTAATAATTGAGACCAGATCAGTTCAATGGAATTTAACTCTGCGTGGTTCGGAGGAAATCTGAGAATTTTAATTCCTTTTTCTCTGGCCATCTCATCCATAATATATTTTTTGAATTTGTTTTTATGTTGCCTTGCTATTACTAATAATTCTGCCTTCAAGGATTTAGGAGGACTGATAATATTTTTAGAATGAGGCCATTTTGAAATATATATTAATACAAAATTCTGAATCAATTAAAATACATACGATACGGCTATGAATAAATAAAGTCTGACTTATCTGTCAAAAGAACAAATTTATTACAGTAAAAACCATGGAAACAAGAATCTAGACAAAAACTATATTAGGCCGATCAGATGTATTAAAATTTAAATTTTAACTACAAATAAGCATTGAAGGATGAGGTAAAAATAAAATTTCTACCTCTTGAACCTGTACTACGTTCTGCAAATTAAATACTGCACTCCTTTCTTCTGTATAGTATAGTAGTAAAAAGGTTTGACTTTATTTAATTTCTGGCGTTTTAATCAGAAAGAATTCAATTTTAAATTTGTCGCTTTATATAAAAAAGGAAAGGTTCATTTGACGGACATAAATAATTTGCTTGTCAAATGACAGCCATCTTATTAATTCAAAGTTGAAAATACAACGTTGCCAATTCAATTGCAGAAATCATAGGTTTAGGTAAATATTTATAGGAACGTTGAGTAACACTGTTAAAATGGACACCTGTCTTCCCTTCCCCGATAGTGTGAGACTACCCCTTACGGCTACTATTTTATTATGCGGATAGTTTTAATATTTAAGTTTTCATGATCAGAGAGAGAGAGAGAGAGAGAGAAAGAATTTTTGAAAAAATATGATATCAATATCTGCCACACCTCGAGAGTCTGGTCACAGGTTTTTGTGGAGGTTTTTACCCAAGTATGAATATCAGACCTATAATTTTCCTTCACTGCAGATCAAAAAATAATAAAATCAATTGAACATAGAGTTTTTCTTATATAGTGATAAATAGAGTGAGCTGAGCGATCTTCTGTTGACGGGACGTGTGCCCTACACGCTGCTGTTGCACGTCCCGGAAACGGGGCCTGTCCACCGTGACAATTCGCGAAGATCAAGCGTCAGTAGAAGTTGCCCTAAAAGGGTGAAATCCCCAGAAACTAGGCAACTTTAATGCATTTAACTAACCTCTGTGACAAGCAGTTGATAAACGTCAACAACAGCTGCAGCCAATTGAAAATTGACACTGACAGCTTTTTTAATTTTCCCGCCTACTTTCAAGCCAATCGCCAATCAACTTTTTATTTATCTCCCTATCAGTAGTTCAAGTAGATGTCGCCCACTCCGTGATTTTCGCGAGTTAATTAATTAATAATTTCTCATGTTATAAATATACTTAAATTATATACTCATTCGGCTGCTTAAAAATGTAGATTTGAATATTAAGAGCGAAGCTCGGTGACCAGATATTCTGGGAAACTATCCATCGTAGAGGCTTGCGGAAAAAATAGTTATGACTAAAACGGCCAAGAGAAAAACTTGGAAAATATTTTCAAGTTTCTAAAATGGTCGCTAGGGGGCGTAACTGCAATCTTGAATCTAAGAAAGTGATGTTTCTGGAAATTTCGCTATATTAACCTAACAAAAAAATACCTGATCTTTAAAGTAGAGGATAATCTGAATCTTCTTTGTTTGACAACTTTTGCTGCATCTCTAGAAATAAAGTGGTGGGGGGTATTCAAAGGTTTCAGTAAAAACACCCTGTATAAAAAAAATTTTTTTTTTGTAAAAGATTAAAATAAAAAACCAAAAACTTGGTTATTTGAAGTTTTCACATAAATTTTGAGGTTATGTGAAAAAAGTGTAAATACAAAAGTAGTGAAGACAGTGACTTTTAAAGATAGTTCTTGAACTAACTTTTTTTTTAATCTTTGAGTTTAGGTAAGTACTGAAGCGTTACTTTTAATGCCAAGAGATTAAAAAAAGTTTAATCCCAACATATAATCCTCCTTGTTATTTATTGGTTAAATTTAATTCGTTCAATGTTAAAATGTCAGATGCATAAGGTTTATTTTTATTTTTTGTAAATAATATAACTTCAAAATTTAATCTACGAAGTGCGTATATATATTTTATATGCTGTGACCTTATTTATATTATAGAAACTTATTTTGCCAAGTACGCCTATGGAATGTGACGTTATATCCCCACTTTTACTGTACTCATCTATCCTTTATAGTATATATTACTATAGAAACAAGTTATTATTATGTGCCGTTGCTAGGAAATAAAGCTTAACTTTTCTTGTAAATATCTCGGAAGATCGAATTTTCACAGACATGAGACCTACATTTTTTGCCGATTAGGTAGGAATTAGTCTACCCTGAAAGTTTCATTGAATTCTGACGAGTGGATTTCGAGATCCTCTGGACACACAAACACACATACATACAAACCTTGCTCGTTTAATAGTATTTGATATTAGTATGCGGTTTGTAATATAATCCCATATATGTGGAGGAAATTTTGATTGAACGTCAATGTAGTTATCCATAATATACTCGCAAAATGCAAAATGGCACTATTTAAAAAATTTCGTTGTCAGAAAAAATCAGGTTCCAAAAAATGGATACCAAAAAATAATCTCAAAAATTGTTTTCTCGAACTAAAATGGTCAAAAAATCATCGTCTCGTGAAATTTTAGGCTGTAAGTTAACTAACACATCGACAACTTTGCTTTGCAAAGAATGAAATAGTTAAATGAATACTGATGTCTAAACTACAAATAAATATTCTCAATTCATTAAAACGGGTACCTTAAAAGGATATTAAAGATTGGGGTAGTTAATCTCTTGATTTCATATTTTTTGCCCAACTGAATGGTAGGATTAGGAACTACCTGATCTTTTTGCCCAACTGACATATTACAGAGAAGAAAGTTTCTTAATTCATTAAAGTAAATACCTGAATTATTCTTGGAACTATCAATAGGTAATGTTAGGAGTTTAATCCTGTGAAACGCACTATTGCTAAATGAGAAAACTTTAAAAAAAATGTGTATGACTACGTAAAGAGACAATGACAGGTGTGGGAACATCTATTATATACAGAATTCTTCGTGAACAAAAGTCCTGACTCAACCAAAAGAGGAGGTAAACAAAAACAAGAACTTCCCTAAGTAATTAAAAGAACAATTAGACGAAAGGTACATGAATTTTATTTTAAAAAAGAAATTCCAATGTTAAACGAAAATTAAAAATAGCACTTAACTATGCAAGGATTAAAATTTCTAAAATGCTTGTTAATATGTTTTGATTTATTTCTTTAGTTAGAATATTACTACTGAATATTAAATTACCTACTTTACACCTGCCTCACCTATAGTACTAAATAAAAAAAAGAATGCAAACATAAACATATAGTTATTAGTTATGTTTCAAATTATTAATTGAACAGTGCCTACTTCTTGACTGGCCTATTATTTATTAGTTGGCGCGCCTATGGTTTACTGCTTTAAAAAAGATTTATAGCTATGTCCTGATAGCGAATTGAGTATTCACTATTGACGTCATGTTATCTGGGATTATAATATACCCGTTAGGGCGCTTTCACACTTGGCGACACGACACCCACACGACATGGAGCCGCTCCATCGATTTCAATGTAGAATTGGGTTTTATTACTGTCTCCTCATTGCGAACGGGGTATAGTCGAAAAACCTTTACAAAAGAAAAAATCCATAATCCATGTTCAGACTTTTCAGAAGTAAATTACAAAATATTTGCCTCTATAATATTCACTATAGTTTATTCAATGAATAACAACATTCAAGAAAAATTAAGTAAAAGCAATGTGGGGTAGTTATGTATTTTCTAAAGGTAATTAAAGTCTTCAATTTGGATCGCCTGACTGGCCAATTGGCTTATTGCCAGTGCCATTAAATTAGTAAAAAAAAAATTTGGATCCGGGGTCCTAATCTTTTTTATAATGTAAAATCATAAAACAATAGTACATTGGTATAGGACATACTATTTTTTCTGAAATCGCAATAAACATTATCATAAATTAAGGAATTTTTATAAATTCACTAACTATTAAAGCAACCTAAATAGTAAACTCTACATAAATATCTAGGTAATTTTAAAATTCTTACATTCTAAACGTACCTTATTCATTTAGTATACAGGGTGGTCCTTAAGTAATTGTACATAGAAGTATGGTAGATTCCTCACTTTAAATTATTACGATTTGAACCAACTTGCTCTAATAAAATGTTGCTAATAAGGAATATACAGGGTGTTAAAGGTTAAATTTTAAGATTTATTTTTTGCAATAACTTCAGCGTTTTTGGATATGTATATATAAAAATTTGG
The DNA here is from genome assembly GCA_949320105.2 of Crepidodera aurea. Lineage (NCBI taxonomy): Eukaryota > Metazoa > Arthropoda > Insecta > Coleoptera > Chrysomelidae > Crepidodera > Crepidodera aurea. The sequence goes on from OX439478.2 coordinate 15,810,136, forward strand.
AATTGGGGGTTTTTGGGAACGATAAATCATAATCTAGTACCTACTTCGTTATAATTTGTAGAGGGCGCTAGTTCCTCCAAATTTTGGAAATGTGCCATGATAAAAATAGGTTGGGGCAACATTTTTTTAGAGCAAGTTGGTTCAAATCGTAATATTTTAAAGTGAGGAATCTACCATACTTCTATGTACAATTACTTAAGGACTACCCTGTATGTAATCTGGTTTCAATTTGTACATCTGACAAAACTTTTGACTTCTTTGGTTTTATAGTTTCGGGAAAATCACGTAGATTTTGACGGCCTTGTACTGCAAAAATATTCCCGGACTGTTTTCGATCCGGGAAAGTTCGTTGCTTAGCAACGGACTAAAGTACTAGAATAGCGTATTTTGGGATCTGAAATTGCTCCGAGAAAGTAGACATTCTTGAGCGATTTCAGAAAAAATGTTTTTCTACAACCACTATGCAAAATACGCTTTTCTACAAAAATTTTTATACGCAAAGCAGGCCTTTTCTTAATTCTTGTGATATCCGTTGGAAAAGTAATAATTTACAATGGTAAATGTACACGCTATGACACTTTTCTCCACAGAAATGTCAAAATGTTATAGTTACAAACAGCAAACAACAACATTTTTTTGACAATTTAACATTATCATTGTAGTGAATAATTTCTAGGTGTTCAAATTTTAAATTTTAACTAACAATTCTGTAAGTAAACTGTTTATTTGATTATTTATTTTATTTTATTAATTATAAAAACAAATTAATTTATTACGCATTGTTTTAGGAATTATGAATCAAGATCAGAATTTATCTTTTGAGTTGTCGAATTCCGACATTGAAAGTATTCCTCCAGATATTATCGAAAAGGCTCAAAATGCAACCGAAAATTTGTTACCTGAGGTTTCGAAAGAGAAATATCGAAAACAATACAGTAAATTTATGAACTGGAGGGAAATGAACAACATTTTCAGTAAATGTTTTGTTAGCTTATTTTAAAGAAATTTCTCAAAACTTAAAACCGTCTACAGTGTGTGTTCTACATATTCAATGAGTATCAAAGTATCAAAAATAACATAGATATTTAAAAGTATACAAAACTGCGAGCATATTTAAAAAGGCAAAATGAAAAAAACAGTAACATAAAAAATCGCCATAAACGTGGTTGTAGAAAAAATAATGTGTACAACTCATACGCAAAGCACTTTTTCCACTCGCTGGATTTGCAAACAAACTTCTGTGCTTGTGGGAAAAGTGGTGCTTTGCGCAATTGGTTTACAAACTACTATTTTTTTTCTACGATCGATCAACGGTGCCAAAAGTAACTTACTTTGTTGCACTAGTGCTTTGATAGTCTATAATTAGGAGTTCGATCTGAAGAAAACATTTTTTCTTCCAAATTGAGTATACTTATAACTATAGATACTTAGGTACCATTAAATATTATTCAAAACATTATTGTTTGATATTAAAAAGAAACATTTTTTACTGTAGTTTTGATTAATCCAAATCTTGTTACTAACGAAAGCTTATTCATAGTTAGCTGTAGATGGCGTCTGACAGTGGCAGTTTACGTAAAAAATTTGCACTATTTACACAAATAACTTATTTTGATGTGTTATACAATGTGTCCAATTAAGTCGGCACCATATGGAAAACTTTTTTATTATTTGTTTTAGGAAAAAAGTTATTCTTGATAAAAAGTCGTGCATGGTCTAAAACCTAAAATGCAATTATCAGAAATCAAATTTTTTTAGTCGTATACGAGGTTTGTCAAAAAATATGAATTTAGCTCAAGAGAAAAGTACCTTTATTTTTGAAGTATGAAAAAAAGTTATTAAAAAAGCTTGTTTATAATGACATACCAAAATACCAATTTTGAATAAGATATTCTGACTTTAAGAATATTTTAATTTTTAATATTTTTTGATACACCCCCGTAACTGACAATTTTGAATTCATTGAAAATTTTAAGAATGTTCACAGGGATCTTACAAACCCATACTAGACTTCCGTTTATAAGCAAAAAGTTAGCCCGGATTAATTTTTTTTGATTTTCTTTATATCACACTAAATATTTTGCAAATTTAATTACTGCTTATTGATTATAATGTGATGCAGAATTTTTTATTTGTTGTCAACTTTTTCAGACATACTAACCACACCATCGAACCATATTAACAAAAATTGATTGTCTTTTCGTTCCATTTAAGCTTTTTCAATGAATTGAAAATTGTCAGTTACGGGGGTGTATCAGAAAATGTTAAAAATGAAAATTTTCTTAAAGTTGGAATATCTTCTTCAAAATCGGTATGTTGACGTAAAATGTCATTAGACATAAGTTTTTTTAATACCTACATAAAGGTATTTTACTCTTGAGCAAAATTCGTATTTTTTGACACACCTCGTATACGACTGTAAAAATTTGATATCTGATAGTTGCATTTTCGGTTTTAGACCATGCACGACTTTTTATCAAGAATAACTTTTATTCCTAAAACAAATAATAATTTTTTTTCCATATGGTGCCGACTTAATTGGATACACTGTATAATTATGTCAAAAGTTTTCAAATAATAGTTCAAAAACGTGTGTAAATTAATGACTAATTTCACCTACCATGTATATATTTGCGGTGTAATGAATTTTCCGTCGCCCATTGAACTTTTATATAAAACATTTTTAGCTTGTTTGTATTTCACTGCCGTATTTTTATGCACTGGCCTCTTAAATAACCCTAAAAATAAAATTATAAAATCGTGTACATAATTTATGGAATTATTGTTTACATATTTTTTCAATTAAGATTTTGTGTGATGCTGAACTTTCCTATTATATTTGGACCCGTCAACAACAAATAACAAAATAATAGGCTTTGTTGAAATCGAATAGCGATAAATCAAATTCAGACGAAGGATAATTCGAAGATGACAAAAGAGTAAATTCTTATCATAAAAAGGGGAAGAGGTGTATGGCAACGTCGCGGGGCGAGGGCTGTTTAGGATGTAAGGTGGGTGGTTGGCAAGGGTAGTCGGGTCGGGCGCAATAGTGGGGTGGTTTTGGGGAGGGGGAGGGGGGTAGGAAGCCCTAGGCGGGCAGTGGGTGCCGCAGTATTGGGTGGGTCAGACATCGTCGGAGTAAGCGTTTCATGCGTTTGCTCCTGTTCCTATATTTTTCGGTGAATTCCAATAATTAGTGTGCAATAATACTGTGAAAAATCGCTTAGTGCTTCAGTTCAGTACATCACGAGATGCTGTCATGTCGTTGTACAGATTGTATACGTTTTACAACGTGGTAAGTGTCAGTGTTTCCTTATATTCTCTTTAGCGTGACATTGGCGGACTGGAAACTTTTTTGACAATAACTCCAGTAGCGCAGTCTGTGATTGGTCTCAATGTAGAATCTTTTTTGACGGCTGTGATCAATCATGTGAGTTAATGACACTAATGACAGGTGTCATATTATTAAATCCATTCAAAACTCCTTATTATAATATTAATAATTTTGTTTGTTACCTTACTTTAGACGTCATGTCTCATTGAGTCTTATTAATTGAGAGAAATGTTATTAATAATTTTGGTAGAACAAACTACATGTATATTTCTAAATTTATTACCCAATTTTTAGTAAAAATTCTTTATTTATTGTACATAATTTATATTATGTCATTAGTATGCCTACATATTCACCACAAACAATTCATTAATGTACAAAACATTATAGTGAACATTAAAATTAAATGTACCTAATAAAGAATTTTGTATTGAATTTCAGCACTTCTACTATATTATTCTCATTGTACAAAATAGGACAAACTATATTCTTTGATTTATTGTAATGATTCTTATTACTTAATGACACTAGTGGCATATGTGAGAGTGTTAAATCCATATTATAGTCTAAAAAAAACCATTGTAGTAAATTTGCTTGGACATAATGTGTAAATACATTATTGCAGTAACTAATAAATAAGAAATTTATTCTTTGGACCACCATCAACATGAGATTTTTTTTATTTCTACTCCACAAAATAGGGTAATAAATTTAGATTAAAATTTCAAATAGACATAAACATGATATGAATTGTAGGTTCTAGAGCCTCCGGTGTGAGGCTAATCAATCAAAATGGAAGTGGCAATGCCTATGACGGGCAGTGCCATTGACTGCTATGAGGATATGTTTAAAGAAATCACCAGGAAACTGTACGGAGAAGACGGTTTACCTGATCTGAGTGCTAACGACCGAGCTTCTTCAAATCAAGATCGAGGACTAACACCCATAGAGTACGAAGTTGATAATCCTATTTTAAAACCCGATGAACACTTAACAGCTTTCGGCCTAGCCGCTTTAATGCAAAATGGTTTCCCTCCAACTGGGATACTTAATCCAAATTTTCCGGTACATAAACCATCGAATACTGGAAACATAGTCACGAATCTTTATGAAGATAAGTGGATTAATAACGAAGAAACTTTACAGTGGACTCAATCTAAAATAGCTACTTATAATCCAGAGCAAAAATTATTTAAATGCTCCGAGTGTGATTGTGTTGGGTACCTTCTCCGGGTGGCTGAGCATTGGTTGGGTACACATTCCAGTGTAAGGGCATTTCGTTGCCCTCAATGTCCGTATGAAAGCGCTTGGGCAAGATGTGTAAGGATACACTTAAACAGGCAACATAACATTAACACCGATGAGTCTTGTGATACTTTTACCAAAGATAACCCAGTACTACAAGAAATCGTTAAGTACTTGCAAAAACTAAAGAACAAGTTAGAAAATAACTGTACTAAATCCTCGAGTACAGTACAAAGCGAAGATTATCACACCCAATCTCTTAGTAACGCATCTTCGAGTATTTCAGGAGTTTCCCAAGTTTTGGGCAATTCTAATTCTACCAGCACTGAACAGAATACAACTCCGACCAAACGCTATAGCTGTACTTTTTGCCCTTATGCAACGGACAGAAGAGACTTATTTACACGACATGAAAATATTCATAGGGAAGAGAAACCTTTTCAGTGTTACGTCTGCCAGAAGCAGTTTAATAGAGCAGATCATGTAAAGAAACATTTCCTAAGGATGCATAGGGACCACCCGTATGATTTAAATAGAATTAGAAGGCATCCTCCAAAGAACGCTTCAGGAATGTCGTACTATCAAAAGTACAACTCTAGCGTAACGAATCAGTCTAACGATCTATCCACGATTAGTTCGTTGTCCATACCTGGATTCAACAATATGAATAGAAATCCGCAAATGAATCCACGAGTTCAACAACCAGATTTAAAATCAAATGTGAAATCAGGTAATATATCTCGAAGCGGTGCTAAGAAAAAAGGAGAGAAAAGATTTACCTGCTGTTACTGCTCGTGGTCGGGGGTTGATAATTGGTGCCTTAAGAGACACATGAATACACATTTGAAGCCTTTTGTGTGTGGTTTGTGTGACTACAAAGCTGCGAGATCAGAAAGACTCGCAACACACGTTTTAAAAGTACATAATAAGAGAGCTTGCAGCAAATGCAATTACCTAGCCGACGATTTGACTCAATTAACGGTACACCAACAGGAGCAACAGTAAGTTATTTTAATTAATTGTTTAATTAATAGTATATATATATTCTGTAACAATGTTGGAATTAGAATTCGATACGAGTGTCGGATTTTCATTCCAACAGAGTAACAGACTGTAATTTCTCCACGGCCACAGAAAGTAGGAATTGAATATAGTAAATTCAAATTCAAAATAATAAATAACACGTCACGTAGAACTGTCAAACATGAAATTCATGGTTATCCAGGATGCGGAGTGATATTTACAGATGAACATTCTGACACTAGAGTACGAATGAAATACGTATAGAGACAAGTGTTTCAGAATTTTCTTTTAATCCCAAGAGCGAGAATGTTTCTTTTCTGTTATTATAAGTGGTTTCAGAATAACTACATTCAATAGTGGCCGTGGAGAGGATAGTAATTATAAAATCCAGGAAAAATAATAAATGTACTTACTCGGATAAATTCAGAAAACAAAAATTTGTTTTTGAACGTAATTTTATATCTAACATACTTACGGCTGGTTTAATAAAACGTTAATAAATCAATAAAGCTAATAAAAATGCTTACATTTACATCTACTTAGCGGTTTTCTTTATAAAGCTGTTAATTACTTACTTTATATCGAGTTCAAGAGATGTAATGAATTGAAAATTAGTTTAAAGAAATCGTTGTATCTGAAACTGTATCACTAGATGTCTGGATTATTTTCTTTGGACGATATTACATGTTTTCTTTATTTTTCAGCCCTTTAGAGCAGAGAAATAGAACGAGTAGTAGTAGTAGTAATATTTTAAGAACGAATTCGTTTAACGGCAGTGCTTCCACCTCTACTTCCAATTCAATTACCAATCCGAATCCAGTTCCTTGCAGGTAAGAAGATTTGTCAAATTTCAAACACTTATTAATCTGCAATTTTTTAACCATTTGATAATATTAATTTAATTAGGGCAATACCTGCTGGGGCATATATCTCAAGGAGTAGTTGTTTGAAGTCCAGACGTTGGTGCAGTGTGTGACATTTTCTAATGTCGTAATTCTTGAGAGCTGTGATTTTAACTTATTTCAAATCATTTGTGCAGTTTGATTACTCCCAGTAAAATATTTTGGTATCCAAAATATTTCATTTTTATCAAAATTGTACTAGTTGAAACTGTGAATATTTTTTTTACGTTTTTGAAATGGACTTTTTCTTACTAATTAATTTTTTTAGCAGCCAGTCACATCAAGGTCTTCTGAAAACCCACGATTTAAGCACAGCAGCAGCTTTACTTCAGCAGACGAATCGTTTCCTTCAAACAGATCCGAAGAATTGGAAACAGCACATACCTAAGCAACATGGAGCGGCTCGGCTCTTTAGCTATCTGGAAGCAAGCGATGGATCAGATCCAGAAACTGAATCACGGACGGTGGCCGAAGATATGAGTAGAGTAAATCTAACCCATAGGATCCAGTCGGATTTTCCTGAGGCGGGAGATGTTGGCAGTCAGGCTGACGAAGAAATTGGAGAAGAAATGGAGCTTCCCTTGTTCGTCTGTCATACGTGCGGTTGCGAGTTCGAAGACGATCTTTCTCTGGAAACCCACCAATTAACGCACAGTGCAGCATCTCCCGCAAAAATTAAGGATTCGAAGGAAGACGATCCTGATTTCAAATATACCTGTAAAGTATGTGGTGCAGGCTATGATATTCAGAACCACATCATTGCTCACATGAATATTCACAACGTACTAGGATTAAAATTTTCAGGTCCATCCCCTCCACCACCAAGGACTAAACCTAGAAAGCAGAATCAACCTAAGAAGATTTATTTACCTTGTTGGGATCCAGAAGAAGTAGAAGTATTGGGGAATCTTACAGGAAAACTGAGAAGGTGGCGGGGAGCCTTGTCGTCTTCTAGTACAGGCATTAATAGGTTAGTAGATAAGTATATGGCCCAGCTAGTTACCAGATTGGGTTTAACGTGTTACTCCTGTAAGAATTTGAACGTAAGCAGGTACCATACTAAGGGTACCTTATCTCTGCATCGCTACTGGAGACATAGCAGGAAAAAATTTAAATGTGAACATTGTGATATGGTCTTTTTACATCGATATCAAACTGTGCTACATAGCAGTCGTGTACATACTAATCGTTATCAGAAGTCTCAATTTGTGCCTACGGTGCTTCCTCCCAAAGAACCAACTCCTTTGGCACTTAGTGCTGAATCTGTGTGCTCTTCTCAGGACGCCAGTCTTTATTTTAACAATCCTCATACTGTATATGTACCTGACGCAACAATGTCAAATGCACATAAGTTAGGGATGTCTTTCTTTGATCACTCCTTCATGCATCCAAATAATACTCTTAATAATCATATGCCAATTATTATACCAACCTTTCCACCTAATTAAATTAATGCTATTAAAAGAATATCCGTCACCTAAATCAAAGTAACCAATTATTTAATAATTTGTTCAATCGAAAAATAAACCGATACTTTTATGGTATTGAAAATTGACTATAGCGCATAAAATACTAACCCTGAATATAATTTTTTAGTTAGGGTCAGAATGATAAGACGAGGAAGTAGTGAAGTGATTTAGATTTGCCTTACGAGTGTTAAAAGAAAGTAGCACTTGACTAAATTGCCAAACTGATCCAGTGTCTGTGTAGTCTTTTGCTTTTATAAATCTCAATTAAAAAAGTAACCATTCTTCATTAATGGTGTTTATAAAGAAAATTAAAAACAATTAGAAGGTAATGTTTTTTTATGGTAAATGTTATTGGGGTAGATGACGGATATTATGCTCGCATCTAATATAATTAAAAAAAAATGAAGAAAGTGACCTTGAACATTTTCTTTAAAATATGTTTATTCGAATGTACAGAAGCATTGTAAAATATTAAGAAAGTTAATAATTTTTATATATCTTACTTGGCGTTTTAAAAACTAAAAAGTGTGCAATATTTATTTATTCTATTTTGTAATATTGTATGTAGATGTTTTGGAAATACACAACATGGTTTTTAATTTATTTAAAAAAAAACAACCAGCTATGTTGTTGAGGGACCTGAGACCAATTTCTAATTAAAATTCAAAAAGTTATTGAAATAAACATTTTGTTATTTATATATTTTGTTAATGTTTTCTATTATTTTCTTGGTCAATGGGTCCATCAAAATGTGATTTTTTTAAATATTATATTTATGATGTGTATTTCTATTTTTATGGGTAACCTATTTACTGTGAAGACTGCAATATTTTCTTTGTACTATATTTTTAACAAATGTATGTTTTTATGTTATTTTTTTTATCATTGAAATGATATTTTGTTTATTATTATTATATGTCTTGTAACGTGTTTTGTATTATTATTGAAAAATAAACATAAAATGCCACATGTTTTTACTTAAAAAACAAATTACTTATTTCATCGGATTATATCAAGATGCATGTAATAAAGGTTATACAGGGTGCGGCACGAAGAGTTCCCATTATAAGTTTTAGTGATGTAACTATATTTTAAATCTAAAATTTTACCAACATAGTTTTTTTGAAATAGCGCATTCATATTATAATTTAATTCTATTTAAAAATAATTACGAATGACTTCTGGATATAACTATCAACTCGTTTAATTTAAATGGAATTTGGTATTTTTTATTTTATTTTAAAATTTTTTCAGTCGATGGCCATTTGACTTTTTGTCAATAAAGTACTATAATTATTATTATTATTAATAATAATAAAATTCTAAGTAAATTTTGTGTATTATACGATTCAAGATAATTATTTGAGACCAACTGCTGGCCTTTTACTTTACTTTATTTTGTCTAATCCTGTTTTGCGAGTCCTAAGTCTGGAAAAAGTGTGAGGCAACTTTTAGTTTCTTTAAGAATGTAAACAAACCTAAATATTTACATACGAAAGTAGAAATATACAGGGTGTATCATAAGGAATGGTCAATATTAATATTTTACTAAATAACTCTGTGTCAAATGTTATCTACTACTAAGATACAGGGTGTTGAAGATAAAATTTATTTTTCTTTTTTGCAATAATTTCTTTATTATTTTGACTTGAAATTTGGTATGGTTATATTTTTAAGTTAGTAAATCATAAGCGTGTTATCAATTTTGAAAATTTGAACAAAAAAGGTACTTATACTTGTTTTAATAGCATAAATTCAGCTCATTTCGAGAAATTTGCATTTAAAATATTCTAGCCACAGTATCTATTTAAGTTTTAAAAATAAATAAATATTTATGTGGAATAATATCTGGATGAAATACGTGAATCTATATTTAATAAGGTACCCTACACATGTATTTGTATAGAAGAGCATTTTTTAACACAACATATGTCACTTTAAATAAGTCTTTATGTTATTATATACAAAAATTTTAGGGTTTTTAAAAAATCTATTACAATAAAAAAAAGTAAGTATACAGGATCATCATAAAATCATGACGAAACAAAGTTAGTTTTTCTTTAATGGAGCACATCATATCATAAATTTTACCGTTTTCGAGATATCGAAAATTATGCTTGTTTATTTTCTGTAAAAAAATAATAATTAAAATTTATTCATTATTTTAGTTATACGAAATATAATCTTCTTTGAAACCGACCCAAAAATTTAAATTTATTAGATTTCTACTCCGTTTTTAATTGTTATAAGGGGGTAGTGGGGTTAGAATCCACGAACAAATTATTTTATTATATCAGAGGCCTTTACAATGATAAAAACCGGCCCAAAAATTTCAATTTGTTAGAATTCTTCACAGTCTTTAATTATTTTCTATGAAGGGTTCACGAACAAATTATTTTATTATTTCAGAGGACTTTAGAATGACAACCGCCCCAAAAATTTCACTTTGTTTCAATTCAACTCGGTTTTTCATTATTTTCTATGAAGGATGTGCCATAACAATCTATATTAGATGAATTATATTTTAAGTACCTATTTACTTGGAAAAATGAGCTTAAAATATTTAATTCCTATATTTCACGGATTACAGTAAATCATTACACCCAATAAACCGTGAAAGGGTGAAATATTTAATGAAAATATTGGCATCCTTTTCCCCTCTTCTGGTTATACCGGAAGTTGGTGTTAACTTCGTTTTTTTCAATGGGACACACAACTTTAGGAATAATTACGTTATTCTGAACAACTTTTGTTATTACTTCCCTATATTTATCTTTAACTGTTTTTGAGTTATACAATTTCTTTATATTAAAAATGCACTTTTTCAACATTAAGAAAAATCTAAACTTCTAAAAGTACTTCGATAAAACCTTAATTTTTTTACAAAGTGTAAACGACATAACGTTCTGTCGTTTATCTTATAAAATTCTTATTTTTATTATACGATGTTAAAATTAAAATGAAATTATCACGCAAAAATTCGCATTTCATTTTTTTAAATGGAACACCATGTATAAGATTTATTTAAAAAAAAAAAACATTATCCGCTATCTAAAAAAACAGTTTTTAACGATTCAATAATTTTGAGGTTATGTTGAAACATGATTAATACTGATTAGTATTGCATTTTTTAATTATCTACAACTTTTAGTCCCAAATCGTAAAAAATCAATCTCTAACCCTCAAAACATATATTTAGCTACCCCCTTCCGGAAATTTTAATTTGTCCAATTGATTTTTTTTTAATTTACTTATAATTCACCCTAAATTTTCTGACTACCCACATACTTCTAAGACTTTTTTATGAATTCGCGTATTTAAAATCTAAATTTAATATAAACCTTGTAATCGTTTTATGTAATTACAATTGGACCTTCGAGTTAATTAAATAGTTTACAATTTCCACGAGTTTTCTTCTTCGACAAATAGACCTAACGTGTAGATCTACAAAATTCCTGAATGTCACAGAAAATGGGTCCTGTATAATTTTACCAACAAATTTTCAGTTCTTATAATATCGACTAAAATAATATTTGTTGAATGTCAATTAGTTCATATTTATTTCAATAGACGGCGAATGGATATTCCACAAGACAACACAGAGTTTTTGATTGCATTTGAAAATATTTTTGCCGAATATGATTTAGCATATTTTGAAACTAAACTAAAGTTTCTGTTCCTCTGAAAGTGCACATGGTCAACCCCTGAATACGTTCCTGACTCAATTACATTACAGCAAGTTTGAATGAAATCCGTGTGGGGTCTCTACCTCACTGGTTGAAAAATGGATCGTTTCCTTCCGTTTCTGGCAGATGGCGTTAAAAAGCGTCTCCAACAGTTGATACACAGAGGTTATCCTACTATAATAATCCTTATACAATGATCTCGTAGAATAGAAATACATTTTAGGAAGTTTTGGCCGTCTAGATGTTGTTAATATAATTTGATTGATTTCCAAAAGTAGATTCCTTTTTTTTAACACAACTCTCATAGTACTTATCTGGAATAAATACTAACAGATGGCGCTTGTAATTCTAATTTAAAAATTAACGGTTTGCGATAATAAATTAGTAACTTTTGAGTAATGTAATAAGATTAACAACCATTTATTGACTATTGCATTAGGTCCGACAATAAAACTAAATTGCCACAAATTTTGTGGTTTTGAATAGCCATATACCTACCAATCAATATTTATTAGCGAAAGGAAAAATACTGGCAAATTGGTATTGATTGAAAATTGGATTGAGATAACAAAACTTTTATTTCATAACAAAACATAAATATCATCTTATTGTACATTATATTTTTTATATATATTTACTTTGCTTTTATAAGTGTGTTCCCCAAATATTGACTTGGTTAAAAATAGAATACATTAGGACAAGGCGGCAGTTAAAAAATTTAAATTAATACTAAAAATCAATGTACTTATATACGTATATGTTTCTTAAACTTGTTAAAATATTTCAGGAGGTGATAGTATAATCAATTTTAAGACAAAATATCCCAAAGTGTTTATTAAGGAAGTTAACAATTAATTGATTATTAATTATTATCTCAGCAATCCTTGAAGGTTTTAACACACGTTTTATGACTGAGAAAAGTTTATTTAACACACTGTCTTCGATTTCCTTCTTTTTGGTGTAAGATAAAAAAGTTACTTAAACAAGGCGGACATTTGATTATTGATGTATTTCAGAAAATAAGCACAGTATAACAAAATTAGATTATTCCAGTAGATATATCCAAGACAATTTTACGAAATTAACAATATTAAATACCTTCTGAAATATTTTAACGTACTTGGGAATCAGCCTGTTGAAATACTCATATAACTAAGTCTAAATATCACCTGATTATGTCAAATATTGCATAAACCGAAATCATAATTTAGTATTATTGCATTTAACATCACACGAAGCACGAAGTTTACGTGATAGTGCTTCGAACAAATGAAGAAAAACCGTTTTAAGGATAATTGCGTCCCTGGACACAATTCTTGTTCTGGATAATTTACCTACTGAAGGTAATCCTATAAATCCTACTTAATATCGGATTTACACATGGGAGATTCCACAAATAGATATCATCCCAAAGGATAATATCAATTTTGGGAGAAGATGCTATGAGCAAATGAGCGCAATCCTTATGAAAAAGTACATGTAAAATCGCTAAGGTTCAATCAAGCAAAAATTATTACTTTCAAGTTCACGCGTCACACTGTACTCAACTTTATCAGCTTGTGGGTTAATAGCAGGTTTCACATAGGAAATGTGACGTAGCCTGAATATTTTTGTAAATATCTTGCGCATTAGCGACGCCAGAAGGACCCTATAATCTATTTTATAATTATTGGTTCGATTCGAATAGGACATTGTATCTTAAAAAGAATTAATGGCTACGATCTTATGTAAGTATCTATTGTTATGAAGGTGACGCCACGCCAGAGGCTTAAAAAGGAAAAGAGGAGGAGTGGGGGTTTTGTTTGAAGTGCCTCTTTTCCTAAATTAAGGTAAATAAATACTTAAATTCAATATAAATCAATTATTTACTAAGGAACAACCAACTAGGTGAGATTAATTATTCAAGAAATGAATTATGCGAAGGTACAAGTGTCCAGGGTTGAATTGTTCATGAAACAGAAAAGGAAAAGGTACCTTATATTACGTCATTAAATTATTCGAAATTAGAAACATTGCTTTCATGATAATTAGATTTTTTACGATCTTTTTTTGAGTATCATAAATTAGCCTCATTATAACCATTTTCTTTGCTCGTGCTTGCTCTTTAATCACATTTGAGTATTACCAGTAGATACAGTAATTCCACTTCGGCCAATTTCTGGTTGTAAGTTTTCAACGCGCATTAGCCAGGAGTTGCGACTCCTGGCTAATGCGCAAACGACGAGTTTAAGAACGACCGGCACTCTTCCATAGTTGCGGGATTTAAAAAGTTTCATCCAATCTACTGTGTAATATATTAGAAGTGTTATAAACATTTCATAAAGTAGTCTCTTATTTCATCAAATTCTGGTTTTAGGATATTTTATCAATGAGGCGTCAATCCCTATGTATGTTCCACTTATTTCATTGAAAAGTAATCATTTTTGTGACAATTCTACAATAGCATCTCGAATTATGATAATTTAACAATTCACATTGGCAACATTGCAATATGAAAACATTTTTAATTGTGTTGCTCAATTTATTATTTCATTCGTTTTCGTTTGTATTATTTAGTGGTTTTTTTTTTTTGTTTTGTGCGAAATAGTAAAAGCGAAATGTCTACAGTTGTTGGTGATGTTGTGCTTAAAAAACCATGTACAATTTGTGTAGTATGTCGAAGCAATTCGAGGGAAAATCCCCAATTAAGTTTTTTTAGGTTTCCCAAAGATGATGCAAGGTGAGTAATTTCTGAAACAATATTGAACTTCTTTACTAACTGAAGATATTTTTTATAGATGTGCTAAATATTTTAATATATCCAATACATTCTATGACTGTTCTCAGGATATTTGCTTAGGAATATTCTGCAAAAAGAACATATTATCTTGTAAGGATATTCTGGGAATATCCTTTGCTCTGTGGGTGTCTGTCTGTTATTGTTATTGTAAATTATAGTTTTAAGCTTGTAATAATTGTAATGTTTTGTGACGAGTGTAAAATTCTTGTAATTTTATATTAATAAATATCTATATATCTATGTTTTTATTAGGTGTCATGCATTCTTGGTTCTTGTTTTCTTAAAAAAAAATTGTATTGACTATGTACATTGTATGCAATAAATTTCTTTCTTATATATTGGCAATGTGAAAGGTCAACTGAAATGGAAAAAATAAATATTTTCATAATAATCTCTTGCATTTTTCTTAACAATGAATATAGAATGGCTGTATTAACTTTTTTAAACCACGTTTGAATAACATCGACCCATAATCATAAAACTCATTTTTTGTTCATATAAAAATATATGCCAAATCTCAACTCGACTAGAAATGGTTCAAATTTGTACTAATAAACGTACATATGAAGTTAATATAAGTGTGGCAATAAAGATAATCGTGAGATTAGAAACAAGTTTTCATACTTTTCGGGCCTATATCTCAAAAAGCATTCGAGACCTCCGCTTTTTGACTTCAAATTCGTGTTCAGGAAACAAAAATACGTAAGAATCACCAAACATTTTTTTTTATCTCGGGTGCATCCGATTAAATGAATTTTACCTCATTGAAAACTGCATAATTAATTTTTACTACTTTTCCATGTTCCATCCAACCTTATTTGCATAGACTGAATTTTAGCGAGCAGTTTATATCAATAATTGATATATCGAGCAGTGTATATATGAGCATTATTAGGGATCGTGGCGGGGAGAAATGTCATTACTGTCAATACCAGTGCGAATATAAAAAATGAAACTGCTGGACACCAATATCAAAGGTGCCGACGCTAAGTGGAACTACTGTATCTACTGTGGTATTACTAGTGTGAGAATTCACACAAAGGTGGTTAGAATTGGTGTTGGCTGGATTTTCTGCCAGTAAATTTTGAAAAGAGGTGCACAGATTGGTTGCCTGTAAATAGATAAATACAATTTTTGGACTAATCTATATCGGATCACATTCTGTATATATTCGTTTTGTGTAATTTCCAATTTATTTATATTGTTAGATAATACTTCACTAAATTTATTTTTTCATATTCTATGACCTCTGAGTGTCAGTTCTAATTTAAACATTCTTCCAATTTTAAATGAAATTGACATAAATCACAATATCCCCGGAAGCGCTATTTGTTTTGTTTTCTATGATAAAATACAATTTGTGCTAGTTTTTGGCACACACAGACATTGATCTATTTCTAAGTGGGGAGGGGACACTCTTCTAGGAAACATTTAATTTCGTTTACTACACTTTCTAAATATCAGCACATGTGCCACTTAAAATATATCGGGATCGGTGTATTGTCTCCTCCAATAGTCGCCGTTGTATACCCAGTCATCTTGCTTTGTGTAAGGGTTTGTGCCTTGATGGAACCACCTAAAAGAAAAAAAAACATATTTATATTCTTGTCTTTGTTACTTCACTGTTTTTAAACTAATAATATCTGGTCACCGAGCTTCGCTCTTAATATTCAAATCTACATTTTTAAGCAGCCCAAGTTTATCAACTGCTTGTCACAGAGGTTAGTTAAATGCATTAAAGTTGCCTAGTTTCTGGGGATTTCACCCTTTTAGGGCAACTTCTACTGACGCTTGATCTTCGCGAATTGTCACGGTGGACAGGCCCCGTTTCCGGGACGTGCAACAGCAGCGTGTAGGGCACACGTCCCGTCAACAGAAGATCGCTCAGCTCACTCTATTTATCACTATATAAGAAAAACTCTATGTTCAATTGATTTTATTATTTTTTGATCTGCAGTGAAGGAAAATTATAGGTCTGATATTCATACTTGGGTAAAAACCTCCACAAAAACCTGTGACCAGACTCTCGAGGTGTGGCAGATATTGATATCATATTTTTTCAAAAATTCTTTCTCTCTCTCTCTCTCTCTGATTATGAAAACTTAAATATTAAAACTGTCCGCATAATAAAATAGTAGCCGTAAGGGGTAGTCTCACATTATCGGGGAAGGGAAGACAGGTGTCCATTTTAACAGTGTTACTCAATGTTCCTATAAATATTTACCTAAACCCATGATTTCTGAAATTGAATTGGCAACGTTGTATTTTCAACTTTGAATTAATAAGATGGCTGTCATTTGACAAGCAAATTATTTATGTCCGTCAAATGAACCTTTCCTTTTTTATATAAAGCGACAAATTTAAAATTGAATTCTTTCTGATTAAAACGCCAGAAATTAAATAAAGTCAAACCTTTTTACTACTATACTATACAGAAGAAAGGAGTGCAGTATTTAATTTGCAGAACGTAGTACAGGTTCAAGAGGTAGAAATTTTATTTTTACCTCATCCTTCAATGCTTATTTGTAGTTAAAATTTAAATTTTAATACATCTGATCGGCCTAATATAGTTTTTGTCTAGATTCTTGTTTCCATGGTTTTTACTGTAATAAATTTGTTCTTTTGACAGATAAGTCAGACTTTATTTATTCATAGCCGTATCGTATGTATTTTAATTGATTCAGAATTTTGTATTAATATATATTTCAAAATGGCTTCATTCTAAAAATATTATCAGTCCTCCTAAATCCTTAAAGGCAGAATTATTAGTAATAGCAAGGCAACATAAAAACAAATTCAAAAAATATATTATGGATGAGATGGCCAGAGAAAAAGGAATTAAAATTCTCAGATTTCCTCCGAACCACGCAGAGTTAAATTCCATTGAACTGATCTGGTCTCAATTATTAAAAGGTTATGTTTCTCAAAACAATAAAACATTTAAATTTCCTGATGTGCGAAATTTGTTTTTGAAGGCAGTTTCAGATGTAAATAGAGAACATTGGGGAAAATGCATTGATCATGTTTAAAAATGTGGAAAATTCATTTAGGAAAGTGGATATATCAATGGATAATTTAATAGAACCGATAATAATAAACATCAGAAAAGACAATTATAGTGATGCCAGTAGTTTTAGTGAAGACAGTGACTTTTAAAGATAGTTCTTGAACTAACTTTTTTTTTAATCTTTGAGTTTAGGTAAGTACTGAAGCGTTACTTTTAATGCCAAGAGATTTAATTTAATCCCAACATATAATCCTCCTTGTTATTTATTGGTTAAATTTAATTCGTTCAATGTTAAAGTGTCGGATGCATAAAGTTTATTTTTATTTTTTGTAAATAATATAACTTCAAAATTTAATCTACGAAGTGCGTATATATATTTGATATGCTGTCACCTTATTTATATTATAGAAACTTATTTTGCAAAGTACGCCTATGGAATGTGACGTTATATCCCCACTTTGACTGTACTCATCTATCCTTTATAGTATATATTACTATAGAAACAAATTATTATTATGTGCCGTTGCTAGGAAATAAAACTAAAAGCTTAACTTTTCTTGTAAATATCTCGGAAGATCGAATTTTAACAGACATGGGACCTACATTTTTCGCCGATTTAGATAGGAATTAGTCTACCCTGAAAGTTTCATTGAATTCTGACGAGTGGATTTCGAGATCCTCTGGACACACATACACACACACACATACAAACCTTGCTCGTTTAATAGTATTTGATGTAGAATTTTACACCGACAAGAGTTACAGACAGTTTTAGATATAGAAAGAATTGATGTGTGTCTCATTGCTGAAACCCATTTCTCCAAGGAGTCATACATCAAATTTAAAGGATTTAAAGTATATCATACAATCCACCCAGACAATGCGCCAAAAGGAGGAAGTGCGATTATTATAAAATAATCAATATTGCATAATCAAGAAAAGGAATACCAAACAGAACAAATACAAGCTACATCTGTAAACATAAACCTATGAAATTGCAGTAACGGCAGTATACTGCCCACCCAAGTACGCCTTGAAGAAAGACCAATATATAGATTTTGTTGAAAGGCAAGGATGCAGGTTCATTGTAGGAGGTGACTTCAATGCAAAGCACACCTACTGGGGATCTAGATTGACCACAACTAAAGGAAAAGAACTTTTGGCAGCCTGTAATCAACTTAAATGTTAACCGATATCAACTGGTAAACCAACATACTGGCCCACTGATCCTAGAAAAATTCCTTATCTCATTGATTTCTTTGTGATTAGGAATATTTCCATAAAATACTTGAATATAGAAGAAACATGGGATATGAATTCAGACCATTCTTATCCTTATCAGCTTGAGTGATACAATTATTCAAAAAGAAATTTGTAAATAGACTGACAGATTGGCAAAGCTTCAAATTAAAACTTGAAGATATTACTAATCTTTCAGTACCTATTAGAACTAAAGAACAACTAGACAAAGAAGTAGAACGCTTGTAAAAAAGATTCAACAAGCCGCATGGGCCAATACACCAATAATCACACAAAGAACAAAGGAAAATAACTACCCAAAAGAAATAAGGGAGCTTATCACTGAAAAACGAAAACTAAGACAGAAATTGCATCAATCGAGAGCACCAATGGATAAAAGAAATTTAAACAATGCTACTCAGCAATTAAAAGGAGAAATTCAGAAATTAAAAATGATTCAATTAGCACTTACCTGAGTGAGTTAACAAATGACAGTAATAGTGACTATTCGCTTTGGAAAGCAACTAAAAGATTAAAAAGACCTATACTACACAACCCACCAATTAAAAATATGGATGGAACTTACTACTATTACTAAAAAGACTAAAACCTATTATAGAAGAAAATAAATTAATTCCATCGCACCAGTTTGGATTTAGAGAAAACCATTCAACTACAGACCAAGTCCATAGAATAACTAATATCATCGAAAAAACCTTAGAAGAAGAAAAAACGCAAGCTTTCGATAGAGTTTGGCATGAAGGACTCAAACTCAAAATGAATCTATTATTGCCAAAACAGTATTCAGAATTATTAGCATCATATATATCAGAAAGATACTTTAGGATTAAACAGGAAGAAGCATACTCTAAAATTAAAGAAATTAAGGCAGGAGTACCACAAGGAAGTGTATTAGGGCCAGTCCTATACCTATTATACACTGAATTAGAGCAAAATAGAATTGCCACCTTTGCAGATGACACCGCTATCATGGCAGTAGGGAAAACCCACGAAGAGGCTGCAAGAAAACTACAAACATCATTAGATAGAATTAATAATTGGACCAATCGTTGGAGAATCAAATTAAATGAAAATAAATCGGTACATGTTAATTATACAAACAAAAATAATGAGTATATACCAGTCAGAATAAATAATACCCAGATCCCTTATGCTAATTCAGCAAAGTATCTAGGTATTACTTTAGATGCGAGACTACGCTGGAAGGTCCATGTCAAAAAGAAACGTGAAGAACTCAACATAAAATTCAGAAAAATGTATGGGCTGCTTGGAAGAAATTCTACCCTGTCATTATACAACAAAATATTGTTATACAAACAAATTCTGAAACCGGTATGGGCATATGGTATCCAGCATTGGGGCTGTGCCAGTCAGAGTAATTTAGTCATAATACAGAGATTCCAGAACAGAGCATTAAGGAGCATAGTCAACGCACTGCAGAAATAGTGACCTCCACCGGGACTTGGAGATGGACACTGTTAGCCAGACAATTAACAAATTTGCAAGAAGTCACGAAAATCGACTCCACCAACACGTGAATGTCGAGGCCATCCAGCTCCTGGACAACAGTGATCTAGTAAGAAGACTCAAGAGGAAGAAGCCCTTCGAGTTAGTGTAAGTGAAAGTGACAAAAAAAAGCAGAGCATAGTGCGCAGTAGTGAATACACGTTAAGTAAGGTGTAAAAAAATTATTAAAACCTAAGATACACTAGTGAGTAGACTTTAGTTATCCAATCTTCAAAAATTACTCATTGATCGTTATGTGATCAGATTGTACCATTAATAAATGCCCCGTAAGGGGTATTTTAATATAAAAAAAATATGTAGAATTTTGATGTGTCAAAGTTTTAAAATCTTCAGTAGTTTTGCAGAGAGGAGGCGACAAAGTGGGAGGATACGTTTTAAGTTTTCGACATTTTTGACTTAAATACCTCCCTTCTTTAAAAGTAACTGACATGGCGCGTGAATTTTAAAAATAGCTCATGTAGAACTTTAATATTTAAAGAAAAGTGAATAAAAGATGTAGAACTTTAGGTTTTTGTCGTGTTGACATTCCTGTTGTTGTTACCTCATTAATTTTAAACCAATAGTCGTAGATCTTGTATATTTATGGGAGAGATGAAGAAATGATGTATAAATGTTGGTTAAATATAAAAAATATTTTTTTCTTTATCTGGTTCATGTATCTAAAGTATAATCATGAACTGTATTAACTACCAAGAATTATTTAATAGCCATAAGTTTGGATAAATCCAATTTATCATATTGAAACCTTCGTTATCCTCTGTTAAATATTTGTATAAAAACATTCTTAAATCATGAAACACTTTAGTAAATAATACCTATTACGATACTCGTTATCTATAAATGTTTATTTATTATTCATTAAAATACTTTCCTCGGAGTCCATTCAGCAGTTTTCTTGCTCTTGCGTTTTTTGTTAGCGTCTCTTTGTTTTTCTTCTAATCTAGTTTTTTCAACAGCAGCTCCATCAATATCACCTTGTTCAAGTTTCCTTATATCAGGCCTCAATCTAGAGTCTGTTGGACACAAACATCCCTTCATTTCCTCTTCAATCTCATTCAGAGACATTGCGAATTGTGTAAACTGGTAATACTAGAAATTATATAAAAACATAAACCACAATTAACCATCATCACTTCCTTCTAACTTTAAGAATTTGGTAACATTTATTTATTATACTGTTGATACAGGATCTCTGGCATTTATTATTTGTATATTTGTGAAAATCCTTTTTTTTTAATATCAAAAAATAAGTACATTGTACACAACCTAATTCATTGTTGAATATTTCTAAACTATATTTTATACGTCTTTCACGTCCCTTAAGCTGGAAGAGCAAAGTCAGCAGAATTAAAAATCAATCAAAGGTTAATTAAATGCCCTAAATTAAAATTGTCTGCTCCGCAAATTTTTGCAAAAATGATTGTTCTGCTAGCTTTAACTTAAGTGAGCAGAACATGACCGAAAAAGTTGCTGACTTTGCTCTTCCAGTTAAGGGACGTATTTCTTTCCATGGCAGGTATTGCGTTGTATTATTTTGTATGCGGCAAACATTTTTCAGATATCGTTAAAACATTGAAAGAACAATGAAAGTTAAGCAAGCCTTACACTATTAATCCGCTTGGTCAAAAGCGCGTCCAGCTGATTGACGAGCGCTTAAAGCATCCCATCAATCTTTTCATCAACACTCATTTGTAGCGAAGTGAACTGCTCCTCCTGGACTGTAGTGAATCGGTGTAGTGACAGGTGACAGGTGACTGACGCAATGCTTGATCAAAATCGCACTAGGCTATCAAGCGCTTCGTCCAGCCGCTTGAGTCATTCAAACTTTTTATCAATCACGGTCAATCACCGTCAAGGCTTGATTCAAAGTCAAACGTTTTGACCAAGCATATTTAGTGCAGGACCTGCTTTAAATACTTTGGAATTTGATACCTCATCAAAACAAAATTCATAATATAAACAATAAAAATTTAAATTAATGACAAAATAAGAAAAACATGTATAGTGGAGAATGCTTAAATAAAAGATTTGTAAATGCTTAAAATATACTAAAACTTTTTTCCGCATTAAATGCTTCATTATAGCATTATTTACTTATGTTACTTGGGTAACGTTTTATTAAACCGGCTTCTATTAAAAAAAAATTAAAAACTTACATCACTACTTTGAGCTGGCCTAGGGTTAACTTGCCAGATTGTAATAGAGTTAGGAATATCTATGGAATAATTAGATTCACTTTTTGGAACAGAATTTTCTCCTAAGTCTAAACTGGAATCATCCACACTCTACAAAAAATATTAATTTATTTGCAAAATATACAGGTTAGTAATTGTACATAGAATTATGGTAGATTCCTCACTCTAAAATATTACGATTTGAACCAACTTGCTCTAATAAAATGTTACTAATAAGGAATATACGGGATGTTAAAGGTTTAATTTTAAGATTTATTTTTATGAATAAATTTAGCGTTTATGTATACATAAAAATTTGGAACTGGGGGTTTTTGGGTACGAGAAATTAGAATTTGGTACCTACTTAGATGTAATTTGTAGAGGGCGCTAGTTAAATATGTGATAGACTTTTTTGCTCTTTAAGTTAGCGCTATTTATGTAATAGAATATTAAATCTACGTTATTTTAGTAGAAAAAAAGCCTAATTATTATTAACCTTAACCTACGAGATAATCGCATTTTAGTGATCAGCTTGAAAAACAAGAAAGCCCTGGGAAAATTGGTCCACTATTATTCTCTGTATACATTAATGGACTTCTAGAAATTGATCTCAGAGGTAAAATCATAAGTTTTGCTGACGATACAGCAGTTATATACAGAGAAGAAAGTTGGCAGAAATTGAAGGAAGTAACAAAAAAAGAAATAGAAGTAATTAGTAAATGGTTTAAATTCAACACACTGACAATGAACTACAATAATACAAAATACATTTCTTTCGCATCATATAAAAATGCATTACCTAATCTTGGTCCACTCCCAATTGAAAACACTTTCATTCCAGTGGCTAAACAAATTAAATATTTAGGAATCATAATTGATCAACATTTGAAATCGGATCTACAAATTAAAAACGTAGTCCATAAAATCAGAGGACTTTTATGGCGATTCAAATACTTAAAAAGCTTTCTCGACACCCAACAACTGAAATTTAGATACAATTCAAAAGTGGATTCTATAAATAATATATAATAAAAACCGTGGCTATTCCAGTGATATGATCTTCGAAACCAGTAAAGTCTTAGATGCTAGACAATTGTATTTCTGGAAAATTTCACTGAATGTATTCAACCAAAAGATTAAATTAAAAAAAAAAATGCGCACTCGTATGGAACTAGGAATATATCGAAAAACTACTACTTACCTAGAAGAAACAAAACCATAGGTTGTAGATCGCTATCATACCTTGCAACTAGAATTTATAATTGTATACCAGAAGAAGTACGAAAAAACAAAACCCAAAATACTTTTAAACGTTGCTTGAGGTATTGGCTGAATAACCAAACAAGAAAAACAATTAATGATATAATAAATCAGAAGTAAATGATAAAACACTGTTTTGTCAAACCATCATCATAAATCAATAACCCGATAAAAATTCATCATTGTACTCGATTTTGGATCATCTTATTATCTTATTTATCTTTTTAATTTTATTTACCATGTTATTTACTTATAATATTACTATTACTTACATCTCACCATGCACAAGGGATATTTTTGTTAATATACTTTCTGTGGTATTTCTTCCCGTTTATTAGCTTCCTTAAATGTTTGTATACATATTCTGTATTTATTTATTATTTATTATTTATTTATGATTACACTGGTCGGCAAAAAAAAAATTTCTGGCTCTGACACCATTCTTGCTGATTCTTATGAAAAATGACCTCCTGAATCCGAATATGATCTCAGTTTCCCCCCCATCAGCCACCGTTTTCGGGGGGTATCCTCTCACCTATTTTAATCACTTTTCCATTTTGAGTGCCAGAAATTTTTTTTTTGCCGACCAGTGTAAAACGCTAAAGTTATTGTAAAAAATAAATCTTAAAATGTAACCTTTAACACCGTGTATATTCCTTATTAGCAACATTTTATTAGAGCAAGTTGGTTCAAATCGTAATATTTTAAAGTGAGAAATATACCAAACTTCTATGTACAATTATCTAAGGACCATCCTGTATAAGAGAAAAATTATTGACATACCTCTGAGGTAGACATCGAAATAGACTTGTTAAATGATCCAACTTTCAGACTATTGAATTTTTGGAGCATTTTTCTGGAAGTATGAGAAGGTGAATCATTAGGACTTTTGCTTTTAGAGTTACTTGAAAATTTTGAGCAATTATCTCTTACGTATTCTTCATAAGAATTTATATCTATACATTTAATGAATTCTGTCCATTTACCATGAACAAATTTGATTTTCTGTTTCCTAAAATTAATTACAATATAATATTATTTACTGGTGGGGATATCATATAACTTACGATTTATCCATTATGAATCCCTCCACTCTGTGAAGATCCTTACTGTTGCCTCCAGCTTGCTTGAAGGTCAATTGAGCTTTGTGCCCTGTAGAAAAGCTTGTGATTTCCATATTGCCCACCTGCTCCATCCATAGTTTTCCGACAATTATATTGTGAACACAACATTGTACGTTAGTCCATGTATAAGCTTCGTTAAGTCTAAAAAAAGCCGGAAGTAAATCTCTTATGTTTATTGAACATGGCAAAGTTGTGGCTTTCCAGAATCAAGAAAAAAAGTAATGTATATGTATGATCAATAAAGTAACTCGTAAAAACAAACCTTTATTGTCTATATAAGCTTTAGTGTCTGAATATGAGAGAAAATAGCAGAGTTCGAGTTAACTTGGAGCAATTGGATATTGCTTTTTGTTTTTAATTTATTGCTTTTACTGTTACTAGAAGGCTTATAAATCACAGGAATTCGCCTGATAAAATTCTGAAAATATATTTCGCCTCATACTCCGTTCAAGACCAAAGTGTGCAACGTCAAATAGTTTGTTTATCAAATTCTCGTTATAGATGATTGAAGAATTATCTCGAAGGGGAATTAGACTAGAGGTATTTTCAGATATTTAACAAGCTCGAGGGGATTCCCATGATTTAAAGACATTCTAGTAAAAATTTAAGTAAGTATGTTGTTTGCTTGGTACATGATTTTTAATATTTTGAAGTTTTTATACAGAAATGTTTTATTGAAGACCGAATTTTAAAATTTTGTAATAGGGGGACGACAGAATTTAAATTCAAGTTATATTTTCTAAAATTAATGCCAGTGACTCTAAATTAGTTATATAGAAAATTGAGTTACGAGTTTCTGTAATTTTTTTCAAAATATTGCAAGGGAATGTGATTTTGAATGGGAAAGTCTTAGCCATGACATGTATTTTCAAGAAAACCACACTCAATAAATATTTTACTTTGGAAATTCCACGGTGACGACTCCTTTAGGCTGGATCTCGACACTCTTTCCCCAAAATTTTAATTTAGGATGAATAGATCCATGGAAAATCCAGTCTCCATTCTCGGCATGGAAAGCTGATACAGGAGGATGATGGCTGACTTGTTCGCATATTATTTTAAATTCTTTCCTTTCCAGTTCGTATGTCTCTCCCAGCAAGGGATTAAACGGCTTTCCCAACCTTTCCCAATTCGAGGCCAAAGCACTTACTGCGAACCCTAAATAGAAAGGGTGTCAGACTTTATTAAGGGTGGATTTTGTAGATATAACGAATTATTAAGCGAAAACGTTTTAAAATGGATATAGTACTTAAACAAAATAAATTAAAGTTCTTTTTTAAATAATAATTTCATAGGCTTCCCGAATTATGCTGAAATTTTTTCGTTTATAAAAAAATTACTACAGAAACAGATTTATGATGTTTTTGTGGTGTTTCTAGAAACTATTTGTGAAGGATGATTTGCTTGTTATGAAAATTTAAACTTCGTGAAGTTTTCATAATAATATCAATAGAAAGAAAGAAGCACGTCCATGAAGCTAGCAAAGCAAGGTCAGCAGAACAAAACAGAAGTACATTCATAATTAAGTGCTAATTTAATGCCCTAATTAAAAATGCTCCTTTTTTTCTTATAAAAAACGCATGTTCTGCTAGCTACAGATGAACCTAGCAGAGCAACTATTTAAATGTTGTTAAAAATTATGAAACATGATGTAAATAAGTTAAATAATTTAGTGCTAATTTAATGTCCTAATTAAAAATGTATTCCTCCTTTTTTTCTTATAAAAAACGCATGTTCTGCTAGCTACAGATGAACCTAGCAGAGCAACTATTTAAATGTTGTTTAAAACTAATGAAATATGATGTAAATAAGTTAAATAATTATGTGCTAATTTAGTGTCCTAATTAATTCATTATCTTATAAACAATAAATAAATAAATAAAATAAATGAAATTTATTCAGCTTGCGGGATCATACATTTTTAAAATACAATCATTCAATTGTTAAAAAGCCCGCTTGATAAATTTCGAAAAATTTCCTATGAATATATACCTTATTTATTTTAGCAAGGCCATGACGTCACACGTCAAAATTCTGCGGCGTTGAATTTTTTTTCGTTCACTTAAAGATAAAATTCTGCGTTTTTTTTCCTAAATTGAATATAAGTGCATCTAATGTGCTATTAACTGGATTGAAGATTGGAATGGATGTAAAAAAG
The DNA here is from genome assembly GCA_949320105.2 of Crepidodera aurea. Classification (NCBI taxonomy): domain Eukaryota; kingdom Metazoa; phylum Arthropoda; class Insecta; order Coleoptera; family Chrysomelidae; genus Crepidodera; species Crepidodera aurea. Next base: position 15,837,084 of record OX439478.2, read on the forward strand.
AACTGCTAGTCTGTAGAATAATAAAATCTTGACTGTAAAGAATTTTCAATAGTAAGAAAAGTGTTTTAAGGTTCAAATAAAAATTAATACTTATGCAGTTTAGTAATTTTTATTGTAATATGCCACTATGATACAGTACATTCACACGTTGGAGGTCAATTTGTAACTACTCTAAGTAGTCACATTGATTGATAAATCAAGAATTTTCGTTATGTCACATCGGCAACGTCATGAACCTTTAACAATTAATTTCCCCTGCACGTTAAGTTTAAATCGCATTTGCTTTTAGTGTTTTCGTGTTTATTCCGTTCACAATAGAAATAACTAGAAATTACGTCATGACCTTGTTAAGATAAATAAGGTATATATCAGTTACCTTAAGGCCGAGGTGCACAAGGGACTTATTAGACCCTACCCTTCTTTTTAAATATTGATAAATATAAATGATATTTATTTTTGGTACTTAGTCGGCTCTGCGGAATCTTTCTGAGCTATCAGAACATATTATATTTTCAGAAAAAAAACGCAGCAATTAAATTCTAATTAGGGTGTTGAGGGTTCTGGAATAAACCCTATGTTGTGCCAGTTTCCCAGGACGGCCAACAATGTGTTACCGCCTTTTTAAACTGCATCGTAGTTCGAATTTCTAATGGACTGTATTTTTTAGATTGAGTATATGTGTACTGTAGTAGGTTTGTCTTCTCAACTCCATTCAACAAAAACAATGAACACTTTTATTTAACCATTTATTAAACTTGTTAAATAAATAAATGAATAAAACAACAACGTAACAAAGGATTACCTTAAACCAGTAATCATGAACAAAGTATTATAATTAATATGTGCTTAACAAGCACTAACGCATATTAATGAAAAATGAATTGAAAGAAATGATCACATCATTCAGAAAATATTATTTGTGCGTGCATTCTGCGTGAGTGATGAATAGACACTGGAGGGTCCTAGCCTGATTCGCAGCTAGAGACGCACTAACTTGCCGTACTAAGAGGCATTATGAAAAATGAATTTATTGACGAGGTTTTCTGTAACCCCGGAGTATGCGTTCATAATGAAGGCTCGATGCAAACTGTCACTGATTTTAAATTGAATTGGACTGCTTGATACGCAGCTTAGTCCCACTAACTTGCCGTACTAAGAGGCATTATGAAAAATGAATTTATTGACGAGGTTTTCTGTAACCCCGGAGTATGCGTTCATAATGAAGGCTCGATGCAAACTGTCACTGATTTTAAATTGAATTGGACTGCTTGATACGCAGCTTAGTCCCACTAACTTGCCGTACTAAGAGGCATTATGAAAAATGAATTTATTGACGAGGTTTTCTGTAACCCCGGAGTATGCGTTCATAATGAAGGCTCGATGCAAACTGTCACTGATTTTAAATTGAATTGGACTGCTTGATACGCAGCTAAGTCCCACTAACTTGCCGTACTAAGAGGCATTATGAAAAATGAATTTATTGACGAGGTTTTCTGTAACCCCGGAGTATGCGTTCATAATGAAGGCTCGATGCAAACTGTCACTGATTTTAAATTGAATTGGACTGCTTGATGCGCAGCTAAGTCCCACTAACTTGCCGTACTAAGAGGCATTATGAAAAATGAATTTATTGACGAGGTTTTCTGTAACCCCGGAGTATGCGTTCATAATGAAGGCTCGATGCAAACTGTCACTGATTTTAAATTGAATTGGACTGCTTGATACGCAGCTAAGTCCCACTAACTTGCCGTACTACTAAGAGGCATTATGAAAAATGAATTTATTGACGAGGTTTTCTGTAACCCCGGAGTATGCGCTCATAATGAGGGCTCGATACAAACTGAGTTTAAAATCGGCGAAGTTTATCGGTTTCAGATTTATCCCTTCTCCGGCTGGCAATTGTTCTAGAAAGTTCGTTAGCGTGGGTTTTTTATATTGTCTAGACGAAACGGTTAGAATTATGGCATGATATTATTGTGAAATAGAGTAAAAAAAACTATCCCGTCTGAGCACAGTTTCCAAACGTATTTGGTGCGACGTTGCCGGTTGAAGAATGAGTATGAGTTTATATGTTTAATTATCTGAAAATTAAACATAGGGCATTACATTAGCATTTAATTAGTTAACTTATTTACTTTATGTTTTATTAATTTTTAACAACATTTAAATAGTCCTTTTTTTTGAAAGTACTTGTTCTGCCTTTTCCCTGGTGAGAAGGGACTCCCGGCGGGCAATGGTGTGCAGGCCCAGACTACCCCAATAAAACTCCTTCTGTTTACCTACGTCCTGTGCTGGAACTACTTTTGGTATAACATCAGCACAACACGCCTATCCGACTTACCATCTATTTATATTACACTAATTACACCTATTTTATGTTTCCTTTTCATCATTAAAACGAATTACAATTTTTGGGATTTATCGAATCCCCATGAATCTGTAAATAATCTCGACTACTGAGATATTTCTTTGAAGGACTACTCAGACATCATTGTTTATTTATCAATTTTGATTGTTACATGCTGTTTGACAGTTAGTTTGACAGCTGCCAACTGTCAATATTATTATATTGGCATTAGATTTGAATGCAGTGACCTCGAAAACATAAGAGGGTACTTTTTTTTAACGCAGCAAATACTAAACTTTTGAAAAGATTATCTCTTTGTAGTAAATAATGATAAATCCGTGGAGCTTTGGAGCTCCGTAGGAGCCGAAATACGCAAAATTGAGCTTTGTGCCCATTGAGACTTTTGCTAAGGATGCCGAAACGAACAACATATCCAAATTTCAGCCAATTTGACCGGGAGCCAATTCCCATAAGATTTGTGCGGGGTTCTTTACTACCTTTCTTGGACCAATAGTTGATAGGCTGTTTCGCACATTTCTTATATTTTGTGCTGTTCGAGTGCTACATGAACTCTCGTCCAAAACGCATTGGGAATCTTACGTGCCGGTAATATTATTCTACATCTGTATGAGGACTTGTCATAGTTACTAAACTGATGAATTTTAATATAGTATGTTTTGCATCGGTAATGAGTTTGCATTATCTTCAAGTCAAACGAATATCCTCTAGATTTAATTTTAAAAGTAAATGTCTAAAGTCGATATTATCTTAAAATTAAACGCTTCTATGATCTAAATTAGCATCGGGATAATAATTGAAAAACTCACCGATGACGTACTGCATCCTTATAATAGGATCTTCCTGTTGTGATGCTAATCTTAGAAGATGAGCATACTCCATATATTCTGCCATACGTTGGAGAAAACTGAGCGGCTCATTAAAAACGACAGGCATTGTGATCTTGCTTAATTCTTTCCCAATGCAATTTTTTAAAATCGACCAGATGTTATACTCACTGTGGTACATTGGAACTGGTAATACGTGTCTACAAAAAAATAACATATTTTATTTATTGTTACGTCTACCATTTATTAAATAATAATAATAATACACCAGACATATGTAATATACTGTTACGTACTATCTGTGTGTAAAAGAAAAATTAATTTTATTGAATATTTATTTTTATTGTTTTATTTATTTAATTTTAGTTTTAGTACACAACCTATGTCATTATTGATTTTATTAATCGATTAGCTCTTTAATTTGGTTTGTTGTTAATTTAATATTTATAACAAATTTTAAATTTTACCTATATCTTTTTGTTCTTATCGCCTTCTGCCGTAAACTCAGACAGAATGTAATTATTTGTTGTGGAATATTTTGTTGAGCGCCATCTACTATCGAGTAGAAAATTTGAGAATCTTAAACTCAGGAAGTGTTTCTATTGACCGCGTGATTGTAGAAATTGATAATAACGACTCAGTAAAAATATGTAAACATTTATTAATATTCAAAATAAATAACGGTTAACCTTTTACTTTATGTAGGTTGTTTGCAAGAATAAGGTAAGCGTAATATTTTTCTTACTTACAAAATCAACAATTAGCACAAATCTTATGATTACTCTCTTACCTTACTCCAATGTTATATTCTAATCTAAATAATTTAGTTATAGTTTTTTTAAAAAAAAAGCTAACCTAATTAATTGTTAAACTTGTGGCCTTTTTTATTTTTAACCGTTTTTAAATATCGATATTTAATATAGTAAATTGGTATTTTTAATACGACTTAGACTTTTTTATTCTGATTATTTTCCTAGTCAATTCAAGATGGGATTTGGTGCAATATCTTCTAGGAAACCAAAAACAGGAATAAGATAAATTAATACAGGATACAACAGGATCTGGATAGTATAGTCAGGATGCAACAGGAGCTGAATTATTTAACAGGAACAACGATAAGATAAATAATTGGACTTCTCCTCTTGACTTTTCTTTAAGTTTTCTTGTTTTACAAAAAATATAACCTCACTGATTTTGACAGGTAAATTTCTTTGAATTTTTTTTATCTTCAATCAGTATTGCTTTGATTTTCTTTTATTTTTATTACGAAGATCGATGTGAACGCTTAAAAGGATTTTGGTGAAAAATCCTCGCTTGACAGCGCGAAATAGTTTTTATAAACCATCAAATCACAGCTTATTTGATTGGAATTTGACAGTTTTTTAATGTAAATTTTTATAAAATTCAAAAATTAATTTTTTTACTACTTAATTAACACCAAATTATTCTAGAGACAAAAAGAATAATTTTTATATAATTTTCTCACTATTTCTACTTATATTAAATTTATACACAGACTTTTAATGTTCGTTATTATCGATTCCTTCATTAGTATTCCCCTTTTTTACTGTATTTCTTTAATTTTAGAAATCCGGAACTCTATTTCTCTGATTTATATTATTTCCCTTAAATTTTAACTAATCAGTTTGATATACCATGATATTGAATTTTGAGGTTATCTGGCAATTTTCTCTTTCTCTTGGCGATCAATGTAATAACATTCTCATTGTTATTATAGTCGCAGACTTATCTGAGACTACATTACTTTGAATTTATAAATTCACTTCGTTGTTAAATTTTACGTATATACCTTAAATCTGTTAGTAAAAATCTCTTGTGGGCTTTCAATGTTAAATTTTGATATGTCAAATTTTAGTTAACCGTTACAATACATAATAATAATGCACAGGCGTGCTATGGCCTGGTACATATCGGTCCGACATAGCAACCTTATCGCGGTGAAAGCCGAGAAATGAACCCCGAAAAACGCATAATAATAATAATACTCTTCTTGATAGTAAAACCACTTATTTTATTAAAAAGTTTTTTAATTTTGACGTTTCGACTTTCGAAAATTCCTGGACTCAGACAGATAACACACACAGACATACATAAAATTTAATTTTTTGTACAAAAATTTAATTTTTAATTACTAGAATCGGCTTTCAAAAGGTACAATGTTTCGAATACTACTAAAACATCGCCCTGTATAATATGTCTTTAATGATTAATCGGTAACGTCATTTTATCAAATTCTCAGAATTTTGTTGTGAAAGAAGAAAAATACAGTTTGATCTTTTTAAAATTAATGAAAAGAAAATAGAATCGTCATTTTATCAAATTCTCGGAGTTTTGTTGTGAAAGAAGAAAAATACAGTTTGATCTTTTTAAAATTAATGAAAAGAAAATAGAACACTAAAAATAACGATATAATGAAAATCAGAGGGAAAATTGTTGACATTTTTATAACATATTTTCGAAATAAAATCCACCTGCTTTTATACAACTTCCTTGTGGGAACATTAAATGTCTAATTGACTTCCTTTCTAATAATGTTACAAGAATCAATAATTTTGTCAATTAGTTCTGCTCCTCGGGTCGTGTATTTTCTAGATAAACCATTTCTTTCAATCGACCTCAAATGGAATAGTCGACAGAGTTGAAGTCAGGGGAACAGCAACTAAGAAATGTGGTGATGCTTCTTCGTGCATAAAGTACATACCTCGGTCACATCTAGGTACCTGTCACCGATGCATTTTTTTTTCATATTTTTAAAATTATGCGGTTTGGGAGAAAATTTAAAAAATCCAAAATTCCCAGCTTTTCCACTCTTAGAATGTGGAAAGGGAGTTCGCGAATTACGGGTCATATGTACCTTATTAAAATTCGCGAGCATGTTAACCCGAAGTTCCTTTTCCATTTTTAATTTTAATAAAGTCGTGATTTATACAATTTTTGGATGTATATTTATTTATAGTATAATCAGTTGTTGCTGTATTGTGAGAGAAGATAAATATTATATCTGAACGCTGTACTCAAATATCCTATGGGTTGGGGTTGGTATCAAGTAGGATGTTAAACTATCTAGCCAAATTCAACATATTTACTGAGAGCTTCAGAAATGGCCGATCAACCCAAAAACCTGCCTATAAGTTTACTGAATTCATCTACAAATCTTTGGACGAGAGGCGGCATGTTGCTGGATTATGTTTTGATCTCTCACGGTCATTCGATCGTCTTAATTTTAAGTTAATTGAAAATAAATTATATAACGTCGGTTTTAGAGGCATATTTTTAGATTGGCTTCGAAAGATTCATCTCTGATCGATCTATGATGGTTAGGGTCAAGAATTGTAGAGCTGACAGTTATCCGATAGATTTAGGTGTACCTCAGGGTTCCGTTTTAGGACCTCTTTTGTTTTTACTTTTTATCAACGATTTGCCTCAGCATATTGTTGCTACTATGTTGACCTGATACATCAATATGTGTCTCAACTAGATCGATTGATGAGTTGATCGAATTATACGATTCTTTAATCCTACAATTTATTGATTGGTGTCACATTAATGGGCTGATGGTTAATGTTAATAAAACAGAATGTATTTATTTTAGTAACCATCCAAGTAATTACTCCTTAAATTTATCCTATAATGGCATGGTTTTAAAATCAACCAATACCGTAAAATTTTTAGGTCTATATATAGATAACAATTTAAAATGGGACCATCATATTAACAATTTAAGTAAATTAAATACCTCGTACTATGCTATTAATAAAATAAGAAATTCTTTACCATTACATGCGACTATGAGCTGTAAGAGTCTTGTTTACAGCCACTTAACTTACAATGTTATACTCTGGGGTAGTGCAACTGACAGCTCAAGAATATTTATTTCTTTAGGTGCTCTCTCAACCGGCAGTGCCCTGTTAGGATACCCGTTAGTATTCTGAGCTTGTTTTTACTTTTGCTGATGCAGTCGTCTGATCTCTTCTGGTTATAGTTTCCCAGTAGTGTCTTGGCCTGCCTCATTCCTTGTAGTCCTATCCAGTATTGGGATCTTTTGTTATTTACTTCTTCTTCAAGTTCATCAGGTATTGTGCTGGTGCTTATTCTGCAGAAGGGTTCAGGTCCCAGAAATGGTGTTTTAGCGCCTTTTTTGCGAGTACTTCTGCTATTTCATAGGAGGGTAACAGTGTTGTTCTTTCAGATTCCCTAGACACTCCCAAACCATCTTAAGATTAATATTAATATTTCCTATAATAATATTTAAATCCATTTTTTGTCTTTCTTAGAAAACAATCTAAAACTAGCATTCTCTATTAAAAATAAATGTAACTGTAATCTCAAAAATCTCCAAATCAATAGGCATTGAAATTTTAGATCAGTTCATTTTGAAAATGTATTTCGTTAAATGTTAGTGTTACGCAACTAAAATACGTAATCGTGTTACCTACTTTTGATTTTTGGACTTGGCAATTAAAAATGGCATATATCACGTTTGTTCAGTTAGATATTGTTGTAAATGAATTATCGATTGCGATAATAACCTTAAACATTTTTTAATTAAACAAAATCTACATACCTGTATTCCTTTTCGATTTCCATCCTGCTACACTGGAATGTAACCCCCCGTAGATTTCAATCAAACTAACAAACATTTGCCTTCTGCTTTAAAAAACATTTAACTCATGGTCTAGTCTATAATGCACTGGAAAACAATCCGTTTCTATAGAATTATCGATTTCCACGTTCCACCTGATAGTACACTATGGAAAACCTTACTTTTGACTGAGGTGGGAGTTCATGGATCGATCTTGAAACGCCTTTATTACATCGAATTGTTGCTGGTCTGGAAAAGTAAATGTTTTCAATTCGAAGCACTGGGAAAATGGAAGGAAAAACAGCCGTGAAATGAAGACTATTTCCACAAGGACTTTCCACGGCTCATGCGCTCACTCGGCCAGGCATATTTTTAATACAAATGTTGGGATGTATAACAGATCGCTTGGTTCGTCGGAGAACAATAACGAGGACATTATTATATCAAATAGCTTTTATATCTTAATGTCTGTTGACACTTACTAACTAATAACGATATTAGATAGAAAGCACATTTTATTTTGATAGGAATATCCACGTTAAACGTGAGTTCAAATAAATTACATTATGATATGCATATTATCTGATATGGACAATTAAAGAAATGTATTATCAAAATAATTCACCACGACAAAAAAATTTTATGTGTCGCTGGTATGGAGTAAATAAATATGGGGTTTCTTGAGATACTTTAGCTCTTATTTCTTAAATTGGAATATTCGTCTTAGTGCTTCATTCTAAATATGCTGTTTAATTTTTTTAAGCCAAACCTCCAAAATTTTATAACATTTAGTTTACATTATTCTTTACTTTTTAGTGCCATGTTTTAAAATATATTTGAATCTTATTAATTATGCGTATTAATACGTTTATTCTTAAAAGTTCACCGGAGGTCAATTTCATAGTTAATTTTTCGCTTGTTACCGTAGGGTAATGTCCTATTTCCAATTGAATTTTGCGAATCACATTAAGAGGGGCATCGCGACAGGTATGCCAAACTACAAACACCAAAAATCCCCATCTTTATCTTTATCTTTTATCACTGTCTTTCTGCAATAATGAAGAGAGATAGATATCTTAAGACTTCAGTGAATCTCCTGTATGCTAGGTGGCGCTGCTAGTATTAAAATATAATATATTATTTGGGATATCTAAGGAATCTGAGAGAATAAATTTTCTTTATTGTCATGATTAGTCTTGTCGCAGAGAGCGCTAATAATCCATTTGTCATGAGTTCGATACCGGCTTCAGCCACGACAGAAATTTTATTTTTTGTTTTTAGGAAATTTCATTTTTTTTGTTTACTATTTATTTTCTAGCATCAAAATAGAGTTTATATTTTATTAATGTAATTAATTTTCAATTATTTTCGTATAAATCCGTTTATTTTAATATGAATAGCGCTGCCACGCGCCTAATCTCACTAAATACATCAGATAGGAATGGAGCTCGGAAAATAATATTTCTAACATAAAAAAAATATTTAAACATCAATGGATTCATACGAAAATTGAGAATTATATAAATGTATAATCTTTAAGGTGAAGCAAGAATTTTTTTAAAAAATGAATTAATAAATAATTGGCGGCCCCAAACGCAAAATGTTTTTATCAATATCTATTTGTTTAAACAATTGCAGAATACATGAGTTATCGACACAAAAAACTGCGTTCTATGAACAAAATGCAACATTGTAACCACAATAAATTATCTGCAAGTCCTTTTATAAAAAAAATTGTTAATGTTGGAGCATTAATTTGTATATAACAATTGAACGGTTACAGATAAAAAATCACTGCAAGTCTTAAACCATGGGTTATGATAAATTGTTCATGTTTCATCCCTTGAAATTTTTTTTGTCCGTGTCACTGTTTTCGTTAAAAAGTCCAAAAAAAAGGGTTGAAAACAACGAAGACGGCTATTTATAAATTTTTTAATGTCACCATTGTATTCAGTGTGATTTTTCCTATAAGAATAATATACAAAAATAAACCTACTTTAAAATTTTACCCAAAAAACCAGTGACACGTATTTAGTATCCATACTAAACTTTATACTTTATTTATTTACCGCAGCATCAGAACGAGCATTTCGAAACAGTGTCGAAAATACCTACATAGATATTTCTTTATTATCAATATACGATATGAATTTATATGAAAAGCGTAAAATATTATAAAATCATTTTTGTAAGAAAATAAATTGAATAATTAATAATTATTTCTTTATTTAAAAGTACCTAATTACAGTTATTCACTAAAACAAAAACAAAACAATACACTATGAAAAAACTGCATTGCTTTTTAGCAATGGACAAAAGACATAATAGCAAATAAAATGTGTAACAAACCTACATCAAGAGTCCCATGGACGGGTTAATATGTGAGACATACTGTAAATATTAATTTCTGCAAATGTCTGTGATTCCCAACTATGCAGACACTATTTTGAATGCACGAATAAAAATCACAAACTGTTATAGTTGAATTGCACATTTTCTATATTACTAATCACTAAATTTTTCACACTGGCAACTTCCTTCGAATATGCATATAAAATGAAGATTTTTTGAACAGCCTCTCGAGAATGGAATTTTTGTTCGTGGAAATATTTTTACCCGTTATAGCTTACACCTTGGAATAGGACATCTCCATTTTTCAACAAATTTTAAAGAATAATAAACATATTAATCATTTAGTGGAAGGTGTGCTTTTGACAATTTGTGATCACCAATTTAAAAGTGAAACATGTCCTACATGAGGTATACGGCATTAATTGAAATACTTTAAACTGAAGAACTGGTTTTAGTTAATACCAATTTACTCATTAAAAAAAAATGCAAAACACGAATAAATTAGCCAACATAACCTAAAATGTCAGTTCTAAACATCTAAACTTTCTTTCTTCCTAACTTCGTATTCGTATAACTGGTTGCATACATCGTTCAAAATAAAACCAAAAATCGCCACTGTCTCAAAGTGTCAGGCGGAAAACGCCTGAACTATGGAAAGAGAAAATCTTACTGGGATATAGGCAACTTACATAAATTTTTTTTTTCTGGAGAGTTAATCTCAAAAATTATAAAGTTTTGCGAATTGGTATTCTCGGAAATTAATTCTGTATCCTTCATTTAGGACATCTCCTTTTCACGTTAAAATTGGTGATCACAAATTGTCAAAACTGTTAAAAACACACCTTCACTAAATGGCTGATATCTTTTTTATTAATCCTTAAAATTGACTCAAAAAAGGAGATGTCCTATTCCAAGGTATAAGCTATAACGGGTATAAATATTTCCACAAACAAAAATTCCGTTCTCGAGATTAACTCTCCAAAAAATCGTCAAATTTTTATGCATATTCAGTATTGCCAACTGAAAACGAGGTCGGCAGTGGCAAGGCCCCTCTTAATATAAATGCGAGTCTAGTTCAGGCAACATTAATTGGTGAGTCAAACATTTTTCATCATAAGTCACCGGGGTTAGATTTAATTTTATTACCTAAATAAGCACGAAGTATAGTTGTTTATTTAATATAGACACTCCTTGTTTTTCTTTAAAGAAACCTTGATTGATGCTGTGATCTCAAACTTTAATTTCTGTTAATTGGTAAGATCTGTCCTGGCAATTAAAAAGTTTCTGTAGGTTTAGCATCAAGATAAACTACTAGTAAATGAATAACCTTGACCTTTAGCACAACGGTTAATCGCTGATATTTATCGTTTTTAAAAGAGCGGAAATAGTTATTTATGCAGCAAGTGCGTTATATAGATCCTAGATTATATTTTTCACGAAAAATTGATTTTATTTTAATGAAAAACCGATTTTTTTTGATATTTTGAGGTTTGCTGTCAGTGTTTCATTATATTTCGTGAACGTCATTGCTGCTTTGTGTTATACAGGGTGATTCATTCGGAAATTCTTCTAAATAAACTTTATTTTATGGGTCTATCGTTCTTTCTAACCAAGGTACAGGGTGATTTATTAATTTTCCCCATTCTTTCAATTACTCATAACTTATGAACCACCCTATACTTTTTTGGAATAGAAAATGTATTTTTTTTTAAATTTTGTGCCACCTCATTAACGAAACATCTAGATTTGACTCAAGTTAATAAGTAAAAAAGTTGTATGTGGAAACACCAAATACATTTAATCTTACTTATTTTTTTGTGCTCTTTCCAAATTTGTAAATAAAGTTTAAAAATATTGACATACAGGATGTTGTTTCGACTCGAAACCTACTTATTAATTTTTTAAGACCGAACCTGTAATAAGACTTTTTTTATTATGTTAATCGACGCCACTGTGGACATAGAACATATGAACCAAATATTATAAAAATGTATAGGGTGATTCATAAGTTATGATTAATTGAAAAAATGAGGAAAATTAATAAATCACCCTGTATCTTGGTTATAAAAAACAATAGACCCATAATATATAGGTTATTTAGAAGCACCTCGGTGTCCTCCATCTACCCTTACTCTATGAGCATTTCCGAATGAATCACCCTGTATATACGTCTTATAAAAGTGGTGGAAATAAATATCGATTTTCCAAAAAATATCAAAGAAAATATGCAACCAAAAATGTATTGCCGGAGATCCTCCTCATAGAATTAGCGGCCGTTATGGCCAAAACATCCGCTCATTATGCCCTAGAGCATTATGAGTATATTTATAGCAACCGTATCCAAGGTAAAATAAACAAATAATATACAAGTGAAAAATAAAATGTATTAGTTATTTTGGTCATACCTTGCTCACTATAAGTGATTTTTCTTCTAATTAAAATAAGTAATGATATTGTAAAACTTCGCTAGAAAATACTGAAAAGATGAAGTAATTAAAATGGATAAATACATATCTTGTTCATGACGTGTAATTATGTAATTATAATTCTTGTTCATGTTTACAGAATGTCTGAGCACTTTAACAGTCCTCGTTCAAAACTGTTATTTATTATTTTACCAACATAGTATTGTATAAATAGATTATTACACATAGGCAAAAACTTTTTGTTCCTTTGTATGTTTGTATTTTGATTCTGCGTTATAACCTATTTGACACGTTTTCAATGCAAAATCAGTGACATTGATGGGTATTTTGGACTTAAGGAATTTCTCACTGGTTGAATCATTGCTTTCTTATGGTAGTATTTTAGGATGGGGAGAAGTAAATGACTGTTTTTTAAATAATGTTCATAATTTGTAGAAATGGCTCTAAAGAATCATCTTCCAAAAAAATATTTTATATATTAATTATACAAATGATTGCATAGTCTCCTTAGTCTTTAAGAATAAATACGAAATATTTCATTTGCTTACAATATAAGTTCCAATTGCTGAATCTAAATGATGATTTATCATTGCAGTAGTAGAAAAAAATAGTAATGATACTGCGGTTGACGATTGATTTACCAAGAAAACCACAACAATGTATAAATTTTCGTTCTTATCTCAATTGTTTGGTTTATTGAAACAAACGGTTTGTTTAGATTCTAAAATATAAAAATAAGAGGACAGTCATTTATAGCAAGAAATACTGAAACAAAGATTAACATAATATCACTTATGAGGTGGATAAAAGCGAATTTCGTGTTCTCTTGATACATTGATAATAGTAAAACTTGCAGCAGATTCGTTAGTTGCCCTTGAAACTATTTAATATTAAATTTTATCAAATAATTTTTATTCGTTTATCAATTAATTTTGCAGATACACCCTTGACCTATTGCATCTTTTAATCTACTAAATACGTAACAAATGCATATGTTGTAAATTAAGGTACAATGATCGTAGTAGAAGCTTTAATACGTTAAAATTTTCATTTTTTTGAACGCAATAAAAAAATCAAATAAAATCATTTTTACACATCCATTCTAAACTAAGCCGTAAGTTGTGTCGATATAATTCGGTGACGGCTTAGGGATAAGCTTTGGACTGCGAGATTATTGTAAAGCCTACGGAGATTTAAGGTTCAGATTCAGAATCCTTACTTCATCCAGTAAAAAAAAGTTACAGTAACTAGGAGATTGGAGAAGTAAAAGTACTTAAATAACAAAGAATACAAATTAGAACTAACGATACAAATATTACAACAAATAAACAATGGGTTACAAATGATTTTTTATTCTTAAAATTGTTGCAAGAGTTTTGTTTGTTACAGACAAAAAAAAATTTTTGTGGGGCTGTGTAATCTAATCAGTTTTCTCAAAAAATAGCCATTTAAAATAAAAAAAGAACGGAGTTGCATTAGATAATGAAAGCAGCTTCAAAATGGTGTGTCACTTAACACCCCTTGCCATTCCATTTAAGATTTTTCAAGGGGTGGTTCTGGGCGCTAGAGAGATGAAAAAAGAAGTTTGAAACTACGATAAAAATTAAGCCCCCTCTAGGTTAAAATTGACAGATTTTGGCATTTTTTCAAAATTTGAACAAAACTCGAAATATTTGGGTGCAAATTTTAGTTGGTACACCCTGTATACTCTTTCATTTTTGTAGTATATTGATGCACTATAGTGCAGGCGAGATAAATAATTTAATTGCAAAAACGTAAAATAATTTTCTGCAGGGTTTTTATGAATGGAAGTAGTAAAGGGACAATAAACGTAAAAAAACCGTCCAAGAAGAGGGGCGTTGAAAGGGTTAATTTGAGAGGGGTGAAAATGGGTGCAAAATGGTATTTTGCGATTTTCCGCGAAACTTGACGTCTTATCAAAAAATATCCATTGGCAAAGTGGTAGATCTAGAAAAAATATACAACTTCTATATGAGTCATTTTTACCATAACCTCAAAATTCCCTCGAAAAAAATTTTTTTTAGTTTTTTATTTTTAATTTCCGCAATAATAATTTAATGTAATAAAATTTTGTGGAAGTATACCTTTTTAGGGCCCAGATAAACAAAAAATTTTTCAGATTAAAAAATCTAACTTTTGAAAGGTCACCTTTTAACATAACCTCAAAAATGTCGAGAAAAATTCGAAAAATCGTATTTTTCTTTTATTTCCGAGAAAATAATGTACTTTTGATCAAAATTAAAAAAAGTATGTCTTTCTGTATCAAAATTCTAAAGTGAAAAATCACCTTGCAGATTAAACGAATAGAAACTATATTGATGTTGAATAATGAAGTTTCATAGAAATAAGAAAAAAATTATTGGTCCATTTTTTATCATAGAACAGTCACGAGTACTTTTTGGTTTTAAACAGGATTACTTGCTGGATAAAGATTTTTAAAATAAAATTATTTTAAACTCAGAATTTTGATTTCAAAATCATTCTAGGTATATGTATTTTCCAATGAATATTTACAGATTTACCAGAAATCTAGAAAAGTTAATAATATTACGCCAATTTTGGTCTTTTTCGCATATTTTCTTGGTCTTCTTCGTCGTCCGATTCTTGATTACAGTGCCTTTCATCTTCATCTTCTTGAAAAGTTTCTTCAAGATCACTGGATTCCTCAGTTGCATCTTCATTTTCGGAGTTCAAGTTAAGACTCGGCCGCTCGATTTCGGTGTCCTGCAATTCGCTCAAATCTTGCACAATTTTCTTCACATTCAGTGAATAAATCTGTACCATGCAGTCCGTGCTTCCGACATCCGCATCTATTACTTTCACAACCGGATTCGCAGTTACAAGAAATCGTTAAATAAATCAGATTGTGAAGGCTTTCACGGCCGGTCAAATTAAAATCTAAAGTGTTTTCCGGGCTTTGAAGCCGTGGTCCAATGGAATTTCTTCCTGACGTTTCGTCTACAGCTGCGGTAAACATCATCAAAGGCGAAGAGGCAGTGGGCGAAGTGATCTCCCGTGCTTCCCGACGTTGACTGATTCGACAGTGGTTCGCTCGGTCGTATTTATACCCCCGCCGTTGCGCTGCAGTAGGGGGGCTGGGGTGGGGATGGTGGTGGTGGCGCGAGGTTTCGGCGTACTTGATGTATGTCGAAGAACTCGCTTCCAGTCTGGGTTTAGGAACGTAATTTCTTCCTTTCGGTTAAAATTGTTGTCGTGCTTAAATATCTCAATGGCTTCCCTGGTTAGTCTCGGATAGTAACGCTGCGTTTGATGTAAAATCTCCACCTCGTTAAAAAGAATATTGTGACCTTCAGAAAGAGCGCGCTCTGCTACGGCTGACTTTTGTGTTTGTCCCAGCCTGCAACTCCTTTTGTGTTCCGTAATTCTCGTGTTGACACTGCGCTTTGTGGTGCCAATGTACACCGACCCACAGCTACATGGAACTCCATAAACTCCGGGCGCTGATAGGGGATCTCTGCGGTCTTTGGCCGATCTTAAGCTCTGTTGTATTGTATTAGTGGGTTTAAACACAGTCTTGACCTTGTGTTTTTCCAGTAGCCTGCCGATCCTATCCGTGACTTTATGGATATATGGTAGACTGGTCCAACCGCGCTTTTCCTCATCATCTCCCGTTGTTTCTTCTTGGTGCTCTACATTCCTTGGACGGACGGCCCTATGGAACTCGTGTCTGCTGTATCCATTCCAACCAAAGGCTCTTTCTAGATGTTTCATTTCCCGTTCCAATTCTGCCGGCTCCCATATTCTTTTGGCTCTCACAGACAGAGTTTTCATGACTCCCCTTTTTTGTCTGGGATGATGGTTTGATCCGTTGTTGAGGTATCGGTCAGTGTATGTTGGTTTTCTATACACGGTATGCGCAAGCTTTCCATTCGGCCTCCTTGATACCAAAACATCCAAAAACGGTAGGCGTCCTTCCTTTTCACTTTCATTTCACTTTCACTTCGCCCACTGCCTCATCGCCTTTGATAATGTCTACCGCAGCTGTAGACGAAACGTCAGGAAGAAATTCCATTGGACCACAGCTTCAAAGCCCGGAAAACACTTTAGACGTTAAATAAATCTTCAGGAATAACTCAAGCGTCTGTAAAGCAAGGCATAAGTATTTTTGAATTATTTGCCAACACTTCTCTCCAGCACCACTTTGTTGCTGTCATTTTGTTTCCAAGCCACGTTTGAATTTGGGAATTTGCTCTATAAGAGTATTGTATAGCTGTCCCAAGTGTTCGTGGGAATTTCTCTAAATGCAACTATGGACCGACAATATTCATATTTAAAACAATTATACGTATATATATTGCATCGCTGACATTGCCTGCACCTGGATTAAGAAAGTAAATTGTTGTATGAATCGAACTCAACTGATGCAATAATACCAAAAGATCAATATCTTGGCCAACAACGACTACTGTTTTCCTGTTGCTGCATTGATAAAGTACATTTTGCCCCCCTTTTAACCTCACTCAAATTAACCCTTTAGCACCACTCTTGTTGGACGACATTTTTTTACGTTTAATGTAAGCCCCTTTATCACTTCAATCATAAAAACCCTGCAGAAAATTATTGTTGACTCTAAATTTGCTTGGTCTACTAATGAATTTAACAAATTATTCACTTTATTTTGATGAATATTTGTTACCAATTCTACTAGTTCTGGTGGTAGTTGGTTTCGTGTTCTTTTCTCGGCAGCCCCCCGGATCCCTTTTGAATATCCCAAAAACTGGAAAATTTTTGCAATTTTTTCGTTTTTAAACAAGATAAAATTTGCTACAATTTGAAATCAGAATGAGTTCGGTAAACCTAATAGTTTTCAAAGTTTGGCAAGTTTTTCTTTTCATGAATCATATGCAATTATTATCTTTATATCTTCAATAACCTGTCTGATATGAGTGAAGTTAATGAACATTTATTCAATTTAAAATTTTGATGGGTGGTGAGGGAGGAGGGGAAGGACACAATTATAAAATTAATCAGTTGATTAAAAAATGCGTTTAAAAAAGCTGTTAAATATCCTGTAATTATTGACATATTCAAATTAACCACTCACACTTGGCATTTTATTACAACTGACATTATTTTTTTTTTAAATCTACTTGTGTTTAATATATATTTGTTACTATTTTTATATAGCAGTATATCTTTTACATTTTATTTTCTACGTTTTTATTAAATTAAATTTAAATAATGATCCTAAATATAATTCTGTCAACTAAATCACCTAATCGAATATAGTGACCTATTTTTATGCCAGAAAATATTTTCGTTTTATCGTTCTTGTTTTTTCTTTTAATAAATTCCGCCTCTTCATATTGACAAAGGTCTATTCTGTATCTTCAATCAGTTGAGCAATATCATCAAGGGCAGTGGATCAAGATCAACAAACAACGAAAATTAGAACAAAAAAAATGGATGTTTTGTAATAATTATGGTTATATATGCGTAAGTCTATCAGCTGTTCGAATACTTACCTTTTCTATAATTAAAACATATATATCGACAGGACCGTAGTTAGGTAACAATAAAGGTAACCATGATATTGCAAGGAAGTAAAAACAAGCCAGGGATAATAAAATTAAGGAATACAATAATGTTGACAAATCTGGATAGGGTGTTATAACATAGTTCGACAAAATATCTGCAAATTTAAAGTTGGGGTAGGCAGTATAATAGAGTTTGGAGACTTTCTGCAAAGCTTTGGATATGATTGGGATCTCAAAAAATAATTACTAAACTAAACATTTCTCCATTAGCTGAAGATAAGTCTATAAAAACCCAGTCGAAAACTGTATAAAAATCTAACGACGGTGGAATTTTTTAAACCATAAAAATACCAAAAAAGGACCATGGGCGTACCAAAACTACCTAAGGTTGTGAAATAAGTCACACTTGTTCCCAAGAACAAAGACATTAAATGTACTACACTGCACCAGCGTCTGGACTTCAACAACTACTCCTTGGGCTATATGCCCTCCCAGGTATTGAATTACGAAAGTCCAGACGTGGTTTGGCGCCCGACCAAGTCGGGGCTTTAAACCAAAAACTTTGATTTTACTATAAAAGGAGCTTGCCATTCTTATACCGGTTTCGGCTTTATTGTGCCTCGTCAGTAAGAAGTAGACTAGCTCGAATTTCTATCTCTAAAGAAATTCTGAAGATCGCTTTGAACCCACCAACTCTTAGTACAAACGGTTAAGTCGAGAAAGAGGAGGTGAGTGCATTCACTTTTATAATAAAAATCAAAGCTTGCAAAACTATAGAAAACTCTAACGACGGTGGAATTTTTTGAACCATAAAAATACTAAAAAAGGACCCTGGGCGTACCAAAACTACCTAAGGTTGTGAAATAAATCACACTTGTTCCCAAGAACAAAGACATTAAATGTCCTACACTGCACCAAACCACGTCTGGACTTTCGTAATATCTATACGAATTAATTATGTCTACTTGGAGTAAAGACTTTTTAATTGAGTTTATTGATTTATTGAGACAAGAAGAATGTTTATGGAAGGTTGTATTAAAAGATTATCACAATAAATTAAAAAAGGGCCTTTTCATCAAATCGTCAGTTCATTTTTTGGCATGATGTCACGCCTTTTCTACCCCATACACGTCAATTTGATGTGTTCAAACCAAACTGACACATCAAACTGACCGTGTATGACCCCTTTTAATTTGTATATCAAACCCCGCAATCAGTGTATGCACCACTCCTACAGTTTTCTCAAAACCATCTCATTATGCATCAATCTACTAAAGATTCCTGTGTCATTAAATAATTCCGTGCGTGATAAGCTGGTCAGTGTTTAAAAGTGTATGAGCAAGAAAACTTCTCAGTTTCGTTAAATGTGAACAGCGCTAAGCATCTATCTTGAACATGCTCACCGACAAAAAGTTGTCATCCGATTATAATTCTTTCGGGGTTCAAAGGAAAAATCCTTTGAACTTCTTTTGTACTTATGGCGTTTCGTTCCTCTACGTTTTTGTACTAGCTTTGTTTGTTTTCAATTACATCACGATGACACGAGTCAGAGTTTTAGAAAATGAAGTAGAAGTTTTAAAACAAACCCTCTCTAGTGTAAGATTGTTTGACGATAATCTTATTAAAGAAATAATTGGATTCGAGGATGAAGAGGTAAGATAGAATTTTTATAATATTTGGATGTCTAATTTAATAAAGATTTCAAAATAATTAAGTTTTAAGAGTAACGTTTTTTTGAGTAAAATTTACCACAGCCCTTGTCCAATTGCTAAATTCGTTCCAAATAAACGATTGTGACTAACCAAATAATTGATATTTAATTTTTAAGATTTTTATAAATGAATAATTTCCGGTAGTTTTTAAACCAAGAAAAAAATTGTTTAAATGTAACAATTTTACTGTTAAATATTTATATTTATAGGAAAAAGTATGTTTAATATATAGTGTATACTTTTAGAGATTTCTAGGTCACTCTTAGCAAAAAAAACTGAATTAAAACAAAGAGTTTCGTTGAACTTTTAAACATAGATATTAGCTAAATATCAGCTGGGAATTCAACGCGTTGTTTATTAATTCTTTACATTTAAAAATAAACTGTAAAAATAAGTCATTTCTGGAATAGTGGAGTATACAAACAGTTAATGGGACATCCGATGGCTAATTTTTATTTCTTCAGAAAAAGCAATTTTTTTAAATTGGTTCTTTTAAATGCAAAAAATATATTGACTAAGGGCCAACAATATATATTTATAAATTTATATATATATACACCCTGTAAGTATGAATTTAAATTTTATTGCATTCCCATTTAGATATTCACTTTTTTTGTTAAAATTAAAGTACGTACGTATACATTTCCGCTTATTCTAAAGATTAATAATCGTTATTTGTTGATAAGGCAGCAATGCAGTCGACGAATCTTCTGGGTACAATTAGATCATAATTTTATTACAGTGGCATCCATTTGAAATGGTATTAATCACATTATATTTTACTGTAAAAAGTTTATTGTCCGTAGATATCGTACTATTATCAGAAACTTTGTTGACAAAATATAAATCTAATAATAAAGCTTCCTCATGCCGCAAAATTTAAATACCTAAAAAAAATTTTAAATTTAGGTATATTTAATCATTACTTTTGTTAAATTGTTTTGTATGTGTTTTTAAATTAAATGTATTGCCTGTTCTAATGTTTTATCTGATATTTCACAAATTTGGATTTCTATCTTACAAAAAGTATAGAAACGGATACAAAAGGATACCCCCTATACAGGGTGAGTCACGGTAGACGCGACGGTCCATTGTGGCTAAACAGTTAATATTTTAAAATTATTTTAAAATATACAGGTTGTCCCAAAAAAGTGTCGTGTATCAAAGTTATATTATTTCTTATGTAAGACCCTATATTTTATTGCACTTATAGATTATACGTTAAAAATAAGATAAACTTTCTTAAGTTTTCCCTATACCTAAGCTTTTTACTTTTTGAGATATTTTCATATTTCTAAAAATGAAAACAGTTACAAGAAAACGAATAACTTGAAAACCTATGGAATCAGCCAAATTCAATTTTAACTGAAAAAAATTAGACTAATAATTGAAAACAATAATGTATTTAGAGTTGTTTAAAATTATACAGGGCGTCCAAAATGGGGCCATTCTCTAATGACATATTCAAACGACAATATCGTTCTTCATTTCGGAAGCTCATAGAGGTTTGTATTTCAATTTCTTTTTTTTTCTTCACTGGATTAAAACCACTTATTTGTTCAAAAAGTATTTAATTGACGTTTCGGCTTTCTATATCGAAAGCCGTTATCAAAATGACATAACAAAATAAATAAATTTACTATAGAAACAGAACACTTGATAATCTTGCAAAAATATGACATCAACATAATACATTTAGGATAAGATTTTGAGATTGAAGATGTCAAAATCTGTTACAAAATTAAAAAGCTTAGGTATAGGGAATATTTAAGAAAGTTATTTTTAACGTATAAATGCAACAAAATATACCGTCGCGTCTACCGTGACTCATCCTGTATATTATTACGATTTTCTTTTGGGATTTTCTTCTATTATTTTTATCTCAATTTTCAAAATCTTTGTCTTTGTTGTTACCATATTTCGCGAAATTATCCAGTGATCTGTTTCTATAGTAAATTATTATTATTGTTTATGTAATTGTTAACATGCGAGAATTAAAAACAATCACAAACTTAAAAAAAAATCGTCAAATTATTTTTTACTGCACTTTGGCTAATACCCAACAAAACGGAGGTTTCTGCAACATAAACAGCAACAGTTACAGTATGTACGATTTTCTTTGTTTTTATTCAAACAAATTGAATTGTAAATATTTTAGATTTGTTTTCTAATTTATTTTATATCGTTTAATTCATTTTAATTATTTTATTAATGTGGTTAATATTTAATACAAATACTGAATACAAAATTGACAGATCTCCAAATGTACTGTAAAACAAAGATGTTTGATTGTTGGGGAAAAAGATAATGAACAAAACAATATAAATCATTTCTAAATGGGCGGTTATAATATTTACGGATATTTCATAATTGAAAAATTTAATGCAACACTGATAAACAAAATATCAACAACGCTATTTATATTTTGAGTTGTACGGAACACGTTATCAACTTCTGACATGATAATTTTGAACTACTTTGAGATAATGCAATAATTGGGTTCGGCAAAGTCAAAATAGCAACAAATTTTATCGCACTTTATTTTTGGATTATAAGTATAAGAAAAGTAACTAGTAACTTTCAATAATAATATATTATTTTTTCTACCATCGTGCAAAAAGTTACTCAAGTCACTCTCAACTGTGCCAAAAGTTTTACTTTTTTAAATATTATTCAAAACATTATTGTTTGATATTAAAAAGAAACATTTTTTACTGTAGTTTTGATTAATCCAAACCTTGTTACTAACGAAAGCATATTCATAGTTAACTATGGATGTCGTCTTACAGGGCCGGATCAAAAGGTGTGGAGGCCCTGGGGCAACAAAAGAGTGGAGGCCCCTAATTATTTTTCGAACAAGTTAAACAATTTTTTTCTTTCAAATGTTTCAATAATTTATTACGGAACAAATTAACAGAATATAACAATATACAAAATACAAGAAATAAATCTAATAAAAAAGGTTAAAATTCAGTTATTTCTCCTCTATTTTAAAATACTATTCAATAAAATTTGAAATAAAAACAGATTTAATTCGATCGTAGAAAAAATGTTGTGTGGTACACGTGCAAAAAGCATATTTGTTGCACGATGCATGAAGTTTGCTTTTGCACTAGTTACACAAATAACTATTATCTATCAATCAACTTCGCTTTCTTCTTTTTCTTCCCTAATTTTTAGGAATGATAACAAGACGTTCGTAGTAGTAATTTTTTTAGGAAATCGATGCCTACGATTCTGACCAAGATCCTAGGATAGTTGTTTCAGATGGCAATATTAACGAATATTCCGATTATGATAACTACGACGAAAAGAATAATGAAAACGATACGAATCGAGAGGAAGACAGTTACACTAAACTGTTATTAAAACTTAGCAAAGTAGTTGATGGTCAATTTGATTCGAAAGCTCAATCAGCAGCTTCTTCAATCAAAGATGAAAACCAATCCGCCAGACAGAAAAGAAACATTGTTGCAGCTACAGATGATGGTATCATCATCAATTCTGAATCTTATGCTGAAAAAAAAGCAAAAAATATTAGTACTAGGTACAATTTACGGGGCGGTTCAGTCACACCACGTCACGAAAGACAGTCATCTGAAGGGTGAGAATAACGTTTTCTTATTTTATTTTTTATTTTACAGTGTGTCGCATTTAAAATGTAAATTTGCTATTTTTTTAAAAGTACAGGTTTGAGTTTTTGCACAGTAACACACATTCACATTTTTTGAGGTACTTAAACTAAATGTGACTTTGGTGCAATTTTAATATTAAAAATGAAATGGAACAACAATTTTATTAGAATATAAATAACAAAATTACAACGGTTGTTCAAAATATTGTCTGCTTGAATTCTACCTATTGAATATTCTTTAGATTTCGCAGTGGATTTCACTATATCTCGTTTCATATATGGGATTTCATATATCTTGTTAAAAAAGGCGATAGGGTTTAGATCTGTCGATCTTGGAGACAAAGTTTGGGGTTCGCCTTGACCAATTCAGTTTTCCATAAAAACAAATCGAAGATATCGAGTACCGTCCCAAATTTTTTAATCCTAGAAGTATTAACAAGTATTTATTTATTTTTAAGAAAAATAAATTATTAGAAAAAATTTTTTGTTTACTTTTGTATGCCTAAAAAATTTATTTTACTTACGAATCTTAAAATAGTTACCTACTACTTTGCCAGTACAAATATGGAAAATGTTTTACCAAAATATATATCCACCACGAATCAATCAGGATTACTATTTACAGGACGCATCTCACCCTTATCTTGACGTTTTTTCTGAAAAGGAAGTTTACCAGTCCTATTGCTTTCAAAAAGTTCAGGCTGTCGGTAGGCTTCAGGTTAGGTAGATCTTGCTCTACTATTTGATATTCTCCGAGGTATCGTACCCTTGGAATTTGCAGGGTAATGCGTTCTGAGAGAATGTGGATAGAGGTTTCCTCCTCTTCCTCGCAGAATCTGCATTCTTCTTTGTCTACTAATCCGAGTTTCTTTAGGTGACTTCTCAGCCGTCAGTGCCCTGTTAGGATACCCGTTAGTATTCTGAGCTTATTTTTAGTTTTACTGATCAGATCTCTTCTGGTTATAGTTTCCCAGTAGTGTCTTGGTCTGGCTCATTCCTTGTAGTCCTATCCAGTATTGGGATCTTTTGTTATTTCCTTCTTTTCCAAGTTCATCAAGTATTGTACTGGTGCTTATTCCGCAGAAGGGTTCAGGTCCCAGAAATGGTGTTTCAGCTCATTTTTTTGCGAATACGTCTGCTATTTCATTACCCTCCACTCCAGTGTGTCCCGGAACCCATTGGAGGGTAACAGTGTTGTTCTTACCTAGTTCGTTTAAATTCTCTTGGCACTCCCAAACCATCTTGTAGTTAATTACGTGAGAGTTCAAGGCATTAATGGCTGCTTGGCTGTCTGACATGATGATGATCTCTTGTCTGCGAAAATTTCTTTCTATGTTGAACTGGACACATTTTCCGAAGTCGTATATTTCAGCTTGGAAAATGAGCGGAAACCTGGGGCGCTACTCGACCATCTTAAAATTTGGACCAATGGACCAAAAAAATACCTTAAAAAACTAATTTAATAGTGTCTTAGACATATTATCTTCTACCATATGTGAAAATATCAACCCTAAACATATGGCCGAAAGTAATGTTTATTTATCCACAACCAGTCAGTAATATGTCATTTTCATAGCTTGCTAGAGGTTCTAAAGTAGTTTTATCTATTCTTATTAACGGAGTTTGAATTTAGACTAAATTTGATGACAGATAAAAATTGTAACAAATGTCAAATTTACCGATTTTAGATTCGTCTCGCGCTATGGCTTCGCACATCGGCTGGTCATTTTAGCGCTCGACTGTAATGACACACTTTCCACCTCGGTTTGTAATATACTATTATCGTCCCTTGGGCTACTTTAGTATATTGTGTCACAAGGGCAGAAAATGAGCTTTAGCAGCCTGAGGCAATTAGCTGCATGAGCGAGCGAAGCGTTTTCTGCATGTGTGACACACAACTGTTTTTCGCCTACCAAAAAAAAACAAAAAATAGGAAAATATAACAAAAATCTTTAATTTTATAAATACAGACAGAATTTAATGAGCAACTTAAGTAATAAAAATGTACCAATTTATTTATTATATATTATTTCCAGTTGTTAAACAATTCATAGGACTTTTCGTACCATTGCGCGTTGTCTTGTTAAGTAACAAATTTAGAGAAACATTACTACCTACCTTCTTCTTGCAAGTCTGGTGGAGTATTCGTAAATTCTTCATCACTGCCTGAATTAGGTACTATTCATTTTCACTAATTCACATAATCACAATGATTCAGAATCAGAACGTATTTTTATTTTAAAGTTTAATTCTCTTGATTCTACACTGACGTTTAATGAAAATGTATGTGAAATGTCAAAGTCAAAGGTACGTTGATAGTGAAAATCGTGTTCTTTTTGATTTTTGCGTCCCAAGGGCCGGAAATATTACTTTCGGTCTAATTTTTAGGGTTGATATGATTCATTTTCAGACATGATAGGCGAAAAAATTCATAACAAAACGATTTTTTAGTTTTTAAATATCTAGACACCTTTGATTGTCACTAGCATACTTTGATGTAACCACATAAATTGTCATTAAACGTCAGTGTAAATCAATGTCTGGAGAGAACAAAACTGTAAAATAAATAATACGTTCTGTAATTGTATAATTGTGAATTAGTGAAAATGATGAGTCATTTTCTGCCCTTGCTCACAATACTATTTAACCACTGAATAATGTCGGGGTTATTTCATGCAGTATAAATGTAAAAAATATCGTACGTCCATGTTTTTTATTAGATCTGCAGGCATAATGAGGGTTTATGTTGATTTATCTCGAATCGAGTATAGTGTATGTACCTCTCTTTATTAGTCACCATCTATACAACAATTTCTAAAATATAATCACTTTACTGAAATGAAATTCAAACAAACCGTAGATATAATTTCTCGAAAATTATTTGGTCTTTTAAATCAGATTTCAAACACAAATACTTGCTAAAAATATTTTTTAAATTTTAACTTTTTAGGACTTCGTGGCCTGTTTATCCTTACAGCTACTCAACTGCAGCCTATTACAGACGTACTAAACCTACAAAACCTACAAAAGCTCCTAATGTGTACATTAGAAATTCAAGAGTCAAACATTTTGAAGATAAATCCAAGGCGTTTAGGCAGAAAGTGAAATTGTCAAACTTTAAGTCTTTGGACTCGTATATAGATTCAAATGTAAGTTGAATTTTTTAATATAAATTTATTTAACTTTGGTTCTGAATATTCTTTCATTTAAAGTCAAAAGTTTGGGAAAATAGAAAAGGATATACTTATTCTGTTTGTTTAAAACTATCAGAACTTTTTGGAAACAAATTAACGTAAAATCAGGTTTATTGCGCTTATAAACAAGTTTTGCGTTTCCCTTTCTGTCAGATTTTCCGTGGAAAGCATTTTATCTGTGAAATATTTCGAGTCCTTCATCCAATCAATTTTTTGACCTACTAAACTACAGTCGCGTCGCTTTTTAAATTGTGAGCGATATTAGATTTTGAGGAGAAAACGGCATATTATGTTTTGCTAATATTATTTTTTAGCATATTTTTAGAAAACCGAATAGAAACATAAAGTGTATTTTTAGATTTGGCACACTATAGTTTCACAAATATAAAAATCGAAAGTTCAAAGGTAGGCAAAATTTTACGAAAGACAAAATTAAAATTTACCTCCACTTTTTCACGTAGAAGTTATTATTAGACCTATCGATTCTTATCCCATCGTAAAACTGTTTTTTTTATTTAATTAAATGTTATTGAAGTACATATACAAATTTTTGTTCACTCTCCACTCTTAAGTTTATTTTTTTTAGTCTTAAATTTCCTAGCGGCATGCCCCGATTATAATCAATAAATGTATTGCATGCCTTCCTCGTTTATTCATTCAAGTTCAGTACCTCCCACGGGACTAAATACCGATATTTCTATGACATGAATACTCAAATATTTTACGTATACAGACTGTCCCATAAATATACGGAAAATACTCTGGATTGACTAGTATAGGTTAAAATAACACTAGATGTTCAAATATTTTTCGTACCCCTTCGGAGATATTCGACCTTAAAGGTAAAAGTCAAAGTAGGAGGAGGCCAAAGGTATGGACCTTAAACCATCTGATATCTAGCGATATATTTTCTTATAATTCGATAAGATGTTCTTACAGAAATTGTATTTGGGACACCCATTTACCTAACTTGTACCCAGTGTTCCACAGTAGTTTATTAGTTTTAATAACATAATTAAAATGGGTATTTTTATGAAAATAATACATTCAGACAATTTCTTTTGGGTTTTGATATTTTTTAATAACAATTTCAGACGAAAATATAATATAAGAAATTAAACTTTTTAGTAAAACAATCTGGAAAACTGGTTGATTCGTCCAGACTAACCTTCAAGTTTTGACTAAAATAAAACTGAACTTTACATGTGCTGATATTTACGAACGCTATTCTATTATTATTTTTTTAATATTAAATATATCAGCCAAGATTTTAATTTCACAATTACGTTTAGTAAATAAAAATACAATGCTTTGATTCATATGTCACTATGTCGTAATCATAATTTAATAATAATTACATATTTCTCTAGTATAAATTCAAACGATTTTTAAATCTTATACCAAGTTTGCTTAATAAATATCACTTTTGAGTAATCTATACTCATAACTAGTTACCATCTCATAATGAAGTATGATCAATTTCCTGCTTCTTGAAAGTACCCCGCAGTTTTTGATACGGAAATGGCTTTCGGTGGATTTCTCCCAAACTTCGGAAATTTATTCGTCATCCCATCCCGATCAAAAGTGTCCAAGTGCCCAAGTCAATCCTATGTACAGATTTCGAGCTAGCGCGAGTTTAACCTGATCAGAGTGAACTCGATATATGCGCATTTATCGACAAGTTAGGTGTTCACCGAAAGCCATATTCGTATCAAAAACTGCGGGGTACTTTCTTGCTTTAGAAATGATAACATCCTTATTATTTTATTTTTATTTATTTAGAAGAAATACACACAGGACCATAAGGACCTAATTACATGATTTCTCTTTCTAGACCAGTCATATCGTACAAATAAAAACGCTGAAATTATAATAATTGCGGTAAACTTGTTCTATTGTATACTGTATTTGAAAATCAAGAGAGAGTAAATTCCCAGAATAAAAAGTAATTCGGTATGCAAAACTATAGTACAGTACGTGCGGTAAAACTTCAATATTTGTAATGCATTCTAAATTGTTTTTGTTAATTTCAATACAAAATTTATTAAATTTCTTGGACTATCACATTATTTTATGATCTTTCATTGTTACTACAGTAGGCCTAAGAGGATTAACGTGCGTCATAGGCGTAACCAGAATAGAAAGGGATAATTGTTATTTAACGACCTCCGAATGGCAACAGCTTCTAATGACAGATATTTTGACTTAAATAGTTTCTAGAAATGCAGTTATTTGATTTTCGATAAACGTGACAAATAGTAGTGACTAAAAATGGAAGCAGTTTGTGAGTATACGCCAGTGAAAAAATTAAAACTAGACCATTTATCGCTCAATGAAAAGAGTGCTGTAGTGAATGTGTACCACTATTTTAAACATCAAAATCCCTCAAACACTATTGACAGTGTAGTTGAAACAACATCTAAGGCAATGGGATATGGAAAATCTACAATATATAGAGTTCTAAAGGAGGAAAAATCACCAAAGCCGAAACCAGGTAGACCAAAACTATTAAAAGTCAACGTGGACGAGTTTTTTAAAAATGCTATTCGTAAGCTTGTTCACTCATTTTTTATAAACAAGCAAATACCAACTTTAGATAAAGTTTTGCAAGCCATTACGAATGATGTTGATTTACCCACAATAAGCCGGGATAAACTATGGAAAGTGTTACATGAGTTAAACTTTAAATTTGAAAAAATGGGCAGACACTCAATGCTAATTGATTCTGAAGAAATTGTATGTTGGAGAAGACAGTACCTCAGAAGAATACAACAAGTTAAAGCTCAAAATAAAAACATTTATTATTTAGATGAAACATGGGTTAATGAAGGACATTGTGTAGGAAGAGTTTGGAAAGACAAAAATATAAAATCATCCCATCAAGCTTTTCTAGAAGGATATACTACTGGTTTTAAGGAACCTATAGGAAAAGGTAAAAGATTAATTATTTGTCATATAGGCAGTACAAACGGTTTTTTTGAGAATGGTTTACTCTTATTTGAATAAAAAAAAACCGTTGATTATCACGAAGAAATGAATGGAGACGTGTTTGAGGAATATTTTGAACAGATGATTCAATTCATACCAAAAGGATCGGTTATTGTAATGGACAATGCAAGTTACCACTCCAGATTACTTGAACCTTTACCAACCACTAAATGGAAAAAGGGTGAAATTGCAAAATGGTTATCTTCTAAAAATTTAGCCTTTGACAATACAATGCTGAGGGCAGAATTGTTAACTATTGCTAAAAAACATAAGCAAAATTATAAAAAATATAATATTGAGGAGAAATTGAAATCCTTCGTTTACCACCCTACCATTGTGAGCTGAATCCGATAGAATTGATAAAAATTGGCAAAAATGTATTAGACACGTTACAGAAATAGAAAAAAAAAAATGTGGGAGCTAGATAACATAATTGATATTACTATAGAGCCCATTGTAATTTCTCTAGAATCAGATGGTGAATCTTCTGACACAGAGTGCGAGGAACCATAACTTTAAAATTATTAATTTATGTACTTTAATTTTATTTTTAGATTTTTATTTTTTAAGATTTAATATTGTCGTATTTTTTGCATGTTGCTCGTCAAATTTTATCCTTGCGATTGGTTTTTTTTTTCTCATATACCTACTTAATTGTTTTTTTAGCTCCTCATATTAATTTATAAATAATTGTAATTATCTGTACATATTATATACATATTTTGTAAATAAACATATGCCTAAAACAAAATGCCTAAAATAATATTGACTTTTTCTTCATTTTACCCAAATTAAATTAGTACTTACGAATTATGTTTATCTATCTAAAATTGGTAATCTAGGTATAAATAACTAAAACAAATTAAATATTTCTATTTCCATATTAATTTAATTTTGAAAACGCACGTCTATGGTTTACTGCCTTTAACACTGATAACTGCAAAACATTTCTGGGAATTTACTCTCTCTTGATTTTCAAATACAGTATATATTGTTTTGGTCCACCTAGATAGTATTCATCCAGATTTGCAGCAGTCTAAAATTTTCACGCGTTGAGTAGTTGAAAAATCACCATTAAAAAGAATGTTTTACCTTTTTTTAGGAAGATACGACCACTTATGCGCCACCAATTACTATAGTTAGAAATAGTGGCTTTAGAAGGAGAAGCATTAAACATTTACCTTCTGTTCATTACAGTGGAGACACATCAAAATATGTGCTAGGAGTACATGATAATTTTTACGGTAATTTCAATATTATATTTGAATAATTTTTAGGTGATTCGATAAACTATGTTTTTTCTAATTTCATTTTTCGATATAAGCATTAAAAATATACGTAAATTTTTTAGAGGCACATTTGTTTTGCAAAAAATAAGTAGTAACGATTTTATAGCAATAGGAGATAACCATCTTTGTAAATTCACATGTGTTATTTTGTTCCATAGGAAATGATCAGTTACGGCATCTAAACGAAATGTTTGTCGACTGGAAAGCCACAGATTGGGTAGATACTTTAAAAATGCATTCACATTTCACATTGGATAATGGATATGTAACAGTCAAACAAACAGGATTGTACCTAGTTTACGCACAGGTAATTTTCAGTAGTAATACCCCTAGGGCCTTGATAATACCGAGATAATTTTGTCATAGAGAATGCTGTAAGCGTGTTGCTTGATAATAGCCCGAGGCCGAAGGCCGAGGGCTATTATCCTTAAGCAACACGCTTGAAGGATTCTCTATGACAAAATTTTGAGGATTTATCAAGGCCCGAGGGGTATTCGATAAGATAATTTTTTACTTTGTAGATTTAAACATTTTTAAACTAGTTGTCAGTTTGACGTTTAATTAATTTTTAATCAAAAACTTGACTTGTTGAAAACACCAAACTGAAAACACCACATGTAGAGTGTTATCGCTGTAATCCATAGCTGATTGGATGAAATTTGACACATGACTCTAAATTAAGTAATTTGATTGGTTACTATAGTTAGTAAAAAATTATCTAAATAATTTTGTGTAGATCTAAATATGATCGATCAATTTATACCTTGGTCGACCCGAGCGGGTCTTCCGACCAATCAGAACGCTTTGTCACATGCTCGGGGCGCTATCAATACCTAAATCAACCTATTCTGAAACAAAATTGAAGTTAGCTTATTTAAGATTTTTTTTCAGATATATTACATGGACACCCATGATAGGGTGGGTTACAAGGTCTTTAAAAACGATAAAGTAATTCTAGAGTGTGCTATTACGTCTCCTTCAATTGGTGGAGGAATGAAAAGCAACACTTGTTACACTGCTGGTGTCGAACATTTCAGAGCTGGTGATAGACTTTGGTTGAAAGACATTGAACAAAGATTGTCTTTGTTCGCGGATGGAAAGTCATTTTTCGGAATGGTGAAGCTAGGAAATATAAGTGTCTAAAAATCGAAAATCAAATAATTTTAGTATACTTTTGATGTTTATTAATACAAAATGATTACTAATGGTTTTTTTACGAAGCGCCATTGAACTGATAAGTACTCTGGAAGTCAAATTTTATTAAATATACTTTTAGATTCTAGAGAAAGTAAATTCAAGTTAAAAGATACGGAATGTTATCTGAGTAATATACAAAAGATTTTTAGGTACAAAAATACTTTTACGTATACCTAAAATTAGCGTAGTAAGCACAATTTTACACTAATTAAGACGAAAAAATGGTTTGCTGCTACAAATTTTACCAAAGAAAATATCTATAATTAAATAACAACCTTGTGTGCCATATTTTGCAGATATATATTTTTATAGTTTTTTAAATGTTTTTGTAATATTTATTAAATGTTTAATACTGGTTGCCTTTTTATTGTAGTCTAAAGGAAACCAGTGGCGTAGCCAGGAATTTTTTTCGGAGAGGGCCCACCGTTTCTCGTAGATATACAGGGTGGTCCTTAAGTAATTGTACATAGAAGTATGGTATATTCCTCACTTTAAAATATTACGATTCGAACCAACTTGCTCTAATAAAATGTTGCTAATAAGGAATGTATAGGGTGTTAAAGGTTACATTTTAAGATTTATTTTTTGCAATAACTTTAGCGTTTTTGGATATATATACATAAAAATTTGGAACTACTTCGATGTAATTTATAGAGGGCGCTAGTTAGGCCACATTTGCGGCATAAATGTGCGATAAACTTTTTTGCTCTTTAAGTTAGCGCTATTTTTGTAAAAGAATATTAAATGCACCTTATTTTAGTAGAAAAAAGCATACTTGTTATTAACCTCTACAAATTATATCAAAGTAGGTACCAAATTCTGATTTCTCGTACCCAAAAATCCCCAGTTCCAAAATTTTTTGTATACATATCCAAAAACGCTAAAGTTATTGCAAAAAATAAATCCTAAAATTCAACCTTTAACACCCTGTATATTCCTTATTAGCAACATTTTATTAGAGCAAGTTGGTTCAAATCGTAATATTTTAAAGTGAGGAATCTACCATACTTCTATATCCCACAATTGATATTTTTTGCCACTTCAATTTTATTCGTATCTTGCTTCGTTTTTAAGAAAAAAATTAAAAACTGCGAAATAAAAATCTTATAAAAACCGATCCAGAACATTTAACGGTTTAACCCTGGGTCACCCTGTATACAATGTCAGCTATTTAAATACATTATTTTATTCAACAACAATTTGTTAATTATTTATTAATATAAGATTAAAAGACAATTAATTATTAATAGAAGATTGTACTTTGGATGAGCATTATTCAAAGGCGCAATTCTGCGAGTATGTCTTGTTGTAAAATTCGTCTTTGATTGTATTTTCTTCGACAACTATATTCCAATGCACTGACATCAAATCTAGGCATGTTGATCAACTGGTAGATGTATTATTCCGCAAATATGATTTCATTCTTTGCATCGTTGAGAAACTTGCACAGATGCAGTAGTAACGGGTAAAACGGCTAAGATTTGGATTAGCGTAAAAATATTCGGAAACAAAAAAGGATCTGCTACCTTTAAAATATCAACTGCACTTTGAGGAAGACAGGAATCTACTTTTTGTCATTTCACTGTTCAAATATCCCATTCACTGCGTAGATGTAAATGATCTGAATACAGGGTGTCCCACGACGTACCGTACACAGTCCAACCATAAGTACTATGGACCTAGGCCATTTCATATCTGGTATGAAAAAATGCCTTATTGCGTTTTTGAGGGATATACAGGGCGATATTTGAAAATATGTGAATTATTCTACGTTAAGTATATCTAAAAGTAAAAATCTCAGACCAATCAAATTTGGAACACTGAGCTCAATAAAATAGGTTTTAAAAAAAATTTAATTTCAGGTCCGGACTTAGTTTTTTTTAGATTTTTATTGGTTTTTTGAAAACAACACCCTGTAAACCAGATCAGACAATTTTTATTTTTCTCACTTTAAAGCTTAAGGATGATACTAAGCAACAGTTAAAAAAAATTGAACGCGCAACTTTTTGTTTTCTGCAGAAAAAAATAAAACTTTGAAAAATAGTATAATTTTAATGGATTCACATTCTTCTTATGACTGATGCGGCACTAAATTGATAGCACATCATCATTTTTCAACAAAAATCATAAGGACAGTTCATTTTCCTCGACATAAAGTATTATTCAATCAACCGTTGAAATTCCAGGTCCGTTAGAGCGTTTCTCACAGAAAGGTAGCATATTAATTGGCCTCAATTGATCAGCTTTGTTCGTATTTAATACTTTGGGAACTGGAACTATGGTTGAGGTTTTAAAACGTTGAGGAATTACACCATTTTCCATACTTAAATTTATCATATTTAGCAAAGGATAGCCTACTACGTGAAATAAATTTTTAATAATATCGAGACCTATTTCGTATTAGTTCTAGCAGCTGTTCAATCGTAATTAATTCAAAATGTTCTATTTTTACGTTATTTAAAGGAACTGTTTGCAAGATACCCGTCATATCAGCATTCAAAACCCCTATATTACCCACAATATCCTTAATACTACTTACATAATTAGGGGGTCTCAAAACATGTAAATCCACTGAAAGCTGAACTTTTTTTTTTGCGATTACAATACTTTACCACTTCGTATGGTAAAGTAAAAGTACCCTCTTATGTTTTCGAGGTAGCTGCATTCAAATCTAATGCCAATATAATAATATTTACAATTGACAGAGGTCAAACAATACATCGGGAATTTTTTGCTTTAAAAATTGTCAATACTCTCTTCTAATCATAGATGGTAGCATATGTTTACATATTAATTTTATCAATTTTGATTGTTACATGCTGTTTGACAGCTGTCAACTGTAAATATTATTATATTGGCATTAGATTTGGATGCAGCGACCTCGAAAACATAAGAGGGTACTTTTTTTAACGCAGCAAATACAAATTTTTTGAAAAGATTACCTTTTTAAGTAGTAAATAATGAATAATCCGTGGAGCCAATTCCCATAAGATTTTTGCGGGGTTCTTTATAAATAATATTTCTTTACCATTTTGGAAATTAACAAAAGTACATTTTTAATATTGGGGGAAAAAACTTTTTTTTTTTATAATTTCACTGGTCTTGAAATGTAGGAAAAGTCGGCAATCAGAAGTTTAATTTTTGAAAAAATAATGTTCGTTTCATTCTGTTGCTGGGAAAATATTTGGTAAATAGTTACAGGGTCATTCCATGTGAAAAGCATATCAAATGTCACTCGACCCTCCGCAATCCTCGAAAATGGGGGGGGGACTTACTTTGGGGGCGTCAAAAATTTATTTGTATTTTTGGAGAATGCTCTATATTATATAAATCGTATATAACTCATGAAAATGATATAAAGAGTAAAGCACGAGTATATGGATTTGAAAAAGCATGATTCTAAGAATATCTGCTGTGAATTTCCGCTAAATCGGGGTATATGTATTTGAGAAATTTGAAAATCAAAATAAAAAAATTTCCGCATTTTCCGGCTTTTCCTAGGGGAATCATTGAAAACGGTTGGCGTGACCGTGTTCTGCGGGAAATTTTACGTCAGAAATGTCTTTGTTGCATTTTTTTATATACCGTTAATGAGAAATACGAAGGAAACGCGTATTTTATTTTTTTTCTTGTTGCCATTTTGAACAAACTTAAAATTGAGCCTAAAAATTTTCCTTGTGGTATTTTAGGCTGAAAATTTGGGAAATCACTTATTTCCATGGTAAGTTTATGGTATCAAAAAAGCAGCGCGATTGCGGAGGGTCGAGTGACATTTGATATGCTTTTCACATGAAATGACCCTACAGTCAGAGTACTTACTTCAATTATAATTACATTATACATACAATACAAATATGAATTTTTAAGAAATAAAGGGCGAAGTTCATTTTCAGCAAATCAAGCACTTAACTCCTAAAAGAGAGAAATGAATGAGCAAACATAAAAACAAACAACCTATCATTTACAATTACAATTCAACATGTTATTTTTGAAATTTAAATTATTCTGTTCTGTTAATTGCAATGCGAGATCAAGTATTCACCTTTAAGAATTGAACTAATAGTTTTTAATAATTAATTGATATTTATTTAAATGAAGAACTTTGAAGGTTTGCGGTAAGCGATTATATAGTTCGAAAATTTGATATTTGAAGGACCGTCTGAATATTTTAGTTCTAAAAGCTGAGATTGTTAGCCTACCCTTATGTCTAATATTCAGATTATGTATATCCGTACGATATGTAATTTTATTATAGAGATAAGGTGGTGGTTTTGTCCTAATTATTTTATGAAAGAAACATAATGCATGATGTACCCTTCTATTTTCCATATTCAACCAGCCGATTTCCTGGAGTTTATGTTATATTTTTATTTTTATATTTTCCTCTAGCCCAGATATTTTAATTAATCATTGATACAAAATCTCAAATTCCAGGAAATAATATTGATATATGCAATTCGCCCACCCTTATAAAATATAATTGGGAAATTTTACATAGATGCTATCGACCAGATTTACGGCGCTTGCGTGTTCCTATAAACAAACCTTTATTTCGAGTCCAGGCAATATTCCCTCAGTAGAAATCTCCAACGTCATTTGGTGTTCTTAAAAGTTATAGTTAACATACTTATGTTTTACTAAGGGTAAGTTATGCACTAACTTAGATCACTACTGAAATAAACATGTTAAATTGTAATATTTGCTTACATTAGCTGAAAATGTAGTAAACTTTTAGTTAGAAGTATTTTATTTGGTGGGATCGTTTTTGCTAATTTATTAACAATAAAGTTTTGAAATTATGTTAATTGAGTTATTCGGGAGGGTTTATATACTCTGTGGGATTTTATTCAACAGGTTAGAGATCCACATTTATTGATTTTGTCCTTTCTGCTTTAAAGATAATTCGTCCTTTTGTTACTGATCAAAGCACAAGTCGGTGGAACGTGACATTTGGAATAATCGGTTTTGTGGTATATTAAATTCAGTTTACATCTTTGATTGTTGAATTGTTATTAAATTATTACTTTTTATTTAAATCACATCAAACTAAACCGTTTTGAACAAAACGTTAATATTTTAATGCTTTCGTCTGACCACTATTTCAAAATTTTTTTTGCAGATATTACAACAAACTGTACATTCACGTTTGATAGCATTCCTTATTTTGATTTTTAATCGATTGTAATTTTGTTTTTTGTTTACTGGCACCTATACTAAATACGGCCCTCAGAGCTAAATCATTTGTCTTAGAGGATTGGGCCCTTGAGAACATTTGATCAGAAACTCAATACCAATAACATAATATGTAAATTTCAGTTAAATCCCACTGTGGGCCAATTTCCTATGCTATTGTGCGGGGTCCTTTAAAATTATGTACAACTTAAAATTTCAATTCACTTATAAGTACTTGAATAATTTAATTGCCTACTGTTATTGGTGTAATTACTTTAGTGTTTATTTTCCCGTTCTGTATCTTTCTTGTGATGACAAAACATAATACTATAAGTATTAATGTTTTACTATGAATTTTAAATGTACGCCCATGTTTTTATTGTCACCGGTTTTCCTGGTCTTTTGGGGCCATTTTCTCGGCCGTCGCACGAGCTTTTCACGTAAACTTTGTCTCATCTTTAATGAGGTACCAAAAGCCACTTTCAACCAGAAAATAAAAATGGAAACTAATAATCTAAAGGTTGGCCTTTTTTTCCTCCTTCATTTACTGAATTATTTATAGATTTATATTTTCTGGCCCACATTACATTTTGTTTTATGTTTTCCTCAAGTGTTCAGAGTAATAAAAAATATACATGCAAATATAAATGCTCTAAAATCTCGTCAACTTTCAGACGAAACGTTAGCTAACCAACGTTGCCAAATGAACTGTTTCAACCAACAGCTGTGAGTTCCCGCGAAAATTTAAATTCATGATATATTATTAAATTCGTATAGGTACGTATATTTTAAAGTTTTATTGCGTACTTAGAATGTTTCTTTCTGATTAAAGTTTTTTAAATGTTTATGAGAATAAAAAAATTGCATAAATATAAAAATGACAAACCAAATAAGAAAATTTTATTTACAAATACAATAATACAATTGCAGCGTTCTTATTTTTGTGTTTTGAGTTCATGTTTCTTTTATTATGTGCCAACATTGCTATACCATAACAGATAGGAATACGATGAAATGGGAAAAAAATTGAATTTTTTGGAAAAATTAGAGATAAAAAAAATCAGGGTTTATTGATTTTCTTGAGTTGTACAGTAAAACCAAAAATGGCATTTTTATAGTTTGAGATAAAATTTGCTATTAAGTATCAACATACCAGTAAACCGTCGATAGAATATTAGTGACGTTTATAGTTTGCAAAATATCAATAATTTATTCTAGAATAATGAAAACAATTCAATGAATAAAATAAAACAGTTAACAAACAAAATATAAAATTAACAATATAATTTGAAAAGAAATATTTAAGTTTATTACATTAAAATAAAATTTAAAATGAACAAATGTTATCTGAAATATAAATAATAGTAAAATTTTCTGCTCTTTCACGTGCTGTGCTATTAGTTTTTCGAATTTAGCATACACTTTAGAGCAGCAAAGATTTTTTTTATCGCTTTCTACACCTTTTAAAGCGATATCACATTTTATGACAGGTTAAAGTCCCTGACAACTGGGCTAATTATGGTATGACCCCGCTAAACATACCAGCTCATCCATTTGCATGCGGTGCAAAGTAGATTTGCTTAGGGCACCATCTTTCTTGCAGTGTTAAAACCTATATGATTATATATAATTATATACATATATACTACGTACTTATGGACTAAGAAGTGTCA
This sequence comes from Crepidodera aurea, assembly GCA_949320105.2. Classification (NCBI taxonomy): domain Eukaryota; kingdom Metazoa; phylum Arthropoda; class Insecta; order Coleoptera; family Chrysomelidae; genus Crepidodera; species Crepidodera aurea. The sequence goes on from OX439478.2 coordinate 15,876,035, forward strand.
GTCGCCATTTTTTGACCAAACTATCAATTTAATTCGAAGTTCCTATAAAATGACTTGAAAATTTCAAATCGACTGATTTCATAAATTAAAGTATTTTGATGTATTCTGATTAATCCACATTGTAGATAAAGGTTTAACTTAGGTCAAGTTAATGTTTATTTTTCTTATATTTTCAGAATCGAGGATATATAGATTGTTAAATGCCACTTTTAAGGTTAAAAAAATTGGATGATTTTAAAGCGGTGGTTTTCATAGAAAATAATAAATTTATCGATTTAAAATAGTAAGACTACCTAAGTTAGACCTTTATCTTTAATTTGTGTGAAAATTATATTTTAAATCCCATTATATTCGGAAATCAGTCGATTTAACTTTTGGTCTGCAACATAGGATTTTATACACAGGAAGACCGCGCCCTTAATTATATTTTGATGATTTTTTAAGATAATAAATATTTTAGTTAGTTAATTCTGTAGTGGGTTAAAAAAAACCAAATTACATAAACAATTACAAATTCCTGCTAAATTTAAATATTATCTATAGCACAATGCATATAGTTGCATGGTTGGTACTGGTCATTGGAATTCTAAGAAATTCTAATGGGCAAGATGATTCTTTGCGAAGTGCTGTTGAAGCGCTTGGCCAACGCCAAAGGGAACTAGACTATGAGGACAATTCTGAGTATGGTTACACGTTGGAACGTCCAGAAGATCTTGTATTTCTTAACCCATCCGGCTATGGAAGAGGTAAGGTAGATTACTTAAAAATCAGTTGGAGTAATTGACATTGATTTTAATTCTAGAACGAAATTACGGACGACCTATCAATTTAAACTATTTAGACGATGACAAGTATGACATGGAAGTAAGTAAAAGGATTTCTTCTGCTTTCCGTGAACGTGTTGAAGAAGATAATCAAAGACAACAAATAGAAGAAATGGCTGAAAATCTTATTAACAACGTGGAGAATAGAGGAAGTTATAATGTTGAAAACGAAGACTACAATGAAATTATTAAAGAATTGTGGGATAAGTATAGAAGACCCAATAAGGTATATGCTACTACAGTAAACAAACGCTGGATGGTACCTAGGTTTGGCTTAGATGGCGCTGGATTGAGAAAGAGAAGTTCTTATGGCACCCCAGGTGGTGAATACTATGATGACACCTATGCAGCTAAGGACGACATTTACGATGATGATGATGATGACTACCAGTATTTAAGAAAGCGTTATGTTAAAAACAATAAATTTAGCAAAGTTAGACAAATGTTCGCTAATCCGTATTCAGGAGCTAAACGTTTTCCAGTTACAAAGAGAAGCAGCGATAATAAAAAACTAAGCCATGAACATAAACGCGCAAGTATTAAGAAACAAACAGATCCTGAAGTCGAAAAAGAATTAAGCAACATTTTCGGTAATGACAAAACTGAAGAAGAAACAACCAAGAAGCCTGATTTCAATAAAACTACTAACTCTAAAAACGAAACGCTAAAAGATTCAAAACCAGATAAGATAGATTCAGTTAACAAAGAACAATTTATTCCAGTGAGTTCTACTCCGACTGAAATAGCTTTACAAATAATAAAGAAATCCATCGATTGGTCCGACTACTTTGGCCTAGATAGACGTAAGAAATCCTCCGATCTTGATGATTTAGACAAAGAATGGTTAATCGAGAGATACCACAAGTCCGTAAAAATGTCTAACAAGAAAAGAAACGCCGTTCTACCATTGTCTTCATTTCGCAACCACGATCCTAGAAAGAAGTCCTCAGGAGGCGATATTGGCAAAACTTTAACTGAAGAACAAAAAATTAACGATATGGAAACCAAGCTGCAGGTCATGGAAGACAAAATCGTAGACGATGCGTTAAAGTTCACCGGTGCTCACGAGGGTGAAACCGATCCTAAGGAAGTGCAAGAAATTAAAGATAAAGTTATTTCACGTCTTGCAGCTGCTTACAGCTTGGAGAAGATGAGAACTGCTTTAGGGGAATACAGACTGGCTGTTGCCAAAGAGAGGGAAAGACTGAAGAACAGACGTCCTACGACTGAAGATGATTACTTATTTTCCGAGGAAAAAAGAACTGCTATTCCTAGAAAACACGTCGTTGATAAGGATCGTGAAGATAATCCTGAAGCTGATAACAATATTAAATGCTCTGAAGGAGATGAAGACTGTCATGAACAAAACTATAAAACTCCAAATGAGATTATTGAAAATCATTATGGGACTGGTATGTTATTATTTTTTTAAATGCTGTATTAATACTAACCATGTTTTAATTCTACAGGATGATCAACTTCTCTATTTGAGTTTTGACTTTCCCTGTATACAATCTGAGTAATAATAATAGTATAATACGTTACTACAAAACTAGTTTACTATCCAAACGCTCATAGTAACTAACAAGAATTTATTGATAATTAACTAAATTGCTCAAAATGTCCACCATTTTGTTTTATGCACTTTCTTGCAAGTTTAATGATGTCTCTTACTGATTTTCTTATAATAAATGGATTGTTTCTCAGTTTCTCGTAGGCTTCCTCAATTTTTTGAAGCAGTTCTTCTGTATTGTTTATTTCTTTAGATTACACCTTGGATTTCAGGTATCCCTATACAGCATAATCCACTGTGCTAAAATAAAATTATACGAGGTGATCGAAAAGTAATCAATTTAATATTTTATTTACGTACGGATCTGCAATATTACTTAAAATTGTGTTAAAAGGGACTAATAATAAAAATATTAAATGTTGAAAATAAATCAATTTTGAATATTAAATGAAAAAAATAATTTCTCTATTTTTTTCTCTAAAATTTTACTTTCAATTTAAAAAAAAAAGACGTGCAAGAAAGTGGATAAAACAAAATAGTGGACATTTTCAGCAATTTCGTTAAATATTAATAAAGGTTTGTTAGTTACATAGTTACTATGAGCGATTATTGTCCCGCTTTACTTTATACTGGGCGTTTAAAAAATAAATACCTAATTGAATATTTTCTCCTAAGTACAGGCCTGCTTGTACACCAGTACAGTGTAAAATTATTTTAAGCCGAATAAACAAGAAATAGATAAATGAGGCCAAGTGAATTTTTGAAATTGTTAAAGAAAAAATGAGTTTCATAATTGTTTTTCCTAAATTAAATGAAAATTTTACCTTTAATATCAAAATTTTCCCATTCGATTCAGTGGCGGGATAACAACAACAACTTGTTTCAATTCAGTTTTTTCCCCTCTATTCAAATCTAAAATGGAAATATTAAAATTGTGATATACAGGGTGTTGTTTTGATATTTTTAATATGTTTCAATTTTTCATAAAACCGAACCTGGATTTTCGGATCTCTCAATATTTCAGTACATTATTCGTGAGAAGTGTAAGCTGTATGCCAAAAATGGAAAAGATATACTAAGTGATTCAAAAGTTCTGGCCAAATGAATAATTATGCATAATTGATAAAACACCCGGTTATGGAAGCCAAGAGAACCATTATATATGGGTTATTTGGAATCGTCTTTGTGACCTCTACCTACCTTTAAAATATTTCCGTTTACCAACGGGACACCCTGTATATCCAACTACTCATCGATATTTCTATCTAGCTATTTCTTTATATTCTTTAATAAAGTATGTTCGTGTTTTTCAATATTACAACTTAAATTTTAAATTAAAATATACAATTTAATTAATGCTTCTATAAGTTGGAACCTTAAAGTCTATGGCACGTTATAGAATTCTGCTATTGTGTAAAATGATCTTTCTAGAAGAAAACCCTAGTCGATCTTTGGAACTTATCATATGCATTTATAATTTTTATATATAATTTTTTTGCCAAGATATCAATATGAGTAGACCATTTTAGGAATTTGTCTATATAAAGACCTCAAAACTTAATTGAATTCACCGTTAGTAAACTCCAAGATGTTACGCCAATGATTGGCACGTGGGTTTGTGTTTTTCGTTAATCCATCAAAATAGCGTAAGAAACCCTAATAAAAGTAATAAAAAATATACAAGACAGTGTGTACCTACGCACAGAACTGCTCACGCACTGACATAATATTGATTCAAAATGTTGAGTAATGTGAGGGACACTGACAATATTTTTCCTTTATTATATTGACTCAATATATTGAAGGAAATTATATTGGCCGTCTGAGGACTCTTTAAGGTTGCTTATAACTTTCCTTAACAACTTTTTTATATCTTCTATAATAACGGATACATCGTACTTCCACAGAACTTGATCACCCTGTATTCTTGTTGTTAGTGAAATAAATCATTTTTTAGAGCTTTTATTTTTACTACCTTCATTTTATTTAATTTCGTATTAATTTAATTTTATGAGAATTTGTAGGGAAGCATACATCCTGAGTTTTTGATAATTTTTATTAAATTGATCCTGTTAATTGTAATTTGTTCTGGAATAAAAAAGACCCAATCGGAAACTTAAGTTTGAATCAAAGTCTGTGTCTGTGTCTGTGTGTTTATTCGATTAAATTACCTTTTGAAAATAATATATTTATACAATTTGTAGAGGTATGTCCAGCTATTGTAAGAGTTTGTAATGATGGATCTACAATTGCTGGAGAATATGGGCAAGTGTTCAGAACTGCTTGTCACATGTACGAGATGTGTTTGTTATGTGTAAGTATTGATTTTTGTAAATCAACCTTTTATTTATATTATTCAAAACCGATAATAATTGCGAGTTACTAACTCCTTTTGTGATACAAAAGTTTGATTCTGTGATGTGATCATTCAAAATATCGAGGAACTTTTTCACATTATGAAATACGCAAATAATTTTTTTTTAATTTTCTCTTGTAATTAATCAACGACATTACATTATTTTCCTCCAGTTTTAACGAAAATTAAATTCATAATTATTTTGTGTGGGTTTTGCGTAAATATTGATGATCTTTCAGAAGCATAAAAGTTTAATTAATTTATAAATATGTATTGTGTCGTTAATAACACATCTATCTTGAACGTAATGTGAAAAGGTGAATTCCTACTTTGTAAGCCAGAAGATCCATTTTCACTTACAAATTGAACGAAGTTAGAAAATAAAATAATATAATTGTCCAGTAGTTTGTTTATTACAACTGTCTTTTCAATTTTCATGGCATGCTAGATTATATTACCCACCAATTTATATAAGATATCTCCAAATTATAATAAATCTAGCAATAACTCGTAAGGTATTGGGAATGCTAATGCAGATCGAAAGGGAATAAAAAACTGATTCAGGCATGATAATAAAATACAGGGTGTTTCATTTGAAATTATCGACTTATTTAGAATTGAAAATATGGACATTGGACGCTCCATTCTAGACACCCTGTATAAAATATCGCATTTGACGTTTCACCGTATGCTAGAAGGATATTCTCACAATCTCTGTATAAAATTTGAAATTAATGTCGTAACAACTAAGCCAGATACGGAAATTGAAGTAAATGCGTGTTTTTCAAAAAAATTTACAAAAAAACTGAAATATCTCGGAAACTGTTAAACTTAGACCTGCAGTATGTAGATAATTTTTTGTGCAAATTTTGATGCTGAATCCAAAAATAACAAAGTTGATATACCGGAAGTAACCGAAAGTTGAAAATATTTTCATTGAATAGATCGTACTGACAAAGCCCCGTCTCTTAAGCTAGCAGAACAAAGTTAGCAGAATCAATACATGGACAATTAAAGGTTCATTAAACGCTAATTAAATGCCCTAATTTAAAATTTTCTGCTTTGCGAATTTTCACAATAATGATTGTTCTGCTAAGTTAAACTTAAGTGAGCAGAACATGACCGAAAAAGTGGTTGAGACAATAAAAATTGCAATTTTCTTTGCACAGTAATTAACGGCTCTAGGAATACACTAATCGCGAATTTCAGGCTCAATTTATTTCTTTGCGAAAATGGAAAAAGTCACGACGTGGTGGTAAGGTTTGCGGTGCATGGCAAAAAAACGATTTTAACAATGAAAATCAGTGATTCGGTAGTATATTCATTGAAAACTTAAAAACTTATTAATGGCTGATAAAAAAAGGTAATTACAAATTTTCCGTTCTGCAAATTTTTGCAATAATGACTATTCTGCTAGCTTAAACTTAAGTGAGCATAACATGACCGAAAAAGTGGTTGAAACAATAAAAATTGCAATTTTCTTTGCACAGTTATTAACGGCTCATTAAAGGCTAATTAAATGCCCTAATTTAAAACTTTCTGCTTTGCGAATTTTCGCAATAATGATTGTTCTGCTAGCTTAAACTTAAGTGAGCATAACATGACCGAAAAAGTGGTTGAAACAATAAAAATTGCAATTTTCTTTGCACTGTTATTAACGGCTCATTAAAGGCTCTAGGAATACATTAATCGCGAATTTCAGGCTCGATTTATTTCTTTGCGAAAATGGAAAAAGTCACGACGTGGTGGTAAGGTTTGGCGAAAAAACGATTTTAAGAGCAAACCGAACTCCTCGATAAATTTTAATAACCTTTTAAGCCTTTAGTTTTATTCTGATTTTTGTGAAATTTTCAGGAAATACTAATAATTACAAAACGTAACGTGGAGATTCCTTGATTTTTTTATAAACCTTCGAATGTTATTTTTTTTTCGCTTTTTAATTTTTTAAATAAATAATCATTGATATTTTTATATATACAGGGTTTCATGAATACGTGCTACAGATTTTTATAACATGTAGACCATGCAAAAATAGAGTGAAACATTCCTAAAAACATGTGCTTTTGGAGCTTTGGTTACAAAGCTAGAGCTCTTTGAAGTTGTCGTCTTCGGTTCAATTTTTTTCAAATATCTTGAATTATGAAACTTGGCAGGGTTAATAAACTTTACATGACGATTTTTCTGGTATTAATTAGATTTTTCTAACACGATGATAAGCGTCTCATTTGTGGGGAGGGCAACGGAAATTTATTTTCTTAACGTTTGTCTTTTGGGTTTTAGAGCAACAACAGCTGGTTTCCTCCTACTCGTCAGTGTCACTCGCTATTTGCAGCGAAAGCTTTCGATATGTGTAAGGGAGATACGGAATGTCAGAAGATCACCCAACGCTTCGTTCGCTATTTGTTAAATGTAACTTGGTCCTTGCACGCTGAGGATCCCTCGGCTGTAAACGATTGTGAAATGTCCTGTCCAGAAACAGAAGCTATGTTAGAATCTATATCAACATAAATTTTCTGTCCCAATACATTTGATGTATTTTGTTTCCATGTGATTTTACATCAGACTTTAAAGTACCATTTTAGTAGTCAAATTTCATTTTATTTGACGACGTTGTGATTTTTCTTGATTTGAAAAACTATTTACTATTTATATAACAGGAAAATGACAATATATTACATTTATTACAAATTTGCCTGACTTCCACAGCTCAACTTGATTACGAATTAGAAGGCTAAATGAGTTGCAACAAAAATTTTCCAATATTATTAAGGATTTATTTGCATTTCAAAGTTATATAATATGCTCATGTTCGTTGTTTTTGGGTGTACACTATATTCTAGATTAGATTTTTTAAATTTTATATAAGGATAGGTTTTTTCAATTTTTACATGCGGAAAATTTAGACAATAAAATTACAACTTGTTTGAAGGGACAATCATAATTATATTGAATTTTCCCTTCAATTTTAATTTTAATGTCTTAGGACATGAATTTTTTGTTCCATTTAACAACTTTCACACGTAAAACTTTTATAAGGAGTTGAAGTTATTGCCATTGTATGATGGGGATATAATATCTAGAATTGACAATAATTACAAAAAGTTTGTTGAAAATTTTTTTATAAAAAACGTCCGTTATAAATTCACAAGAAAATCAAGGGTAACAGTTTTGGAAAAACATCTTTTTCGCACATATCACTTAATATACTAGACTTCATGTGATACAATTTCTCTTCTCATGGAAATAAAACCACTTATTTTAAAGAAGAAGGGGGCTTTAATTGAGGTTTCGACTTTCTTAATCGAAAATCCTTTTCAAAATGACATAACATAATATCTTACAAAAATATGACAGCAACTTAGGACACGGAGAAAGATTTTGAAATTGAATATATATTTTGTTATGTCATTTTGAAAACGACTTTCGATTAAGAAAGTCGAAACGTCAATGAAAGTCCCCTTTTTCTATAAAATAAGTGGTTTTATTTCCACGAGAAGAGACATTGATACTAGACTTATCTTTAAAAAACTAGTAACATACAGTTCCACAAGATTTTTTTTATTTTTATATTTTGGTCCATTTCGTTATTATTTCTAATATGGATGAAGATGATGACAACATTTATCTATTGGGTGAAAATAGTGAAATGAAGACAAATACTTGTTTAATATTGTTATGGTTTGTTCCTTTAAAAAACGAGTTACTTTTCAGTTTGATCTTAAATTACATGGAGACTTATTTTCCTTAAAATGCTGATAAAGCAACTACCCTCTGATCTGTACGATCGAGATACCATTGTACTATCCTGTTGTCTATCAGAAAAAAAATAAGCTATTATCATTATAATCTTATATGTACCTATAGTTAAATGTAGCTTCAAAAGAAGTATTTAAAGTTGTTACTTGATGAAAAATATATAACCTAATTGTATAAAATTATACTGAGTTACATTATTTGTTTTATATAAAACAAAATCTGTATTGATTCCTTAAAGGTTTCAGATTTATTTTTATATCATATTTAGACTATTGAAGTAGCGTTTTAATAAATATATATTACGATAGATATGTAATAGGCATTAACTGGAATGGTTGTATGTAACTGCTACTTTAATTAAAGTATCTATTTTTTAGTATTTTTTCATAACTGAAATTAAGTTTCTCTAAATATTTTGTAACGTTAAACTCTTATTAAATGTAACAAATGCGTATGTGTAATTTTTATAGTTTGTCCTTGTCCTAGCTGCGGATTTTTGTCGACAGAAACCGAGCCACTCGTTGTTAATTTATTTCATTCAAATTGTTTGGTATACTCATTGTCATACTGGTTGTTTTTGTAACGCCCTATACACCTATAAAACAATATAGTCGATCCCAACCTTATGCCTATCAGCGTAGCTCTTTAAGTGCTCGGGAGGCGCCAGTTGATTTAAATTAGCTTAACTGACCTAATTTACCTCTGAAAATCAACAAAAGGGGTAAATGTAAGACAAAATTACAATATATCACCGATTTATTAAAATAAATAACCCAAATCCCAAACAAATAATAAAATATGTACAAAAGTGCGTAAATCAAATATAAAAATTTTCAAATTTCAATTTGCTCTATGACAAATTACAAAAACAAATAAAATAAAGGTATGGTTCAAAAAACAACTAACTAAACAGAGATTAAACGTCCTTGTTAAGAAGAGAAATTGACGCTCTCATTTAGCTGTAGTACCAAGGCTGAATGGGATATTAAAATAGTTAAAGTTAGTTTCCCAAAAAAAGAAAACTACAAAAATATTGGTATGAAACAAAACAAGGATTGACGAAAGTAACAAAAATAAATTTATCAAACCATTTGACTTCTTAATTATTCTATGCACCAAATCTAAATCAAATTAATTTCCAGCAGACCAAATCCAAATTAAAGTTCCAGCAGGCAGCAGAAAGCAACTAGGCAGTAGAGTTGTATTATAGTTCGTGTAATACATTTAACAGCTTTAAAGCGGCGCCTTTGTTGCTACCAAAAAAAATTCTAACGTACCGGCATCCTTTGAGACTGTCGCAAAGGGTGCCGCTACGAGTAAATGATAGAAAGACGTTTAAATGAAAAAAAAAAGTTGCGTATTTAAAAGGTCAGTCAAAATTGGACATAATATTTACAATTAGAATTATTATTATTACATTGTTTATTTATATTCAAAAACGGTGTTCTATATAAACAAATTATTAATATTAATATGACCTTAATTTTAAACCGAATATGACCTCAGTTTTCCCCCATCTCCTAACTTTTTTTTTTCGTCCCTCCAAATTATGGAGAAGTGATAAAATAGGTGGGGTCCACCCCCGAAAACGAAGGGCGATGGGGGAAAACTGAGTTCATATTCGGATTCAGGAGGTCTACATAAGAATCAGCAAGAATGGTGTCAGGGCCAGAAAAAAAAACCTGATCTCTAAAATGCGATTATCTTGTAAACCTTTAAGTTTTAAGATTAATAACAAGAATACTTTTTTTTAACTAAAGTAATGTGGCTTTAATATTATTTTATAAAAATAGCGCTAACTTAAAGAGCAAAAAAGTTTATCGCACATTTATACCACAAATGTGGCCTAACTGGCGCCCTCTACAAATTACATCGAAGTAGGTACCAGATTAGGATATCTCGTGCCCAAAAACCACCAGTTCCAAATTTTTATGTATACATATCTTAAAATTTAACCTTTAACACCCTGTATATTTCTTTTTAGCAACATTTTATTAGAGCAAGTTGGTTCAAATCGTAATATTTTAAAGTGAGGACATGCCCCAAGATGAGATGACAAAGAAGTTTAGCTTTGTGAAAGAATTCAACACAAAGCTAAGTAACAAAAGCGAATGGGACAAAGATACCATCCCAAAACTCAAGAGAAGTGCCATGAAATGGTACACAGATGGTTCTAGAACAACAGAAGGAACAGGAATAGGAGTATATGGGCCTGGAACCAAATATTCCGAAAGTTTAGGCAAAGCTCCGAGCATTTTCCAAGCTAAAATATACGCCATCGGAAAATGTGTCCAGTTCAACATAGAAAGAAATTTTCGCAGACAAGAGATCATCATCATGTCAGACAGCCAAGCAGCCATTAATGCCTTGAACTCACACGTAATCAACTCCCAGATGGTTTGGGAGTGCATAGAGAATCTAAACGAACTAGGCAAGAACAACACTGTTACCCTCCTATGGGTTCCGGGACACTCTGGAGTGGAGGGTAATGAAATAGCAGACGTACTCGCAAAAAAAGGGACTGAAACACCATTTCTGGGACCTGAACCCTTCTGCGGAATAAGGAATAAGGAACTTGGAAAAGAAGTAAATAACAAAAGATCCCAATACTGGATAGGACACTACTGGGAAACTATAACCAGAAGAGATCAGACGACTGCATCAGCAAAAGTAAAAACAAGCTCAGAATACTAACTGGTATCCTAACAGGACACTGCCGGTTGAGAGGGCACCTAAAGAAACTCGGATTAGTAGAGGAAGAAGAATGAAGATTTTGCGAGGAAGAGGAGGAAACCTCTATCCACATTCTCTCAGAATGTATTACCCTGCAAAATCCAAGGGTACAATACCTCGGAGAATATCAAATAGAAGAGGAAGATCTACCTAACCTGAAGCCTACCGACATCCTGAACTTTTTGAAAGCAATAGGACTGGAGGAACTGATCTCATCGTTGAGACATCCTTAACGACTAGGCAGCGGTAGGGGGCAAAAAAGATCTTATAGTATCGACACCCCCATCACAAATATTTAGATAGATAAAGGTGCATTTTAGGACCCCTTTAAACACGATTATTTTAAGGGACACCCTGTATACGTTTCTATGACTTTGTTGATTATAATATCCTTTATTTTGATATGTATAAATCTAAACTATTTTATTATTTTTTCATTGTTATTTTAATAATAGACAAATTAATTTAAAATAAAAAAATCTCTGGAATCATTTTTTTATATTTTTCCAGTCAACACCATTGTAAAAATTGTATAAAATCTATCCGAATACTTTTATCATTTTTCATTTTTTTTTATGATTGTCTCATCCTCATCTGATAAGTTTGTTTACAGTATTGGTAAAAATTGAAAAGAGATTAAATATCTAAAACAATGTTCAACATTAACTAATTTTCCAGATTAGATAAAGATATCACTCAGATAAACGTAGAAAACAGTTGAGTGTCGGTGAGGGTGCATGTACAAATCTAGTGTATTTTTTACCAAAACATGGAGAACGAAAATGCATACACCAACATGGACGGTAAGTTAAATTTATACTTACTTTGAATTAATAGAAAAGTATAAATATCAACTCCCTATACATATTTACCAATTACTTTAAAAAAATACATATTAATAAAGTTGATTAATTTTTCGATATTTTGTTTTAGATATATCATTAGATCATTTTTCGATGCAAACAAACAATGCAGGTAAAAATAATAATTTATTGAAAGTCTTATTAACATGACACTTCCTTAAAATATTTATGATTGTGATATACGTCATGTCACAAAAATAGATAACTTTTAAGTGAGCTATTCGATTTTTCAAATTGGGGTAGAAATATCAGACATTCCCAATTTATTCACGGAAGAATATGCTTACAGTAGGAGGAATCAGGGAGTTTTAGTGAACCTCCATGAAATTTTCGTAAATTACAGACAAAATAAGTTTGTTCGAAACTTTTCTAATTTAAAATACATTTCGAAATGCTTTGCTACACACTAACTGTGGCCCGCACTATAGTTTCGTGAAAGTCTAATTTTCTTGAGCTTCCATCTTACCATTAAATTTAATGAAAAATAAGTCCAATCCAATTTTTTTTTAAATGCTGATATATATTTCTACCGAAATATATTTTATGGGAGTAAACAAATTGCACAAATGAAAAGAAAAATAGTATAATCTCCCAGGAATTGGACATTGAATGTCAACGTTGCCACAACGTCTGGACTTCAAACAACTACTCCTTGGGCTATATGCCCCAACAGATATTGAATTATAGAAGTTTTTAGCAAGCTTTTCTGAGAAAATTTAAATTTTTGAAGTAATCTTATTTCTGTAAACTTTTAAAATCAAATCAGCAGAAAATTGTTATTCATAAGTTCATTTTCGAAAATTTAATATAAGTTAAATACATAAGTTTATATTCAATTTAAAAAAATAAAATTGCCAAAAGTATATTTTTATATTTTTCAACTATAATATTTTTCATTATGATACGCATTTGAGAACTATAATGTTTCATTAGAGTTCGTAACTTTTTGTGTTATGTACGGTTGTTAATATGAATCAACAAACGACAAGAATTCACATTTATCATTTCGGCTGCTCCATTCCAAAACACAGTATGTGTAAAAAATAAAATTGTGAATAAAACGTGTTTTAGTTTTTTTATTTCGTCTCCGTAGGCTATTTAACGAATTCTTTTGATATTAATGCTATGTGATACAGTTTTTCATCAAATTTTTTTCGCGTCTTTAAAGTTTACATAATTTAAATTTTATCAATAGATTTGATACTTATTTGGTTTTGACGTAGGATATGGAACATTTTTGTTTTTTACAAAACAGTATCTGCAACGACAATCAATACGAATATAGCGATAAAGGTAATAACTTTTTAATAAATCAAAAGTAACTTTTACAAAGCAAAAACGAAAGGGTATTTCAAAAATTATTGAAAATTAAATCCTAGTTTATAGAGAATCCTAAAAATACTAGAAAAAAAAAGGTTTCTGAACCAAGTCACTACATACGTACAAAATTTTAGTTGTTGTCACTTGCCAAAACAGAGCATCTGGTATATGTACTGTGTTTTGATGTAGAAAAAAACAGATACTATGTTTTGGGATGGGAAAAGAATAAAAGTTGTGTAGATACGAGGTTTTGGGCATGTCGTATTTCCGAAAATCTTGCAGCTATCAACAAATAGGCCTGGTTAAAAGGTGCGACTAAACACAGTATATCCAAAGATATAAAAACAGGTTTTTTTGAGAAAAGGTTGAATACTGTGTTTTGGAATTGAGCAGCCGATTTGTATCTAATAGCAGACGATCAAATAAATTTAGTAATTTCAATTTGTTTTCAGAAGAATATGATTTGTGAATATCGTATATTAATTATATATTTTGATATGCCGATACTTAAAAGTAACTATTATGTTTATGTAAATATAAAGAACGGTTTAATATTAACATAAAAAAAATGTTACCGTAGCAGTTTTACAGACACCTGTTCTCATCTCTTTATAGATACTATATCACTCTGTGGTCTCTCGAAGTTCAATCATTTTCGTAACATTTCTAATAACACCTTAGACTTGGTATTATGCAATAATTTTTTTACTCGAAAACTTAAACACTTGCGAAAACTCTCTTGTCTCCGTGGATAATCATCACACCACCTTAGAGTTTGTACTAAATTTTCCAGATGTCTTATTCTGTAATCAATTTCATAACAATAGTCCTAATACCTTTAATTACAGTCGAGCTGATTATAATTCTATAAAAACTGATTTACAGTCATTCGACTTGACAAATGAGTTTTCAAACCTAAATACAGATGAGAGTTTTCAGAAGTTTTACAATATCTTACGTAGTAGTATAACCACACATGTTCCTAAGCACCATAAAAATAAATCTAAATATCTTCAGTGGTTCAACATCGCTACCATAAAAGTTATCAAAGAAAAGAGGAAATTTCACACAAAGTGGAAAAAATACAAAAATTACTTAGACTATCTAACTTTTAAATTACTCCGTTGGAGATCGAAATATCTGATTGATATCGATTATAAAAACTACATTCAACAAATAGAAACGCGTATTTGTGATAATCCGAAGCATGAAAAGGGTAGTTCTTCTGCTATTCTATATGCAGATGTGAAATCAATTATAAATTTGGAACAGCATGGCTTTATGAAGAGACGTTCCATCGAATCCAACTTATTTATTTACATAGATTATGTATCTGAAACTATGAACAAGGGTTGTCAGGTAGACGCCATTTACAGCGATTTTAGTAAGGCTTTCGATAAAATCGATCATAGCATTCTACTTAGAAAGCTTTCCGAAGTCGGTATACATGGCAATCTGCTTAGGTGGTTTGGTCCCTACATCAGCAACAGATCTCAATCTATATCCATCGGAAAGTTTCGTTCTCCTATTGCTAGAATAACCTCAGGGGTTCCTCGAGGGTCAAACCTGGGCCTCCTTCTGTTCAACATATCCATTAACGATATCTCATTATCTTCATTAATACAAAATTCTTGGCGTTTGCTGACGACATGAAATTTTTTCGAAAAATATTTAATTCTTCCGATAAACTCCTGATCCAAGAAGATTTAAATCGTCTGACTCTGTATTGCCAGCAAAACCATCTTTATCTTTATGAAAAAGACACTATCTGAAACGAATATTTCCTCAATAATGAACTTTTAACAAAAGTTTCGGTGGTCAAAGATCTCGGTATTTATATATTTTTTGACCAACATATCAAATATGTGTCAAAAAAGCTAATAAAGCACTAGGATACATAAGTAAATTAATACTGAACAAGTTTACTTAATTTTTAGAAAAATGCTTGTACCACTTATGAGTATTATTTAGATTGTACCGGTAAAAAAGTTTCTGGTTTCTGTGCTAAAATAAAAAAAACTGTCAAAAATTCATTTATTTCAGTTCAGATTTTATTAGCACAAATTCCCTGTTATGGTTTAGAAAAACAAATGATTTGAACTTGTTATTTTGACACTCCTACATTTTTGCCGGTTTTTTCATGTTTTATTTCATAGTTTTAATAAAACTAATTTTTTAAAAACATTTTAATATTTTCAGGACAAGAGAATGTCATAACTAATCAGCCTAGAAACAACGGTAAGTTTGAATGTTTCTACTAGTTTGAAATAATCTTATTTATGAATGGCAGATTGTAGGACAATTTACCAAAATGTTCTTCCAGATTTTCCTGGCTCTCGACGACCAATTCCCGTGTCACTCGTTGAACAAGATTATAGACGAACTGTTACTCCAAATTCGGGTCTAGGATTTCTCTTTGACGCAAATCAACTAATAATTCAACAAACCATTGAACTCGCTGATTGTAAGGATATCAAATAATTTATTCTTATAATTTATTTATAAAATATTTTTTAGTAATTTCAAACGTATCTTCGGAAAATCGATATACTGTAAAGATGCCAAGAGGTGATACTTTGTATTATGCCACAGAAAGCTCGGAAGGCTGTCAAAGAACTTGGTTTGGATCAGGTAGATCATTTAATATGAGATTATACGATCGAACGCAACAAGAAGCTCTTATTTTAGAAAGAAGGCTGGCTTGTGGTAACTGCACCTTCTGGTGTTATCTTCAGGTAATCATTTTAGCAGATTGTAAGGCTTTTTCTTGTCACAAAGAAAATTATGCCTTAATACGGAGGTTCCTCGGGCGCCAGATTATTTAATGTGGTTTACTCCACAACCCTAGCTTCAGATGGAGATACGGAATCTCCAGGGGTCTTGTTGATTTCAGAAACAATATTTTTTATTTATATTTTTTTAAAGCTCTGAAAAGAGGTAAGGTCTGTGATTATAAACCAGGAAATAAAGTTGACACATCTATTGCTTACGAAAACTAATATCTACAGATTCAAAATATAATATTTCAAAGCCTAACCCTCAAAACCCTGAACAAAAAAATTAACTTAAAAGAAATGTTCGATTCGGAGTTAACTAACGGATTTCACTTCATAATCGGAATGACTGTAACACAAAGATGAAAATTAAAAATCAAACCTGTGCTTCCAAACGGACGAATTAAAGTGAAACTAAAAACTAAAATAATTAATTTGGAAAGACTTAATTAATTCTCAAAAAAATAAAATCTCAATAATCTAACTCGGGAAACTAAAATAAATACTTTAACCTTCCAAAAAGAAAAACAAAATCTCAAAATCTGATTCGGAAAGAATTTAAATAAATAAATTAATCGTTAAACAATTAAAAATGTACCGAGTGAGCTAGCCAAAAATCGAACATTTTATTTAATTTTAAATAAATTTTCAATTGATCTGAACTTGAATGCTTGATAAAAAATAACTTCATTACAAGATGTTTGTAAATGAGAAATTTAATTTAAAAGTGATGCAAATCTTGACTCTTGCATTTTTTTTTAGAAAATGGAAGTGTGGATTCCTCCTGGAGAATTAGTAGGCACTATTAGTCAAAATTGTTCAATTTCAATGAAAGCTAGTTTTAATATTTACAATAGGCATTGTGAATTGTTATATAGAATTGAAGGTCCAAGTTCATTTGGCTGTATGTTGGGAACGACAGAAACGTTTCAGGTAATATTTATTTAAGACAGATTTGGGGTGTATTCTTTAATGATTCTTTTATATTTTAACTTCTGTTAAAATACTCACGGCTTAAAAATATTTTCCTATTCAAATTTAAACGGATTGTTTTAAATGGTCCATCCAAATAATCATAGAAATCAAACGAATTAGGAATTTAATTTATCCCATTCGACATCCTAAGACCGGTTTCTGCCTTTCGGCTTCGTCAGTTAGGATTTTCGAATCCAATAAATAAAATTCCAAACTCGCACAAGTCAATAGCTATATGCGCTATAATAAATGCTTAGAAGAGATTTTTGACAGTTTACAAAGCAACGAATTCCCTGTATTGGGATACAAAGAAGAGAGTGACATCTTTCTACAATGAGGTTTACTACTAGGTCGGAAATTCTAAATGAATTTATACAGAAACGACAAAGAAGGGGATTTAGAGTTTCTAGGTAAAAATATCTCAAGATATAATTACCAGTTTCCAGACAAATTGCAATTTAAAGAATAATAAGTATTAAATCTCCAGGGTAAATCTAACCAATGGCGTGGCAATCTCGATTAATTTAGTCGATGTTGTCATTTCTGGATTAAATTCTCTTAGCACGTGCTTACACCAGTCACCAGTTCGACGTAAGTCTGTCATAGGACATTCTTCATTTCTGCACTAAAATGCTGAAGATTTCTTGAATAAAAGTCTGTAACCATTTCAACGTCTACTCGGGGAAGATTACTCGAATCTCCTTTTACGAAACCACTTTCCATTTTTCGAAAAAAACTTAACTCACATTATTTCGGAATAACAATAGAAACAAATGAGATTATATTTATATCCAAATTCACGGCCGTCAGCTGATAGATCAGTGTCTGGTTGGTTCTTAATCCATGTTGTACTTTCGACAAAAAGGTTCCGAGAAAGAGATTAGTAAATAATTTTATAATTTTACTTTGAAGGTTTAGCTTTTGTGTTTCAAAAGTCTCGACTTGAAACGTACTTAACAGTTTTTAATTTTTTTAATCATTTAATTATAATACTTATAATTGCACACATTAATAGGGTACAATGAACATTATTTTTTATCTCTGGTACCTATTTTTTTCCCTCACTTTTTGATGGCCCCCACGCGACCCCTTCCAAAACGCCACTAACGAAAGTTTTCTACTTCTGATCTGGAGAAAAAAAATTTATTACCTACTGCAAATCAAAAAAACAACTCCCTCATCCCTTAACACTAATAGTATCTCCTCTATAATACAAATGTTGAAAAGCACTTCCAACTTCCAAATTCTGACTTTCCTCATCTGCTATTTTTGTTCCTTGTTTCCCTTTTAAATAAGATTCGATTAGAAAATTAGGTAATGCTCGCACTCTCCATTAAAAATGGATAATTTTTAATAGACCTTTAAAATGTGTAGGTATATAGAGAATACCGTGGTTGATTATAGTAGTATAGTAGTTGCTTAATTAACACATGGCGACCCTTTTGAGTCCTCGAAATTCTGAAGTAAGTGCACTGGAAAAAAGGGAATACTTAATTGGAAAGAAGATCGGTCAACGTTCATACAGATGTCTGGTCTTTGGGTATAATTCTATTTATAATGTTGATGATGATGTTTCATGCGAAACAAGTGCAGTAGCACTTATCGCTTATCATTCATTGTATTTATTGAATAAATAAACAAGTGTAGAAAGTGACTTATTTCACGAGTGAACGTTTAGCACGAGTGAAAAAATCACTTTCTAACTCGTTATGTACAATATTTTTCCTACGACTAATAATTAAAACAAATTCCAAATATAAAAATTATTTAATAAGAAACAACAATAATTAAATAAACTTAATATGTATGTATTTACTAACTTTTAAACTTTGTGTCATTGATTTGACAGCTCCTTCTAGATAGAAATGCAAAATTCAAAACTGATATGAAATATTCATATCGTATCAGTTTGAAGTTCATATCATCACTCTTTTAAATATGACAGATATTGTCAACTTTCTGACGATTTATTTATGCGATATAAGCTACTTTCGCATATAGTCGTAGGAAAAAAAAATTTAAGGATGTTTTACAGAATATACCCCTTATGCAGTCTGTTTAAAAGCTATAAATAAAATGTCGTTTTTTATATTCATGTTACAAAATAATCGCTTTTTAGATATATAATTTTGATGGGTCGACTCAAGTAGGAAGTATTATTTACCAATGGGATCAAATCCAAGTTTCGTATAATTTGTTACTGCAAATGCCTAATAATGTTACTGATACTAAGCACAAAGCTCTTTTGTTGGGCTGTACATTTCTTTTGGTACGTAAATATTTGGTAATTTTTATCGCTGTGTCTAGGTGCACGCTAACGTGTACAAAATAAAAAACTTAGGTACACGCTAAAACGTCATCATTGTCCATGACGTAGTCTTTTAGCGTGCACCTTTAATTGCATACAAAATTAACATCGTGCACTATAAAACAATAACTTTATTCTTATGAAATTCATAATAATAGGTAGATATATTAATAATGATCGGACGAGATTATTTATTAGTGCGTTTCCGTTTGATGCCTTTGACTTGTTCGGCACCTCTTGATCTAGCTTTTGTTTTAATTTTTTTATTGCATAATTATCCCCCCACCATTTAAATGTAAAAAACGTCCCGGTGAAGTGGCTGAAAATTTCGTGAAAAATGTTTCATACCTTTCTGATTAAAGAATATGAAGTCCGAATAAGCTATGACTCAATTTTTTGTTATAAGCATCAGAAACCTTGGTAAATATGTAAAAAACACAAATTCCTAATTTTTAATTTTTCAACTGTAACAACTTTGTGCATCTAAAACTATGAAATTGAGGACTCAGAAGGCCATTCTGAAATCAAAACCCGACGGTTGGCCAGTTTTTGAAAATATCACAAAACAAGTATACAGGGTCCGGTAAACCTCTGTCGTTCAGACTTTACAAGTTACTTAAATTCAAGTAACTCGAAAGGAGTAACCTGAATTGAAGTGAACGTTCATACTATTTCAATATTTGATTCAAGTCATTTCAAGTTGACATTTTTACTTGAATGATTCCTGTTTCAAGTTACAAAAATGGCGTCAAATGATGTGATTCCTGCTGGAATAAAAGTTGTAAATAAGCTAATTGTGGATGGATTACTAAAATCAGAGAAACAATTCTACACTTCATTTTACAAAAAAATTCACACAGAAAATAAAAACAACATAACCTCACAATTTGATGTATTAGGTAGGTGTTAAAAAGGTTCGTTTAGACTTTACAAGTTACTTGAATTCAATTGCAATAATTGGTGCAACTTGAAACAAATTGAAAGGTGTGAACATCATTTCACTTGAATTCGAGTAACTTGAAAGGTGCTTTCAAGTTTCAAGTAGAAGTAGAGACCAGGTTAACTTTTGCTTTCAAGTTTGGGGCTTGAATCACAGTTGAATAATGTGAACTGATATTCAAGTGCACTTGAAGTCACTGGAAGTAGTGAAAGTGGCTCTGCACTGCGGCAAATTAGTCAACCACATTTACGTCTACGGCCCAGCCGTTTTTCGAGTGCCCACGCTGTTGCTAAACTTATCGCATAACCTAATGCACGAAACATTATATCAAAAAATAATAAAATGTAACAGATCAATAATTTACAGGGTGAGGTCAGGTAAGATTAGGGTACGCCAGGCCAGCATAGCTCAGAAAAATGATATACAAAGTAATATTTCAAGTAAATATATTGTATTGGTATTTGGCAACACCGTGGGCACTCGAAAAGCAGTTGGGATTTAGACGCTGACTCTAGTGTGAACCATCCACGGAGGGTTCTAATTGTGAGGTTATTTTGTATTGTATTTTTTTGTAAAATGAAGTGTAGAATTTTTTCTCTGATTTTTAGTAATCCATCCACAATTAGATTATTTCTAACTTTTATTCTAGCAGGAATCACATCATTCGACGCCATTTTTGTAACTTGAAATAGGAATCATTCAAGTAAAAATGTCAACTTGAAATGACTTGAATCAAATATAGAAATAGTATGAACCTTCACTTGAATTCAGGTTACTCCTTTCAAGTTCCTTGAATTCAAATAACTTGTAAAGTCTGAACGAGCTTTTCAACTGTGATTCAACTCGACCTTCAAGTCCCCAACTTGAAAGCAAAAGTTCACTTGGTTTCTACGACTACTTGAAACTTGAAAGCACCTTTCAAGTTACTTGAATTCAAGTGAAATGATGTTCACACCTTTCAATTTGTTTCAATTTGCACCAATTATTGCACTTGAATTCAAGTAACTTGTAAAGTCTGAACGAGCCTTTATTGTATAAAACTTACAGATGTATTTGTAAGGTATTTTCATGTATAGAGGGTGGTCTAGTAAACTAGGTAAATGACTTAATTTTTTTCATCGGGAAAAAGGTCATTTTCCCGAGATTGTTGGGAGTTTTACAAAGCAATTTTGAGGGTGTATAGTACTAACTATGTCGGCTCTACAAATGTAAAAAAAGCATGGCATTCCATTTGAAAAAAATTAAGTCACTTGCCTAGTATACATGAAAATAATTTTAAAATGTTTGCTTCTGAGTCCCTAATTTCATAGTTTTAGATGCCCAAAGTTGTTAAAGTTAAAAAATTGAAAATTAGCAATTTGTGTCTTTTAACCTATTTTTCCAAGATTTGTTCATTCAGTAGTGGCCGTGGAGAAAAGTAAATAAATATCTACCAGTTACTGAAATGTTTAGAAAAATTACATACGTAATACAGGAATTATGTTTTTTTGTTTTAGGAGTATATGTTTTTTGAAAGCAGCAAGAAAAAAACCCGTTGTAAATGTATCTGTTAGATATTTATTAGAGGATAAGTTTAGATGTTAATTTTTTTTATGAAATAAATAAGCGATTGATTCAGTATATTTTGTTTTAATTGCTTGTAGGACCACAGCTACAAATAAACTTTAAAAACTATCAAAATATGAGGTTAAAATAATTTAATGTAAACAACAAAAATGTACACATATATATAAAATATTTGTAACTATTTGGATCTTAATTACAGAAAAAAAACAACAAACCCATATAGAGTAAAAACAAAAAAGCAATTTTTTTTTAAATAATGACCAAGATTTATAACGATCTTTTATATTTACATATTGAATGTACAGTTTATTACAGAATGACCAAAAAACTACCCCTAAGATTAAAATCACCTATAGCTCCTAAATACGGTCTTTAAACGTACTCTAAAACTGTATTTTCTTATTTATTTTTAAATATTTTTATCTCATGTCAAGAAAGTTAGTAGCTACTTTTTTGGCCTCTTCTGTATCTTTTGAATCTGACTATTTACTTATACAGAATGTAAGAATATTTAAAGCCTTTGTTTTGCAGAGCTCGAATATTGTAAAGTCATTAGAGTTATATAACTTAAATAGAATGATATCAAGTTGCTAGTATTGTAATTATTGAGAGAGATACATTATAAAAAGTGTTTATATGTTACAGTTAAAAATGTATCTTAATAAATATATAGGGCGTTTTTAAAATATACAACTGAGTCTCAGTGTTGCGATAAGAGACACCATTTTAGATAATTTAACCGTCTTTAAATAATTATTGCTGATAAGATATTTGATTACGGTTGTTGCAAACAATATTATTGCTTTTACTTCGTGAATTGAAAAAATTATGAAAAAAATGTTTTGGTGTCCCTTATTCACTGGTGGTACATCGTTGTTATAATTTGAAAACTTCATGATTCTTTATTTGTATCTTTAGAGCATTCATGATTAAATTTGATTGTAGTTGACGTGCAATGATTATTTTGTACAAATAATTTAATAGTAAAAAATTAAAGTCAGGTTAATATAGTATACTATATTATAAATAACAAATTGGACAGATTGATTTAAATTGGACAGGAGAAGGTCTAGTATTTTATTTTGTTGACTGGGATCACTGACGAGGTCATGAGAATGATAAACGAGACTAAAATCGTCATCGGGCAGTTAAACAGTTATAAGCAACTAATAATGCCGTTTGAAGACATAAACAGTTTGTTCATGCTAAAAATTTCACTTACTGATAAGAAGTCTACAATTTGCCTAAAGAAGTGCATTAACAAACAACAATTCAACGCCAGTAAAACTGAAAATTCACACAGAATGATATTGCTGATTTCTTGGGATTGTCTTAAGTATTGAAAATCCAAAATAATTGAAATTTTAGACTTTTTTTTCAAAATTTATAGTTA
Organism: Crepidodera aurea; assembly: GCA_949320105.2. Taxonomy (NCBI): domain Eukaryota; kingdom Metazoa; phylum Arthropoda; class Insecta; order Coleoptera; family Chrysomelidae; genus Crepidodera; species Crepidodera aurea. Next base: position 15,899,356 of record OX439478.2, read on the forward strand.
TACTGCACCTGAGGAAGTATATCTAACTTAAATTTATAAAATTGAGTGCAATTAGTCTACTCCGACGAAATCTTGTTATTCGTGATATTGTAATATAATTAGTTTAAATTGGGAAATTGGAACCTTGGGTTTATCAACTAAGTTGAAACACTATTGTCGACCACTCAAGGAGTTGATCAACTCCTGATGATGCCAACATAGTTGGCGAAACGCGCGTAGAATATGTTAAAATTGTGTTTTACCAAAAACTATCTAATACTGCCTCAGAGTAATAATATACATAGAGATATCTTTCTATCCTTGTTTTTGATGCCAACATCACCTTGTTGCAATTTACAACAGTCCTCCAACTAACAAAAATAGATAATACCGGTTCGGGTTTCATCTGATGTAACCTGGTTTTCGTGTTCCATCGTAATTATATTATTTGTTCTCATTGTTTGTGCTTGTGCTTATTGACTGAGATATTGACTCTTTAGTGCAAAAGCAATATTGAAGATGGTTAAAACCTGTATTGTTTGTGGATTTTCGCAATACTCTGATGTTGATGTAACATTTCACAGGTAAACAATACATGGACCATGGGCGTAACCCAGAATTTTGGATGGAATTAATATTTGATAGAGTTTTTGATCGTGAAAATATTGTTTATAGGTTTCCCTCTGATAAGAATGTATTTCAATGTTATGCATTACGATTTGTAAACAATTGTTATTCATCATCAATGATAACATTTATGTTTTATGTATTCTAATAAAGTTTTTTATTTATATAATTAATCAATTTCAGAACCTTCCAGTCACTAATATTCAATATATTAGGACTATATCTAATCAGAAAATTAGTAACTACGCTTTTCTGAATTCTTGGATAATGTCAAGAAATTAATTGTTCGTTGCCTTTGGTAACAATATTGAATACATTCGGATTAGAATAATGGTATGATATCCCCAGAAGCTATGCAGCTTGTGCGGGGGAGGAACGGCTATTATTATTATTTGCCGTGGCCCTCTGGGGCGACTTACTGATGATTGATGCTTTACAGTTGCGGGAAAACCCAGAAAAATCTCACAACACCATCATCGACAACGATGGATTCCCCCAGGATTGCAATATTTGCAGCGTAAACTGACATCAAAGTAATTAATGTTAAGAAACGCTACAAATCAAGCCCAGAAGTAGGCAATGAAAATTTTTATTTAAAAATCTCACTGCCTAGACCTGGGCTCGAACCAGAGCGCGGACAGACCTCTTAATGGTACATATTGAAATGTAACCGCCTTTGCCCGTTGAGCCACTGTCGCCGTAAACCCCCAGACACAATTTCCATGTAACATCTAATCACTTAATTTATTAGTGGGTGAAAATCGCCACACTGTTGCACGTAGGGGAGTGCTTCGTCTTTGAAAGATTTTTTCCCCTCCTACGTTAAAAAAAAAAAAGAATTGGAGGATGAAGGAGATCGTGGTTGTATTCAAATCTATTGTGTTTGAATAGAGAGGGCATTTCTATGTATATTATTACTCTGAGAGTACTGGTCATTTGAAATAGGAATCGAAAGTTCAGGAGAAGTATCAAATATGTCCAATTTAAAATAAAGAAAAAAGTTCAATTACATCATTTCAAGTATTTTGTGATTTTGGTTTCTTCTTTACTGGCGTACTATTGTGAATATGATAAGTCGAAACATTAAAAGCATATTTAATTAAAAGAGTTTTATATTCTGACAACCTAATTTCAGCATCTATAACTTCGTTGATTTGTTTTTATTAAGAATAAAATTAAACATACGGCTGCTTATATAAATATTAGAATTTAAATAAAGAGTTTACTATTCTGAAAAAGTTCTATGTCCTAATTACTTTTATACTACAAAAATCTAAGCTAACATTATTATAGTTCTAAATCGGTACAGACAAATACACTTTAGTTAGAGGACGTACCGATATATCCTATAGTTAAAATTTGTAAAACAAATGAATTTTGATGAAGCATCCCATGCGCTTTAAATAACTTTTAAATGTCACTCTTTTCTAAAGCTTTGTATAGATGTTCAAATTGATTGTTATCATTCTTATCCCTTCAGTCACAGTCAGTGGACGACTAAACCTTAATATCGCTGAGCAATAAATAAACCACAGAGACTAGATTATATTGCAATTCTAAAATTAGTAAATTTTTCTGGAATGTTTTTTTTGCCAATAAAACTGTATTGATGCAGGCAATTCTTGAATTTTAGCTGCTTAGGTATTATGGAATGTTTAAATATCAAATTGTAAACTTTGGTAATCTCAAAATATATCACTGAAATTAGTACTATCTTAGTTAAATCAAAAGCACTACTACCATCTGATTTATCTGAAATTTGTACAGCGACATTTTTTGGTCAAATCGCTTGCTATCAAAATATTACATAAATACACATTATTCGTAAATTTGTCTGATTTTAAAAATTGTTTCATCTAGGAACAACGCCAACGCGTTGTTTCTATAAAAGATGCATAATTTCAATTTATTCATTTGGGTGTAAAGTAAGAAAACTTAAAAATTTCCCCATGTTTGAATTAAAAATTTTAAGTAAAACTATAGTACAGTCACTGAAGGTTTTCACCTCCGATTTCGTTGAACCTCCAACGATTTTCATGAAAATTGGTAAGTAGGTAGAGGATACCTCAAGAAACAAAAGTGACATGGTGCCAACTTGCGCTTTTACCCTGGTGGTGGATGCCACCCCTTCTCGGGGGAGGAAATTATTTTATTAAAAATAACCCCAGTAATCGCTAGAGGTAACAATTCTAAGCAAAATTTGTTATATAAAGTTATTAGAATAAATCAATACTTTTTGAGTTATTAAAGATCAAAGATTTTGATTTTTCGTGAAAAAAATGCATGTTTTAAAGTGGTTTTTCATAAATAACTTAAAAAAACAAAAAAGTTGTCATTACCAAAATTGAAGCTAATAATAAATCGAATAAATTCCTTACTTGAAAAACCTTTTAATATTAATTCAAAGTAAGTAGGTAATTGAATGTATATTTTTTTTCGGCAAGTACTCAAATCTAAGTATTCTAGCTTAAATAACGGGAAAACGATGCATTTCATAAAATATACTTACTGAAAATTTTTCAAAGTACTCAGAAATACATATCAAATGAGTTCTAGAAGAAGTTGATAGCATCAAAATTAAGCAAGTTATGATGAAAATAAGAGAACCCTTTCAAATTTTTTAGGAAAAAGTGAAAAATAAAACATACGTCATTTCCGCAAAAATTAAAATTTATAGTAATCCATATAAGACTTTCTTTATTTTAGCATAACTTTATTACTAAACTCAAAAAGCGCAAGTCGAGTATATGTCATTTTTTAAGTTAAAGGTTAAAATATACTCAATCCCAAATTTTCATGCAAATCGATAGAGGTTAACCGAAATCGGAGGTAATGGTTGATTTTTACCTTTTCATTCGTTTCATTCGTTTTTGCACATTATAAACTATTTATTTATTGGTTAAAAAAACCTCTGTCTACTTAAAAAATTATTATTATCGAATAAATATTTGTATTTTTATTGTTTATAACAAATTAGAAGCAAGAAGAAAAAAATTGGGTTAAAAAAATCTCGGAACGTCAAAAATTGGCAGGAAAACATATACACTCTTGATCCCAAAAGCAAGCGATTTGTCAAAAAATCACTAAAGTTTCCTTAAAAATATAATTCAAAGCTACTGTTTTGTATGTTAAAATTTTGAAAAAATGCCGCAACAGATCAATTTTAACCTAGAGGGGGCTCAATTTTTATCGTAGTTTCACTTCTTTTTCATCCCTATAACGCCTAGAACAACCCCTTGAAAAATCTTAAATGGCAAGGGGTGTTAAGTGACATATCATTTGGAAGCTGCTTTCATTATCTGACCTGATGAGGTCAAGCGGGCCTCGGATTCAGCGACCCCAAAAACCCCTAGTTACAGTAGTGTAATCTAAGCAGTTTGAAACTGCGATAAAAATTGAGCCCTTTCTAGGTTAAAATGGACCTGTATTTTTTCAAAATTTGAACAAAACTCGAAATATTTGGGTGCAAATTTTAGGTGGGACACCCTGTATTTAAATCATTTTAAATTTTGACCACCAAAATGGTTCTGCTGTTGTCTAGGAAAGGTTCATTATTAAAAAATATTACTTAAGCTAGAATGTGATAAGTATATAAAATAATACTTAGAAAAATCAGTCATTGTTTTGAGTTACATTAAAATGTTGGTAACCAAAATGAATCACAAGCTAATATGCAAAGAATTTATGTGTAAAATTACATTGATCCCATTGTAGTTGGCAGGACAGCCTATTTTTGGACAACGAATTATCTGTATCAATATCAGTTTTTTTTTTAAATTAGACATGGCCAACAAATGTTTTCAACTATTGCATCTACGTTTTTACCTTAACACTACATTTTCTAAAGACACACTGAAGTTAAATACTTTTCGTAAGCTACATGTTTTCTATAACAGTTACATATTCCTATTTTTAATTCTGTTACAGCACGCAAAAAATATGTATCAATTAACAATTATTAAAACCAAGGTGCTCTGTGTACACTAACTATATCACAGAAAGAAATGCTTAAATAAAAAAAATGTTGCATAGAGGAAACTAGACAACATATTTAGTGCGTAATACCTTATTACCATATGCTCTGACGCCGTTATTTAAAAATAATGTGCAGAACTTTACAGAACCACCCAATCAACAAGTATAAAGGTTTACAGGGTAAAAAAATTAAGTGGTTAAATTCGTTTTGTAGTCCACTAAATTAACGTCAGAAATACCCCAAACCTGGGCATCAAGTCTGTCCGTCAAATATTTTTTAATTTGCAGGTATTCATAGGTACATTTATCTCCGAAAATCTCAGGTACGTGCAATTTGCGAAAGGGTGGGAAAATGGCTCTAGAGTTCCCGAAAATCCGTTTTTCGACGATATCTGCCGAAATATGACACTTAAGAACAAAAAATGGAAAGCAGTTCATTACAAAAGTTGTCCCTATTATTTTTTCGCGACACTAATATTTTTTGCAAAAACCTCAAAAATATATATTCCTTTTAATAATTCGCAGAACTGTTGTGGTGAAACCGGAAAATTTGATTATTCTTCCAAAAGTTGGAGATCCTCCCGTTTTTGTCTGAAGACAAAAGATAAGGCAATAATAACCAACTCTTTTTCACTTTTTGCACTTGATTAATTAATTTATTGTAAAAAAATCCAATTTGAGAAAGTTTGAAGGCAGTTTTTTCTGGTGCACTTAATAAAATACTTGATATATATTGTTACGTACTTTTATATAATATTTAATTTTTATTATTTGACTTATTTTGAATTTTAGTTTTAGTACATAACCTATTAAATTACTGTTGATTTTTTTATTGCCTTCTGTCGTAATCTCAGATGTTGTTAATTTTGGGCGCCATCTACTTTCCAGTAGAAAAATTGAGAGTCTTAATCCCTGGTAGTGCTTCAGCTATTGGCCGCGTGATTGTAAAAATCGATAATAACGACTCAGTACAATATTAAAACATTTATTAATAATCATAAAAATGACGGTTAACCTTTTAGTTTATGTGAGAATAAGAGTTGTTTGACAGAATAAGGTAAGCGTAATAAATTTCTTATTTATAAAAGCAACAATTAATACACATCTTATAATTACTCTCTTACCTTATTCTAATCTAAATTATTTAGTTATTAATTAAAATATAATCTAACCTAATTAAATAAAATGCTTGTGGCCTTTTTTATTTTGAAACGTTTTTAAATATCGATATTTAATATTATAAATTGGTACCTTTAATACGACTTTTTACTTTACTTTTTATTTCTGATTCTGGTTACTTTCCTAGTCAATTCAAAATGGGATGGATGCAAAATCTTCCAGGAATCAAAATCAGGAACAGGATAAATCAATACAGGATACAATTGGATCTGGATAGTTTAACAGGAACAAAGATGAAACAAATATCGGGCTTCTTCTCTTTAAGTTTCTTGATTTACAAAAATATAACCTCACTTAATTTGACAGGTAAGTTTCTTTTAATTTTTATCTTCAATCAGTATTGCTTTGATTTTAAATTTCTTTTGTTTTTATTACGAGCACCGATGTGAACAGTTCAATAGATTTTGATCAAAAGCGAAAAGTAGTTTTTATAAACCATCATATCACGGCTCTCTAGATTAAAATTTGACAGTTTTTTACTCAAATTATTAATTTTTATACAATTTTTGCTTATTACCAAATCATTCTAGAGACAAAAAGAATGATGTTGATATAATTTATTTACAATTCCTACTTATATTAAATTTACACACAGACTTTTTAAGTTCGTCATTATCGATTTCTAAAATTCTATACAACTTTATTATTACTGCCTTTTTTACAGTAATTCTTTGATTTTACAGTCCCAACACTTTATTTTCCTGATTTATTGTAATTCCACTGAATTTAAATTAATCATATTGATACATCATGATATTGAAATTTGAGGTTAAGTTTAAAATTTCTTTTTATTCAAACATCTAAAATAACAATGTTCTCATTGTTATTGTGATCGCAGACTTATCTGAGATTATATTACTTTAAATTTTGCTATTGAAATATTTGCTAAATTGTTTGTAAATATCCTAAAATTGTTGGTGAAAATCTCTTATGGGATTAACGTGTTAAAATCTGACATCTGGAATTTTATATTTTCTTTTGCAATTACTATTAAAATTAGTTTCAAACATTATTTTCGAAATTAGATTCTGTCCTGTGATTTATTGAAGTAAAATAAATAGTTATTTAATGGTATTAATAAAATTATTTGTTTAATTTTTTTCTCTGCGTATTGAACATATGTTTTGTATTCTCTTTAATTAGTCAACTTAGTCAACCGTTACAATATATTGATGAAAATGTCTGAATGTGATCTTTTATTTAGTACAATTCCTAACCCCAACAAAATTTAGCACGAAAAGAAAATAATCCTCAAAATGTTGTTTTTTCATAGGGGTGAGAATTTTTTCAATTTTGCTGGAAAACAAAAAAATATGAAAAAAAAAAAAGAAAAATGCCATCGACAAGGGGACAAGCTAAGCCTTCTAATGATGTGCGTTGGAAACCGATATGGTCCTTGATTATCTATTAATTCCCTATAGACCCGAGCATTTTCGAAAACTCCAGAAATCCAAAAAAAATGCCCTAAAAAACATGTTGTTTATGAAAATACACAAAAATAATTTATTGAATCTTTCTGAATATATTTAACACATTGCAAAGCCCCATTATCCAAAATGATTCGGTGAAATTAGTCTTGATAAAAAAAATATGAATAAATTTATAGGATGGTCAAAACCTCGAGCAAAAACAAACTTTTCAATAATCCAGAGAAATAGCTAAAAGGAAAAATTAACATGATATTATAGCTACAGGTTCCTTCTTTCATCTGAACTTTGAATCATGAAAAAATATTAATTTTTACGTGATTTATTGAAAAATTTGTAATCCGCTTGGGAGTGTCATTCCTTTAGAGCGTGCTCTCTAAATGCAGGGCAGGGGCTAAAAATAGCGGTGCGTTTTGAATCCGGTTATATCGAAAAGGGTCAAATTTTTGACAAAAATTATGAGGATCATTTTTGTAGGTAATGAACTGATCTTTATTTTCGTCGAAGCAAAAATTCTGTCATATTTTCGAAAATAGGCGGAAAAAAACACATTTTTGAGACCAATGGGTCATTTTCCCACCCTTCCACCTGAGATTTTCGGGGGTGAATGTACCCATGAATACCTGCAAATTAAAAAAAATGGTGCCGGACAGACCTGATGCCCGTTTATTGGACTATTGGTTGAATTTTAATAAAAATCTGTTTGTCCATAACAAGAATATACTATTTAAAATGTGACGAATAGTCAAATTGTTGAATGGCTCCTTTCTGTGTAAAAAAACAGCTACCACGAAAAATATAGAGATAAAGTAACTATAATAAAAAAATACTTTTATATATTTATAATTATTAGCATATTATAAGTAAATCTATTCTGTTTCTGTGGTAGCTTCTCTAGCATAGCACTATTATTTTGCGCAGTTTCCTATAAGGTATAAGATGAAAAAAGTGCTAAGATGTATAAGACAATCATTAACCTGAAGATTGATTTTTTCAGGATCTGGACCACATACAGGAGGTAGATATTTGGCTGAACTTAGATACACCTGATGTGTAACAGAGCTTGAATATATAAAAAGAAATTTTTCATGATTCGCAAGGCTACAGCGAGAGGATTGGGTATAAAATTATATCTTTTTGCTTTTTCAAAAAATATACTTAATCTCGCTGTAACTTCCTATACATGAAGGCATTTAGTTCAAGAATTTGCTAGAAAAATGATTATAATACCAAGCCAGTGCACGCTCTTTTGAAAGTGCAACCAAATACGCGTACTAGTCACCTATTACCAACAATTTTTTTTCTTCTTTATTTTAAAAAGTTGATGTTTTATTCCAAATTTTATTGGACGACTGATTAATAGATGACCTTGTACAGTGAGACACTATGTAGGTATATGAAATGGCAAGGACAAATAACACTACGCCATGTAAATGGACGGCACACAGTTTGTGTCGTTAAACACGGCAAAATGGCAATAAATAGGGTGGACTAATGAAGAGATGGTTGAAAATGTCTTGATTTCTATTTAGCCTTCGAACTCGCTCTGGTACCAGCCGTATTCAATCCATTCCCTCGGGATCGAGATCGTGAAAGTGATTCTAGAACAAAAACCGCTGATATAATAATAATAATAATAAAAATAATAAGTGCTTTCTTAAAAAAAACAATTGAAAACTATATAAAATAAGTATCACTTATAAAGCATAAAATAACTAAGTATCTAAGTATCTAACACTTGTTTCGGTTAAAGTAAAAAAAATATACATAATTATTGCTAGGAATATTGTTTAGGAAAAAAAGAAGAGAGAAAAGAAAGAATGAGAAAACGACGTAACACTAGATTTATATCAATTTTTTTCTTTTTTTTTTTCAATTTTCAAATAAAATGTTTTGGTTTTTGCTTGAACGTAGAAAAAATATTGTATACAACTTGTGCAAAAACTGTTTATTCCACTTGACGTATTGTCCAACTCGGCCTAACGGCCTAGTTGGGAAATTTTACGTCGCGTGCAATAAACACTTACTTTTTGCACTTGTTGCATAAATAACTATTACCTACTAATGTCGAGAAATAATAGATCATTTACATTTGTAGATGTTAAAGAAACTATTATACAAATATAAATACTTATTTATATTAAATTTATTCTTATTTATACTAAATTATTTGTTGTTAAAATTTAAAGTTATGTTGCTGCAATTCAAGAAATTAATTGTTGTATTTGCAACACCAAAATTCGTATTGTGATCTGTATTTGAAATGAAATTACTGGAACTAGCATATGTTGTTGGATTTATTAGTATTATTTTTATCGATTTGATGTAAAATTCTATTAGTGAAATAACCATTTCAACAAATTTGATATAAAGTTTTTAGTATAGTATATATTTTAGACATTGACGTATAAATTAAAGGTCGTCCTGCAGAGTAAATGTAAATGTGTACTTGATCTTGATTCGTTAAATTTAGTTGCCTTATGATTAATGGTTATAATCTAATCCACATATCACAATAGAATTACCGAATATCCCCTCCTGAAAACTGACCATAACAGCTGGGTGAATGGCATGGTTGGATTATTTTTTAGAATAACCCTTTGGAAAGTTTTTTTGGCAAACGTGGTTTAAATACAAAATTCCTAAAGAACAGTTCATTGTCAAAACCTAATAAAAATATTAAGTGTGTTCTACATGGTTGGATAGAAAAAAAAATGGGGATTTCAAAAGTGAAATAAAAAGTACAGGTCCATATTTAAAAAAAATAGCCCCTCAAAGACGAAACGTTGTTTTAAAAAATTGGATACGCTAATGTTAAGCAATATTTTGCCTTCAATAAAAAACTTTTATAAACTTTTTTCTATCTTAAAAGAAAGGGTGTTAATTAAATAAAACGAAAATCGTCAATTTCGGTTTTTCCCAAATATCTCAGAAACCGGACCTGATATTTTAATTTTGAAAAAAACAGATTTTCAATATCAGGTTTAATGGTAGGAGTAACAAAATAATGTAAAGGACGTCTGTCTCTCTTTTAAAGTTATCGAGATAATCGATATAAAATGTAAAATTATACACATTAAAATGTCTTACAATTTTATTAGAGAGGATGCAGTCAAAAATTCTTTGGAAATAAATTACTTGGGTCGACTAAAATAAAATAGTTAGTCCAGTAACTGAAGGGACAAAGCTGTAGATAAGTCTGTCCAGATTCCCTTTGTGGCTTAATTTCTAGGTTGCTTCCAAGGGCGAAAAATTTCACCACGATTCCGATTTGGGAGAGGGCTCAAAATGGCCCCTAAAAATGGTTTTCCGCTAATATCTGCCACAATATGCAAATTAGCCAATTTTTGTTTAGATAAAAAATGAAGATCTTATCATTATCTACAAAAATGGTCCCTGCCATTTTTTTCGCATCACGAATATTTTTTGCAAAAACGGCCTTCGAAAATTCCCAAATTTTTGCACTGAATAGATACGTTACTTTCTAACTGAATTTCCGCTCGAGGGAGTTGGGAATACATTGATTTTCATTTTTTGTCCTTGGAAGCAACCGTCAAGACCTAAGAATTAAGCCACAAAGGAAATCTGGACCGACTTATCTACAGCTTTGCATATTTTCAGGTCTTCAGTTACTGGACTAAGTGGAAATGTTTTAAATTTATTACTTACCTTTACTTAAAGAACATTTATTGCTGTTGGCTAGAGCTTCAGCTTTATCGAGCCTCATAGCACGTCCTCGTCTATCCAGAATTAACTTATCGGCTCTTACGAACATGCCGTGTTTCGGTTTGCAAGTAAAGTAACGAATCCCCTTTATACTGCCATCATTTTTACCTGAAACATTAATTATATTATTAAATAAGGTTCACTAAAGTTCCTCTTTATATTTGCCTTTTGGAGCATCGAGTTCCACTCCAATCCAAGTACCATTAGAAAACTCTGTTTCTCCGATGTAAGCCACAACTCCAGAAGAATTATACGGTCTAATAAGAACACTTTCTCGTAATACTACCCAATCAGGGACAGGAACATCATGGAGTTTTGATAAATCAGGGCGGGAACCAAAACTGCTTTCTTGATCATCTAAACAAATAACTCGATTTACAAATGTAACAAGAATTTATAAGTAAATCTAGTTACCTTCCAAACGATCTGTAGAACTGTCCATACTGTCTTCTTCGTTAGACAGTACTAAATTATTCTTGCTGCCCAAGTTATGGGCTGATTTGCTCTCAGACATAAGTGGCCGACCTTGTGGAAAAGATGCCCTATGCGACTGGCTTCTTGTGCTTTGTTTTTTTCTTCGGACAACTCTTCCAGGAGATAAATTTGTTTTTACAATAGAACTTGATTCGTTAAGGTCACTTCCAGTTTGATTTTGATTTGAATCGCTATCTCCACCGTTAACTACATCGTCTGAACTTTCATCGTTATTTGTAAAGCTTTGCTCCTCCTCAGTAGATAGTCGCTAGAAAAAAAAAGTTTTTTATTGTTGAAATCAACATATTTCGTTTACACTCCATATTTAGTTTACAAGCCGCTACTGGGGAATAAATAAAATTTCATGAAATAAATATTTAACAAAAATATAAAATTAAAAAATCGAAGGCACTCTAGTTTGTCCATCGTAAAGAAAAAATTTTTCTAATAGATCAAGTAAAGATGCAGACATTTTCCTCTTGAGGGGGAGTTCCAAGAGGACTAGTGGTATTTGGAAAGTTATTTTTTAAATCATTTTGTATTAAAAACAGACAATATAGTCATTTATGCAAAATACACTTTACACACAAATGTTCATTATTTTCTTTATCAAATTAAATTGAAACATGAAAAAATAGTTAGCTGTTATAGTTTTAAATACAGGGCCATCAAGGCATACGTGATTGCGTTTGGATTATTTCGGATATAGAGTGACATTTGTCAGTTTTAAAGAGTTTTATGGATGGACGAATAAACAGGTTAGTTTACAAATAAATTTTGAAATTTGTATATTAACAAAGATTTGCAATACATTTTAGTATAATAATAAATGATAATGGTAAATAAAACTTGTTAAATGTTTATATTTGACATTTCAAAAAAGGTAAACACAGTTCAATCAAAAAACAATTACGAAGAAGCGGTATAAAACACAATGATTGGTTAGGATACTGAGCTGTTATTGGCTGAAACCACAAAATCTGACTGATTTCATAGATGAAAACAATAATCAGTATAAAACTCAATGATTTGGTTAGGATCGTGAGCTCTTATTGGCTGAAACCACAAAATCTCTTTTGACAGATGAAAAAATAATCAGTGTTAATAAAAAAATTAAAGGAAGTTTGCTCTTTTACTTCATCATCTACTTGGAAATTTCATACTAGGCAAATACACTTTATGGTACTGGTTCACAAGAAACCAGGATAAGAATTTGGTACCCACCAAGCGAGCAAGCTTGGATATCAAATTCCGACAGTTTTTCTGTACTAAAACTTGTTTCTTACCTCAACATCTTTAGAAATATCTGTTATTTCTGTAACTGGTTCCAAGTAATTATTAACTTGGCATTCAAGATCTGGAGTTTCGTCAACACTTAAACTTTTAAGGGATAATGCATCATCACAAAGATTTGTAGTTGAAACAGCTTGTGATCCGTATCCACTTGAGCTTGAAGATGGGGTATTAGGTTTTGGAGCAAATTCTGTTAACGAATCCAAAGTACGTGACATTGGTAGAGATTTTTTGGCGTAAGTCTTTTTCCGTTGCACATACTAAAACAAAAATGAATATTTACCAATATTTACATGAGATGGCTAGTAAACCAAGATCACCAAATGGATAAAAGTACCTAAATATATAAAATACATACCTGTAGATAAAATTAGTGGGAAGCAGTCAATAGTAAATAAATTAATTAGTTTATAAGAAAATTTTTTGAATCAGCAAGTAGGTACCAGATTCTGATTTCGCGTGCCCAAAAACCCTCAGTTCCAAATTTTTATGTATACATATCCAAAAACGTTAGTTAGTTTAACCTTTAACACCCTGTATATTCCTTTATAGCACCATTTTATTAGAGCAAGTTGGTTCAAATCGTAATATTTTAAAGTGAGGAATCTACCATACTTCTATGTACAATTAGTTAAGGACAACCCTGTATATCTACGAGAAATCGTGGGCCCCCTCCGAAAAAAATTCCTGGCTACGCCACTGGGATGGTTTGAATGAAAATTTAGGAAACGATTACTATTAATTGGTTTTCTGTACCATCTAGTAATGATTTTATTGTCGTTCGTTCTTATTAGTTTTAAATTCAGGAATGGAACTACTTAGTACCTCTATTTCTGTTTCAAATTCAAACCATCCACCAACAACTGACCAAATTTCAATTTTTAAATCTTTACCACATATGAAAATGAAGACAATATTAAAATAGCTAAAACCAATTTGAAAACTATTTCACAAATACATTCTACATTGAAAACACATATATCAGTCGAAAATGAATCAAATATAATCTATGAAATCACAAGCAGCAGCTATGATGGTCAAACAAGTAGAATGCTTAAAGATAGAATAACCTCTCATACAAGTGACTGCAGAAGGAATGTGAGATCTTGTCGCCTTGCTGAACATGTAATAGATCATGTGATTGACTATAATAATGCCAAAATTCTCGATAATGAACGAAATCTCAATAAGCGTCTCTTTCTTGAAATGGTTCATATAACTAACAATGCAAAAAAACAATGAATAAAAGAACAGATATCAATGACCTCAGTACAATATACACATATCTATTAAAAAAACAAAGAAAATTTCTCAATTCCTCCTTGAAATGATTTTTTATATATTTATACTGAAATAGAATTTTATTGACACAAGTATTTTAAAGAATTTAGGTACATTATCAAAATTTATAATAGTCAAAATTAAAATAAAGTTACTAAATAAACAGTGCAATAGCTACCTTAAATAAAATATTCTAACCACAAAAACTAGATAAAGTAAACATAACCTATAAAATTATGAAATGTCAAAATTATGAAAGCATAGTTATATGATCTAAGTACAAGATAGTTATATTCAACTTTAAAAAATTAAAAAAAAACAGTATTGCCAACATAAAATGTAATAAGAAATTGTCTTACTAGATTTTAATTTTTTTTTTTAAAGAAGAAAAGAAAGGAAGGTTGTTGTTGATTAGTTACAAAGAAATTAGGAAAGGAGCTAGAAAAAAAATAAAATTGTCTGAAGAATAAAAACAAAAGTTTTATGAAGTTTACCAAAACTATATATTTACCTATGATGTTGTATTACCTTAAGAAAAGAAAATAAGGTAAAGTGAAAATAAACGTTTAAATTTATATTAAGTAAGTGTACCATACTGAATAGCTGAAGGAAAAGACATTTTATAAACTGTTGGAAAAGGAGTTAATTTGCAAGGACAAAACATTACTAGAAACGGAAAGGAAACTGATTACAAGAAAGTAAAAAAAAGACAATAAAAAAAGGTATTAAAAATTTTATTTTAAAGAGTGATAACTTACTTGTGTTATCAAGTGTTAATAATAATTTGATTGCTCAATTTGAGGTAAAAATCTAGTTTACAGTCACAGCCCCAATTTTGATGAAATATTTTTTTAGACTAATTTTGGGTTGCTGATCACGAATCTGCAATCAGTTTCGTGCGGTCTCATCAAACAAAAAAGTTATGAATTTTTTAAGTAAAATCAATTGTCAACTTTTCTTTAATACTTACCAGCTAAATATGTACATAAGTAAGTTTATATAAATATATATTAAAACCAAAAGACCCAAGGTACAAGATAGGTCAGGTCTGGTTAGATTAATGATGTATACAGTAATATTTCAGGTAAATATGTTAAATTATAAAACATAACCAAAAAAATTCAAACAGCACTTGAGTTGAGATCAGGACGTAAACTCTCGCTGTGGCTAGTGTGCCGTCGGACTCCGAAGCTGAAGTTGGCTACAGGTCGATATAGTGATTATTACTTGAAAAATGAATAAAATGTAACAGAACAATAATTTACAGGGTGAGATCAGGTAAGATAAGGGTACGTAAGATAAGCTGAGGATCAAAAAAATTACGTACAAAGCCGGAGCGACGGGACAAAAGCCACAGCGAAAAATATGACAAGAATCTACGTCACCGACATAACCTTAAACGTTTAAAGTTATGTTGGTGATATACGTTCTGACCGCAATTCAGGTGAAAAATTCATAACTATTTTGTTTGATGAGACCGCAAGAAACTGATTGCAGTTTCGTGATCAGCGACCCAAAATTAGTATAAAAAAAATATTTTATCAAAATTGGAGCTGTGACATAAATAATTGCATATTTTAACCAACCTAAATACATTGTCATTGTATAAGTTGGTAAGGACATTTTAAGGTTAAGTATTAGATAGAGATAGACAATGTATTTAGGTGGGAAATAATTTAAAATTTGAATTTAGTACTAGGTAAAGTGTGGATGTATGTGTGAATGTTGTTCTATAGTAATTAAATAATATTTAAAACAACAATAATAGTTCCATGTTTAACCGTCCATATAAATTATAAAATTAAAGATTTAAAAATTTATAGCATATATAATTTTGGTAAAATAAAAAAAATATCAAATACAAGGGAAGATCAACAATTATACAATTTTTGGTATACTAAAATAGAGTTGTACTAAAAGTATTATTAAAAAGAAATAAATAAGTAGGTAGTTGAATATAATTTAAAAAATTTTTTTTTTACTTGTATCTTGTCAGAAACCCACCACGAGGTAACAAATTAACATTAAATAATAAAATAAATTAACTCATACAATAACAATACATACTTTGACATTTTATAATCTCACTCTGTATGTTTCAATTGTGTACTGATTTTTTAGCAATTGTCATTTTGTCATTTTAAATTATTTTAACACTGATGTTACTTTTTGTATGTAATTTTTTCTGAATTTCATGTTATTCGTCTTGATAAAGAAAATAAACATTTTCGAAAGCTCGACTTAAAACGAAGAAATCATACTAATTTATTTACTATTGACTGCTTCCCACTAATTTTATCTACATATATTACTATTGAATAGTCACGAAAATATCCACTTATAAAATACATACATGTGGTTCTGTTTTTCCAGTGTATCCTTCATCTTGTTCTTCGATTGGATCATCCAATAAAAGATCAAATGAGTGTTTTCGAGGTAACGTTTTAGTTGGTTCCTCATGTAAAGTAGTCATTCGTAATCCCAATTTTGCATTAGCTGGCGATACCATCCCAGGGAACACTAAAAATGTTCGGTATTAGAAAATGGAAAATGCAATACATCGATTTGTACTAAAAGAAACAATTGCGCAACAAAAAAATAAACGTTAAACAAATTCTAAATGTAGTTGTACTTCTTTTACTACCCCGGTAATTGTTAAATAACGATTAAATAATATAAAATGGCAATAATATAATACAAAATGAAGCAGAAAGGTTAAAAAAAAATAAACTCCTTATAAAAAATAAAGTTACTATTAAAAAAACAACTAGTTCAGCTACACCAATATTTTTGAATCAACATACGTTTCGTAGCGGTTGTTGGTTGTTGCAATCTCAGTGAATTCAAGTTTAAGTTGAGGTTTAAGAATGTAGGTCGTGCTGAAATATTAAGATAATTTTTAGTGCGACCATATAAACAACAGTTTCACGTGCGTAGACATATCGTTTCTACATCAAATTGGAATCATAGTACAGATTGTTAATTATCATTAAAGCCACTAGAGACATAGTTCCAATCTAACAAAAAACAAAACATGCAGGTAGCCAATTGGAAAATCGGTATACGAATCTAATTTTTTTTTTGTACATTTGTACATTCACAGGACTGTGTAAGATTTTTTTACCGTGTACCTCTATTGCATTTTTAAGATTAAATTTGAATGAGTGAGAAAAGGTTATTAAAAAAATCTTAATTAGACAAGTCTTGTGATGGTTTGTGAATTTTATATCTATATCCACTACACATGCTCACGATGCACCCGGGATATTTTTGGGAGTTGTTTAGAATAGCCTAGGTCTCTGTGACTTCATTACATTAAACATAACGGTAAACTTTGTACAAATAACGAGTTATTGGCCATTACTGTCTTTGAGAAGCACTATTTTTTTTATTTTTTTTGAATTCAGTTAATTCAAGCTAAAACTAAAATGGCAAATGATCCATAACATGCTATTTATTCATATCTACAATGTTTCTAACTACGTCTTTAACACAGATTTGAGATGCAAACGACAATCTCAAAACTTGTTTCGTTTTTTTAATTTCAAGCAGGTGACCGTTTTCAATTGTCACATCATAATTATCCACCTAATATAGCAATCTTAGTATGCAAGCCTCCATTTTACCTGAGAGAATGGAGCCTTGTGGTTGCACGAAGAAAATTCAATGAAAAATTAGTCACATTTGTTAAATGCATTTTTTTTATCAACTACTTTATATACCTAATAATTCTGCAATTTTTTTCTAAACGATGAGCTCCAACGTGTTTTTTTTTAATTCAAGAAACAGTCGTGAAAAGGAAAACATTTAACCTCTCTGATTTTGTATTTTTTTAATTCATATAAAAGTGTTATTCAAAGATCGTATTTTATTAAAATAACTAACTAAAGTAATTTTGTAGGTGTCTAATCATCTCATCTCAAGTTGCTACATAATCGGTGGTAAACTTTGTAAACCTTTAAAAAATTAAGTTGCTACAGGCTGTCTTAAACCTCTGACAAAATTCCATGTCTCCGCTATATTAAGAGTTACGAGAAAAAATTATTAATATAAATTATAGGGAATCCTAAGCTCTACATTTTAAAATTACTGTTAAATTAAATATGCAGGGCATCGCAAAGTTGCACAAAGTGCAAGCTTTTCAAAATAGTTTATTTTTTTACGAATGAAAGAGGAATAGCTGAGTACACTTGTAGAATGTAAAGGAGTAAATTTGTATAAAGTGTAACTTTTATTAGGAAATTTGCAAAGCGTTTTCGACAGTTACGTGATAATCTGTGCTTCAAGTCAGGACAAGCAGTTAACAATTAAAATAGGACTCATAGTTATAAAATCAGAGGAACAAACATGTAAACATTATGTTTAATTTCTAATCCTACCAGTTATTTATTTTATATTTCAGAACTACTCATCCCTTTAAATTCCGAAACTTAAGGATGCATCCTGACATTGGGGTTAACTGTGTGATGTGTTAGCACAATGTTGGTTATGCTGAAAGTCTAGGAATTCGTCCGCGTTTATGGTTTAGCAAGACTCCGATAACTTTGCGACTGATTTTGCACTAAAGTGGCACCCACTGGCCAAGTAAGCAACTTCTATCCCTGACTCACGCTACCTGACATTGGGGTTAACTGTGTGATGTGTTAGCACAATGCTGGCTATGCTGAAAGTCTAGAAATCGTCCGCGACCCAAATACAATTTAAAATTGCAGTTTTAATATATTAAGTTTACCTGTCAGTCTGTAGGTTCAGTTCTGTTCGATTAATTTACAATTTAATAAAAAAGTAGTAACCACCAGATTTAGTTTGCCGATTAAATTTTAAAAGTTGATAAATTTAAATCACTCTCCTGTTTAAATTTGTTTAAGTTCGCGATTAATAAATTCAGTAAACTCTTCCAGTCAATTCCGTAGTTGATAGGGTTAGGTAACTCTCCCGATTAGAGTAATATAATTTATTTAAATTCTTTAGACCGTTCTGTTATATTTCTTAGCTTAAGAAATTTAAATAACTCTTGCGATTTGTCTCGCCGGTTGACAAAATTAAATAGCTGTGTCGTTTAATTTCGCGAACTGATAAATTTAGCATTTTCCCGTTTTTCATTTAATACTTTTATAAATAGAAATAAAGTCTGATTGAGTCACTACGTCATTACCGCCAATTAACAGAGCCGATTTAAACGTTTCTTTTACGTATTTTTTTAAGGGTTAACCTGGGTGGGCTTTGAAATAAACAATTTTTGTCTTGTAAAAATAGCTAAACACAATATAAGTGTCACGTTAATTTCCTGGTTTATCTTCACAGACCTTACCTCTTTTCAGGGCTTTTAAAAAAGTATATATAAATATTGAGTCTGAAATCAACAAGACTCCTGGAGAATACCTTATCTCCATCTGAAGTTACCTGTGCTCCTAAGACGCCGTTTCTAAGGGTCGTGGAGCATACCACATAAAAAAACTGGCGCTCGAGCAATCTCCGCATTAAAGCGTCACTTGTAAGGCATATTTTTCTATGTGGTAAGAAAAAGCCTTGCACAATCTAATGCTGTTTCTTTGTTCTGGTTCGTTGTATTTAAAAAGTTTTTATAAACCGTTAAATACAAGTAACATGTGTGTATCATTTTGGAGTTCTGGGAAAGGAAAAATTCAACTATAAAAAACTACAGTCTACTTAGAAGCTACAGACAATTGTCTTTGAAAACTATTGCAACATTTTATCACAAAACCCATGAGATCAAAACACATTATAAAATTGTGTATAAATAAACATTACTAAAACATTTTTTAAAAATTATTTCAAACAAAGCGGGATAAAGACCAAGTGGGAAATATCTTTGGTCTTAATAATTTTTGAAAAACGTTATAGTAATTTTTATTTATACACAATTTTATAATGTTTACATGTTTGTTCGTCTGATTTTATAACTATGTGTCCTATTTTAATTGTTAACTGCTTGTGCTGACTTGAAGCTCTGAAGATGACCTAACTGTCGAAAACGCTTTGCAAATTTCTTAATAAAATTTACACTTTATACAAAATTTCTCCTTCTTTATATATTTTTTATGTTGCCTTAGTTAATACAGTGTATCCCAAAAAGTTTTATACAAATGGAAAAAATGTTTATCTTATCTTACATTTCACAAAAAAATTATTCTTGATAAAAAGCTGTGCATGACTTGTTGATCCATAATCAAGTACAACATTTTTAAAACATTGTATGGATTATAGGGAAAACAAAAAGTAATGATTTCGACGGAGAGAAAAATACGTACAAACTGTAGTGGAGGGCAAAATGTTCATTGAAATTGTGAATAAGTAGCAAAAAATTATGAACAATTGCAGATTATTGATATTCTCAGATAAAAAAGACAATAAACACTTCCCTACATGTTTTATAATTTTCTCCAACTAAGAGAACAATTTCAATTTTATCTGCAATACTTGGTTTAACTGGTATTTTTCTGATTATTGCAAGCACACTCACGTTTATTTAACAGTTGTTGACTTTTATTAGATATTCCAAAGATCAGTAACAGATATTAAGGCGCTTAGTGGGTACATGATTTTACGAAGTTTCGTACCGCGCATTAATTTAACAATTGCTGTATTTATGTGGGAATAACAATAATCTATAATTGTGCATAAATTTTTGCTACTTAATCACAATTTCAATGAACATATTGCCCTACAGTACACTAGGTATTGCCCTCCACTACAGTTTGTACGTATTTTTCTCTCCATCCAAATCATTATTTTTTGTTTTCCCTATATTCCATACAATGTTTTAAAAATTTTGTACCTGATTATGGAACAGCAAGTTATTCAGAGCTTTTTATCAAGAATAATTTTTTTGGGACACACTGTATACAGAGTGAGTCACGGTAGACGCGACGGAGCATTGTGGCTAAACGGTTAATATTTTGAAAATTTTATTTATTCATGGATATGTAGGTTGATAATGTCTACATTTTAAAATTATTTTGAAATGTACAGGTTGTCCCAAAAAAGTGTGGTTAAAAATAATATAAACTTTCTTAAGTATTACCTATACCTAAGCTTTTTACTTTTCGAGATATTTTGATATTTATGAAAATGAAAGCACTTACAAGAAAACCAATAACTTCGAAACCTATGGAATCAGCCAAATTCAATTTTAACTGAACAAAATTAGACTAATAATTAAAAGAAATAATGTATTTAAAGTTGTTTAAAATTATACAGGGCGTCCAAAATGGGGCCATTCTCTAATGACATATTCAAACGACAATTTCGTTCTTATTTTAAATAGGACACCCTGTATTTTATAATCCTATTATGTAACAAGTTTCATTACCTTTTAAAAATTATAAAGGTCTACTATACCTAAAACTATTAATTTTGGAGTTAATTTTATTTTTGTTAAATTTTACATTATTTTTCCACCGTAATGCCTAAATATAACACCCTGTATTTAATAAGCTTAGACTATTGAAACATCAGTTTTTGTCTAATATCTAATGATACATTTTCCAACAATTCCCAGAAACTTTTTCTTAAAAATTGCAAAAATTTCCTCCCATCAAAGAAATATGGGCAAATAACTTGGTCGCCTATAATTCCACCCTATACAATAATGTTCCACCGGTTCTGATGATCTATTGTGTGGAACAAATGCTGGTTTTGAGTATCATAATAATGAAAGTTATGACAGTTAACTAATCCATTATTATGAAAAGTGGATTCATTTGTAATTTTTTCGGATCATAGTCTAAGTTGATCAAATACAGGGTGTTATATTTAGCCATTACGGTGGAAAAATAATGTAAAATTTAACAAAAATAAAAATAATTCCAAAATTAATAGATTTAGGTATAGTAGACCTTTACTTGCTACATAATAGGATTATAAAATACAGGGTGTCCCATTTTAAAATAAGAATGGTATTGTCGTTTGAATATGTCATTAGGGAATGGCCCCATTTTGGACGCCCTGTATAATTTTAAACAACTTTAAATACTTTATTGCTTTCAATCATTAGTCTAATTTTGTTCAGTTATAATTGAATTTCCCGAAAACTAAAAAGCTTAGGTATAGGGAATACTTAAGAAAGTTTATCTTGTTTTTAACGTATAATCTATAAATGTAATAAAATATAGGTTGTTCCATAAGAAAAAATATAACTTTGATACGCCACACTTTTTTGAGACAACCTGTATATTTCAAAATAATTTTAAAATGTAGCCTTTATCAACCCACATATCCATGAATAAACAAAATTTTCAAAATATTAACCGTTTAGCCACAATGCTCCGTCGCGTCTGCCGTGACTCACCCTGTCATTACCCGGTGACATCATTTTCTTAGTTTTTTAGGTTTTTTAGGTCATTATGAGAAAGTACATTAATCGTACTTTTAATTTTGTTAAGCATCTTCTATATCTTAAGTTAATTTACGTCCAAAATACTTTTTTTGTTTTTGAAGATATCAAAAGTTAATTTGAGGATTTTATTTTCTTCTAATAATTGGTATTAGATGTACCTTTTTAAACATGTATAAAATTTTCTCTTGTGAAAAATAAAATTGCTAAATATATCAAATTAGGTAATAAATACTTGATTTTTATCAAATTTAGATTAAAGTCTAGTTAGAGAAGCTTAAGAACCAAAAAAACTAGTACTAACAAATATTACTCTTCAGATTCTCCTAAGGTACCAGTTAATTTATATCTACCTTTTCTGATCTATGACTATATTCTATATAAAATATTAAGATTTGTGTAAAAAATAATTAACAAAAAAATTTACCTAATCCTCCGTATTTAATTGGCGTAACCTCAGTTTCTTTGCCAAACGCAGGGCGACTTCTTAAAGGTCCTAAACCAAGATCGCTGTTCAATTCTGATACACTTTCTGATCTAGACATGTGAAGGGACTCGCTACTGAGGTCAAGTCTCATAAGCTAAAAAATTAGGAAGTAATTATAATAAAATCAATAAATATTAAGTTTTGGTTAAAGAAGCGTTACACGTTCACCGACATGCTTTCTAAGATTGTAACACATTTTCGTTTATTTAATGAACGACTAACGAAAGGTGTAATGTCTACCTATAACATAAAAAGCGTGATTAACGTACCCCATTTTTGTTTTCCAAAGTCTAGCAGCCAAAATAATTGTTATATTAATACTAGTTAACATAATTAGGTAAAAGAAGCTCCTTGTTTTGTTTGTTTTGCGTTCTACTGCATTTTTACTTACTTATATACAATCAATTATACTGACATTTTAAAAATTTACTTATCTTCTTACCACTATTAATAAATATACAGGGTGGGGCAAACTTCTGACATCGGAGAATTACATCGTTGTAGTAAGAAATAAGTATTCATTTTACCTTCGAAGTGTAAACAAGTCTTCGTAAGCGCTTTCGATACGACAACAAAAGTTAAAATCAGCTATCATAATTACGCGAGTGATACCAGGCGGTCAGTGATACGGCCGTGAGTTATCGTGTTATAAATAAAGTTTATGCAATGCACCAACAATCGCCTGTGTTTCGGGTATCGATGGTGGATGTAGGTCAACAGAATAGTGCACTGTTTCAAGAAAATAGTGCACGATCGCAGAATGAAAAATTCCGAATATGAAAAAAGTTGTTTAGTAAAGAAATTAAATACTATACAACAACAATTAGAACAAATTCAAAGAGATCAATCAGACCTGCTAAATAAGTATACAGGGTTAGCAAAAAGTCTGGCAAATACTTCTACAACACAAAAAGAGGAAATAAGCCTAGAACAATACTTCACTGATGAAGAAGAACTTGCAGAAGATACAGAATGGATAAGGAAATGGATACGTCACTCTTTCCTGCACAACAAAGTCCAAAGGTCCCAGAAAAAGATCAACCAAAAACTAAAAAAGTACCACAACCGCCTCCGATAATAGTAGACGGAATAACAAACTTTAATACACTCCATCAACTCATAGCTAAAATAATAATTAAAGTAATCAATGATAAAAATATAAAAATTATTGTTCCGAATGAAGAATGCTATCAAGCACTCACTAGGGCACTGAATAACGAGGAATACTCGGTACACCATTTGGGGGTGGTTTTTGGCCATTTGGGGGGTGGGGCCTACTTGAAAAAAATATTGAGCACTGCCAACATTATGGGAATGACATTTGAATACAAACACCTGTTAATTTATTTTGATTTACTCTCTTAGAGTGTTAAAAAGGGGGTCATTTTTGCTAATAATTGGCCATATCTTTTTGAAACACCCATATAATAACATGCCACCTTGCGCAATAAGAGGAATAACAAAGAAAAATAGTTTTGCAAGAGATATATTTTTATTAACTTTAACCAGTTCGCTGAGATTTTTAAATAATAAAATAAATTAGCAATATACAGGGTGATTCATTCGGAAATGCTCATAGAGTAAGGGTAGATATAGGACACCGAGTTGCTTCTAAATAACCTATATTTTATGGGTCTATCGTTCTTTATAACTCAGATACAGGGTGATTTATTTATTTTCCCCATTTTTTCAATTAATCATAACTTATGAACCACCCTATACATTTTTATAATATTTGGTTCGTATGTTCTTTGTCCACAGTGGCGCCGATTTACATAATAAAAAAAAGTCTTATTACAGGTCCGGCCTTAAAAAAATGAATAAGTAGGTTTCGAGTCGAAACAACACCCTGTATGTCAATATTTTAAAATTTTATTTACAAATTTGGAAAGTGCAGAAAAAAATAAGTAAGACTAAATGAATTTAGTGTTTCCCTATACAGTTTTTTTACTTATTAACATGAGTCAAATCTACATGTTTAGATAATAAGATGGCACAAAATTTAAAAAAAAAAAATTTCTGCCCCAAATGGTACTATTCCAGCTTTAATCCATAAAATCATCAACTATTTGTTTTTCTCCTAATTTCTGGATCCCAACCAAAGTTAGTCATTAATAATAATAATTTGTCCCAAATACGGACCTGTCCACTCGGTTTTGAATAAGGTTGGGATCTAGAAATTAGGAGAAAAAGAAATAGTTGATGATTTTATGGATTAAAGCTGGAAAAGTGCCATTTGGGGCAGAAATTTTTTTTTTTTTTTTAAATTTTGTGCCACCTTAGTATCGAAATATCTCGATTTGACTCATGTTAATAAGTAAAAACATTGCATGGGGAACCACCAAATGCATTTAATCTTACTTATTTTTTTCTGCTCTTTCCAAATTTATTTGTAAATAAAATTTTAAAATATTGACATACATGGTGTTGTTTCGACTCGAAACCTACTTATTAATTTTTTTAAGGCCGGACCTGTAATAAGACTTTTTATTATGTTAATCCACGCCACTGTGGATAAAGAACATACGAACCAAGTATTATAAAAATGTATGGGGTGATTCTTAAGTTATGATTAAATGAAAAAATGGGGAAAATGAATAAATCATCCTGTATCTTGGTTATTAAGAACGATATACCCATAAAATATAGGTTATTTAGAAGCACCTCGGGGTCCTCCATCTTCCTTTGCTCTATGAGCATTTCCGAATGAATCACCCTGTATAATGTTTGTTTCTTTTTTATATAATTGTCATGGGAACTTGTTAACATGTCTTATATTTTTAACTATTCATTTTTATAATTTACTAATATTGAAATTGTATTGAAATTTCATAAAAAATAATTTATGATATATAAAATAAGGTATGATTACGATAATGATGAAACATTTTTTGTATTATGTTTAAATAAATAAATATATATTAACATGCTATATTTTTTAACGCTCTAGGTGAGATCTTTTCTATTCTTGAACAAAATATATTATGTTTCATTTAAACAAATGTAAGTTTGTGCTGCCACGAGTTTTTGGAACACCCTGTATAATCGAAAGTATTTTCAAAATGTGCACTCAGTAACTGTACTAGCTCACACAAAATTTGAAAATTGTATCTCTTACCCTAACGATATCAGAAGTTTGCCCCACCCTGTATACAGATCTGGCAAAATTTTAAGGGAACATAGAATTTTCAATGTATTTTGGACAAGAGTTCAGGCCTATCAACTATTCAATTAAACCACTGTTCCCCTTCCTGCCTCGAGCAACTGGCACGTGATACTTGCTACTCAGTCTACTGAAAGTCAATCGCAGTAGTATTAAGCCGATAACGATTGAAAATGAAAAGTTCACGTTCACAAAGGAAGAAAAGATACAAATTTTAAAGTGGTATTTTGGGGGGCACTCGATTCGAGATACAATAAATTTATTTATTGTTGCAGCATTTGAAAATATGCTATAGAAAGAATCCGCTTATCGGCATGAATTTCAGAGAGCTACAGATATTGATGAACTATATGATATGAGATTATCTCTGTTTCACAGATTTGGTTGTTGTTTGGCACGGCAAGGTGGTCTATTTGAACCTTTATTACACTAGATTCGTATATTTTTTTAGTTACATTTTAGTTTATTTTTACTATTATGTTTTTTAATTCGTAGAATGTATTTTATTTTCAAGGCAAAAAGGAACCACAGCACTTATTTTCAGAAGAGAAATTATTTGTTACATTTATTGCAGCAAATAATTTCTCACATACAATGGAACTTCGGCCTCGCAAAATCTGTTCCTGAAAGTCTCACATACACACCTCCTTTCCTAACATTTTCATACGGCTGCCGGTCAGTGCTACTAAGCTAACGCAGACACGCGCTCTGCTAGCGGAGAGCAGGGATACAACAATGTAGAGTGTTTCAATTAAATAATTGATACGTCGTCGCGCAGATTTCTTATATATTGTACTGGTTGACTTCTACGTGAGCTCTTGTCCAAAATAATTTGAAAATCCTATGTTCCGTTAAGATTTTGCCAGATCTGAATATGATCATAATCACTAATTGGCAGTATTTTGGATGGTCTATAGGTCGTCTTAGAAACTACTGTTAATTATTCATTCGAAGCGTGTAAAAAGGAATTTTAAGTGTGTGTTAGAAGAGTAGAGAAGCTGACTAACATTTTAAAAGTTTAAATGGACGGTGTTTGGTAACATTAAGTTATTTTAATAAGAAAAACTTTTAATGCACCGTCCAATTATTAATGTATACAAATTTGTTAAAATGTTTTTTTTACCTGTGAGAAGTTAGGTACACTAACTGTCTTCCTCATAAGTGGCTGTCCCCTTGCTTGTAATAACTCTTTTACAGCAACACTTTGCCTCAGTCGATCAAGAGTCAAAATACTTTCCACAGCACTCACACCTCGCGTATATTTTTCTGTAAAATTAAAATCATATTAAACCCTATTCCATAATTCTAGCAGATAACAGAAATATAAAACAAACATACCGATGTAAGTCTCTCCATCACACATGGAAGAATTTTCTCCAGAAGCTGCTAATTGTGCTAAACTCTCTCTACCTTCTAATTCTTCACTAGCTTTAGGTACGTTAGAAACAACTAAATATGTGACACCGCATGAAGTAACCAAGTCAGTTCGGACGATTTTTGATTTTATCTGGTTTTTTATGATATCTGTGAATTTTTGGCGCTTATAAACGTTTATCGCTAACCTCTTCCTAAGAACCAGATCCATTGGAGCTGGATGGGAAAGACGAACTGTCACACGTAGAATCATATATACCCTTTCGTTAGCTAAAAAATAAGCTTTAAAACAAATTCCAAATACAAAGAAATATAAGTTTACCTTCGGTGATTTTATTTAAGTTGGGGCTATCATGGATTGAAGAGTCCCAACCTGCAATAGCGCACACATCTTTCTCTAAATGGCTAAGGATTCGCAAGCTGTAGAATTCTTTTCCATCTTCTTTTGGTAAAATTGAATTCACACCTGCGATTGTCACTTCTTCTCCGGCAGGATTTGTGGACAAATCATCAGCTAAAATCCAATGAAATGAGACCCATGATAACGTTGGTTTATTTTTAGTGACTTACCATTTAAATCCAAGAAAAGAACAGGCACGTGAGGTTCCATTCCAGCTGGTGGACTCCACATAGCCGGTGCTCCCGGAATTCCTGTACCTGGTTGAGGTACGTAGACAGCGTTATTTTCTTCAGTTAAATTTACTAATTGTTCCATTAAACTCTTTTCTCTTTCTGTATCTTGTTCCGTTTTATCGATCTTTTCTGATAGATTTTGCAGCTGCTGATTTAAATATTGCCTCCTTTTTTGCAAAGCATCACTCCATTTTTCTCTAAGTACTGTCAGATCTTCTTCTTGATATGAGTCTAAGGGTTTTTGCAATCTGCTTCTTACAATAACGCCGCCTACTTCAATTTTGATGATTTCTTGGCAAATTATGGGCAGTGTTCCCGAATTTTGTACAGGTTTAACTCTAACTTGAATTCTTCGTTGTTGACCTTGCCTTAATTGATAAATACCACCTGTCAGCATATCTGTTCTCATAGCAACTTCCACGGCTCCGTATTCTCCTTGATCATTTAATTCCTGAATCTCCACCCACAATTCTATCTTTCTGGTCAACTCTGACCACCTGTCCAACAAAGATCTAGCTGTTGCTAGTTGTTGTTCTACTACCTCCCAACCAGGTTTGTATTTTGAAAAGCCGGAACTTCTGTTACCCCACACTTCTATGGAAAGTGCGCCTCCTTCGGTACATAGGTCTACGAATTCCTCTGAAAGATTGACTGTAAAGTCTTGTGAGTGATCAAATTTGACCGTCGTTGGCTGTCCAACGGTGTGAGGATCAGCAGTATCAGGTACTACAACGGCTTCCGGATGACCCCAAAAGGAATACTGACAAAACACGAAATTAGCAAGAGATAATGGCAAACCTGAGGCTTGTTTGATACTGACACGAATTGTTACTTGTGAACTTGTTACTAGTTCATCGTCTTCATGACTACATTCAGATGAATTATCTGATGAAGCTTCGCACATTCTGTCCTGGGGAAAAGTACCAGCTATCCTACTTAACTCAACTTGCAATCTTCCTGCTACTTCTCCTTGCTGACTTATAATAGGAGTATGATAATCTAAACTAACGTCATGAAACAAACATTCGAGGAACACATTAGCTACTCCTATTAAGTTATGTTCCTCTTGGGATTCAAAAAATGGATCTGGTCCTTTGACTTCATTATTATTTTCGTGATCTTTTTCTAAATCTCTATGTTCCTCATAAAATTCTCTCATATCTATAATTTTATTTTCTAATTTTTCCATCGACCACACCTGACTAGAATTATTTCGTTTAACTAAAATTGCTGGCTCACTAACAAAAGCACCTTTCTGAAAATAAAACGGAAATATATTGTTACGTACTATCTTTTGTGTAAAAGAGAAAAATTACTTTTGTTCAATATTTAATTTCGTTATTTTATTTATTTGAATTTTAATTTTAGTACATAACCTATTAAATTACTGTTGATTTTTTTATTGCCTTCTGTCGTAATATCAGACAGAATGTAATTATATGTTGTTGAAAATAATGAAACGTTTTTAAAAGCCTATTTTTTGTCAGATTTTAATGTTAGTAGGTATGGAATGATTTAAAAAATAGTTTTTTGTAGAAAATACGTTAGCATGTATTGAGTTATACGTTTTTTTTTTAGTAAAAATGTTGAAAGTCCGTAAAACCAATTATAGGTGTCTCAGACATAAAAAACGCGTTTTTCAACTTTCCATCGCTTACATCTCGGCTCCAAAGCATCTAGGTACTTTGTGGCCATTAAGACTTTTACTCAGCATGACTTGAAGAAACTATTTTGAAAATTTCAAGTCATTTGACCGAAATTCAATTTCCATAAGATTTGTGCGGGGTCCTTTCTTATTTATAAAATCAACTATTAATACAAATCTTACAATTACTCTCTTACCTTATTCTAATCTAAATTATTTAGTTATTAATTAAAATATAATCTAACCTAATTAAACAAAATACTTGTGGCCTTTTTTTATTTTGAAACGTTTTTAAATATCGATATTTAATATTGTGAATTGGTACCTTTAATACGACTTAGATTTTATTTCTAATTCTGGTTACTTTCCTAGTCAATTCAAAATGGGATGGATGCAATATCAGGAATCAAAATTAGGAACAGGATACAATTGGATCTGGATAGTTTAACAGGAACAAAGATGAAACAAATATCGGGCTTATTATCTTGACTTAACTTTAAGTTTCTTGATTTACAAATAAATAACCTCACTTAATTTGACAGGTAAATTTCTTTTAATTTTTATCTTCAATCAGTATTGCTTTGATTTTAAATTTCTTTTGTTTTTATTACGAGCACCGATGTGAACAGTTCAATAGATTTTGATCAAAAGCGAAAAGTAGTTTTTATAAACCATCATATCACGGCTCTCTAGATTAAAATTTGACAGTTTTTTTCTTAAATCTTTTTAAAAAATTTAAAAATTATCAATTTTTATACAATTGTTGCTTATTACCAAATCATTCTCGAGACAAAAAGAATGATTTTGATATAATTTATTTACAATTCCTACTTATATTAAATTAACACAGACTTTTTTAAGTTCGTCATTATCGATTTCTAAAATTCTATACAACTTTATTATTACTGCCTTTTTTACAGCAATTGTCCCAACACTTTATTTTTCCGATTTATTGTATTTCCCCTGAATTTACATCATGATATTGAAATTTGAGGTTAAGTTTAAAATTTCTTTTTATTCAAACATCTAAAATAACAATGTTTACATTGTTATTGTGATCGCAGACTTATCTGAGATTATATTACTTTAAATTTTGCTATTGAAATCTTTGCTAAATTGTTTGTAAATATCCTAAAATTGTTGGTGAAAATCTCTTATGGGATTAACGTGTTAAAATCTGACATCTGGAATTTTATATTTTCTTTTGCAATTACTACGTTAAAATTAGTTTCAAACATTATTTTCGAAATTACATTGTCCTGTGATTTATTGAAGTAAAATAAATAGTTATTTAATGGTATTAATAAAATTATTTGTTTAATTTTTTTCTCTGCGAATTGAACATAAGTTTTGTATTCTCTTTACTTAGTTAGTCAACTTAGTCAACCGTTACAATATAAAACAACAACTAACAGTAGTCAAAATTTACTTACTCTCCTATTAGGACTTAAATTAGCTGGAGGAATCTGTAAGGTAACACTAAACTTAGTTTGTCTTCCCATGTCTTCGGCAAGGAAATTGGCTTCTTTTACTAACGAATTTGCTCTTAGTATATCTTCTTTTAATTGACAAATACTTCTCCTAAACATCTCGTCTGATTCGTGCGCCCATCTCTCTACTTTCATTTGTGTGGTAGGCGTGCACGGAGCAGTCTTGCTTAAACCTATTCTAAGTGGATCGTAGGAATAAGGGGAGTAAGGAGTTGAGGGTGAGACCATGTTACGAAGCTGCTGAAACTGCCTTTCGTATTCAACTCGCTGCTTCTCCAAAGCCACTACAAATAAGATATTTATTTAAACTTGTCGAAAAAAAAAAAAGGGCCGAACAAGCTCATAGTCAAAATTCTAAAAGACCGGTTGTAAAAGTTATATAGATAAATTAACTCCAATATTAAAACATCATATACTTGAAAATATTTTTGTCACTTGACATCGATAAAAAAGATGCATCCGGTTTTATCAAAGGTAATAAATACCACGAGTCCTCCAAATTTTATTGATTAAATTTTTGGTTTTTACGAAAGTTTGAGTGGTTTTGCCTGAAATAAAGGCGTTTGAGTATGGAGACTAAAAATTGAATCTATAAAATTTGAGAGGATGAGTGGTATTAGGAAAGTTTATTTTTGGAATAATTTTGTATTAAAAACAGAAAATATAGTCATTTATGCAAAATACACTTTACACACAAATGTTCAATATTTTCTTTATCAATTTAAATTGAACCATCAAAAAATATTGAGCTGTTATAGATTTAAATACAAGGCCACCAAGGCATGTGCGATTGCGTTTGTCAGTTTTAAAAGGATTTATGGAGTTGGGCGATTTCTGTGTAATTTGAAGTGTTTAGGTATTCAAAAACTGATGTCGAGTGTTGAAGTGAGTTATGTGTGTGTTAAAGCGATTTGAAATAAACGAATAAACTTTTGAAATTTGGGTATTAACATAGATTTGCAATACATTTTAGTAAAATAATAATTGATAATGCTAAATAAAATTTGTTAAATGTTTACATACCTTAAATCTGTTATATATCTCTTATGGGCTTTCAATGTTAAATTTTGATATGTCAAATTTTATAGATTCTTTTATACCATGCTAGAACTAGTTTATAACATTGTTTTTAAATTACATTATGTCCTGTGATTACTCAAAATACAATAAGTAATGATTTTATTCATATTAATAAACTTATCTGTTTCTTTTTAATCCCTGGTGCTAGATATTAAATTTTTTATTCTCTTTTCGAGATATTGGAATTAGTTAACCATTACAATATAGAAACCCAAGAAGAAAATATTAAAATAAGTACACTAATCGAACCAATCTATAATAATTGTGTTTTTAATAACTGTTCTTTTAATTAATTGTTCTGTTATTTATTAATTGTTCAATAAAAAGTTTGTTTTTTATTCTGTCGTTAATTTATCTTATAAAAAACACGCGAACTTTTCTTTTATGGATAAATTTATTTTTATCTCAACATTTTTCCACCAGTAATTTTACTGTAAAAACTGACTTTTTTTCAGTTTTTCTCATAAAATTACTGATTGGCATAATGTTTTGATACAAAGAGAAATGGATCCTTTAAAAAAAAGCTCTTGTGTTTTTACTATTGAAGTTCTAAAACGTTTTTTATAACTTAAGTTTTAAGAATAAAACATAAGAAAATATTTATAATTTTTTTTGTCTATATACTCCTTTTATTTTACAAAATGCTATAAAAGTACCTAAAAGTATGGCATAGAATATTATAAAAACATTCATATTCTAATGGATGTCTCAGAACATTCTCAGCACATACTAATGTATGTTCTCAGAACGTCCTCAGCACTTGATAAGACCCTGGCCTTTGCCACATTCTAGCGATACGCATATTAGAAATTAGTATATTCATAGAATATTAAAATATACTTTTTCAATATTCTACGCGCATTCTAGGAAGGTGATTGTGTTGTGTGGGTCCTGTCAAATTTTATAGATTAAATTTGGAGGACTTGTGGTATTACCTTTGATAAAAAGTTATCATCTTAATGATGTTTTGGATGGTGGCTTTCTTAAAACTTATAAATAATATACCTTGTTTATCTTCTTCGTGTTGCTGTTCAAGTCGAGCTATAACTGACTGAATAGGATTGTTACTTAGTTCATTTGTCATCAACTCGTCTCTGGCAAAATTGTAATCGATATTTTGTGCTGGTGTTTGAGGTTCTGAAGCTGCTACTTAAAAGAATAATTAGTAATAAATCGAATGAATAAAATAGGTTAACTTACATATTGATCTTGGGCAATTAACTCTGAAATAGTGGTGGTTACCCCACACAATCCTATCTCCGTGCCGTAGTTGTGTTTTTTCACTAACTTGAGATCCATTTACGCAAGACCTCGCATTGGCAAGTGGTTCGAGGAACAGCCCGTTGTCTTCAATTGTTATTATACAGTGTTCAGGTTGTATACCGAGACCTGAGAGTTGAATATCAGGTTCCATTCCGGAACCATTATTACTAGCACCTACTACGGTTACATCTTTTAAATAATATACTAATAATTCGTTTAAGTAAGGATCTGCATTTAAGTTTACTAAGTAATATTTATTTTTTTCTACTTTTATACCCGAGTCTTGCACGCTAATGCCCATTTTTTCCAAAGCTTGTTGCCTTTCGTTTTGTATTCTTTCCGTCTTCATTAACTTCTCTTCCCATGTTTGCGACATCTCTTTGTACAATTTTTCACTCTCACTTAATTTTTGATGGATGTCTACTCTTTGGACGTCGCCCACAGGAGATCCCTAAAAGAAAAGTATTTTTAGGATATTAAATTTAGATATTGTATTACCACTAACCGTTGCATGTTTCAACATTTCCCTCAAAGCTTCTACTTCTTGTGTCAATTCTCTAATAATTCTAGCATTTGGATCTTCATTAACAACAGCGTGATTAACAATTCTTTTGGCTCTATCAGCGTATCTCAGAGTAGATAATGTTTCCTCGTAATTATCAGCTGCCGGTGATATTGTAGCAACCATCACTGTTTTGCTGTTTCCTCCTAAATTATCTTTGAGTAACCATGTCAATACGGAATCTCGATATGGCACGAATCTATTATCTTTATTTTTGCCAGATGATTGATCCGCTAATTTTGAAATGACTAGACCTAAGGTCGTTAACGACTTATTAATATTAGAGCCTTCTTTGAGCCTTTCTCCAACTGCTCCTGTTTTCACAGCCCTCTCAGAACCTGCTAAATCTACAAGTGACATTCTACTAACTTTCTCCCCTGTCACACCAGTTTTATGGTCTATAAGTGTTTGGGTTAGGATTACAGTAAAAACTGCATGAGATCGGGATGATTCACTATTCATATTTGTTGCGGCAACTGTCCTGGACTTATTACCTTCCGCCATCAAATTGTCGATATCCTTAAAAAATAAAAACACCTTATTCCAGTTCATTTTAACTTAAGCTAAGTAGTAGGGTATAGTTTATTTTTATGTATAATAAAACCTCATTTCTTATGCATTTTCAAATAAATCTTTTGAATGTTTTTAAAAATTTCCTAATAATAAACGCTAATTAGAACAAAGAAAAATGTTTGGAGAGACCGAAAGCATTACAGATTGAATAGACGTATCATAATTTTTTTTTTAATTTTTCTCCAGATCTAATATTCATTTTTGGATGCCCCTGGTATCTATTTTTGTTTTTTTTTAGTTAGTTGACAGCGATCAGTGACTGACACGAGTCATGCTGACGTTCGGAATTGATGACAATTTGTAGCTGCTCTAGTTTGCTGCAATATTCCATCTCACTCCAATATATCCATCGTCTTAGTTTTAATTGGGTATTTGCTTAAATATAAGTTCGGTATGCGTTGATATTTAGATTTTATAGTGGTTCCGAGAATTGGTAAAAGGAACGTTAGCGACAAGTTCTTTTGTATTCTGGACTGGAAGGTCGGTAATGCAGATTTCATTTTCGAGTTCCTACTACGATTGGTCCAAAAGGTCAGATGTCTAATGCCAAATTTTCTTATTGGTGGAAAAAGATTTGGGAAAGACGATCCATAAAAACGTTCAATAAAAAACATAAAAGCTGATTTAGACGTATCCAGTAGCTGTCGACAATCTCACTGTCACGCTTGCTAGGACACGCCCACTGCTGGAACTGGTCGTTTACACGAGTCCAGTTTGTCGTGAATGTGTGCTTATGATCAGGTGCGTACGAAAATGAATGTGGGGTTCTTTAAAAGGAAATCTGTTAAGATAATGCCCTCGCTCTTACTACAGGAGCTTACAGATATGTTGGAGGAAGAATTATTAAATAAAAAAAGAATATGGGTCAGAAAATGGATCAACGATAGAAATATAACGGGAGGTTTTGCTTTGCTACAACAACGAAAACTAGAAGTTCCCTCTGAGTACAGGTTAGCGTTACGACGTACGTCAGAAAATTTGTTGTTTGTTTTTATACGCATTACAACGCAGATTCCATAAACATTCGTGTTCTCTATAAAGTTGAACCAAGTTCAACGTTTCTAATTCGCTTCATTTTCGGGCCAATTTTTAAACGGCGCCACTGTTCACTCTATAAAGATGCGCCATGGACTGATTCGGGTGTTTGGGGGGACGCGGGTGAGGACTACTGTCGTAAAAAATAGACGGACTTTCTATTCGAGACAGCGCTGTACTGTCACAAAAAAGTGTTTACATGGAGCCAACTACTCGACAGCGCTGACGGACAGTGAGACTGTCGACAGCTACTGGATACGTCTAAATCAGCTATAACTTCAATAATTTTTCTATTAATCGCCACGATGAGTGTTGAACGTATAATTCCAATAAAAATGGTGGAAGAGAATGACACAAATGGAGAAGGCGCAGCAAATAGCAGCCGAAGCGAGATTAGCGAGGATGTAATAGAAAGTAGCCCTAATCAATTGAGTGAAGAATTGGAGGAATATCTGAAAAAATTAGACGAATATGAGGATCGTAGTGAAAACTTGTTAGTGAACATAAATGTCCCAGAAAAAAATTATTTTGGTAATAGATCGTGCTCAAGACGAAAATTGCACTAATTTTACAGACGGAAATGCTAAATACAGTCCAATGGCAATGCTAAAAAGAAGTCTAGATTTATTTGTAAAACTGAAACTCGGTATAAACAAAAACCATCAATTCGCCATAGTTCTCTTAAATGAAATTGATGTAACTTGGACAATGCACTTTACCAGTGATATGATAAAAATAAAAAGTGCTATAGAAAAAATTACGCTTTGTAAAGTGGAGGATACTTTTGATATGAATTTAGTGTTTGAAGAAATTTTACCAAATATTACAGTACCAGAAAATAAAATATCGCCACCATATATAATTCGAACAATAATATTGTATGGAAGATCATATACTGTTCCTAAAATAGAATTTACAAGAGAAATTAAGGAATTATTGGAGAAACATTTTTTTATCTGTGACTTGCTGATGACTCATGAACCTGCTGATAAAAGTAATCACTGTCGTAAAATATTTAATTGTTTACAATCAATGGACAAAAAAGGAATTTCTTATTTTATTCCTGTTGAGAGAAATACTCGGAGATTGCAAAATGGCATGGCAAAATTGTTGGGACATGGTTTACAAAGACCATTACAAAAATTTCAAAAAATTTAATTTATTCTTTAATTTGTTTAATAAATTTTTTCATTTCTAATATTTAATTGTTACTTTACTAATTATTTTGTATTATAGAAACTATGCTGTGTTATTTTTTTTTAAATAAACTTCGAGTTTAAATGGGGGTAAATTTTTTTTATAGGAAATAAATAAATATGTTTCAAATTTTATACTACAGTGCGACTCAAAAAGTCTGCACCATATGGGAAAAATTTTTATTATTCATTTTACAGAAAATTTTATTCTTGATAAAAGTTGGTGCATTGCGTAAAACTGCTAATGCATGCGTCAAACTTTCAAATTTCTAAATGGTATACTGGGACGGACAAAAAATAGGAATTTTGACCAAGAGTAAAGTACCCGTATTTTTGACAATATCAAAAAAATTTATTTAGGAAAGTTGTTTAGAATTAAAAATTACACTCAGATTTAAAATCACAGCCTCCTACGCAAAAAATCCATTTGATTTTTAGCATAGCTCAAAATAATATCATTTCGGATACACTTTAGGGGCCTTCCTTCAATATAATACATTTTGGTTAAAAAAATTTGGTTTTCTTTGTTATTTTTACACCATTCTCGGCCTTGTTTTTTAAATTTTTATTATTTTTGGTTTTTTCTTGGTGCAAAGTTGAAATTTCAAATAAGAGTTTGAAGTAGGCATACTTTCAAAAATTGGGCGTTCAAGTACAGTACAAACAACTTCCCATTGGCACACAAGTCTCTTCTAAAACATTTTTTACAAATTTTATTCTTGTAGTCCATCAATAAAAAATTTTTATTTCTAAATCACAATTTTTAAAAAATAAATTTTAATTTAATGGTCTCTATACTATTATACAAATTTCTCATATTCATTTTCTTCGATGAAATCTTGACTTTGAGATGGCATGAAAAAAATATATTGTTCGTATGGAAAAAATATAGTTAAAAATGTAGAAAACCAATAGATTTTTCAGTTAATCTAGACAATTTTATGTTTTTTATATTTCTAAATCACAATTTTTAAAAAATAAATTTTAATTTAATGATTTCTATACTATTATACAAATTTCCTTGGTTTTTAATATCTGTATCTGTAAATTATTATTCAATATTATTACTTTATTCAATAAATACAATGAATGATTAGCGATAAGTGCCACGCTAGAAGGGTGGCACGTAGGCCACGTTTGGCCAATTGATTTTAAATAAAAGTACTGTCTAAAAAAGCACTTCTTTGGAATTACAAGGTTTTTTTATTATTTTAAAATAAAGAATGAGTTTTTTTCAAAAAAATTGAATCACGAAAGTAACGGAATACTGATATACAGGGTGGTCCTTAAGTAATTGTACATCGAGGTATGGTAGATTCCTCACTTTAAAATATTACGATTTGAACCAACTTGCTCTAATAAAATGTTGGTA
The DNA here is from genome assembly GCA_949320105.2 of Crepidodera aurea. Classification (NCBI taxonomy): domain Eukaryota; kingdom Metazoa; phylum Arthropoda; class Insecta; order Coleoptera; family Chrysomelidae; genus Crepidodera; species Crepidodera aurea. The sequence continues at coordinate 15,937,546 of OX439478.2, forward strand.
ATAAGGAATATACAGGGTGATAAAGGTTATATTTTAGGATTTATTTTTTGCAATAACTTTAGCGTTTCTGGATATGTATACATAAAAATTTGGAAATGGGGGTTTTTGGGCACGAAGAATCAGAATCTAATAAATAAATTCTCTAATGACATATTTAAACGACAATATCGTTCTTATATTAAATAGGACACCCTGTATTTTATAATCTATTATGTAGCAAATTCCATTACCTTTCAAAAATTATAAAGGTGTACTATGCCTAAATCTATTAATTTTTGAGTTATTTCTATTTTTGTTAAATTTTACATTATTTTTTCACCGTAATGCCTAAATATAACACCCTGTATTTGATCAATTTAGACTATGATCTGAAAAAATTACAGATGAATCCACTTTTCATAATAATGGATTAGTTAACCGTCATAACTTTCATTATTATGATATTCAAAATTAATATTTGTTCCACACAATATAGATCATCAGAACCGGTGGAACATTAATGTATACGGTGGAATTATAGAGGCGACCAAGTTATTGGCCCATTTTTCTTTGATGGCCATTTAAATGGGAGGAAATTTTTGCAATTTTTAAGAAAAAGTTTCTGGAAACTATTGGAAAATGTATCATTAGATATTAGACAAAAAATGGTGTTGCAATAGTCTAAGCTGATTAAATACAGGGTGTTATATTTAGGCATTATGGTGGAAAAATAATGTAAAATTTAACAAAAATAAAAAAAATTCCAAAATTAATAGATTTAGGCATATTAGACCTTTATAATTTTTAAAAAGTAATGGAATTTGCTACATAATAGGATTAAAAAATACAGGGTGTCTCATTTAAAATAAGAACGATATTGTCGTTTGAACATGTCATTAGAGAATCGCCCCATTTTGGACGCCCTGTATAATTTTAAACAACTCTAAATACATTATTGCTTTCATTTATTAGTCTAATTTTTTTCAGTTCAAATTGGATTTGGCTGATTCCATAGGTTTCGAAGTTATTGGTTTTCTTGTAAGTGCTTCCATTTTTAGAAATATCAAAATATCTCGAAAACTAAAAAGCTTAGGTATAGGGAAAGTTTATCTTATTTTTAACGTATAATCTATAAATGCAACAAGAAATAATAAACTTTGATACGTCACACTTTTTTGCGACAATCTGTATAATTCGAAATAATTTTAAAATGTAGCCTTTATCAACCCACATAAATATTAACCCCTTAGCAACAATGGACCGTCGCGTCTACCGTGACTCACCCTGTATACCCGTGAACGACACTAATAAGTAAAATAAATATACTATATATTACTCTATGGTAAAACCATTTAAGTTTTCGAATTATATGATTTTTTTATTGCTTTATTGCTCCCTTTTACTTAAAACCATAGACCATTTGAACTTAGACGATGCTACGAGGGTCACACCAAAAGCTATTCGAAAATCGTAGTAAATCATGATCCGAAAATTCTCCAAAATGTATCGTAACCGATTGAAATTAAACTGTGAAGCTATTGTAAGTTTAAGTTTGATGTGGTGACATTATTTGTCTCCAATGTAATTTTACCAAATAAAAGGTACAAATCAATCACATTGTAACATAAAAGACGTGACAAAGTGCACAGAAAAATGTGTACAAGGAGGGCGCAAGGAGAGAAGATGGATCGAAAGTAAATAATTGGTTAACAATAAACTGTGAGCAAAAAATACAGAGCGACGTTTAAGAGTGAAGAGATAAGATTTATTACTGAATATTCAAAATGACTAGAGCGATTAATGACAATGAAAACTCAGATATCTATTTTTGTTTAGGGCTCTGGATTAAGCCCTATGTTCGAATTTCGTGGACTGTATTTTTTAGGTGAAGAAATATGCTGTAGGTTTACTTCCTCAACTTCATCCAATAAAACCAATGGACACTTTTATTTAACCATTTATTAAAGCTCGTCAAATAAATAAATGAACAACAAAAAAAACAACAACGTAACAAAGATTACATTAAATTAGTAATCGTGAACAAGAACAAAGTATCAAAGTTGATTTAACGAAATGACCACATCATTCAGAAAATATTAGTTTGCGTGTGTACTGTATGAGTGATAGGTAGACACTGAGAGGTCCTAGCCTGATAGCAGCTAGAAACGCACTTATTTTAAATTTGACGACGTTTACCGGTTTCAGATATATCCCTTCCTTCGCCGGCAATTTGTTCTAGAAAGATTCGAAAGATTCTTTTAACTTGTACCGCGTAAACAAGTGTAATATTTTTTTTTTTATTGTCTAGACTCGACGGTTAAATTTACGACCCATTAATTAACATCGAGCAAAAAATAACTTTGATGAGCCGCGCTTCCGGGTTTGATACCGCAATTATGAAATGGAGAAAAAAATTGTTTTTGCCGACCCCGCGCCTTTGTGATACCGCTCGTCAACATATTTGGTGCGGCGTTGCCGGTTTTACGGTTTTACGAATAAACGAATATGAGTTTAGATGTTTAATTATCTGAAAATTAAACAATTTTTAATCAGTTTTATTATTTTCTATTACCTGAAACGCCGTTACTGCCAGTTGCGATAATCCATCAACATAAGGGCCAAGGACATTGTGTTCCCTTACTTTCAGAGATTGTTTGTTTGTTTGTGGATCCAACAAATCGTGTACCTTAGGAATAAAAAACGGTAAGTAAATAAACATATAGGTATAACAAAATTTTCTATTTTTGGGACTTAACCCAACAATTTTGATTTTGTCATTAAAAGGAGCCGATTTCGGCATTATTGTGCCTCATCAGTAAGAAGTAGACCAACTCGACATCGTGTCTCTAAACGTTGTCTGAAAATTGCATTAGACCCACCCCAGATACTTAAAACAACTGATTGAGTTAAATAAGGTGGAGGAGAGCCCAACGCCATCTTCACTTTAATAACAAAAGCAAAGTTTGCAATTAAATATAAAACTGTATCGTATAAAGAAATGAAATATTTTGTATACTAAAATATTTTACTCTAAGAATGACAGGCTTTTAGCCTAGTCAAATGGTGTTCAAAAGTGCCTGTTTTGAAACGTGAGAGCGGTAGAAAATTTTTCAACAGAATTATAAGTTTTTCGGGCTGCTGAAACGAATCTGAAGTTTTCTGCCTCGTAGCAGGACCGGAACAGATCCAGTTTTTCCGGTTTTCCGCTCATTTCTTGCAAACGACGCATCGTACAGAAAATGTCGCGATATTCAAAGTTGAAGAATATAAAATTCTGCGTCGAATGACGTCCCAAACATCCTAACCTCAAAATTTATAAGGTCGCCATCGTCAATCGAAAAAAGCCAATTTTTACCAACTTTTGTGAAAACTCACAATTAGACGAATGTGATTTAAAAACAGCCAGTTTATGTGAAAAACTGGTAAAATAAAAGTTGTAAATCATCAAATTTTGAGTTCAATGATCACCAAAATTTTAAATTTGGGTCAATACCTATACAGGGTGTCTCATTTATCAAGGAATAACATTGCTATATCAGAAACGGTAAGAGATACAAAGATGATTAAATGGGAAAAAAGTTGCCTATTTAAAGCCCATTGGAGTTCTACAAAAACATTCACTGTATCTCTTGCCGTTACCGAGTTATACAGGGTAAACCGAAAATGTCACTTTTCGTTTTGTGCGTCTACCAGGCTTATTTAAAAAAATATTAAAAAATGGAAAAGGAAAAATTTTTTTGATTACAAATTTTAAATAAACTGCCATTATCAAATCTTATCGGCAACGTTTCGTTTCTTTAGGGCTACCCTCTACTTCATTTTTTTAAATACGGACCTGTATTTTTTTTATTAAAATTTCGATAAATACAGTGTTGATTATTATTTTTTATTTTTGATCTCTTTATTTGTAACTGACTTTAACCCAACACAAGTAACACACAACGCCAAATAGAAGCAGGACCGTATTGAAGGATTTTTAAAATTGATGATTATTTTTGTCACGAAACGTTGTATACATCGTACTGTATGAATTGGTCTTTTAATGCTTTATCGAAATTTTAATAAAAAAATACAGGTCCGTATTTAGAAAAATGAAGTAGAGGGTAGCCCTAAAGAAACGAAACGTTGCCGATAAGATTTGATAATGGCATTTTATTTAAAATTTGTAATCAAAAAAATTTTTCCTTTTACATTTTTTAATATTTTTTTAAATAAGCCTGGTAGACGCACAAAACGAAAAGTGACATTTTCGGTTTACCCTGTATAACTTGGTAACTGCAAGAGATACAGTGAATGTTTTTGTGGAACTCTAATGGGCTCTAAAATAGGCAACTTTTTTCCCATTTAATCGTCTTTGTATCTCTTACCGTTTCTGATATAGCAATATTATCCCTTGATAAATGAGACACCCTGTATAGGTATTAACCCAAATTTAAAATTTTTGGTGATCACTGAACTCAAAATTTGATGATTTACAACTTTTATTTTACCAGTTTTTCACATAAACTGGCTGTTTTTAAATCACATTCGTCTAATTGTGAGTTTTCACAAAAGTTGGTAAAAATTGGCTTTTTTCGATTGACGACCTTATAAATTTTGCGGTTAGGATGTTAGGGACGTCATTCGACGCAGAATTTTATATTCTTCAACTTTGAATACCGCGACATTTTCCGTGTGATGCGTCGTTTACAAGACATGAGCGGAAAACCGGAAAAACTCAGAAAATTTCGGGGTTTTTTGAGCTTTTTGGTCCTGTTCCGGTCCTGCTACGAGGCAGCAAACTTCAGATTCGTTTCAGCAGCCCGAAAAACATATAATTCCGTTAAAACATTTTCTACCGCTCTCATGTTTTGGAAAAACTACCATTTGACTAGACTAACAAAATCAAAGTTGTGATTTTAACTTATTTCACATCATTTGTGCAGTTTGATTACTTCCAGTAAAATATTTTGGAATCCAAAATATTTCATTTCTTCATAATAAAAGTATTGTTTTACTTTCTCATAGTTTTAATTAATATAATTTTAATTAAACGTAATGTAAAATTTACTCGTTATTAAAAGAAAAATTACAGTTCTAAGCATAAAACTAATTCTCACTACTAATTTACATAGTATTGATTTATTCGCAACTGACCTTTTCATTGTATATTTCCATATAACTAACTTCAACTTTGTATGTTAATGCAGAACTTTGTTGTTTTGCTATTAGGCCAAATAACGAATCACAAAGCCTTGGAATAATTCCCTTGTTGTCTTGCGAACCCATCATGGTGTATGATTTTCCTGATCCTGTAACAAAAATTAACAAATAATCCAAACTGGAATTTATTTTGGCCAGTAGTAAATATAAAATCATCTAATAATAATAATAAACTCCCTTCAATTCACCCCCTTACGAGTGAACCCCAGAAGCTCTGCACATTGTGCGGGGGAGGGACGGCTATTATTATTATTTGCTTTACAGTTGTGGGAAAACCCAGAAAAACCTCACAACACCATCCTATAAAACCATATAAACCAAAAGTGCTCGAATAATATCAAACTTTATTCAAACTGCTCGAGAAATATAACTGCAAAAAAACTGATATCATAATTTTAAAAAACTGTATATCAGGACTGAACATAATACTTATTCAGAAAAGAAAATTGTCTTGGGCTAGATATAAGAACACTTTTGTTTTGTCGACCCTAACTCTAAACGGTTATACAGGGTGTCTACAGTCAAAGACGGTTCCCAAATTAGACCTTCAAGATCACCTGATCTAAACCCTATTGATGTTTTATCTGAGGATATATGAAATTGTGCCAAAAAGTCTGGACTTATGACAGCGTACTTAGTTTCTTCAAATTGGATACCCTGGCCATATTTTGATCTAATCTGAGCATATTTTATCTAACCTGACCATATTTTGATCTAACCTGACCATATTTTGATGTAACCTGGGCATGTTATTATCTAACCCGACCATATTTTGATCTAACCTGGGCATGTTTTATCTAACCTGACCATATTTTGATATAACCTGGGTTGTTTAGATTTTTTGAACAATTTTATTTCGAACAATTTTACAAAATTCTCTATCACTTGACATATTGAAAATGTAGGTATTCTTGTTTAAACAGTATGTAACTTATAATCATTAATTAGAACTTTTTATCTTTCAAAAAAGTTTGTATTATTTTGATTTTGACAGTTGCTATGACTACGCTGATGACGGCGATTACGCGATCACTACCTACTTGCGAATTATTAAATTTTCCGCTTACTTTTATAAACTGTGCGTTTTGTTTACCAAAACCGTGCGTAATGAGCTATAAAAATATTTTATTTGGACGAAACCTGGGTGAATGAAGGTTAGACAGTTAGCAAAATGTGGCAGGACACAAACATTCAATCTTCACGACAGGTTTTTTTGGAAAGATTATCTACAGGATTGAAGGTTCGTTCCGGTAAAGGACGACGTCTAATTATAACTCATATTGGAAGTGATGACGGGTTTTCAAAACGTGGTTCTTTAATATTTCAATCTAAAAAAACCGGAGACTACCATGAAGATATGAACGTTGATGTTTTTGAAGAATATTTTCAGCAGATGATAGAACATTTACCAAAGGGTTCAGTTATAGTAATGGATAACGCTAGTTACCATTCACGTCTAATTGAACGTGTGCCAAATACTTCATGGAAGAAAGATGATATCATTAAGTGGCTAACAGACAGAAACGTTAACTTTCCAGAAAAATCAATAAAAATAGAACTACTAGAAATTGTGAAATTAAATAAGCCTCCAGTACGTTATGTAGTGGATGAACTTGCAAAAACACATGGTATTGATGTTGTTCGTCTTCCTCCCTATCACTGTAAAAGTAAATCCTATTGAGTTAAAGTTAAAGGATATGTAGGCCGACATAATACGACATTTAAGTTAAAAGTTGTAGAAGCATTGTTAGAAACCTCCATATCACTCGTTACGAAGGAAAATTGGCAAAAAGCAATCGAGCATGTGTTAAAAGAAGAAGAAAACATGTGGAATCTGGACAAAATCTTGGATGTCGATACTACAGTGCCACCTTTAATAATATCAGTAAATAATTACTCATCAAGTGATTCAGAGACTTTCACGTTTCCTGATCTTCGAGAGTAGGTAAGCATATCTATTTTATATCAAAATTTTACAATCATATTAGTAAAAAAGGAGTACGGTACAAAAGTTGTCACACTATATTTAATTTTTCCTCAAATTGTGTGATTGTTATGTAATCCTTAATTTGTTTATTACATTGTTCCACAATTCTATTCTTTCAAATTTTTTATTTATTCAAATATTATTAAACGAGCAAGGTTTGTATGTATGTGTGTGTGTGTGTCCGGAGGATCTCAAAATCCACTCGTCAGAATTCAATGATACTTTCAGGGTAGACTAATTCCTATCTAAAACGGCCAAAAATGAAGGTCTCATGTCTGTGAAAATTCGATCTTCCGAGATATCTACAAGAAAAGTTAGGCTTTTCATTTATTTCCTAGCAACGGCAGACAACACAGAGATAATATAACCAGTTTCTATAGTAAATTTTTTATTATATATTTTTTTATGTCATTTTGAAAACGACTTTCATTCAATAAACGACAGTGTGTCGAATTTTCATTCCAACAGAGTAACAGACTGTACTTTCTCCACGGCCACAGAAAATAAGAATTGAATATAGTAAAATGAAAACTAAAAAAACGCAGCTTACCTTTCTTCAGGCAAATTCAAACTAAATAAATAACACTTGAGTAGAACTGTCAAACATGAAATTCATGGCTATCTAGGATGCGGACGTGATATTCACAACTAGATGTTACAGAATGAACATTCTGACACTAGAGTAAGAATGAAATACGTATAAAATAATAAAACAAAACAAGCAAGAATTTTTACTTACAGCAATTTTGAAAGTAAATTTTATAATAAAAACTAGTATCATTTGCTATATCGAAATTTTGAATTATTTTAAGTTAATTATTAAATTCGATTTTTCTGTAAAATGACCGTCCTACTGTGTTTTACGATGAGGTGTTTGCTTTTCAGCGATGAGTGAAATTTACGATAATGATCTCAGCTTTCGTGTTTACTAGTCCTCTTGCAAAAAGTTTCATTGCCGAGAAGGTCAAAGGGCGAAATAAAATCGATAGTTACTACGAATTTGTGGAAATTCATTGTTGATATAGCCTACATTCGTCTGCCGCTGGACTGCGAGGTAGAAAAACTGTCGAAAGATATGAGAGTTTTCTATCTGATTCAATATCCCCCTTGACGTTTTTTGTGATATGTGAATATGAAAAATTAATAATTAGGTCATCCCTTGTCTATCAAAATATATTCAATAAAAATATGTAACTTCTTCCATCTATAGAACTTCGTTCGTGTATCTTTAATGGAACGGTTTTATGCAATCAATATTTCCATCGGACGGTCTTTAGAAACGGAAAATTTCTCATGCGAAAATTGATCTTGATTATAAACTTCCGAACGTTGTAGTTATCTTAATATGTAAGCATAAAGCGTTATTTTTGAAATAACTTTCTTATCTCTCACTAAAACAGTGGATTTTTCCAAAATATTTAAACGAATATAAGTTTATAAGACTTGAAGATACCAATCAAATATCTACATACTATTTAGTTTTAGTTAAACTGTTATCATAATATGTACAGTGTCATTACGAAAGTACGCACCATATGACAAAAAGTTATTTTTGATAAAAGTTTGTGCATCCCCTAAAACTAAACATGCACCAACAAAATATAGTAAAACACTCATAATATACGAGGAGCCTTCAAAAATTTGAATTTGAGACAAGAGTAAAGTACCTTATGTTGAAAAATTTCGGGAAATCTTATTTAGTAAAGTTGTTCAGCATTAAAAAATACATCTAGATTTGAAATCACGGCCATCTAAGTGAAGTTTTATTTTTTTACCCATTTTTTAAAATGGGGACTACGAAGAGAAAAATTTGCTAAAACGATAAATAGACAACATCCTGTATACGACAGTTTATTTAAAAGGCCTGTAATATTACAAATTACACAACTATTGTGTTAGCAACGGTCAATTGTTTTGAAGAGTAAAATAATTTTTAAACTTTTTGGTGCAAAGTTATTTTTATTTTTTGTTAACACCGAAAATGGCTTAAAATTATACAGTATTGTAACAAGGACCTAATATTCAATAATACCAAATCATAAAACATCAAAATAAAATAAGTATTTCGGCACACTCATTGATTTTCTGGAGATTTTCTTGTTTAAAGGGTAAAAAATAAAACTTCACTTAGATGGCCATGATTTCAAATCTAGATTTCCCGAAATTTTTCAAAATAAGGGTACTTTACTCTTGTCTCAAATTCAAAATTTTGAAGGCTCCTCATATATTATGAGTGTTTTACTATATTTTGTTGGTGCATGTTTAGTTTTAGGGGATGCACAAACTTTTATCAAGAATAACTTTTTGTCGATAAACCCTTAATAAAAAAGTTTCCCATATCGTGCGTACTTTCGTAATGACACTGTATAAAAGATGGCGCCAAGGTGATAGATACAGACTTAAATGCTGCTGCAAAACATAGTAAAAAATATAGTTATGTGGTCAAAAGTAGATTTAAGTGCATTAAATATACAACAGTTATTTATCCTGATTGTTATATGCGCCCAAAATTGGATTGAAGTGCATTAAATGTGCAACAGTTATTTATCCTGGTTATTGTATGTGTCCAGAAGTGGATTGAAGTGCATTAAATGTGCAACAGTTATGCATATGGTTGTTAAATGTGGCGGAAAGTGGAATGAACTTCATTAAATGTACAACAGTTATTTATCCTGGTTATTATATGTGCCCAAAATTGGATTGAAGTGCATTAAATGTGCAACAGTTATTTATCCTGGTTATTATATGTGTCCAGAAGTGGATTGAAGTGCATTAAATGTGGAACAGTTATTTATCCTGGTTATTATGTGTCCAGAAGTGGATTGAAGTGCATTAAATGTAGAACAGTTATTCATATGGTTGTTAAATGTGGCGGAAAGTGGATTCAAGTGCATTAACTGTGCAACAGTTATTTATACTGGTTCCTAAATGTGATTGAAAGTGGAATGAACTTCATTAAATGTACAACAGTTATTTATCCTGGTTATTATATGTGCCCAAAATTGGATTGAAGTGCATTAAATGTGCAACAGTTATTTATCCTGGTTATTATATGTGTCCAGAAGTGGATTGAAGTGCATTAAATGTGGAACAGTTATTTATCCTGGTTATTATATGTGTCCAGAAGTGGATTGAAGTGCATTAAATGTAGAACAGTTATTCATATGGTTGTTAAATGTGGCGGAAAGTGGATTCAAGTGCATTAACTGTGCAACAGTTATTTATACTGGTTCCTAAATGTGATTGAAAGTGGAATGAACTTCATTAAATGTACAACAGTTATTTATCCTGGTTATTATATGTGCCCAAAATTGGATTGAAGTGCATTAAATGTGCAACAGTTATTTATCCTGGTTATTATATGTGTCCAGAAGTGGATTGAAGTGCATTAAATGTGGAACAGTTATTTATCCTGGTTATTATATGTGTCCAGAAGTGGATTGAAGTGCATTAAATGTGGAACAGTTATTTATCCTGGTTATTATGTGTCCAGAAGTGGATTGAAGTGCATTAAATGTAGAACAGTTATTCATATGGTTGTTAAATGTGGCGGAAAGTGGATTCAAGTGCATTAACTGTGCAACAGTTATTTATACTGGTTCCTAAATGTGATTGAAAGTGGAATGAACTTCTTTAAATGTACAAGTTATTTATCCCGGTTGTTATATGTGTCCAGAAGTTGATTGAAGTGCATTAAATGTGCAACAGTTATTTGTTCTGTTTGTTAAAAGGCGGAGAGTGGATTGAAGTGCATTAAATGTACAACAGTCAGTTATTTATCCCGGTTGTTATATGTGTCCAAAATTGGATTGAAGTGCATTAAATGTGCAACAGTTATTCATATGGTTGTTAAATGTGACGGAAAGTGAATTGAAGTGCATTAACTGTGCAACAGTTATTTATACTGGTTCTTAAATATGATTGAAAGTGGAATGAACTTCATTAAATGTGCAACCGTTATTTATCCTGGTTATTATATGTGTCCAGAAGTGGATTGAAGTGCATTAAATGTGCAACAGTTATTAATCCTGGTTCTTAAATTTACCGAATAGTGGATTGAAGTTTAAAGTGCATTAAATTTGTATCTTTCTACTGCCCCTAGTATTTCCAGACTCAACCAGCTATTTTTCACCACCGCCCACAGTTGAAAACAAATCGTCTAATTGTTCAGTAAAAAAACAATGAAAGTGAAATCTTATACCGCACTGATGAACAGATGTCTGTTTGTCTGAGGAAATATCCGATTCGCAATCGACGGACATCGACAATCAAGGTATAAAATTTCCAGTAATTGTTTTCCAGTTCATCCTAGATTCCTTGTAAATAATATCATTAATATCGTAATATTTTTTTTACAAAAAATATGTGGTGATAAAATAACAATTGCCAACCGCATTACATTTTGCAGTAGTATTAATAATGTCGATTTCGCTAATTTATGTGAGGCAAAATGGTTTAACAACATTGCGTGATTGGAAGTATGCCCGTAATGCTCTGATTGTCATGTCTAGCGTTTAGCAGCATTGTATAACTACTTATTTAATTTTTGAGGACTGGAGGATTTGCAAGACAATTTTATGAAACTTAACTTCCGGGTTTTGATTTGCTAGTAAAAGGTTCGATGATTTTACAATTCTTGTTATTATGATCAATTATAATTATAATAAGCCCAGGAAACTCTCAATAGTTATTTATGTTTATGCCCTCAGAGCGACGATTTTACCTGGATACGGTTGCTATAAATACACTCATAATGCCCTATGGCATAATGAGCGGGCGTTATGGCCATAACGCCCACTAATTCTACGAGGAGGGTCTGGATTACTCCGGCAATACATTTTTGGTTGCTTTGGGTGCATATTTTCTGGAAAATCGATATTTATTTCCATTACTTTTATAAGACGTATATAACACAAAGAAACAATGTTGTTCACTAAATACGATGAAATACTGACAGCAAACGTCAAAATACCAAAAAATCGGTTTTTCATTAAAATAAAATCAATTTTTCGTGAAAAATAAAATCTTGTATGCACCGCCAGCGTTACTGCACTTGGTGCATAAATAACTATTTTGTGCTCCTAGTACATTTTTTGACTTGCGCATAATATAAAATATAATTCCTGAATGCTTCAGCTTGGCTTATTCAGTACTTTAAATTAGTATACATATTAAACTAAACGAAACAACAGACATTTATTGCATGTTACTGTCATTCCCAAACATCCGCGTCCTATAAAAATTTGAAATTCAACGTAGAGAAAGAGATGATCCTAAAAATGTTAGCGCGTTCTCGATTGTTTCCATGATTTTATAATGGAATTTTATTTTATTAGCTATTAAACGCTTTGTTTTAAAAAATATACTGTTCAGATCAGGGTTGATTTAGAGGTATGGAAAATATCCATACAAACTGCTTCTATACTCCGTTTGAAAATGATTGATTGCAAAATTTTTATGACCCTGAAGATAAACCCCAATATAACAAAATAAATCAGTGGTGGATAATTTCTAAAATAAAATGTTTAGCATTATTCGTTTCAAAATGAAATCTTGGGTTTTCTTCCTAAATTTTTTTAAAATACCAATTCATTTCCATTCAGATATAAATAATTTGTTTTTGTCACGAGAAAGTTAATTAATATTTTCATAATAATGGCCCATTTATTTGTTTTACTTGGGAAGGTCATTAACTTCGCGAGAAGCACTTTTTAAAAATAAATGGTTACTGGTGCTGGAAAGACAAATTTTAAATAAGCAAGGGACACCTAGCAGATAACAGAAATTTCGGATTAATTAGTTAGGGCTTATTGACCTTAGTCTATTTATGGAGCAAACATACAATAACCGATAAATCCACTTTTCGAATTTTTTGAGTTAAGTATTTGATTGTCACTGATTTTGCGCTCGTCGAACTAGCACATCAGATACAAGAAAAAGTTCTCAAATCACCTTGAAAACGGTATCTGAAAGTGATCAGTTCGAGCAAAACCCGATAAAAAATTAAATGATGTGTTGCTATTATGCAAGTACGCGCGCACTGTAATGTTGCAGATTTTTTAATTTTTTGGGCATACGCCGTACCTCTGCAGGCACACCTTCAAAATGGCGTCCAAAATATGAAAATTTTGATTTTATATTCACATAGAGCATCAAGTACGTAAAATTTGTGATTGCTATTGGCCTAATTTATGACGAATTATAGGTATAAGCTCCAATATTGAATTTTTCATTTTAGCCAACGTTTTAGCCACGTAAGTAATACAGGGTGCGCCAATTATTTCCACTCGAAACTTATTAAAAATTGTGTAAAATATGTTGTTTGTCACGTAACGTCAATTATTAAAGTAAATAGTAAAGTTAGATGTGCAAAACCCTATATTCTAGCTTCTAACTGAAGAAAAATATACAGGGTGTCCCATTTGAAAAAATTAAGTTATTGCCATTTGAAAATTAGACTATTGGCACGCCATCGGCAAACACCCTGTGCAACAGGTGAAGATGTTGTGTGATTATTGTGATAGGTGCATGTTTCATTTACATCATAGTAGCTTTTTTGAGGAATTTTTTAAAAAATGTGGTTTTTGTGCTAATATTTCTGAAGTGCTGTTTTTTCATTAAATCTGCTTAAAATAGGAATAACTTGTCAACGCCGCGTCGGATTTACAAATACAAAAAACTACCGTAAATCTAATAATAAGTAGAATCAGAAGACATAATCGTATACAGGGTGTTCAATTTAAAAAAACCAAATTAATTTTCATTCCACAAAAATTAGCCACCCTGTATACATCAAAATATTTTAAAATTGTAGTCCGAGTGACACTGTCTACCCCTACAAAAAATCTTGTTGATATCTCTTTTAGTTTCGGTGCTAGAGATCGAGTTGAAATAATTGGCGCACCCTGTATATTAGTCACTGAAATATTCCAATAAAAAAGGTCAATTAATTGTAAATGAAATTATCATAGATAAAAATAGGACAGGTAGACAAACTTCGACATTTATTATAAATATAAAAGTTTCAAAAATAAACTATGTTAGGAAAATAAAAGAATTATATTAATGGCTAATGTACCTCAAGGTTCGCAGTCAATAAACTTAGCCCCACTCTCCCCTTCAATTATAATAAAAATAAAACGTAATTAATGAATACAATATTTTTAATTTGCTAATAATTTAATTTATATAATCTCAGTTTTATTTCGCAAACTTCCTTTTAAATCTGATTGCATTACTAAATATAAAACTCTCGTATTTTTTAACATTAGCCACATTAGTTGCATAATTAAACAATCGGATTTAGAGAAACCTTTGAAAGTGAATTTGGTAAACGTTTATAAAATTGTTGTTGCTTTATTAAAAAATTATAATTATCGGCTATCTAAAATACGATAAAATTGTGTACTTATCTGATAAACTGAAATAATATGTTTGTATTGATGAGATGAGCATGACACAAAATCAATAAACCGGTAAAGAATTACAAATAACTTTGGAACTGTCGAATATTTATTTTTAGTAGATAAAATATATAAAGGGTGTTTCATTGGGATATCTCATTAAGTATTCCAATATTTATAAAAAAAACATTAGTTGCAATGGACTCTTAGAAATAAAATTAATTTTAACTAACGTATCGTACTGTTCTCATTAGGATTAAAGGATTTATTAAACCAGGTAAAAGTGCTAAGTTTATGAATCTATTTTTATTACCTTCAAGGGACAGTGCTCAGTTCAAATCTACCCATAAGCGAGATATATCCAGTGTTTTATCAATTTTTCCCATTTAATGTGGTTTAATTCTGTATTTTAGATTAGTAACTGACAAGTCAGATAAGACGAATACATTATCTATCTGGGGTATTAAACTTAATGCCTAAACCTTTAACGCTGGTGCCCTAAATGTATACGAGATTATAGAACCCTCTTAGAGGAACAGGTACATGGGTCAGTTTGGTGCCCACCGTTTTTAACAGATAAGATATAATAAATAACATCAATATAAGCAACCAAGGTCATCAAATTTGTAACAATAATTTCTGTGACACAACACCATTTATAATAATCTAAATTTATAATAACGTTCAGGTAAATTACAAAGTACCTACTTATACAGGGTGGCCCAGGGGTGTGTGCATGCTCCATAACTTTCTTCTACCCAAGCTATCGATTTGATGTTTTTTTTAAACGATAGGTCCGACAATGAGGCACATTCTAAAAATATATTTATATACAGGATGTTCCAAATAAGATACACAACTAAGTTCTGTTTTTTAAATTTTTGCTACATATTTAGATTCGCCATTAAATTGTCGATATAACGCACCTAGGTTTCTTCGACTTATTTACTTTAGTTTTTGACTTATGTCAATTTATGTGTCAAAATAGCGTTGTGCAGAGATCCACAAAAAAATTCAGAACTTCAGAACTGTTCAAGATAACTTAATCAACTTTTTTCCAGCCGATTCCTTAAGCTTTAGCGCATCTTTCGAGATGTAGACGAACTCGGAGTCGATGTTTTATCGCCTACTACGATTTTTTGAAAATGAAAATGAGCAACAATTTGGCCACAATTCAGCCAACTCAATTAAGCCTTATCTGCAAATGGATAATGAGCATTATTCCAACATCATAAACACCCTTAGAAGTGACGCCTCAGAGCCTCCAGCTAAAAAACAGAAGATCCTGCAGCCACTCCTCGAGCTTCTCACCCTACAGCTGGACCCATCAACAACATTAATGACTTACCTACACTCAACGTTATCAATTAGCTAACAAAGATTTCAAACAATACTCCTACTGTGTACCAAAATTGCAATTTATATTTTAATTGTACCATAAATAATTAAGTTTGTAGTATTTTGTGATTAAATAAATTACCTGTTTTTCAGTTTTCAAATTAATACCTGCATATTTATTATGTATGCATATACCGGGTGTATCAACGATGCGTGCGTGGAGGATAGCTGTTTTCCTTTTGAAGATAGGAAAAAATGTTTCAAATAAAAGTTGTAGATAGCAATGAAAGCTATGTTCCAAAAATAACTAGCAACATACAGGGTGTCCCATAAATGTGTGACTTATCAAAGTTATGTTTTTTTAAATGAAACACCCTATATATTTTTACTCGATTGAATTCCTTTGGAAGAGTGTTTCTCAAAAATATAGGGTTGTATGGGTTTATACCAGGTGGTTCTGAAGTTATGGTCACATTTATGTCCCAAAATGGGTTCATTCAACACCAAATATCTCAAAATCAATAATTAGGAATAACAAAAATTTTTCACCAAATATCCTCGAAAATGGTGTATTTTGATTTCATATTCATAAATTTACCGAATGGTACTTTTCCCATACAGGGGCAACCAAAACTCGGGATCATTTTTTTCTCAGTTTTTTCAAATGGAACACCCTGTATATAGTGCCATACCAGAATAGTCAATACTATGAGCTTCCAGAAAATGTAGGGTTTGCCTACTTGATTTTCATCGGAAATGCATCTAATTCTTAAGGAAAATATGGAAAATGTCATAAAAGCAATAATGGAACAAAATAAACTCAAAAAAATGTAAAAAACCGTCATTTCACAGTAGATGTTCAAACAATCACCCGTTTTAAGCTATGCATAACCGGACACGGTGTCCTAGTTGGTAAGGCGTCTGCCGATTCAGCTTGGTCAGTGTTCGGGGAGTAAGTTCGAATCCTGCGTATTCAAGTGGAATTAAAGATAAGACTTTGGACAAGTGTAAAAAGGTATTTGCGTCATACGCAGTTTCATTCACGCCGAATAGAAACAACCATTGAAATAATTACAAAAGTTTTTTATCGTGGTTGCAAATAAAGAGAATATCGGTCTCAGTGGATATGTAATTTTGCAACCCTATACGATTTTTTTTTACTTATATTAGTTCTGTAAATGGCAGTTATAGTCCAGTCAATAAATGTGTTGTAGAGTGCGCGAGCGAACGCGCAAAAACGGACTTCAGGACTGTATTTGGAGTAGTTAGGAGTACATATACTAAAAGTTCCCTAGCGTAGGAGGTGCGCGGGCTGCAGGGGGGCACGGAGAAGGTAACTTTTTTCGGCTTTTCGCTTATATCTGGAAAAATATGAATCGTAGCAAAAAAGTTACCCAATACAAAATTAAAGCTCGTAAAATTTACTACAAGATTGTTTACATTCATTTGTTCTCTTTTGGATCTAGAGATATTTGCCAGTAAAAAAATTTTGAAAAAAGTTTTTTATACCTTGTTTTTTCAGCCTCCCTAGAAACAATGGCTAAAATTGTGAATTTGCCATTCTCAGATGTAAAGTTATCACGCAAAGATCGAGCTTTCTCTCTTCTGTGAGCTCATCAATACAAATCCACGATGAAAAGGTTCCAGTTGTCCCTGTCTTGCTTTTTCAAAGAATATCATAAGCAAGAAAACGGACGACGATTTGAAGATTTATTTGCAATACGAGTTGGCTCCATTCCCCTTAGCTTTATTTAATGAAAGTGGCATGAGAAAAACCAAGAAATTAATACTATATACTCTTTTTAATATATCCAACTAGGACGTACACCATGAAAACTTTGACATAGTTGTAGATGGAGGGTTTCTAAAAAAGTATTAATGCACCCTGCAGAGATTATTTTTTTGTGACAAGCATCAAAGAAGCTTATGTTTCTTATACAACAATCCCGGCTAGATCTTGGGATGGTTATTCAAAACAGGATCGAATGAAACCTTTAGCTGTATCATTGAGTTTCTTGATGACATAAATTTCTTTTTATCTCAGTGGAGCAATCCGTGTTGCTAGTGAGCCCGCCATTTTCTCAAATTATCACGCCACGAGAGGGGTATTAAATACAGAAAGTCGAAGTAAAGTTCCAAGTTTATAAGCTGAACAACTTCTTGAGGCTCTTTCCATGTTCGTAGCCATTACGTTGGGAAAGAGGTGATTGAAGTTGGGAACTTAATTGGATATTGGTCCTATAAAATGCCAGCCCTTTCTTCAGAATTGAGTTGTATATATTTTCGTAAAACCAAGCACAGCCACTAAAGTTTGTAGGTTTCAGACAAAATTTTCAGGTCATTTATGAAGCTCATATTCTTCGAAATGGATGAATAAAACTACTTATTTCAAAAAATTAATTCTCCGACGTTTCAACTTTCTACCAATAGTAACAATCAGTTACTATAGAAACAAATAATAATGAATTTAAACATAATATTCTGACACAAATAAATAAAGAGAAGGAACACAAAGTTTTCGCTATCCGTGTCATATCTCATTTATTTATTGCATATATTAAAGCACATTATTAAAATAAAGAAATAGCTAGATAGAAACATTAATAAGTAGATGGACATATAATTATCTTGGCTTTTTTAGTTAATAAGGTACGTTGATAAGGTAACTTTCTGAAATGATATTTATGAATCTTGGTCCTAGAAACGCAAGACATTTGGTACCCACTGTTTTATTAACTGAAGGGGTTTTTACCTTATTTGAATATTTAGCCCTTGTTGGGTAATTGTGCGAAAGAAAGTCAGTATGTGTCCTATGCTTGTGTCAAAAACACACTGCTTTGAGAAAGAAAATCTGTCGAATATCTAGCATACTAGCTTCTTCGTACTTTTTATAAAGTATTAATGGCGAGACTCTTTCCCATAAAAATATATTCATTTTTAAAAAACAACTTTTTGAACTTTTTTCAAAGTTTAACTTGCAATATTTTTGTTGGGGGACAAGATAAAATAGGTCTATATGATATCAAACTTCAATATAAATTTCAACTTTGAGATTCAACAACAAAAAAATACGTTATACAGGGTGTTTCATAGTTAAACCGACATACGTTAAATGTAAATAGAGGGTACTTAGGTGATTCCAAATAACCTTGGTTACTGGGTCTAACGCCTTTAATAACCGAGATACTGGGTGTTTCATCCATTTCGGCCAATATTTTGATAAGCCGTAACTTTAGAACCACCCTGTAAATTTCTCTCATACTTGATACAGGTATCGTGTGTTAATAGCCCAACCCTATAGTGTAAGAATTACAATTAAAATCCAGATCCGGATTAAGAAGAATTTGTAAAATTTAAAAATCCCCAAAACAGCACCCTGTATATCAAATTTTTAAAATTGGGATAGATATTTGAAAAGAACGGAAAAAAATAAGTTAAAGCCAAATTCTTTTTTAAGTGCACATTCCATTCTACTACTGGAGTTTTAACGTCAAATTACATCAAATGCATATTTTCATTTTCACAAGCAGTAATTTTCGAAATACCTGGTAGATTTCTTTTATATTTGGTACAGGTAACATTTTTTAGTAGCCCAATCGTATAATGTAAGGACTACACTACAGTTAAAATCCAGATACGGATTAAGAAAATTTTGTAAAATTTGAAAATCCCCAAAGCAACAGGATGTACATTAGATTATTTTAAATTGGATCAGACATTCGGAACGAAGGGAAAAAACTGAGAAATTCTGACATATTTTTATAAATGCACATCTCGTTCTACATATTACTAAACTTTTGAAGTTAAAATTCAATTAATGCAATACTTATTATCATTTTCATTAGCCATAACTTTGGAAACACCCTGTAGATTTCTTTCATATTTAGTACAGGAAGATTGTTTAAATAGCACATTCGTACAAAACAAGAACTAGAAGTTAAAATCCAGATCCGCATTAAGAAAAATTTGTAAAAGTTGGTAATCTCTAAAATAGCATCCTGTATATCAGATTTTTTTATATGTAATTGGATACCTATTTAAAAAAAAAAAAAAAAAGAAGAGTGTTATAATGTGTTGAAATATTTTTATTAGAGCACAAGAGCGTTCTAAAAAAAAAAAAATACAGATTTAATTTTTCGGATTAATTCCGGATACAAAACTCATTAAACTATCAAGTAGGCTTTGGCAATAACACCTGAATTTTAACTGTAGTGTAGTCCTTACATTATACGATTGGGCTACTAAAAAATGATATCTGTACCAAATATGAAAAAAATCTACTTACTAGGTATTTCGAAAGTTACTGCTTGTGAAAATGAAAATAATGCATTTGATGTAATTTGACGTTAAAACTCCAGTAGTACTTAAAAAAAATTTGACTTTGTCATTTTTTTCCGTTCTATTTAAATATCCATCCCAATTTTAAAAAATCTGACATACAGGGTGTTGTTTTGGAGATTTTCAAATTTTTCAAATTCTTCTTAATCCGGATCTGGTTTTTAATCGCAGTTCTTACACTATAGCATTGGGCTATTAATACACTATACCTGTACCAAGTATGAGAGAAATCTACAGGGTGGTTTTAAAGTTACGGCTTATCAAAATATTGGCTGAAATGGATGAAACACCCAGTATCTCGGTTATTAAAGGCGTTACACCTAATAACCAAGGTTATTTGGAATCACCTAAGTACCCTCTATTTACATTTAATGTATGTCGGTTTAACTATGAAACACCCTGTATATAATACGTATAGTAATTTTATGATTATCCAATTGAATCTCAAAGTTGAAATTTATATCTTAAGTTTGATATCATAAAGACCTCTTATGTGTGCATTTTTCAGATTTTTATCTGGTCCCCCAACAAATATATTGCAGGTTAAGCTTTGAAAAAAGTTCAAAAAGTTGTTTTTTAAAAATACATATCTTTTTATGGGTAAGAGTCTCACCAGTAATACTTTATAAAAACTAACTATACTATGTAGTGTAAAAATATTAAGGCTGAGAAGTTATTCCTTCTTTGAAAAATTACTCTTCAAAAATGGAATTTTGCCAATTTCCGACCAATAATTTTGGGCCGTAAAAAATATATGAAAAAATACATATAATTAGGTAATTATGGTTTTATTTTGTAGGCCACGGTGTACTGAACTCAATGCAGTTTATTTGAGAAGGCTAGGACAATTCATTGCTATTCAATTTAAAAAAATCGTAGATGCCTGCGACCGCGAAAAATAGCGTGCGGCCTAAAAAAATATAATAGATAAGTAGATTCCTACATAATTTTTTCTTAGATGGTCAAGCAACTAGTGCTGGACCACTTGATATGGATTGACCCTTTTGACATATTAAATTTCAAAAGATTATTATTTTTGTTATTGTCAGGCATTTAAAAATATTTTTCTTATATAGGTGGCTTATTATCCAATTCTAAAAACATGTAAAATTGCCAGGTTCCACAAAAATAAATAATTGATAAAAAATCGATATAATGACGTTTTCCTTGCAATCAAAATTATTTATGAAATCTGGCGCATACGAACATTTTAAAAATAGAATCAACTAAAACTTCTTTAAATACGCCAATAATACCAAGGCAGCTAATTTTTTCGTGTAATCGCTAACGTACAACGACGATGAGCATATAATGGTGGCTATTATTCACTAGGGTGAAGTTTAAGACACGAGCCGCATTCTTTGTGTTTGTAGCTTTAGTGAAAAATTACAGTAACGATTTAAAAAACTTTTTGGGTTATTGTCTGACAAGAAGAAGAAATTACTGTTTACGAGTGATATATATTTATTTTTTTCCCTTTTGTTCTCGCCAACGACCTCTGACAGGCAGTAAACATTGATGAAGCTGCAAGCAATTCTCGTATTCCTCCAATATTACAAAAAAAAATAAAAAGAATCCTATCAAGCGTAGTGGCAATATTTCTTCCGATACAAATAAACTTTTTCATTATAAGACTTAGTTATTAGTATTCGAATGGTCATTGTGATTTTTAATTAAAGTTCAACGTACAGAAAACGTTAACCGTAGAATTAAATTTGTTTCAAATGACAGAATGTTTCAAACATGCAAGGGTGTCTAATAAAAAAATCAGTATGAACACCAGTTTATTAATAATTCACATTCAATCGTAGTATTGAACGGTCTGAAGGCACTTGGACAGTATTTTTGTTTTTCATTGCAGGTGATGCCATTTATGACTTGAAACACTAAAGCAAAGTCGGTCAAAATAACCTAAGAAATATTCACTAATATTCCAGGGCTTAAGCCTTTGAAAATGGTAAAAAGTGAAAAATAATAATAGTATGATGAAACCTATTGGAAAAGGAAGAGAATATAACAAAAATGAAAGGAAAAATAATTTAAGGGCGATCTGAGGTCGGGAAGTGGAGGCGGGTGAGTTTTTAAGGGTAAAAAACTGTTTATCTCGATTTACGGCAAAACTACAAATTCTACGGAAAAAAGTTAAATGGCAAAGTTGTAGGTAATAAAAAGATCTACAAATTTTGTATTTACACTTTTTTCACATAATCTGAAAATATATGTGAAAAATTCAAATAACCAAGTTTTTCATTTTTTATTTTTATCTTTTACAAAAAAAATTTTTTTTCACGAAATTTGGTGAAAACTTACCTTTTTATGTCCCAAACACACTGTAATTTTTTTGATTTAAAATATTTATTTTTTCACCTTATTTTGACTTAATATCGAAAAAGCACCCTAATTTTCAATCGAAAATATATAAATAGATATACATGTAAATCGTACTATTGAATTTAGATACTTTATATTGATTACGTTATTCATTATAATATTTTAAAAAACATTAATCTTGTTATTTCTTAATATCTTATCTTGAATTCTAATTACTTATCCATTAGTTTTTGTCTCTTTGACAACCCTTCCCGATTCTAGTAGATCTTCGAAATCTTCAAGACCATCACCGTCTTCGTCTCCAATATTATTTCCAGTCTGCATTGGTTCTACATCGACAATTTCATCGGAATCATCAACTTCCTCGTAGTTTTTTTCTTCCACATTGGATCATTTTTCAGAACCATGACAATTTGAGCATTTTGTGTATTTTAAACCATGTTTTCGGCAGCCATATTTTAAACTGTTACATCCAGGTTCACAGCTGCAGCAAATAGTTTTGAGAAATATTTCCGGAATTAATTCCTTTTCTGATGTTGCTTCCAGCCCCAATCTGTCGCTGTCAGTTCGTTACCCAGCCAAGTTTAAAGCTGATAATATGCCCTGTAACAATGTTGTTCTGCTGCACGTTCTGTGGGTGGGAGATTTGCCAATATGAAAGATGATTTAATTTTTACCAATTGATATTTTCGAAATCTTAATTGATTCAGTGTTATATTATTATTTTTGCATTTATAATTTGATTAATTGTAATCCATTTTTTTCGATGTCTTCTTTGTTTGCATCAATCAGAAGATTCTACAACTTTCTCAAAATATTGTAGATGTCATATTAAATATTAACTTTATTAACTTATTTGGTTGTTAATTATTGTAGTATATTTCGACCTGCAATTTTTTGTTTATCAATGGTAACATGGAATCTTACGTTTTTCGAGTAATTAAAGTCTAAATTTTAATAAATAGTTCAAAATTGTACATGATTTAAAAAAATTTCGGATTCGAGTTTTTTTCGTTTCTTTGCATTTTTTGAGAACATTTACCATAGTAATGTATATTTTTTTACACCATCAAAAAGTAGAGATTTCAACGAACAAAAAGCCCACCGAGTTTTTTAAAAAAGCAGATATTTTGACGCGAGAATTCTCGAATGAAAATTAGGGTGCTTTTTCGATATTAAAAGGTGAAAAATATTTTAAGACAAAAAAATTACAGTGTGTTTGGGACATAAAAAGGTAAGTGATTTATGATTTTAATTAATTTTTCAACCCTTTTAGCAACCACCCCTTATATCGAAAATCATGAAAAAAATCATTTTTTATATTTCTGAAATATGAAATCGAAATCCAAAAAAATGTTATTGGCTTTTTTACAATGACTCCGTTAATTTTTATGATATCAGGTTCATCCAAAAACCATTTGAAAAGTAATTTCAAGGGCTATAACATTATTAAATTTAATCTTTTAAATCCCTTATTTTTTTAAAAGATAAAAGGTTAAAGAGCCCCATTTACATGGTTCTCGCAGTAAAATTTAAGCTTTAAACGTTTCTATCTCGGTTATTTTTTTATCCTACCTAAAAAAATAAAATCCTTGTTAAAAAAACTCAAATTTCGTTTTCTACCATTTTTTACGTATATCGAGTATTTTTGAAGTTATTATCGAAAGAAAATGAAATTTACGAAAATTTGAAAAATTCTGATTTTTTTTAAATCATATTTTTTTTTCAAAAATATGCATCCTAAACTGTTCAAAATTTTTGAGGTCATTACTTATGATAAAATAAAGAAAGTCTTTTAGGGATTACTATAAATTTTCATTTTTGTGGAAATGGCGTGTGTTTTATTTTTCACTTTTTCTTAAAAAATTCTAAAGGGTCCTTTTATTTTCATCATAACTTGCTTAATTTTGATGCTATCAACTTCTTCTAGAGCTCATTTGATAGGTATTTCTGAGTACTTTGAAAAGTGTTCAGTAAGTATATTTTATAAAATGGATCGTTTTCCCGTGATTTAAGCTTGAATACTTAGATTTGAGTACTTGCCGAAAAAAATATACATTCAATTACCTATAACT
This sequence comes from Crepidodera aurea, assembly GCA_949320105.2. Taxonomy (NCBI): domain Eukaryota; kingdom Metazoa; phylum Arthropoda; class Insecta; order Coleoptera; family Chrysomelidae; genus Crepidodera; species Crepidodera aurea. Next base: position 15,962,199 of record OX439478.2, read on the forward strand.
CTCCTTGAATTAATATTGAAAGGTGTTTCAAGTAAGGAATTTATTCGAATTTTTATTAGCTTCAATTTTGGTAATGACAACTTTTTTGTAAAAACTTGTAGTTTTTGAGTTATTTATGAAAAACCGCTTTAAAACATGCATTTTAATCACGAAAAATCAAAAGCTTTGATCTTTGATAACTCAAAAAGTATTGATTTATTTTAATAACTTTATATAACAAATTTTGCTCAGAATTGGTACCTCTATCGATTCCTGGGGTTATTTTTAATAAAATAATTTCCACCCCCGAGAAGGGGTGGCATCCACCCCCAGGGTAATAGCGCAAGTTGACACCATGTCACTTTTGTTTCTTGAGGTATCCTCTAACTACTCACCAATTTTCATGAAAATCGACCGAGGTTCAACGAAATCGGAGGTGAAAACCTTCAGTGTAGTATTTTACGTAACGTAAGAAATTTGCAACCGTCTTTTTTCAACCAAACATTTTTTATTTAACTGTATTTTTTTTCGCAGTTTGACCATAAATTGGAAAAAATTTGCAAATAGTTTTAAGATTACTCATTAATTTGGGAATCTAGCTGAATAAATTACACTACAACGGGCGACAGTAGTCCAGTTAAATACTTGATTATCCATACAGAATATTTCTTATATGCTGTACTGGTTGATTCTATTTTCACAAAATCAAAAAAAATCAAGAAAAAATTATTATATTAATTTTGTGAAGTAAAGATATACGTCTTTATACAGATTATCGTAGTGAAAAGAGATTGAAATATATAAAATATTACTTCAATAGGTGTGCCCTTATCATAACAAGTAGTTTTACCTGTGATATAATGAAATAGAAAATAATGTGCCCTTAAGTACCTCACATTGTGATATATAATTCTTATCATAAAGAAATTTCATGTAACGTAATGGGAGACCCTGTATTTTTAACAACTATAAATGTAGAGCTTAGGTAATAACTTTTTCTCTTAATGTAACAGAGATATCGAACTTTGTCAGAGCTTTAGGACACCCTGTATACACATTTGATTTGAAAACAAGTTTTGTTAATGCAACACATCAACTCCACAAGAGTCCAAATTAAGTATAAATATATTTCAATTAAAACTATAACAAATTGCGACTAATAATTGATAAGTAATAACAATTTAAAACAATAATTTCCTTGTTTCTTCGATTTTTATATGAAACCAATTACCTAGTTTGTACTGTGCACCGGGAATGTACTCTGTCAAACCAGTTGAGGTTAAACGAAACAGTTTGAAGTTTTTTTAGTTGATTTTGTGGTCATTCACATTAAAATGAGGGCTCATTATGTTCTTAACTGATACTTTTACGCCATACAGGTTGTTGCATCAATATAAATGTACTTCATGACTGAAATAACAATTTCCTTTTAAATTGCAAAAAAAACACACAAAGGACCCGTACCGGCAAAATGTACAATTACTTTGTACCTTTTTCAACCTATGCTATAACAAATAATGTTCGAGAGTAATTTAGAATTTACAAGACCATAAAACAAGCAAAATAGCGTTGTTATATCTCATTCTTATTTTACCAATTTTTAACGTAATCAAAACATAAACGGTAAAGTTGAAGGTTGTCACTAATTATGGATAATACACAATAAAAGTATGATTAAACAATATTATTTAGGAAAAAAAACATTAATGAGAAATCATTGCCTCCCCATTTCAAATAACTTATTTTATTTATTGCTTATTCTTTTATACAACTCATGCCAACGCTGTACAGATCTATGTTTCTGTCTTTGTCCGTTTCACTGATAAGTACATTTTAACGAGCGAGTAAGTAGGAATTCCTTTTTAGATGTGCTACCATCTATGGAATTCCTTTCTTACCTGCTTCTACCAAGAGCGTATCATATAGGTTTTATTTAGAATAACGACTATTTAATGGCAAATAAATGCATTCAGCTTAGACAGATAATAAGTGACAAACAAAAAGTGTCTGGTCAAGAGGCAGTCTTGATTGTGTACTAATACAATATAGTCGCTTTCAAAGATTATTATTTATTGTGTGCTTATTGTGATCTGTGTGTATTTTTAACGTTTTTTTTTTTTAATTCGCAGTTGACGAAATAGCGCTAAGTCGTGGAATGACAGTTTTAAGATTACCTCCTTACCACTGCGAATTTAATCCAATAGAATTGATCTGGGCGCAAGTAAACGGACAAGTAGCACGAGAAAACAGAACATTTAAAATGGCGGATGTACAAAAGAAGCCATTCAAAGCATCACCGCAGAAAACTGGAAGAAATGCATCAAGCACGTTCTGAAAAAATGTGGGACATAGACCAACGGATTGACCAAAATATTGAACCAGTCATTATCAACTTTGCTGACGATAGCGAAAATCTGACGAATCTGAGGTGGAAGATTATACGAAAGGTATGTATAAAGATAAAAAAAATATATAAAATCAAAAAAAAGTTTTTAGTTTATTGTAACAATAATTAACTATTATTTGGGTTAATTCTTAACCCTTTCAAAAACTAATAAGCACGTCACTGCCTTCAATATGCCAAAGACCAATAAAACTCTTAATCATTTTTGGTTCTGATATAGTATCGGTATTGATTCGTCAAGAAATTTTTGTCCAGTCCAAAATAGTTTTTTTTTGTTGAAAATAAATATTCACTGGATTTAATTAATTATTATATGTGTTAAAATCCTTGAAACATTTATGAATAATTTTCTGAAACTGAGATCATTTATATTTTATTAATAGTAAAATTATGAACGTTTTCGTTTGTACCTATTGCTATAAATATATATTATATCATAAGTAAAATAGATTTTTTCCTTAAAAAATACTGATCTATCATAAAAATATGGAAAATTGATAACATTTATTGAATTTTTATATATGTTACACGTAAAATACGAGATAGTAACTGTTTTTTAATGTAAATTTCTGTTTTAGACATCGACTAATTGTTGACAATCTTCAGAATTGACATTGAAGCCTTCCATTCATTGAACACATGCCGGTATTCCTAAAAATAAATCCTTCGAGGTGGTCTTTGGCGTATTCAAGATGTTTCCTCGGCCTTGCACCGTGCATTCTTTGCGTTGATATTAAATATAATAAAATTAAATGTAAATAAAAATAATAATTATAGCCAATACAGATTTTTTTGCGTATAGAATAAGTATTCGCCTTAAACGATAATTTTTTTAAACAATAATCTGAATCAATTCCATTATTCAACAATTTACTAAGAAAAATGACGTATGCGTTTCTCCGTCTGCTTTCTTTATATATTTTTGGGCTAGAAGTATATGGAGAAAAACTTTGATTTACTCTGAATTTAAAGTTAAGAAAGCGAAAGGATTCCAAACTATTGTTGCGTACTCAAGGTGGATTCGAACAATGGAATTAAATAAGATTATACAAGTTTCGGGATTTCTAAAATCTTTACAGTTTCTGACTAAAAAGCCAAAATTTCTCAGTGCTTTTTTAACCACATAGTCAATATGATTTTCAAATGACATTTTTGATCGAGAATGACGCCTAGATATTTCATTTATTGAAATTTTTTCAGAGGTGAACCAGTTATTTCGTAAATGTAATCAAAATTTTGTTTTTTCCGAGAAAATGTTATAGAAAAGCATTTATTAGCATTAAGGTGTAACTTATTAGAATGACAAAAATTAGATTAACGATCAATGCCTTGTTGGAGAGATACTTGCTGTAAATTTTTGGTTTTCACGAAAACGGCTTTATTTCAATTAAAGGCGTTTGAGTATGGAAACCTAAAATTTAATCTATAAAATTTCAGAGGACGAGTCGTATTTGAAAGGATTATTTTTTGAATCATTTTATATTAAAAACAGATAATATAGTAATTTATGCAAAATACACTTTACACCCAAATGTTCATTATTTTCTTTATCAAATTAAATTGAAACATCATAAAATATTGTGCTGTTATAGTTTTACATACAGGGCCACCAAGGCATACGTGATTTTTTGATTGGCAATTAAATTGAAACAACAAAAAATATTGAGCTGTTATAGTTTTACATACAGGGCCACCAAGGCATACGTGATTTTTTGATTGGCAACCCTGCGGAACAGCGCCGTAAATAAAAGCGAAGAAGAAGAATGGATTTGTGCCATGTTTATAGTCTGAAATGAAGTCTTTCTTAATCTAATTAATTTTAAGTGTTTAGGTATTCAAAAACTGATATTTAATGAACAAAAAGTTTAGTGTTGAAGTGAGGTATGTCAAAATGTTAAGGCGATTTGAAATAAACGAATAAAAACAGGTTATTTTACAAATAAATTTTGAAATTTGGGTATTAACATAGATTTGCAATACATTTTAGTATAATAATAATTGATAATGCTAAATAAAAATTGTTAAATGTTTACATTTGACATTTCAAAAAAGGTAAACAGAGTTTAATTAAAAAACAAAAACGAAGAAGCGGTTTTATCAAAGGTAATACCACGAGTCCTCCAAATTTTATCGATTAAATTTTTGGTTTTCACGAAAACGGCTTTATTTGGAAAAACCACGAAAACAAACTGATTGATAAAATCACGAGTCCGCAGGACGAGTGATTTTATCTTAAATTAGTTTGTTTGAGTGGTTTTGCCTAAAATAAAGGCGTTTGAGTATGAAGATCAAAAATTTAATCTATAAAATTTCAGAGGACGAGTCGTATTTGAAAGGATTATTTTTTGAATCATTTTGTATTAAAAACAGAGAACATAGTCATTTATGTAAAAGACACTTGACACACAAATATTGAAAATTTTCTTTACCAATTTAAATTGAAACCTGAGCTGTTATAGTTTTACATACAGGGCCACCAAGGCGATTTTTTGACTGGCTACCCCGCGAAACGGCGCCTTAAATAAAAGCGAAGAAGAAGAATGAAATGGAGTCTTTCTTAATTTAATTAATTTTAAGTTTAGTGTTAAAGTGAGGTATCTAAAAATGTTAAATGAATGTTGAAGTAAACTAATAAAAACAGGTTAGTTTACAAATACATTTTGAAATTTGGTTATTAACATAGATTTGCAATACATTTTAGTATAATAATAATTGATAAATGTTTACATTTGACATCTCAAATAGGTAAACACAGTTTAATCAAAAAACAAAAACGACGAAGCGGTTTTATCAGTATAAAACACAATGATTGGTTAGGATCCTGAGTTGTTATTGGCTGAAACCACAAAATCTGACTGTTTTGACAGATGAAAGAAATAATCAGTATAAAACACAATGATTGGTTAGGATTCTGAGCTGTTATTGGCTGAAACCACAAAATCTGACTGTTTTGACAGATGAAAAAAATAATCAGAGAATAAATCTTCAAATCGTCCGCGTATAATAAATAATGACTATTTTGAAAGCAAGAGCCAATATCATTTATGAAAATTGAGAACATCAACGGCCCTAGATGTGATCCCTGTGGAACACCGGAAGTTATTCGTGTAGTTTTAGATACATTATTATACAGTCTCACAATCCCTCCCCCGCACAAGCTGCAGAGCTTCTGGGGTTCACTCGTAAGGGAGTGAATTGCAGGGCGTATATTATTATGATTATTACGTAGGTAGTAATGTTCTATGGTAAACCTTGTCAAAATCCTTAGAAAAATCTGTTTACACGGCATCCAGCTGAAGGTTTTCCTCCATATATTCAAGTGTTCCTTGTACTATCGACAAAAGCCCTGTTACACAGGATGCCTGACGATAAAACCCGCGTTGAAAAGGTGTTTTTTTGCCATTTTTTGCCATGAAAAAAAGTTCGTCAGTTATTATTCCCTCGAATAGTTTTCCAAATATACATAGAAGTGATATTCCTCTATAATTTTCAATCACACTTTGGTTTCCACTTTTATATACTGGAACGAAAAGTTGCCATCTTTAGTGAGTGATTGAAGATTATGTACAGTGGCTCGATTAGTGACTCCGCACTGGATTTTATGAAAATAGGAGGGATATTATCGGGGCCACAACTTTTTGATATGTCAAGTTTTTTGGATTACCGGACACGGTGGCCTAGTTGGTAAGGCGTCTGCCGATTCAGCTTGATCAGTGTTCGGGGAGTAGGTTCGAATCCTGCAGTATTCAAGTGGAATTAAAGTCAGATAAGACTTTGGGCAAGTGCAAAAAGGTATTTATGTCCAACAAAACCGGGCGGCACAGACAAAATTTTTAATTTAAACACACCTTTCAACTACCGGCTATTTAAAATCATAGATTTTGTTTGAACCGCCTGTTCTGTAAAACTCCCATAAAATTTTGATTTATTACTCCGTGTCGATTGCGATTTCACTATAATATTTTTAATAATTTATGACAACAACTTAGTGGTTCCAGATTTTACCATTTTCAGTTAGGATTTTTGAATTTGTATAAAAATAATTATATACGTAAGATTATTTGTTATTCATAGCTTCTCAACCTTCTAATATATTCATCCGTTTTATCTGAACCTAATGAGATTACCAAAAAAAGGCATGTTAAGAATATTTTTGAAAACACTCATAAAAAATGAGGCCTTGCAGAGGTAAAGTGAAGTGTACTCCTTCAGCTTTTTCATTAACTGGATCCGGTTTATTTCCAAGAATAAAAAGTTCTCGGAGGCACATAAAATTAGAGACGCGGTCTTGGAAGCTCCCACTCATTCGCTAGAATATAAAAAGGAAAAACCTTGCTTCTATATTACTCAACTTTGTATTGCGTTGTGAAAATTTTAATGTTGCTTCTTTCTCACTTGCCCTTTTATTAGCGCCGCTTGAAGTTTAATACAATTACTGTTTATGGCGTCTACCGGTATTTGTACCTAGGCAAATAAGATTATAACTAAAATAGCGTCATAATTTCGATTTGGATTATCTTCTTGGAAGTTTAAACGTATTAAATGAAAATTTTCCAAACATAAAAGATATTTTAAAGGAATAATCATCCTTTAATGCGAGTTCCCTGTACTTTGAGATATTAAACGACTGTTTAGATATCTGAGAACATAAACTGACCAAAATCAATAGATAACAGTGCTAACTAAGTTTCCAAGATTTGATTTTCTCTCTCTGTAGAAGAGACAGCTGATTTTCCTTATCTGGGAAATCTACAAAAATAAGGGGTTTTAACAATGACTACTAATATTCCCTAAAGACTGACGGTACCTTATTTAATTGCACATTAAATAATAGAATTTAATAAAATTTTCGTCAAAACGAAATCTGATAAAATGTCCCGTCTTCATTCGAAATTCTGAATGACTTCCCTTAGACGAAAAAAACCACACAATAAGTAATTTTCTCTGAAAGAAAATTTAAGAGCTTTTGTTTGGTTTGACGTTGTATAAGATTACTTTATTTTTTTTTCTACTTTTTTACGTAAATCCTTAAGCTGCGTCCAGACCAAAGAAACATTGTTGCATACATTGTCAGATACAAATTTTTAAAAATGGATCCAACAATGTCGGCGTTATACAAATACACTACAAGGAGCTGCCAAATCAAGACTGAGCAAGGTGCAAAGACTTGCATGTCTTGGCATAACTGGGGCAATGAAAACCACGCAGTGGGGCCATGGAGACACTGTTAGGTCTGCCTCCTCTGCACTTAGCAGTGCAAGGGAGTCAAGAATGGGTGCATACAGGCTGAAAAACTTACTGAACCCCCGAATGGAGGGAACAGGGCACAAGAGTATTGTCAGAACTGCGTCAAACGACATATTCAATAAGGAGACTGACAATAGGACAAAAGAATACAGCTTCAACAGCCGATATAGACAGGATTGAATGGACTGACAAAAAAACACTACAACAGACAGTCAGGCGGCACTGAAGGCAATTTCAAGCCAGGAAGTGACGTCTAAACTGGTATGGGAATACATCGAAGAACTGAAAGTCGTGGGAGACCAGAACAGAGTAGTGCTGGCCTGGGTACTTGGTATTTGCAAAAAGAGGAAAATCCTTCATAGGAAGACCGTGTTCCAAAAGAACAGCTGAACTACTCTTAATGGGCAGAAGTAATCTGAGAGTAATAATAGGACTCATGACTGGTCATACACCAGTAAAAGAGTTCTTAAACAAAATTGGACTGTACAATGGAGACCTTAGGTGCAGGCTATGCAATAAGGAACCAGAGACAGTGAAACATGGTACTGTGCGAATGAGAGGTATTGGTTCGCAAGATGCAAACACTTTTTGGGCAACCCAGGAAGTTTTAATCAATCAATATCTGTTGGGAATATAGCCCAAGGAGTAGTTGTTGAAGTCCAGAAGCTCGTGCAGTGTAGGACATTTTTAATGTCTTTTTTCTTGGGAACTTGTGATATTATTTCACATCATTTGTGCAGTTTTATTACTCCCAAGGTAACATTTTTGGAATTTTTTTGGTTCAAAAAATTTCACCTTCGTGCTTATTCTTTAGAAGACGAAAGTTTCGCATTAATCTAGCAAAATTTATACCGAGTGTATCTGTATAAGAGATGGGAGGAGTGGGAACCGTGATTTGAAAAAACGCTTGTAAGTTCGATTCTACTTAATCGAATTTTGCAAACTTGGTCTTGTTAAAAACAGCTGTAGAGGGCACTGTTTAATTTTGTTTTTGGAAATCTAGTTTTCTTTCAAAAATATTACAGCCACCGACGAAAAAAGCTGATGTGAGTGTAACGCATAGGCGGATCCAGGGGGAGGGCTGTGGGGGCTGCAGCTCTCCCCTTTAGGTTACGTTTTTTAATATATTTCATAGCCTTCCGACCCTCAACTCCAACTGATGTGGAAGACAGCCCCCCCCCCTTGACAATCGGCTGGATCCGCCCATGGTGTAACGTCTGTAGGTAGTTCGAGCCACTCTCTCCATCTTTTTCCTCCGGAGTAATTCTCTGGTGCCTTGTTAGAGCGCTACTCCCGATTGTTTTATAAAGTAGTCGGCACTACGTCAGAATAGTATATTCTGTAACAAGGAGGAACCGAGTGTTGAATTTTCATTCCAACAGAGTAACAGACTGTACTTATTCCACGGCCACAGAAAGTTGGAATTGAATATAGTAAAATGAAACCTTAAAAAACGCAGATTATCTTTCTTCAGGCAAATTCAAAGTAAATAAATAACACGTCGCGTAGAAATGTCAAACATAGAATTCATGGCTATCTAGGATGCGGACGTGATATTTACAGCTAGGTCCTACAGTGGAGTGTCAGATAACCCCATCCTGTAGAGGTGTTTTCGTAGATGACCGTGGCCACTCAGAATACCTGTGGCTGTGCGCAGGTTCTGTGTGTTCATAGTAATGTATTTTTTGGCTGTTTCGCTGTTAGGATACTGTAATAGTTCCTTGGTTAGCTTGCAGCATGTTTCGTCGTCCCATCTACCCTTAAACTTATCAAGGGAGTGCTTCTTTAGTAGGTCCGCCACAGTTGATGTCAATAAGCCTATGGAAGTGCCAGGTCCCAGGAGTTTTTGGGAGGCTGCTTTCTTAGTTAACGAGTTAGCTATGCGGTTGCCTTTTGATTTTCCATGGTCTTTGATCCAAGCTAAAGTGACCACGTTGTTGTTGCAAGCTTCGATCAGGGCCTGGTGACATTCTAGTACTAGACCTGATGTAATGCGTGGTCTATTCAGAGCTAGTAGTGCCTGTCTGCTATTCGTAAGGATGTAAATATTATGACCAGTAATGTTCCTTCTGGTAGTTTCTTTTGCGGCGATGGAAATAGCAGTGAGCTCTGTTTGAGCCCATTTTATATTAAGATTCAGGGATCTGGAATAAATTTCACAGCCTGATCTCTCATTTGTTTTAGACCCATCGGTGTGGATGCACAAGGCACCTGCTGCCAATGTAGCCTCTTGTACGTTTTTTAACCCTGTAGGGTCTGTGAAAGGCATATCTTGGTGCAGTGGGACCTCCCCAAGGACTCCGTGCCACAAGTCACACCTCGATTTACCAGCCGTGTCATGGTCACAACAACCTCCTTAACAAATATGTCAAGCGGGGTGAGACCGAGAATCACCTCCATTGCTCTAGTTGGTGTGGTTCTCATGCCCCCTGAGGCATGCTATTCTTGGGATTTTATCCAATTTGCGTACGACTGTCTGCTGGCTAGTTTTGACTCCCCAGGCAATCGCACCGTACGTTAGCATAGGTCTTATGATGACAGTGTAGATCCAGGCCGTAACCTTAGGTGACATTTTCCAGGTACGGCCAATGGTTCTTCGGCACTGTTCATAAGATATGTATGCTCTTTTGACTCTGTTTTCTAAGTGAGAGTTCCATGTTAACTTGCTGTCAAAGGTGACCCCAAATATTAAGAAAAAAATATATAATTTTCCTCCTAAATATTATTATTATAAAAACGAGCAACATAACTACTGTTTTTTTTTGTCAAAAACCGATAAAAACTTTTATTGCGTAAAGTAATTACGCATTTTTTGCATCGACGTAGTAGGAATAATATTGTGATGGGGTATCGCGTGTGCCATTATTATAATTCAACTGAATATTTCGCGTGCATAGGGTTTTTGAAAAAGGTTTTATCATTTACACGTAATTAACGATACAAGGGTAAGGCTGCTTGGGGACTATGTATAAATATGTTTAATCAACTTTGTTTGGAGAGCCAAATGAAGAGCAAATAACAAAATTTCATTGTAAATACGTCACACTTTGTTTTCCCAAATAGGTGAAAATTTTCAGCGTACATGTACAGTTTTCAATAACAGTTATTTCATATTTGAAATTTTAAATAAAATTTTTTCATATCAGAAAACACGCTGATTACAACAAAAAGCGGGTAAATGCTTCATTTTTATTAAATATTTTAAATAGTAATAAGCAACTAGTGCTAAATATATGTAAAGGAAACTGTTGAGGGTTCTGGAATAAACCCTATGTTGTGCCAGTTTCCCAGGACGGCCAACAATGTGTTACCGCCTTTTTAAACTGCATCGTAGTTCGAATTTCTAGTGGACTGTAATTTTAGATTGAAGATATGTGTACTGTAGTATGTTTGTCTTCTCAACTTCATCCAACAAAAACAATGAACACTTTTATTTAACCATTTATTAAACTTGTTAAATAAATAAATGAACAAAAACAACAACGTAACAAAGATTACATTAAACTAGTAATCATGAACAAAGTATTATAATTAATTAAAAGAAATGATCACATCATTCAGTAAATATTATTTTTGCGTGTGTTCTGCGTGAGTGATAATTAGACACTGGAGGGTCCTAGCCTGATTCGCGGCTAGCAACACACTGATATGAACTGATTTGAGAAACGACATGTATTTACGTTGTGTTGGACAACGGAGGGTTCTAGCCTGATTCGTAGCTAGATACACACTGTTTTTAATTCTCGAACCTCAGTCGCTTCAAAATCTTCCCTTCCGGATTGCGCAACACCTTCTCGAAAGATTCTTTAGCGTGAGCCGCGTAAACAAGCATGTAAAATTTTTTCTATTGTCTAGACGAGACGGTTAGGTTTACGACGTGATATTTATTGTGAAATAGAGTAAAAAATTATCTTTGATGAAACCGCTTTCTGGTTTGAATGCCGTTTGCAAATGTATTTTGGTGCGGCGTTGCCGGTTGAACGAATATGAGTTTACATGTTTAATTATCTGAAAATTAAACAGAAACTATTGTTTGGTTTCGTTGCTTTAGTTCAAGGGCTTTTTATATAAACTCAAGACTTACCTGTTTGGCCATAAGCGAAAATACAAGCGTTGTATCCCTGAAAAGCGTTATCGAGGATATCCCTTCCTAAACAATCAAAAACAACCTCCTGTGAAGCAAAATCCTTTTTACTGGGATCCACGGAACAAAAGCAATGGTCGAAAGCGAAAGTCTTTGGCTGCTTTCTGTAACAATTATTCAAAGTTAATTCAGGGTTCGGCTATTAAGGAAAACATTAAAGGCTTGAAATCGTGCACGATACAGTATTAAAACAGTACAGGTAGGGGAGACCGGGTATGGTTGTCACACGGGCTGGTTGTCACAAGTTTGATATTTCAGTCAATACGTATAAACGGAAACATAGTATGACTTCAGAACGAAGATATATAATATAGTAACTCGCCAACAATATCTCAGTCGTCCTCTGTGCTTGTAGTGGTTCTAGTCTTAAAATTGTTTTTATCGGGCACGTGAGTAATATCGTCTGGTCTTCAACTATATGTATTATCGTCCACGATTGGCGCATAGAAAATTAAGTGAGCGGTAAGTATATTACTATAAGATATATTCTATTGATTTAGGACTCGAATTAATGTTTTGCGTTAATGATAAGTGGTTAAATGAAATTGATATAAAAAAATGCGATATGGGGTTGGTTGTCTCATGCAATTTGGGTATGGTCGTCACATGTGACAACCAACCCCATTATGCACGGTAAGGTGCAAATGAAAAGAAAAAAAACATTATTTCCTAAACCAAAAATAATATTAAGGTTTTCTTCTGTAATAAATAAGTTTGTGTACATCAATATTTTGTCAATAAATTTTATTTTTCAGATAATTAGTTATAATAAAATGCCAAGGAACTTCAAAAAAACCACAACTCGTGGTGAAACTCCACCGAATATAATGTTAAGAGCAGTTCGGTTAGTCAGACTGGAAGGTAAATCAATCAGGAGTGTGGCGAAAGATTTTGACATCAACTACCGAACACTTGCAAGATATTGCCAGAAAATAAATAAAAACGATATTCGCATTGTAATGTTATCCTTCCTGCCACACTGTTCACACAGATTGCAGCCACTTGATAGGACAGTGTACGGGCCACTTAAAAAATATGTCAATGCTGCTTGCAATCCAATAATCCAGGTTCGACTATGACCATATATGATATTCCAGCAATTGTGAATTCCAGCTTTGTGCATGCATTTAAACCATCTAATATTTTATCAGGATTCAAAAGTTGCGGAATTTACCCATTGAACCAGAAAATATTTGACAACAGTGAATTCCTTGGAAGCTATACAACCGATTGACCAAACCCATGTCAAATTATGTCCAATATCAATGATACAAATAATATTTTATCGGATGTATCCTTCAATACATCTCAAGATACTTCTGAACCAGGTCCAAGTGGACTACAACAATATGTTTCACCAATGCAGATCAGGCCGTTTACGAAAGCTCCACCCAGAAAAGGGACTAAACGTAACGACAACAGGAAACGTCAGTCAGCTGTTTTAACAGACGCACCGGAGAAACAAGAATTAGAAGAATTGAAAAGACAGAGAAATATGAAACGTGTCAAAACTGCGAAAAGGCGCGTAGATGACGAAAAAGAAAACGAAAAAATAATAAATCCAAGTTTAAAAGATAAAAGTATGAAAAAAAGTCAAAAGAAAAAAAGAAAGTGGAAGTCGAAAGTGATAGTGAAGACGATGAAGAATGCTTTTGTTTAGTTTGTATGGAGCCTTTTTCCAACAGTAAACCCAAAGAAAAATGGATTCAGTGTATTGAATGCCGTTTATGGGCTCATCCTGCGTGCACCAACGACGAGACCAACTTTGTTTGTCATAATTGTGAGTCTGAGGTGTCGGAATAAATTTTTACTTGATATTTTGTAAAAAGTAAAATAAATATCTAAAACGGAGTTATTTCTTATTTAAACAACACGGGACAACCAACCCCTAGTTATGGGACAACCCATATAATTTGACATTTCCAACAACAACAATATTTTAAGTACAGATACATAAATAGTGTATAAATGTTTTAATAAAATTAACATTTTAATATCTTTTTTCATAAATTTGGAAAAAATTTGAAACTAAAAACTGTGACAACCATACCCGGTCTCCCCTACATTTTGATAGCGGTCTTAGAGTTATGTGATCTCTTAAAATAAATTACGAATTTGTACAGATCGTTATTTAAAAACAACCTGGTAGTTGGGAATCTGAGGCCTTCTAGGAAGCGTTTTAAAGAGTGCAAAAATGTTATAAGCGAACATCCACCTAAAAAATATGAAATCCTATGTAAAATGACCTGCCGGATTCGAATTTTTTGTTCGCCCTTTGATCCGGAATTGCGAAATGTGTCAAAACATGACATTTTTTAAAAAACTGAAAATTTTCCTTAAAATAATATTTATTTCAAACTAGTGGTTAACTTTGTTAATTGGTCTCCAATCGTTATGAATTTTGGATATGATATTTTTCAATACTTCCCTGACATAGTGTCATAACAAAAAATGTAGAACGTCAAATAAAAGCTACGTCATTATTTTTTTCGCTAGATGACACAAAATATCGTCATTTTGCAGAGTAAAATGGTGAGTCGAGAAAACTTTTTTATCTTTAGAGATACTTAACTAGTATAAGCGAGAAAAATGTTGCCAATAGAACAAGGAAACTTTTTTACTTTAACTTTTTTTTCATATGACGTTTAGTTTGGGTTGTGTACTTTTTTAAAACTGAAGGAAATTGAATCGGCGCCTCGCATCTCTTGTCATTACCACTGTTAGGATGCTGTGGATCCGAATAAAGCGATCAGTGTGTCAAAGAGATTAAACACCACAGCATTCTTCATACGCGCAACGAAGATGACGCGCATCACAATATTATTATGACACTATAGGAGGTATAGTGCGGTTTATGAGATTGAGAAATGACAGGAATAATAATAATAATTTTTTTACAAGCATAAAACACAATATTATTATTATCTAATTAAAATATTTATTTTAAAATGCATTTTTCCTTACACTGGCAACTTATATTGCACGTTACATTTGCTTTCAGGCGTTTGCACTTGTTACTACAGTTAAATAATTTTTTTAATGAACTTTACAACAAATTGTAGGTTAGATCAAAAGTGAAGGTAATTCAGACGAAAAAGTCAGTCATTCACTCTACTAACTCAAACAATTTTATTATTTTCAACGTATAAAATCGATCGAGATTTAAGCTACTGTATAACTTTCAGTAATCAAACCTTAAATGTGTAAAAGAACTAAAACTTGCTTGGTTGAGTGGACATAAGACAATTAAATATGGTGTGTTTGTTGAATACTGTTAAAGAAAAAAATTAATAAAAGTTCATGAAATTAAAAATAGAAAGTATGGCGGCTGTTTTGTTTGCAATACTAAATTGAACGATTCGTTTGATCATTAAACTGTAACAAAACTAAAAGAAGAAAATAAAACAAAATATGAAACGGAAAGTACTATTGTAGATTTAATGATTAATTTATCATACTATACAGGGTGTATCATAAGGAAGGGTCAATATTTTAATCATAGGTTCAGGACCTCGAAATATTAATATTTTACTAAATAACTCTGGGTCAAATGGTATCTACTACTAAGATACAGGGTGTTGAAGATAAAACGTATTAATATATTGACTTGAAATTTGGTATGGTTATATTTTTAAGATAGTAAATCATCATCAATTTTGAGATTAGATAAAGAGGGCGCCATCTACACTCTACTGGATGAAGAAAAGTATCCATTTTTTTTTATTCCTGGCCTTTTTTGAATTTTTTTCAAGTCTTTATGATACACCCTGTAAATTTGAACAAAAAAGGTATACTTGTTTTAATAGGATAAATTCAGCCCATTTCGAGATATTTGCATTTAAAATATTCTAGCCACAGTATCTATTTAATTCACCTTAACATATTTCAACATAGTAGGCTTTGAATTTATGCTTTTAAAACAACTATACTTTTTTTGTTCAAATTTACAGGGTGTATCATAAAGACTTTTCTTCATCCAGTAGAGTGTAGGTGGCGCCCTCTTTATCTAATCTCAAAATTGATAACACTCTTATGATTTACTATCTCAAAAATATAATCATACCAAATTTCAAGTCAATATATTAAATAATAAAGAAATTATAGCAAAAAAACGAAAAATAAATTGTATCTTCAACACCCTGTATCTTAGTAGTAGATAACATATGACCCAGAGTTATTTAGTAAAATATTAATATTTGGAAGTCCGGAACCTAGGATTAAAATATTGACCATTCCTTATGATACACCCTATATAGTGTTAAAATGAAGAATATAAATAGTAATATGCTTATAAATTTTTTAACGAACTTTTCTTATTTAATTTATGTTTATGACTGACTGATTGAGATTTGAGTCTCTAATGAATATTTCCCATAATTTTATTTCTTAATCATTATTACAAACTAACTGGATATGCATCAATTATTTATTTAATTGTAAAGAATAATTAATTTGACAGCAAATTAGCTAGTCTAGATAAAGTAAAATTTCTCTTTCTAAATCTAATTTCCAATTAATATAAGATATGTAGATATGTATAATTTATAATGCATTTTCTGGTTACTACAATCTCGTACATTTGTTTATCCAAATGTTTCTACGCATACAAAATACTTGTTTTGGCTCTTGAACTCTTTTCAAAACAAAAGTATTTAAAAAGTAATGAATTGACCTATTCACATAGCACAAATGGTATTTAAACAAGTTTTCGTAATACAGTTTCTGCAATTAAAGCTCTACAATTTGTAATAAATATTGCTAAAGCTTTCAAGAATATTTACAAAAATTATTTCTACGTACAATTATGCAGTAGTATTTTATTTAAAATCACAAAATCGATTGTAATCATAAAACGTACGCTTTAATTCAGTAAAATTAACTTTTGGGTCATGGTTTATAACTTACATTATTTTTTTAAGACTAAAATATGCATTTAACGTGAAAAACATTTTCGTAAAATAAGAGCAATTCCATCAGTTATAGACACAGTACGCGAAACTATTTAAGAAGATAATCGCAATACATCGACACCTGATATGAATAACATGTAAACTCAAGAGTTTAGTACCTTAAAAATATTATATTGAAAACTAAGAAGTGCCTAGTGATAGTCACTAAATACAATTCCTAACTATGAACACAGATGTGCACGAATTCCACGAAACTTCGCAATTCTTAAGTTTCCTTTTAAAATTTTACTAAATAGTAGAATGAAATGTGCAGTCTCAAAAACTTTGTATTCCCATAAAACTTTTTCCGTTCTTTTCGAATATGCAACCCAATTTTTAAAATATTGATATACAGGGTGTTGTTTAAGAGCAAAATCATTTCGATAATTTTTTTGAAGCCGGACCTGGATTTTAATTTTGATCACTATGTCTCTTTATTGTCTTAATGGAGTAGACGAACAACCTTGCCAAATATCAAAAATAAATATACAAGGTGGTTCCAAAAATAAAAGAAATGAGCAAAATTGATAAAACGCCCTGTAACTCAGTAATAAAGCGAGTTAGATATATCAAATATGGGTTGAATTGAACACCTGCCATACAAACTATGATTCATACATTTTCAATATATTAGAATAATTTTCTATAAACGGTCATTTTCTTGGTTTTCCAACCTTATTTCTTTCTTATTGTGATTATTAAATGAGAATAAACTAAAAAAACAAAAATTATTTAATTACCATTGATTATTTAATAAATTTGATTCCTTTGATTTAAATTTGCAAATATATATATACAGGGTGACCCATGGTAGACGCGACGGTCCATTGTGGCTAAACAGTTAATATTTTGAAATTTTGTTTATTCATGGATATGTGGGTTGATAAAGGCTACATTTTAAAATTATTTTGAAATATACAGGTTGTCCCAAAAAAGTGTGGCGCATCAAAGTTATATTATTTCTTATGTAAGACCCCATATTTTATTGCATTTATAGATTATACGTTAAAAATAAGATAAACTTTCTTAAGTATTCCCTATACCTAAGCTTTTTACTTTTCGAGATATCTTGATATTTCTAAAAATGGAAGCACTTACAATAACTTAAAAACCTATTGAATCAGCCAAATCCAATTTTAACTAAAAAAAATTAGACTAATAATTGAAAGCAACAATGTATTTAGAGTTGTTTAAAATTATACAGGGCGTCCAAAATGGGGCGATTCTCTAATGACATGTTCAAACGACAATATCGTTCTTATTTTAAATAGGACACACTGTATTTTATAATCTTATTATGTAGCAAATTCCATTATCTTTTAAAAATTATAAAGGTCTACTATGCCTAAATCTATTAATTTTGGAGTTATTTTTATTTTTGGTAAATTTTACATTATTTTTCCACCGTATAACACCCAGTATTTGATCAGATTAGACTATTGCAACGTCATTTTTTGTCTAATATCTAATGATACATTTTCCAACAGTTCCTAGAAACTTTTTCTTAAAAATTGCAAAAATTTTCTCCCATGTAAATGGCCATGAAAGAAATATGCTCCAATAACTTGGTCGTCTATAATTCCACCATATACATTAATGTTCCACCGGTTCTGATGATCTATTGTGTGGAACAAATGCTGGTTTTGAGTATCATAATAATGAAAGTTATGACGGTTAACTAATACATTATTATGAAAAGTGGATTCAACTGTAATTTTTTCGGATCATAGTCTAAATTGATCAAATACAGGGTTTTATATTTAGGCATTACTAAAATTTAACATAAATAAAAATAACTCCAAAATTAATAGATTTAGGTATAGTAAACCTTTATAATTTTTAAAAGGTAATAAAATTTGCTTCATAATAGGATTACAAAATACAGGGTGTCCTATTTAAAATAAGAACGATATTGTCATTAGAGAATCACCCCATTTTGGACGCCCTGTGTAATTTTAGACAACTCTAAATACATTATTGCTTTTAACTATTAGTTTAATTTTTTTCAGTTAAAATTGGATTTAGCTGTTTCCATAGGTATTCAAGTTATTGGTTTTCTTGTAAGTGCTTCCATTTTTAGAAATATCAAAATATCTCGAAAAGTAAAAAGCATAGGTATAGGGAAAGTTTATCTTATTTTTAACGTATAATCTATAAATACAATAAAATATAGGTTCTTCCATAAGAAATAGTATAACTTTGATACGCCACACTTTTTTGGGACAACCTGTATGATTCAAAATAATTTTAAAATGTAGCCTTCATCAACCCACATATCCATGAATAAACAAAATTTTCAAAATATTAACCGTTTAGGGACCCTCGCGTCTACTGTGACTCACCCTGTATGTTGAAAGTACACCAACTTTTAATGAAAAATGTTCTGTAAATTTAAATTATCCTTTAGACTTCAGAAGGGATAATCCCTTTATAATTCCTAGAAAATTTCCCATGGCATCTGCCTTAGACTGAGATAATCGCTTATTAACTATTATTAAAGTGGTATTGTTAGTTTTATTACCTGTCCAGTTTGTCTAATGTAGTAGGCTGATGAATGAGTGTTTGATCCTTCTCAATCTCTACTACACTTTGAGCCCTCATTTCTAGTTCTAAAACAAAATGAACCGTTTATTTTTATAAGAACTTAAAACAAATTTAGTTTATTAACGTTATCAATGTTTCCTTCTGTTATCAAAAACTTTTAAATAAGCTTGATGTTTAAATTGTTAATGATTCTTAGTTATAAAGTTAATGTCAGTTGCAAATTAGATAAAAAATCGTTATTTTTAAATCAGTTTTAAATAAAAAAAATAATCTATAGCGGAAATTATGTTCAAGTGGTAACGTATACCATCATTGCAATAAAATTTCGTGAGAAATAAAATCATAATCACACTGTCATTACGCTGACTGATATGATAATAAACATTTAGGTAGTAAAGATTAATTTAAAAGGTGCCAAAAATAGAAAGGTTTAAGTGAAATTTTAAAGGGTTGTATGTTTTAACTTTCTGTTCAAAAAGCAATCGGTTACTTCTTATTTATAGAATTAACCTTGTGTATATCGTAAAATAAATGATATTCTTATTGATAATGTAAATTTTTGCTCGAAGGACCAGTAGTTGGGGGCAAAATCTTTTGTTATTATTGGCGGTATCCAGGATAAACGCTATTATTGTACTTGAATTTGTAATTATAATGGCAAAAGTTAATTTAATTGTATGTAGAATATTTTGTGAGGATACTAGATAATGAATTAGTGAAAAGGGAGACAAATTAGTAATGTACTTGAATAGATAGGTGATTTAGAACACCTTGATGTCGCAATCACAATAGCTCTGAATCATCGAAGGTAAATCAGCACAGGCCAAATTTTCAAGAAGAAAACAAAGCTTGATGGAACAATTGAAAATAATATTAGGATGGTTGTTTTAATTTTAAAAGAATGTAAATACCTCTTCTGTTAAAAGGACGGAGCCGAACAGCAACTTTAATTTTGTCTGTAGACATTTTCGTTTCGTTTCACTAAAATTTACAACAAATACGTATATTTACACTATTATCACACTTTCTTTGTATAAATAATTGCTTTACTATCCATTTTCAAACATATTAAGTCACAAGGTAGCACTTATCACAACACGTAAATTCACAACTATCGCCATATTCGAGAACGCAATATTGGACATTGCGCTGTAACACTCATTTTCTATGGACTGCGCAAATTTTGTCTATATTCAGTATTTTCATTCTTAAATGGTCTTTTCAGAGACCTCTGCCCCTTATTGATTGAACCTCCCACTATAGGCCCTCTTAGGTAAGTTTCACAAAGTAACAATATAGCCTCACAGATAGCCTATTTTATCCGACGTAGCGACATCTAGAAGGCTATACATGTATCCTTTTTTTGCTGCTAATGATTAATTCACAGCGCCATCTGTACAACTACTGATAAACTTGTTTTGTAGTTTACTTAATTTTTTTATACCTATTATTCAAGAATGTTATATAACCCAGATTACGTGGAACAAAAATCTTTTGTATAACAAACAATTTCGTTAATGCTAGAGTAATAAAAAATTTTCTGGGTATTAAGGTTGAAGTGGACCTCCGGAAAAATTAATTAAGTTTTAATTTTTTTAAATTATGGGTACATAATTCCTACCGGTTAAAATTTTCGCAAATATTTAGCCAATTTACGTAGTGGTTTTCAAAAAATGAATTATAGCTTTATTATCTATTCATCGAGTTTTAAGGAAACATAATCCATCCCTACTATTACAAGGCGAGGAATCAAAATGAAAAAGAATTGCAAAAAGCATATTAGGAGCAATTAATTACATACGTGGTTTCATACCTAATCTATCAGAGGTCATAGCTTTAGGGATTTATTAAAACAATACAAGTTGGTTGTGGACAGCGCGACAATCCAAAGCTCTAGACGAAATTAAAAAATTACTACGTCCCTTAAGCTGGAAGAGCAAAGTCAGCAGAATTAAAAATCAATACTTGGAAAATTAAAGGCTAAGGGCATTTAACCTAAATTAAAATTTTCGGGTCCGCGCATTTTCGCAATAATGACTGTTCTGCTAACTTTAACTTAAGTGAGCAGAACATGAGCGAAAAAGTGGTTGAAACAATAAAAATTGCAAATTTTCTTTGCACAGTTATTAACGGCTCATTAAAGGCTCTAGGAATACACTAATCGCGAATTTCAGGCTCGATTTATTTCTTTGTGAAAATGAAAAAAGTCACGACGTATGTGTAAGGTCAGAGCATGACAGAAAAATGATTTTAACATTGTAAGCCAGCTCTATTAACCTAGCAGTGACACGGCGGCAGAACCAAATCGGACCTAGTAGGTCAATTGTCGCTTTTTTGTTACGCTAGTCCCACTTTTGTCGCTTGTACCAGTTCCGAGAAAAACGCGTTCCTCAAAAAAACCCTATTAACCTAGCAGTGACATGGCGGCAGAATCAAATCGGACCTAGTAGGTCAATTTTAGCTTTTTTTTCGCTTTTTTGTTACACTAGTCCCATTTTTGTCGCTTATACCAGTTCCGAGGAAAACGCGAAAAAATGTTAGCATGACTACACGAAGGTAGAATTTTTTGAACCATAAAAATTATCAAGTGCGAACATAAGCACAGTGTATCACTGTATGAATATTTTCCTAGCCCTCACTACTGAAGACAATATTTGTCTAACTTCCTACTTCCTACTTTAATTGCAGAACAAAATGATCTCGCTTTATACAAGCTAATACCGACAAAGCCACTTGTCGGCACATCTAAGTAATCTGTCTGCACATCTGAGAATTTTGTTTCTGCAATTGAAAATGTAAAAATTATAACCACACTTCCATTGTCGCCTCTTATGAGTGTAACCTCACACCCCACAGTTTAGTTAAATTATTTTAAGACAAAATTTTAATTAGTAATTCAAATCTAATATGCGTTATAGAAATTAAAATGTAAATTCATATTAAACTCATAATTAATAATTATACGCCATTCTCCCCTATAACGATATCCAGCTAAGTTGATTATTGAATTTTTGCACAGTGGTCCTAATAGCCAAAATATTATTTTATTTTTATGTATATGGACAGTGTACCGTGTTTTCGACTTTAAAGTGCTCAAAAATGTCCAGATTCATGAGCATTTGTTCTATTGGCGGTAATCCTTTGCTGTTTTTTCATTCTCATAAAGGATTGAGTTCGACTATACTTGCATATCCAGACTCTAGCTATTGACCCAATATCAACTATTCAGAACTCTAGGGCATGCCCCCCTCCCCAGGTCCGCCAGTGCTCTTAATTGTCACATCTTGTAATGATGTCCTGTACTGGGCTTGTCCCGTAAATAAATAAATAAATATTTAATATATGTTATGTGAATCAAAATTTTGTTTTGTGTTCTGTATCCTGTTGATTTTTTCAGCTGAAAACAGGTTATCACTTGCCTCATAACACGTTTGATCTAGACATATTAAACTGTTCTATATATCTCTTAAGTAAAAACACCTTGAAATATAATATTATTGTTGTTTTTTGCCACATTTACAGTTAAAATCTCGTTAGTTGAGCGTAAGGTGTCAAGGAGGTAGGCTACTTGTTCTTTTTTATTTTGTGCTGTGTATTGGTGACGTTAAGGCAGGCGTTTGTTTATTATCGTCAACACCGTACGTTGCGTTAAATCTATTTTCTTCATTAATTTTTTTGTCATATTTTTTTACCTATTGTTAATAGTGACGATAAGTTTACATTTGGAGTTTTACTCTTCTAAAATGATATTAAACAGTGAAATTTAAGCTTGAAGTATATTTTGGTCAACACCATCATATTTTCAACTCATTGCCGAAGAAATACAAACTGAATATGCATTAGAAGTGATTTTGAAAAATATGTTTATTGTTTATATTAGAATTTTTGAGACTTAGTTTGATCTTTGATCTTATATGTTTTATTAAATACTAAACATTATTAAGAATATTTAATTTGATCTTATTCATTATTTATAAAACCGTCAACACCATAGGCAGTGAGTCAATTCCGAAGTCCAGTAAAACCTAAAATAACTCAAAATTCGTGAAAACCCAATCTATGATTTCTGCTGCTCCTCATAGTGGAGTAGGTAGATACAAATAATCATATTAAAGTTACTCTTAAGTCAAAAGTATGTCATGCTGTATTTTGAAAATGTCTTTGGTCAATTGTTCCACTTTTATGGAATAAGTGCTGGTAGGAGGGCAACCATTGATAGAAAAATTTGTAAATATTGAAATCATTGTTATGGAAATAAAACAGGTTTTGCTAATTTCATGTATTTATTTAAAACAACATAATCTCAAACAATATTTAAAAGTCTAAAACAAAATAACAGTGGTCATAATATCTATACCCAATCACATCACATTAATTTTTTTTATTAAATACAATATTTGGCTTTTTTAATCTAACAATTAACAAAATGCTACTATATTTGAGCTAAAAAAGGCACTTTAAATTTTTAAGTCACCTTAGCAGTATTGAAACAGTAAAAGTACATTATAGCAGCCTATTTTTTTTACAAGAAGTCCAAATTAAATTATTCTAGAAATGTTTCTTTACTACAAACTGATTCTTACTGCGATTCTACAATCTTAAAATTCATATAAATCTAATTGCAATTTTTTTTAGAAGTATTGGTACATGTTATTCGCAATCGCTGACATGAGCATCAATTACTTACAGATAGAGCTTATCAGGATATGTTCCACTAGCTTTTTTCTAATTTGTTTTAATCTATCCGTTTTCAATTTACATAAAATATTTATTCATATATTCATTTTAGATTTATTAGGGAACGCAATTTCGAAATCGAAAGGATACAAAATCTGGTAGTTTCAGCAACTATGCTATAACAAATAATGTTCGAGAGTAATTTAGAATTTACAAGACCATAAAACAAGCAAAATAGCGTTGTTATATCTCATTCTTATTTTACCAATTTTTAACGTAATCAAAACATAAACGGTAAAGTTGAAGGTTGTCACTAATTATGGATAATACACAACAAAAGTATCATTAAACAATATTATTTAGGAAAAAAAAACATTAATGAGTAATACTTATAAATCATTTCCTCCCCATTTCAAATAACTTATTCTTTTATACAACTCATGGCAACACTGTACAGATCTTTGTCCGTTTCACTGATAAGTACATTTTAACGAGCGAGTAAGTAAGAATCCGTTTTCTACCTATTTCTAACAGGAACGGATCATAGGGTTGATTTAGAATAACGATTATTTAATGGCAAATAAATCCATTCAGGGAATTAGCTTAGACAGATAAGAGGCAGTCTTGATTGTGTACTAATACAATATAGTCGCTTTCAAAGATTATTATTTATTGTGTGCTTATTGTGATTTCTGTGTATTTTTAACGTTTTAACGTTTATTTCTAAACAATTTATTTATTATACTCATAAAATGGGAGACATCACACGTTCAAAAAGGTAAAACGATCGAAGTCTCGGTCAATACATGAAAAACAAATTGTACTTCGAGTATTTCACTGTCTTGAAAGGGATCATCCTCGTCCAAAAGATAAGTTAGTTGACATGTGCTGTGACTATACGGGTGTACCCAAATCATTTATATACAAAATACTAAGTGAAAACAAAATTCATGGGGAAGTACAAGAGCCAAAAATCAGCAGCGGACGAACAAAAATAACCGTTCATGAAAATGTCAAAACCGGCATACGCAGAAGTATTCACAGTTTTTTTTTTCAGAAATGAGCTGCCCACTTTGCATAAAGTTATGGAGGTTGTTAGGGATCATGAACTCATCCCACAAATGAGTAAAGAAAATTTGAGGAAAATATTATATGAAATTTAAATATGGAAAAGTCGATAGGAAAAGCATTCTGATTGAACATCCAGAAATAATAGTATGGAGAAGAAATTATCTCAGAAAAGTTGACAAACTTCGGAAGCTTAACAAAAAAATTTACTACATGTATAAGACGTGGGTTAACCAGGGCGTTTAATTTTCAGATAATTAAACATGTAAACTCATATTCGTTCAACCGGCAACGCCGCACCAAAATACGTTGGCGAGCGGCGTCAAACCAGGAAGCGGTGTCATCAAAGATAATTTTTTGCTCTATTTCACAATGATGGTATCAAGTCGTAAATATAACCGTCTCGTCTAGACAATAGAAAAAATTTCACATGCTTGTTTACGCGGTTCACGATAACGAACTTTCTGGAACGGTTGCCAGCCGGGGAAGGGATATATCTGAAACCGATGAACTTCGCCGATTTTAAATTCACGAATTTAATCCTATAGAATTGATCTGGGCGCAAGTAAAAGGACAAGCAGCACGAGAAAACAGAACATTTAAAATGGCGGATGTACAAAATCACATTAAAGAAGCCATTCAAAGCGTCACTGCAGAAAACTGGAAGAAATGCATCAAGCACGTTCTGAAAGAAGAATAAAAAATGTAGGACATAGACCAACGGATTGACCAAAATATTGAACCAGCCATTATCAACTTTGCTGACAATAGCGAAAATCTGACGAATCTGAGGTGGAAGATTATACGAAAGGTATGTAAAGATAAAAAAAATATAAAATCAAAAAAAAAATTTTTTTTGTTTATTGTAAAAATAATTAACTATTATTTGGGTTAATTCTTAACCCTTTCAAAAATTAATAAGCACGCCACTGCCTTCAATATGCCAAAGGCCAGTAAAACTATCAATTATTTTTGGTTCTAATATAAGAGACTTCTAATTTTACTAAATTTACAATTTTTTTTAATTTGGAAATTAGCTTGGCTGTGGTATTTAAATATCTAGAGGATTTTATAGATTTCTACTTTTGTTTGAAAATAATTGTTATTTACTTACATATTCTTGTTAATTATTGTTGGAATGAAAACTTTTTTATATAAAAAAAATGTTTCGCCTCTGAGTGGGCTTATAATTTGTGTTGTGCAGTGGCGTAACCCCCCCCCCCGAAACTTCTATAAGTTTATAAGAAAATGTGGTAACTATATAACTCATCATTATTTTATGTTTTTGAGCGAGCGATTAAGTTATATTCAAATGATTTACAAACAATATACACGGTTATTCTACGCAGTGAATGGGTTATTTGGACAGTGAAATGCCAAAAAGTAGATTCCTGTCTTCCTCAAAGTGCAGTCGATCCTTTAAATGTAGCAGATCCTTGTTTGTTTCCGAACATTTTTACGCTACTCCAAATTTTAGCCGTTTTACCCGTTACCACTGCCTCTGTAGAACGAACTGAACGAAGTTTCTCAACGATAAAAAGACTGAATTCATATTTTCGGAATAATACATCTACCAATTGATTAATAGGCCCAACTTTCATGTCAGACAAACTCGCAGAATTGCCTTTGAATAATGCTCATTCAAAGTTCAATCTTATATTAATAATTAGTTGTCTTTTAATCTTATCTTAATATTTAACAAATTGTTGTTAAATAAAATAATGTATTTAAATAGCCTACATTGTATACAGGGTGACCCAGAGTTAAACGTTAAACGTTCAGGATCGGGTTTTCAGGAAAAAAATAAGATTTTTATTTCCGAGTTTTTAATTTTTTTCTCAAAAACTAAGCGAGATACGAATAAAATTAAAGAAGCAAAAAATTTGTGTATTCAACTGTTTAATCCAAAAAAAGTAACGAACATACAAAAAAACAGTGGCGTACAATGATTTGTCCCAATATCAATTAAATTACCTTGTGGAACGTCACTGGAATTAATAATTTAATTCTAATAATATTTAAATTTTTGCCGCAAATAAGCGTGCCAAGTTTTATCAAAATCAACCAAATTGTTTTTTGAGAAATTCATAAAAAACTCTTTTGTTCTAAAATCAAAACAAGTTAGGACCCAGGATTATGGGAATAAAATTTTTTTTCTGAAAAACCGATCCTGAACGTTTGACGGTTTAACCCTGGGTCACCCTGTATATTTACTCCATCCCTGCTGAAAAAAGTATTTATAGTAAGTCTTATCCACGAGAAATGGTGGACCCCCTCCGAAAAAAATTCCTGGCTACGCCACTGGTGTTGTTTAAACAATCTAAGTTCCCGTATTTCTTTTTCATAAGGAATCATTTTGCAATGGCGAAATGTTGCGTCCCAAAAATGAAAATGACCCGGTGCAAATCCATAAATAGTAATATTTTCAACCTTTTTATATCTTGACTACTCAATCCCGTGGTATTTATTTAGGACGTTTGGTTCCAGATTCTCGAAAATCTAATTGCGATCCCTGTTTCAAATAAAAAAAAAATATAAATATTTGCTTAGAATCTGAACATTTTTAAATAAAGCGCTATTCCTATTTTGATCAGCGCTCTTGCACGAAAAAGTATGTTGACTGGTACAAAATATTGGTAGGAAATTACCAAAGATAAAACATATTTCTTAAGTTAATAATATATAAATATAAAAAATCACACTTAATTTAATACAGTATTTAGTATCGAATATATTGTAAATTTTCTACAGGTAAATATGGTAAGAAACAACAAATCTCTGAAAAATAAAAAATTATAGCAAAATACTTAAATATTTTGCTGCAGTATTGAATAAAAAATATTCAGAGTTTGGCTGTTCTCATTGATCATATTGTTTGTATAAATAATGGAAAAGTAGGTGATGCAAATAGCGCTTTTTACGAAGTATTTGGTTCCAAAAAATATTCTAGTGAATCCTATTATTTATAAAGAATCAATAAAGTAATTCACGGTCGACATACATAATACCTATCTAAACAGATAATCTAAAAAATACTACTAACTAGACTAAAAATTCTTGGACAAATGAAAAACAGAACACCATAGGGGATACTTCGCAATCCACATTCTTTTACATTAGCCTCCAGAATATGTAACACCCTCTATAAGTAATATATATTATATTATGTATATATTAAAATTGCTGCAAATATTAGGAAATTATTTATTCATTTAATTAATTTTCTTAAATGAATCTTGCCCTTATTGATTTTTACGACGCTTTCTTTGAACTAGCTTTTTATATGGAACTGAGTTAGGAATTCAATCTACTGTCTATTGGATTCCACCTCCCAAGACCAGTTTTTGCCTTTCTGCTTCTTCAGGTGGGCCTTAGAATCCAATAAGTCAGATTCCAAACACAAATAAGGTCAATAGCTATAACAGCCAAAAGATAAACTACGCAATTCTGCTACAACTATCAGCAAAACATAATTGAGGCCCATAAGCAAAAATTCCCAATGTTTGTTGTAGGATGCAAAGTTTTTGACCGATTCTGATCAATGTGCCACTGTCTTCTTCGCATCCCTTCGAGGAAAAAACAAAGTAAGGAAACGCGTTAGGAATTCACTATTGTTTTCCCCTTGAAGGGAATTTTAACTGTGTTAAGTTGTCAAAACTTTATTTTTGAGTTCATTTATCAATTTTGCTGAAGGATGGCAGCAAGGTTGCGTAGCTTCTTATGGCTGAAAATTTCGATAATAAATAAAATAAAATTCAAAAACATTGTATATATTATTAGTAAATGAACCAAGTAAGAATTTTCGACTGAACATTTTATTGTTCTTTGGTTTTAAAATTATTTGTTGTTGTGTGTTTTAGGGAGATTACTTCTTTGTCTTAAAGAGGAATCCAAATTTTTACCATCTCTAACGACAAATGATACCAGACGAAATTTTAGATTCTAGCTCCTTGGTTAGGCAAAACTTAATCATTACATTAGTTGCATCGGAATCTCAATAGTGGAATTCAAAAAAAAGTTGTATACCTTATTTATTTTAGCAAGGCAGTGACGTCACACGTCAAAAATCTGCGACGTTGCCAAGTAGAATTTTTTTTCGTTCACTTAAAGATAAAATTGTGCCAGTTACTTTTTTCCTAGCTTGAATCTAAGTGCATCTAATGTGCTATTAACTTGATTGAAAATTGAAATGGATGTAAAAAAAACTGCAAGTCTAGAGAACAATAAAATCTTAGCTATAAAGAATTTTCAATAGTAAGAAAAGTATTTTAAGATTCAAATAAAAATAATATTTATGTAGTTTTGTAATTTTTATTGTAATATGCCACTATGTTACAGTACATTGACACGTTGGAGGTCAATTTGTAACTACTCTAAGTGAGTAGCCACATTGATTGCCATAAATGAAGAATTTTCGCTGTATCACATCGGCAACGTCGTGAAGTGTTGCCAACCTTTAACAGCAGAAATAACTAGATAGCCTTGCTAAAATAAATAAGATATATTGATAAATAGCATAGATCAGAAAAAAGCCGAGTTATTACGTCACCATACATAGTCGCAACCAAAAAGGGTTTTTATACATAATTTTTAAGTGACCTATAATTAATAATGATTCCAGAAATCGAAAAAAAGTGAAACTTTTAAACAAACAAGCAGAGCAAGTAAAAAAAACTGTTTTAGGTCAGTTAGTGACATATCATTTATTTATTAACTAGTAAATATTTATTTTTTTACTTTACCATACCAAGTGGTGGTAAAGTATTGTAATCGCAAAAAAAAAAAGTTCAGCTTTCAGTGGATTTACATGTTTTGAGACCCCCTAAGTCATTTAAGACCCTTTCCAGAAAATGTACGTATGGAGTATGGAGTATGTAGTCCGGAAAAATTTGTGTTCGCTCTAACTCCAACTGGGATCGGAATTTCCTAACCAAATTTTATATTTAGCATTTTTACAACATGCTAATGAGCTGACTAGATTTTGCGCAAAATCGGACAACCGGAAGTAGGGGTTTACTCTTTAGAATTTTCAGATTTTCGCAATTATTATCGTTTCTATTAAGTTTATGTAAAAATATTAAGAGAAAAAATTTATTTGAAATTAAATTTACTATAAATTTTGTTTAAAAACTTTTTTCAAATTTTGTATTATAAGCGAGTTAAAAATAAAATATGGAATAACATAGTTGCATAATAGCGCGAGCGCAGTAGAAGTGTTTTGTTTCATGGAGACAATTGTACGCTCTTGCCAGGCATGGCCTGCCTTAAATATGTACGAGTAACTGGATTATGAGCCCGTAGGGCCGTTAAAGTGTGGTAAAGTCATGTGCATGGCCACATCCGAGTTTTTTATAAACCAAAGGACCCCCGCACAAAAAGATAGGAAATGGCCGCTCGGTCAAATTGTCTGAATTTCTGATATGTTATACATTTTGTCATTCTGAACAAAGGTCTCAATGCGCACTAAGCCCCAAAGTCCATCGTTTGGCTGCTATGGAGCTCCAAAGCTGTCAAATGCTTTAAAGAAAAAAGAAATCTTATATTAAAGAATGTTATCATATCTTTTTGAGGACGCTGAATTCAAATAAGATATCAAATCGATAATATTGACAGTTGACAGCTGTCAAATGCTCTTAAAAAAATAAATCTTACACTAAGGAATAAGAACTTTATGCTTTTGAGGACGCTGAATTCAAATGTGATGCCAAATCGATAATATTGTTCCGTCACGTCCACGTCGTTGATTCTGGGTAAAGCAAAGCACGGAGGTATAAAAAGAAAAAAAGTAGGTAAGTTTTATTATTTTGTAAAGAGTAGTTAAAATCTAGTTTTTGGCTGTATCTGCTGTTAATTGTATCGATTTGACAACAGATTCGAATTAAGCGTCCTCAAATCAAGTTTCTTTTCCTTCATGCAAGATTTCTTTATTTTAAGAGCATTTGACAACTATTTGACAGCTGTCAATTATTAATTTGACATTACATTTTAGTTCAGCGTCCTCAAAAACATATGATTATATTCTTTAATATAAGATTTCTTATTACTAAAAAGCATTTGACACCTGTCAACTGTCAATATTATCGATTTGACATCTTTGAATTCAGCGTCCTCAAAAACATATGATAACATTCTTTAGTATAAGATTTATTTTTTCTTTAAAGCATTTGACAGCTGTCAACTGTCAATATTATGGATTTGACATCATATTTAAATTCGGCATCCTCAAAAACTTAAGGGCATACATTAAAATAATCAAAATATGATTTATAAAAAGTTGATATGCGATTTAAAGGTTTCTATACTATGGTGGAGTCACGGAGCTTCGGAGCTACATAGCAGCCAAACCATGGACTTTGGAGCTTAGTGCCCATTGAGACTTTTGTTCAGAATGACAAAATGTATAACATCAGAAATTCAGACAATTTGACCGAGCGGCCATTTCCTATCTTTTTGTGCGGGGTCCTTTCTACATCATCAGCGATAAAAATTAGTTTATATGTTAAACATTTTGTAAATTAATATATCTATGAAAAACCGTCTTTGGTTGCGACTATATACGATCTTTTAACAACATTTTGACGTCACAATTCTCTTTATCCCGATCTATGATCATAAGTAAGCCATTGTAATATCAATTAGAGACAGTAGATTTACCAGGGCTGGTTTGCAGCAATTACGTTTCAAAGTTGCAATATAGGAATAATAACATTCCAGAAATACTGAAAATTGACTCTCCTTGAATATATTAAATTGTAGGATAAGATAAATTAAATATATACGACACAAATTAACTTATTCTCCAGGTCTATCTTGAAAGAAAGCGTTTTCTAAAATCTAAAATACTTTTTGTAAGGAACTATAAATGTTCTAAATTTAAGAGCTGAAACGTGAACTGCAAAAATGAAAAATATTCTTTTATAACGAATATTTTTACTTCAAAAGGGAGTAGTTTTTTTTAATAAAACAATTTCTTCGTTAATAAATAGCAGTTAACTTAAATTTAGCGTTATTCTAGGTACTGGTTTAAAACAACCTTTAAAACAAACTTTTAAAATAAACTTTAGTATGGACATTTCAAAATCCAGAGACCAATATAAACGTTTTCACCTGTCGTAGTCTATAATCTACAAATTTATCACTATCTACTATGCTATCATATCCATGTCCAGCGTGTCAACGTCTTGGTCAATATGACTGGTAGGGGTTGGTGTAGGAAGACGTTGTTCGCAAAGGAGAGGATCTCCAGAACCCGGATGTGCCGGAGATGCCAATAGAGCTTCTGTTTGCAAAGCATGAGGGGAAGATAACATTGGATCGCCGTTGACTCCGTAAACCAAGTCATCGTCATCCATACCCTCCTCCATAGCAGACAGGTTTAAGGAAGCCTCTGATAATGCATCTGATATCACATCCGGCATCTACAAAAAGAGAAAATCTTATAATAAAGAAATATAGATCGGTATAGTAAATACGTAGAAGGAGAAGTTGTAGATAATAACGAGGAAAATATAACATTAAAGGAATTAATCGAAGCCATTGTTTAATTTTCAGATAATTAAACATGTAAACTCATATTCGTTCAACCGGCAACGCCGCACCAAAATACATTTGCGAACGGCGTTCAAACCAGGAAGCGGTGTCATCAAAAGATAATTTTTTTACTCTATTTCACAATAAAATATCACGCCATAATCTACAAACGCAATTCTAACCGTTTCGTCTAGACAATATAAAAAACCCACGCTAACGAACTTTCTAGAACAATTGCGCAATCCGGAAGGGATAAATTTGAAACCGATAAACTTCGCCGATTTTAAACTCAGTTTGCATCGAGCCCTCATTATGAGCGCATACTCCGGGGTTGCAGAAGGCCTCGTCAATAAATTCATTTTTTTTCATAATGCCTCTTAGTACGGCAAGTGAGTGCGTTCTTAACTGCGAATCAGGTTAGACCCTCCGTTGACACCAGCTCAACGTAAAAATATTTCATCTTCACAGTGGTACTTTGCTGCGTATCAGGCGGTTCATTTTATATTCAAATCTAAAATCAGTGCGTCTCTAACTGCGAATCAGGTTAGACCCTCCGTTGACACCAGATCAACGTAAAAATATTTTGTTTATCACAGTGGTACTTAGCTGCAATCAGGCGGTACACTTTATTGTTCACTTTATATTTTCAAAATCAAAACTCAGTGCTTCGAGAATTTAAACAGTGTGTCTCTAGCTGCGAATCAGGCTAGGACCCTCCGAATGCACGCAAAAATAATATTTTCTGAATGATGCGATCATTTCTTTTTAATTCGTTTTCATTAATATGTGTTAGTGCTTGTTAAACACATATTAATTATAATACTTGTTCATTGATTACTAGTTTAATGTAATCTTTTGTTACATTGTTGTTTTATTCATTTATTTATTTAACAGTTTAATAAATGGTTAAATAAAAGTGTTCATTGTTTTTGTTGAATGGAGTTGAGAAGACAAACCTACTACAGTATACACATACTCAATCTAAAAAATACAGTCCATTAGAACTACGATGCAGTTTAAAAAGGCGGTCCTGGGAAACTGGCACAACATAGGGCTTATTCCAGAGCCCTCAACAAAAGGCATATATCGACCTATTTTAACATACGGTTGCGAATCCTGGGTACTAACGAAACAACAAAAGAGTAAAATTAGAGGAGTAACAAAACCATATAGAATTAGGAACGAGGATATAAGAAAAGAGTTAGAAATAGGATCAATAGAAGGATTCATTGAGAAACGTCAACTTGGATGGTGGGGGACACCTGCAAAGAATGGATATGGGAATCAAAAACACAGAGAAAAAGAAGGAAAGGTAAACCAAAAGAAACTTGAAACAAAGTGGTAGGAAAAATTCTCGAGAAAAGAGGAATTGAATGGCGAGATGCAAAGGTTTTGGCACAGAGCAGAGAAGAGTGGAAAAAGTGGATAAATGCGGATAAATTTGGATAAAAGTGAGGACTATAACCCCTACACCCTTCGGGTAGAAGGGGAATGATTATATATATATATATATATATATATATATATATATATATATATATACATAGTAAATACCAGTTGAAATATTTACAGCTAATTCTCTACAAATAGTTTAATTACCACAATAAATAACATGACCAAAATTCGATTAAAAATATCTAAAAAAAGCTAAGATTTGTCCTTCAATTCTTACATAATTTAATAACTACAAATGATTTAAAATAGGTTTATTTTTATTACTATTATTGTTATTATGTAATTCTAATTATACGTGTAAATAATAATTAGTTAGCATTTTTTAACTACTTACCTTTCGACAGGGATCCGGTAACACAATCGGAGGTATTAAAGTTGTCACCGAGGAGGGGTTCTGCTGACTGGTATAGGAATTGTACGGAGGAGGTGAGGTAACTGAAATATTTTGCCAGTTGAAATCGGATACTGGTAGGCCATGAGATTTTGCCTGTCTCTCAAGTTCCTAAAAAAAAAGAAAACTACTATGATGAGTATATTAAAAATGGATGCGTAAATAAATTGTATTTTGTAGTTTTTACAAAGTAAACAGAAATTAAGTTGTAAAAATAATGTGAACTAAAATCACAAGCTCCCAAAAATTTTTTTCTAGTTACTACTTTTTGTACTCTCAACTGTGCCAAGAGTAACTTATTTTGTTGCACTAGTGCAAAAAAGTGCTTTGATACTCTGTAATTAGGAGTTCGATCTGAAGAAAATATTTTTTCCTTGTAATTTGAGTATACTTATAAACGTGGTAACTGTAGGTACTTAGGTACATTTTTTACTGTGGTTTTAACTAATCCAAATCTTGTTACTACCTGAAGCATATTCATAGTTAGCTAACTGTTCATGTTATTGTTAGAACTATTCCTAAGTTTTTGAATTTGAAATAAAAACAGATTTAATTCGGTCGTAGAAAAAATGTTGTGTGCTACACGTGCAAAAAGCATATTTGTTGCACTCAGCATGCATCGTGCAACAAATATACATATACAGTTTACCACTGTCAATTTAAAATATTTTGGTTCCAAAATATTTCCTTTTCTTCGAGAAATTAAGTTGTTAAAACAATCTAACCTGTACTCGTAATTGTAATCTTCTGTTCATGCTTTCCATTTGTTTCTGTCTAACCTCTTGTTGTTTCAGTCTGTGCACTTCGTTTTTCAGACATTTTATGTATTCGACAGATGATTTTAAAATTGTTCCTTTATTGGGACGGACGTCCCGGACGATTTCGTAGTAGGGATCATTATTTTTCGGTAGCAACGTACCCAATTCTTTAATTCGATCATTTATGTTAAATCTCCTCCTACGTTCAACTAAAAAAAAAATAAAAAACATTGAATTGTATTGGAATACTGCGCTCATTAGCCAAAACGCAGAAAATTCACCATTGAGTAAAATTAATGTCCATGAAGCTGGCAGAGCAAGGTCAGCAGAACAAAACAAAAGTACATTCATAATTAAGTGCTAATTCAATGCCCTAATGAAAAATTTAATGCTCCTTTTTTTCTTAAAAAAAAACGCATGTTCTGCTAGCTTCAGATGGACCTAGCAGAGCAGACTATTTAAATGTTGTTAAAAATGATGAAACTTGATGTAAATAAGTTAAATAATTTAATGCTAATTTAATGTCCTAATTAAAAATGTATTCCTCCTTTTTTTCTCAAGAAAAACGCATGTTCTGCTAGCTACAGATGAACCTAGCAGAGCAGACTATTTAAATGTTGTTAAAAATTAATGAAACATGATGTAAATAAGTTAAATAATTTAGTGCTAATTTAATGTCCTAATTAAAAATGTATTCCTCCTTTTTTTCTCAAGAAAAACGCATGTTCTGCTAGCTACAGATGAACCTAGCAGAGCAGACTATTTAAATGTTGTTAAAAATTATGAAACATGTTGTAAATAAGTTAAATAATTTAGTGCTAATTTAATGTCCTAATTAAAAATGTATTGTTCCTTTTTTTCTCAAGA
Organism: Crepidodera aurea; assembly: GCA_949320105.2. Classification (NCBI taxonomy): domain Eukaryota; kingdom Metazoa; phylum Arthropoda; class Insecta; order Coleoptera; family Chrysomelidae; genus Crepidodera; species Crepidodera aurea. The sequence goes on from OX439478.2 coordinate 15,998,212, forward strand.
AAAACGCATGTTCTGCTAGCTACAGATGAACCTAGCAGAGCAGACTATTTAAATGTTGTTAAAAATTAATGAAAGATGATGTAAATAAGTTAAATAATTAAGTGCTAATTTAATGTCCTAATTAAAAATGTATTGTTCCTTTTTTTCTCAAGAAAAACGCATGTTCTGCTAGCTACAGATGAACCTAGCAGAGCAGACTATTTAAATGTTGTTAAAAATTAATGAAAGATGATGTAAATAAGTTAAATAATTTAATGCTAATTTAATGTCCTAATTAAAAATGTATTCCTCCTTTTTTTCTCAAGAAAAACGCATGTTCTGCTAGCTACAGATGAACCTAGCAGAGCAGACTATTTAAATGTTGTTAAAAATTATGAAACATGATGTAAATAAGTTAAATAATTTAATGCTAATTTAATGTCCTAATTAAAAATGTATTCCTCCTTTTTTTCTCAAGAAAAACGCATGTTCTGCTAGCTACAGATGAACCTAGCAGAGCAGACTATTTAAATGTTGTTAAAAATTAATGAAAGATGATGTAAATAAGTTAAATAATTAAGTGCTAATTTAATGTCCTAATTAAAAATGTATTGTTCCTTTTTTTCTCAAGAAAAACGCATGTTCTGCTAGCTACAGATGAACCTAGCAGAGCAGACTATTTAAATGTTGTTAAAAATTAATGAAACATGATGTAAATAAGTTAAATAATTTAGTGCTAATTTAATGTCCTAATTAAAAATGTATTCCTCCTTTTTTTCTCAAGAAAAACGCATGTTCTGCTAGCTACAGATGAACCTAGCAGAGCAGACTATTTAAATGTTGTTAAAAATTATGAAACATGTTGTAAATAAGTTAAATAATTTAGTGCTAATTTAATGTCCTAATTAAAAATGTATTGTTCCTTTTTTTCTCAAGAAAAACGCATGTTCTGCTAGCTACAGATGAACCTAGCAGAGCAGACTATTTAAATGTTGTTAAAAATTAATGAAAGATGATGTAAATAAGTTAAATAATTAAGTGCTAATTTAATGTCCTAATTAAAAATGTATTGTTCCTTTTTTTTTAAGAAAACCGCATGTTCTGCTAGCTTTAGATGATCCTAGGTATTGTTACTAAGCATATAAGGTAGATTCAAATCTTTAAAACATTTACGGATAAAAAAATCACGATTTACAGAACTGTCAAAGAAGAGAAATGTGTTGAATTTCAAAGACCACGTAAAGCTACTCTGAAAAAATAAAAATTTCAGATAGGAGATTGTTTCAAAGAAAGACTTTACATCACTACACCTCAAATCCTATTAAGCACAGATAAAGAGAGAAGTTTAAAAAAAAGATTTATTTTGATATGTTATTTTGTTATTAGTGATCCAATAAGCTCATTATCCCAGCTGATGAAGGCTGATAAAGTTAAATAAAAAAATTTCTAATGGCTTTCTATATTTGATATTTTAAAACAACAAATAAGAGGTTTGAGATTGTTTGTTTTGTTTCTTAACATATTGGAGTTGTTGATGGATATTTTAACATATTGTTAGTCATACTATTATCCAAGAGAAACAGTGACCTTCCTGTATTTTCACGACTACGCCATCTAATTAACGATGGCATAGGTAAGTAGCTCCACTGTTTTCTCTATACACAGGTTCCTTCGATCGAAAATATATTTTTTAAACAGTCTTACATATGTTTCCGATAGATGGAAACACCATTTCTTTAGTTCTTGTAATAATTTGCTGTTAATACCAATGAGATATTTGTTTAATCAGCTCACTAGCCCAGCTGATGATACCTGATTAATGTCAATAATAAAAAATAGAGTTCTAAGAACGGGAGCTTAAGAAATCGGACAAACTATTATTATTATAACTGGTCTGATACCTGTCAGTTAAATATGATTTAATTAGGATCAATTAAGATATCATGCTAGATACAGTGAAAGGCCTCGAAGAGATCACATAGAGTCCTTTCTTCAGCTCCTCAACTATGCTACTAACCATATCCAAAAGAGACTGTGTCGTAGATATTTTTTAAATCAAAATTGTGAGTTTGTTTTAAGATAATATGTTACTAGAAGTTCTTTAAGAATGTTTTCGATAATTTTGCAAAAGGTTGATACAATAGAAGTTGTTGGCCTATATTTGTCAGCAAAGAAGAACTACGAATACGAAAGGTCATGATTTGATTTCTATAATGAATAAGAGCTGCAGGAAATGGAAATGATTAGAATTACTACATGTAATGTATTTTTTAGTTTCAAAACTCGGGGAATGAACTGTATCACAATGAGGATGTGGGTAAAAAATACCGAACGATGCTAATTCGAAGTTGCATAAACATTTTATGTTAATTAGAAAATAAATTTAAAACACTTACTCATATTATGATTATCTTTCTTTTGGCGATCTTTGGCGAGAGCATGTAATTCGGCATCACTAAGTAGATAGGGCTCATTTTTGATATTGAGATCACTTCCGGTAAGGGAATTATCCGTTTTAAAGCCATCAGAAGCTAGAGAACTGGATTCTAGAGATAACAAATCATCTATTAACTCTTCAGCCTGAAATAAGTAGAAGAAATTAGTATTTTTACTTATTATATAATAATAAACGAAAATAGTGCCAAACTGTTATAACTGTTATAAGTTACGTTGTTTACATTTTTTTGTATCTAATTCTTTTCGTTTAACTTAATACAATTTGTTGCAACATTATTTTTGTTTAAAGTAAAGTTATGCTTTTTTCGGAATGGGCATTTTCCTCATTTTTATAATAAACAGGTTAGTTTAAAAATACATTTTGAAATTTGGGTATTAACACAGATTTGCAATACATTTTAGTATAACAATAATTGATAATCCTAAATAAAAGTTGTTAAATGTTTATATTTGACATTTCAAAAAAGGTAAACAAAGTTTTATCAGAAAACAAAAACGAAGAGGCGGTTTTACCAAAGGTACTACCACGAGTCCTCAAAATTTAATCTATAAAATTTGAGAGGACGTGTGGTATTTGGAAGGTTATTTGTTTGAATCATTTTGTATTAAAAATAGAGACTACAGTGATTTATGCAAAAGGCTGTAAATGTTCAATATTTTCTTTATCAATTTAAATTGAAACATCATGAGCTGTTATAGTTTTAAATACAGGGCCACCAAGGCATACGTGATTGCGTTTGGATTAATTCGGATATAGAGTTTGACATTTGTCAGTTTTAAAGAGATTTATGGATTTTTAAGTATTTGGGAATTCACAAACTGATGTTGTGTGTGTGAATAAACGAATAAACAGGTTAGTTTACAAATAATTTTTGAAATTTAGGTATTTTGCATTACATTTTAGTATAATAATAATTGATAATGCTAAATAAAAATTGTTAAATGTTTATATTTGACATTTCAAAAAAGGTAAGCACAGTTTAATCAAAAAACAATTACGAAGAAGCGGTTTTATCAGTATAAAACACAATGATTGGTTAGGATCTTGAGCTCTTATTGGCTGAAACCACATAATCTGACTGTTTTGACAGATGAAAAAAATAATCAATATAAAACTCAATGATTGGTTAGGATCTTGAGCTCTTATTGGCTGAAACCACAAAATCTGACTGTTGTGACAGATGAAAAAAATAATCAAAGGTACCACGAGTCCTCCAAATTTTATCGATTAAATTTTTGGTTTTCAAGAAAACGGCTTTATTTGGAAAAACCACGAAAACAAACTGATTGATAAAATCACAAGTCCGCAGGACAAATGATTTTATCTCAAATCAGTTTGTTTGAGTGGTTTTGCCTGAAATAAAGGCGTTTGAGTATGGAAACCGAAAATTTAATCTATAAAATTTGACAGGACGAGTGGTATTTCGAAAGATTATTTTTTAAATCATTTTGTGTTAAAAACACTCAAAAGTTGGATATTTTCTTTTACACTTGAACGTCAAATATTGATATAATTAATTGTATACCTACAAACGTAATATAAGTTGCCTATCTAGTAGAAGGTATTTAAGATTATTTATATAAGGGTAACGTTTAGACTTTGACATTATTTGTCAGTTTTAAAGGAATTTATAGATGGGGCTGTGTTGTGTGTTAAAATGAACGAATAAAAACGGTTAGTTTACAAATATATTTTGAAATTTGGGTATTAACATAGATTTGCAATACATTTTAGTATAATATTAATTGATAATACTAAATAAAAGTTGTTAAATACTTATATTTGACATTTCAAAAAAGGTATACAAAGTTTTATCAAAAAAACAAAAACGAAGAAGCGGTTTTATCACTTGTAATCTCCCTAGAGCTTGAATTACTATCGGAAATATTTCCGAAAGCACGAATTTTTTAAAAGTATACTTTTAAAAAAAATTAATGCTTGAGGAGATATTTCCAGATAGTAATTCAATATCGTGGGAGATTCGGTAAGAAAATTTCACACCAACGTAATATAAAAAATTGTAACATGACATTTTCGTAAGACCGGTGTATTTTTATAATTTGACACTTGACAGAAATACTATCGCTGTGGTACAGCCCAGGGTAGCAAAATACTATCGTCAAGTTTTTTGGTTGCTACAGTAACGAGCTGAAACGAAAGCTTCTTATTGGTTAAAAAATGTGTGAAATTTTCAATATAAAACTCAATGATTGGTTAGGATGGTGAGCTCTTACTGGCTGTAACCACAAAATCTGACTGTTTTGACAGATGAAAAAAATAACCTCGAAAAATCTATAACATATAGAAGCATCATTCAATGTAGTGGTAAATTTCTTAACTCTAAAGAAATCCGTAGGTAAGTTTTAATGAATGGTTTTGTTACAGGAAGAGCTTATTAGCAATAATTGTTTCATTCATTAGGTGTGATTTCCATTGGTATTAATAAACTAAATTGTTGTTTTGTATAATAAGAAAAATGATAATCTTCTAACGGGTTGATATAACTGTTCTTACGTTTTGACAACATTAAATTAGTTTTTATACTTCAATTATCCGGGTGTTAAAGAAACTGAAGGTCGATTGTTAAATGATTATTTAAAATCTTTTCTTTAGATTTCCATTGTTAACTTTTTTATATTTGCAAATAGATTCTAGAGGACTTTTATAATTTTACATAATTTTTAATTGCCGGTAGTGTCATTATTCATACTTTGTAACAATATTACTAATTTTTATAAAAATCAACACCTTTGTTAATTATTTGCAAGTAAAAAAAAGAACAACAAACTAATTAACAATATTAATAAATCACAATGAAGTACAGGTCGATAATATACATACTTAAAGATCTATATAATATATTAGTTTTTATATAAATGTAGATATAGGAAAATTTTTTTAGATACATCATAAATTTTATAGCAAAATTTAACCGATAAGATAAATGAATGTTTGTCGTTTAATAAACTTTTATAATTTTTTAACAAAATATTATTTGGATTTTTATACCAATTGAATAGCAGGTATTATACGATTCAAGATATTTGAGACGACCTCGAATAGTTCTTATCATGTTTGCTAAAGATTTGCATAAATTATTATTAGGTCAGGTCCAAAACTATAGGGTTGTACTAATAAAATTTTGAGCAGCAATATTTAGGTTTCTTTACATTCATAAAGAAACTGAAATTTTTTTTCCTGACTGGCAAAACAAAAAATAAAATAAAAGGCCAACATTCAGTCTCAAATATCTTGAATCATACAGTGTTCAAGGGATTCTTAAACAAAATACACTTTAAAAAATGGTTGTGAAAAAACTTGATAAGTATGGCAATTTTCACAAAATAAACTATGCGACCTACATTTTACATTGTAAAATTATTCACAGTAAGTGAAAAATATCGCCAGTGTGAAAATTACTGGTTGAATAAAATTACACAGATTTAATTATGTGAATACCCCTCCACCTGGACTCTGTACTATTGGATTTCTATTTTTAGAACTCAGTATCTTAGAGTTCAGCAAATTAGTTGAGGGTTACGCGAGATTGGAACGCAGTAATATTGTTTTTCTCCCTAACCTAAGTAATATTTATTTAACGACGGTGGAATTTTTTGTAACCATAAAAATACCAAAAAAGGACCATGGGCGTACCAAAACTACCTAAGGTTGTGAAATAAATCACACTTGTTCCCAAGAACAAAGACATTAAATGTCCTACACTGTACCAGCGTCTGGACTTCAACAACTACTCCTTGGGCTATATGCCCCCCCAGGTATTGAATTACGAAAGTCCAGACGTGGTCTGGCGCCCGACCAAGTCGGGGCTTTAAACCAAAAACTTGATGAAGTCCAGACGCTGGTGCAGTATAGGACATTTAATGTCTTTGTTCGTGGGAACAAGTGTGATTTATTTCACAACCTTAGGTAATATTTATTTGTATTCCAAGCAGTTTTGTGGTGTAAATCGGCCAGAAATCAAAGTTAAGTACCTACTTATTATGTAGTTTACTTTTTCTTCCAGAATATAGTTGCCATAGAAAGAGGAGAACTGCCTCTTACTCCAACAATTGTTGAAGTAGGTGAGTATTCAATTGTAAGAAATTGTAATTCTTCTAGTGCTCACACTCATAGATAAATATACTTATTCTGAATAAAATTACATGTTTCTTTTTATTATGCGTTTGAATGTCAATGTGAATTCACACCAAACAATTCCCAAGCAAATTCACAGATTAATGAAGAAATCACAGTAATAATTTTGTAAGATTACACAATAAGTCCATAGTATTTTTACAGAATTCAGAAGGTAATAGGATTTGTACATAAATATCTGTATTTTCACATGATTTTACGTTGGTTACAAATGGCTAACGAGTAATATTATGTGATTTTACACAATCTTTTTTATCAGTATATAGTATGCTTCATTTAAAAAAATGTAAGTTTGTGCTGCCACGAATTTTTGGAACACCCTGTATAATCGAAAGTATTTTCAAAATGTGCACTCAGTAACTGTACTAGCTCACCCAAAATTTGAAAGTGTTATCTCTTACCACAACGATGTAATCCTTCGATATCAAAAGTTTGCCCCACCCTGTATAATACTCTTTGTGTCAAGCTATCTGTTACCGTTCATTCCATTTTTTAAGCTATTGTTCATATTCTTCCATGATTCACATGTTTGGATAGTACAAAACGATAAAAAAGAAATGCATCGTACATTATTGAACCGAATTAAAAATTATGAAAATAATGAGTAATTATTAGGCCGACAATTTTGACCTCGAAAATCAAAAAATGACCTCAAAACACATCCTAACAAAAACGACAATGAATGTATTGCATATTCGTCATCAAATGTAATTTTTTCAATTACATATTTCGCTTGTGTCACTTTAACAAAAATAACGATTCTAGTGAGTATTTGTATCGTCCATTATGTAATATACCTGGTATTGAAAATTTATTGTTGATCGAATAACTATGTTACTGAGTTATTAGAACCGTATAATATTTATAACCGCCGAGGTTACCACATTCGCTCTGTGATTATTTATATAAAGAATCAGAAATCCACTCAACATTAGGAGGAAGTAATAACAAATATTGTGAAATCGGGATGGAATAAGGTCAATACAAATTTTTAGGTTTTACCTTGTATATATGCATGTATGTAATGTATGTATGTGTATATGTAATGTATGTATGTGTATATGTAATTTATTTATGTGTGTATGTAATGTATGTATGTGTGTATATAAGGTGTTTAATTGCATTATCCACACATAAAGGACAGTTGTGTTTTATTCATTTTACCCATTTCTTTCTTGGCTCGTAATTTACGAACCTCCCACGGAAACATTGATAAGTTCATCCAATCCTGCAACAGCACCTTGTATAAGGGATTTATAAAAATTGCTTGCCCAAACATTTTAAGTTCAATGTTTCAGTTTATCAGATTTTTTTTTTGTAGATTCTAGGTCCATTTATACCCTAAAAAACTCACGTTTTCTCTGAAAAATGGCCCAAACATTTTTTTTCGGTAATTTTGACATTGCCAATCGTTTCTTATACAAAATTGATTCTGCGTAAACAAAATTTTAATTTTTTTGAATTTTTTTTTGTAGATTCTAGGTCCATTTATACCCTAAAAAACTCACGTTTTCTCTGAAAAATGGCCCAAACATTTTTTTTCGGTAATTTTGACATTGCCAATCGTTTCTTATACAAAATTGATTCTGCGTAAACAAAATTTTAATTTTTTTGAATTTTTTTTTGTAGATTCTAGGTCCATTTATACCCTAAAAAACTCACGTTTTCTCTGAAAAATGGCCCAAACATTTTTTTTCGGTAATTTTGACATTGCCAATCGTTTCTTATACAAAATTGATTCTGCGTAAACAAAATTTTAATTTTTTTGAATTTTTTTTTGTAGATTCTAGGTCCATTTATACCCTAAAAAACTCACGTTTTCTCTGAAAAATGGCCCAAACATTTTTTTTCGGTAATTTTGACATTGCCAATCGTTTCTTATACAAAATTGATTCTGCGTAAACAAAATTTTAATTTTTTTGAATTTTTTTTTGTAGATTCTAGGTCCATTTATACCCTAAAAAACTCACGTTTTCTCTGAAAAATGGCCCAAACATTTTTTTTCGGTAATTTTGACATTGCCAATCGTTTCTTATACAAAATTGATTCTGCGTAAACAAAATTTTAATTTTTTTGAATTTTTTTTTGTAGATTCTAGGTCCATTTATACCCTAAAAAACTCACGTTTTCTCTGAAAAATGGCCCAAACATTTTTTTTCGGTAATTTTGACATTGCCAATCGTTTCTTATACAAAATTGATTCTGCGTAAACAAAATTTTAATTTTTTTGAATTTTTTTTTGTAGATTCTAGGTCCATTTATACCCTAAAAAACTCACGTTTTCTCTGAAAAATGGCCCAAACATTTTTTTTCGGTAATTTTGACATTGCCAATCGTTTCTTATACAAAATTGATTCTGCGTAAACAAAATTTTAATTTTTTTGAATTTTTTTTGTAGATTCTAGGTCCATTTATACCCTAAAAAACTTACTTCTCTCAAAAATGGCTCAAACATTTTTTTTCGGTAATTTTGACATTGCCTATCGTCGTCGGCTGTTAGAGTTATATATACAGGTTGACCCAGGGGTGTGTGCTTGCTCCATAACTTTCTTTCTTTTTTTAAATGGCAACCCCCCATTTTTGTTACATATTTAGATTCGCCATTAAATTGTCGATATAATGATTTTTGTTGAAACATTTTCTTTTTAAAATTATATGAATCTGTCAAATTTTACGACAGCAGCCTACTCGATTCCTTTTTTCTCGAATAAACCGTCAAACATTTCTTATTTTGCATAAATCTCGCAAGTTTTTCAAAGTAAACCCCCGCAAACCCTTTATCAGCAAAAAGCTCTTAAAAAATACCATGCAATAATTTAATAAAATATAGGGTGATGCATTTGAAAAAATCGAGTTATTGCTATTTGTAATTTGTCATTTTCAAAAAATCGTACTAGGCGATAGAACATCGACTCCGAGTTCGTCTACATCTCGAAAGATGCACCAAACCTTAATAAATCGACTGGAAAAAACTTGATTAAGTTATCTTAACAGTTCTGAAGTTCTAATTTTTTGTGGATCTCTGCACAACGCTATTTTGACACATAAATTGACATAAGTCAAAAACTATTGCAAATAAGTCAAAGAAACCTAGGTGCGTTATATCGACAATTTAATGGCGAATCTAAATATGTAGCAAAAATTTAAAAAACAGAACTTAGTTGTGTATCTTATTTGGGACATCCTGTATATAAATAGAAATATTTTTAGGATGTGCCTCATTGTCGGTCCTATCGTTTAAAAAAAACATCAAATCGATAGCTTGGGTAGAAAAAAAGTTATGGAGCATGCACACGCCCCTGGGTCACCCTGTATAAAAGTTTAATATTTTGGGTTTGTTGAGACATATCCTCTCATTGCCGGACTTGGGGGGGGGGGGAGGATTGTCCCTACTTTCTGTTCATTTAACTGGTTAATAAACACAAACATGTTTCGTCCAACACTGTGGCCATCATCAACAATTTTAGCTCTAAAGATTTATTACGATGGCTATGGAGCTTTTCGAAACTTAAAATAAAATGCCTAGGTCTGCAACCCATTCACCGACAACATTTTATTACTGCTTTATATAATAATATACTTTATTATTTCATTAAAGACTCCAATATATGACATCAAGAGAATAAGGTACCTTAGCCAGGAAGGCGACTGTCGTCGGTATGTTCTAATGATTGCCTTAAATTTCGATGGGAATTTATTGCAGTTGTAATAATAATTATTGTTTATAATGTATATTTTGATATTTATGATCAGAACATATTTGTTCATTTGATGCCTGATGTGCAATAAATTACCAGGAGTATTATTGGTACTAAGATTATTAAGAACATAGTTTAATAAAATATTTATTTTAAAATGACGATTATTTATAATCTGTAATGGCTCCTGATACAATAAAATTCCGTCGTTTGTTACAAAAAAAAAATACAACCCATCACTCATAATGTTACGTCACAAATTCCTAGTGCCGTATCGCATTTACGTTTATCCTTATCAACCAATAAAACACAAATTGAAAACTCATGAATTCTTTATTGGTTTATTTATTTACAGGACATTTTTTCCACACCTGCCTGTTAATTTATTAATAAATATATTTACAATCACAAATGATTAGTTTTTCTTTTCTCGGGAGTGCAGGTTTGTCCTTTATCAAAAAGATAGAGTGCCCCTGATTTAATTCAATGAGTAAGTGGGCCGCTATACTTTTACAACTAACTGCACCTGGTTTATGGTTTTCCAACAACTGCAGAAACAGATTACCTTTGTTCGCATTTGCAAGATTGCCAAACGTTTCTAAATTTCTGTAAATACTAAAACAATTTCTTTTCCGGTTTTGTGTAGTTTTAAATAAAGTTGGTTTTTGGACATAATAAACTACTGCCTATCCTAATATGTATATTTATTTCAATAACACCCTGTATAAATAAAGCTACATGCAGGCCATTAAGGTTCAAGGTTCAAGGTACAAGGTATATAAAAAGGACATTAAAAAATGTCCCAGTTGGGTTTTCCTCCAAAAATTCTTCTTTTAATGTTCTTTTCCTAGATTTATAATTTTGTTTGCTTTTATTTATCATTATCCATGTCTCAACATTATTCTATATTCATTTCGGAAGCTCTCTCTCTCTCTCTCTCTCTCTCTTCACTGGATTAAAACCACTTATTTGTTAAAAAAGTTTTTAATTGACGTTTCGGCTTTCTATATCGAAAGCCGTTATCAAAATGACATAACAAAATAAATAAATTTACTATAGAAACAGAACACTTGATAATCTTGCAAAAATACGACATCAACATAGTACACTTAGAATAGATTTTGAGATTGAAGATTTCAAAATCTAGATCTTTTTATATTAGACTTAATGAAGACCAATCATACATTAAAAATAAACAATTCGAAAAATCCAAAATATGTGAATATGAATGGGATTTTGGTCATAAAATACAATGGAATTCTTCAACTAGATTATTAAAAGTACCGAATAATTATAACCGCAAAGTTAAAGAAGCAGCATTGATATGCTTAAATAATAACGAATGTGTTTCTAATTATTCGGTCGATATTTCAAAAATTTGGATACCTATTTTACAAAAAGAGTTCATTGCAAAAAGGATACCCTCTATATCGGGATAGTATCATAAGTTTTTATCTGGTTTTTTCTGATGATAATATTAATAAGAAAACTTCATTTATGACGAAGTATAAATTCTCTTATAATATACAAATGCGCTATCCTTTCAAAATTCGTTCCCAAAAACGTCACAAAAATATGATGGAAACAGATTTTGACATCTTCAATCTCAAAATCTATTCTAAGTGTACTATGTTGATGTCGTATTTTTACAAGATTATCAAGTGTTCTGTTTCTATAGTAAATTTATTTATTTTGATATGTCATTTTGATAACGACTTTCGATATAGAAAGCCGAAACGTCAATTACAAACTTTTTTAACAAATAAGTGGTTTTAATCCAGTGAAGAGAGAGAGAGAGAAATTGTTTTATATATTCTTATTTTTGTTTTAAGAATCATTCTCAAACTCAAACAACCACACGGTTGATTTCAGCATTAAATATAAAATTAAGTAATTTACATAATAAATATCATGGTTTCATCAGCGGTCGATCAAACCTCTTTTGTATTACACAATTCTTAGCTGAGGCACTTGATAGGAGAAGTCAGGTAGACGTAATCTATACTGATTTCTCCAAAGCATTCGACACATTGGATCATTCCCTCCTATTAATCAAACTTGACAACCTTGGTTTTTCTGGTCAGCTGCTATCAACCCTCAAATCATACCTAAACAATCGATATCAATATGTTCAGTGTCTTGGATTTAAATCACAAACTTTTATACAAAGCTCAGGAGGATTGATCCTTGTAATCCTGGGTCCGTTGTTATATATTTTTTTTGTTAATGACATTGCCAGTAAAATAAACGTTTTGATAAAGATTTATGCAGACGATATGACATTATATTGTGAAATTAATAATATTCAGGATTGTGAAAACCTCCAAAAAATCTATCAGAGTTTAACGAATGGTGTATTAGGAATAAGCTATGCCTCAATATAGGTAAGTGCAATGTAATGACATTCTGCAGACAAAACTCGTTTCATTTATTCCCATACTCTATTGAAAACTGTATTTTAACACGCCCTAACATAATTAATGACCTGTGAGTTTACTTTGATCCTGCGTTGACATTCTCGAGCCATATCGAGAAGACAGTATCCTCTGCGTTTCGAATGCTTGGATTTCTTATTCGCAATATGAAAGACTTTACTGAATTCTCTACTATGAATTTACTATTTTCCACACTTGTACGATCAAGGCTGGAATACGCGTGCATCATCTGGAATCCAATGTTTAACTACCAAATAGTTCAACTCGAAAGGATTCAGCGAAAATTCTTCAAGATGTGCTCATTTATCTTAGATAAAGAATTTCCAGCAAGAGGTACTCCTCAGGAATACTTTTACGAACGCTTCAATGCCTGTAGTCTAATCAAGCGAAGAATCATGCTATCTGTGATTTTCTTACATAAATTAGTAAATGGTAATATCGACTGCATTAATCTGACAAATATGCTAAATTTTCACGTTCCCAGAATTAATGCTAGCAGCAATAATTTATTATATCTTCCTTCTCACAGAACCAACATTTATAAATCCTCCCCTTTATATCAGGCAATTACAAATTATTCTGAGATCGAACCCAAGATCGATTTATTAAGCTGTAAGGTTAATCAAATTAAATGTTTTTACTTATCAAATTAAATGTAAATAATTAAAATTCTAATTTTTCGCTTAGTTATTAACGCATGTTGTAATTTTATGTTCATTTCTGTCTTTAATTTATATCTAGATATTCTATTCACCTGTAAGTCTCTCATCCGTCGATTGGGAGTCTGATATAATTACACACTTTTTTCTCAATGAGTTTTTTTTCAGTGCGTAATTATAATCGGATTCGCAATCTACGTGAAGTAGTTCTGAAACATTATCTTGTAATAGGGGCAACTCGTTTCATAGTGTAACTCCTAAATAAATAAATTCAACTGTGCATTTTTCTGTGTGTACGCCACTTACGTAATTTGTTCATCTGTTGCACTGATTTTTTTTAACTCAGTCACAACAAAAACAAGTCAACAATGCGAGTTACACATATGTTAATTAAACTTGTTTTAAAAATTCTCCTTAGCTAAAAAAAACCAGTTTTCTTGCAATTCATATTTGTTGTAGTTATTAAATTTCTCATGATCTTTTTCTGCCAAGCCAATGGTGCTTATACGATGATTAAATGTTTTTTTAACAGTCTTTGTTCCCATCTCCTGAAATTTATTTAACATCAATTGTTAGTTATTGTTAAAAAATGTTTGCCGAACGCTGAATGAAAATGAAAATACAGGATGTCCCGTTGGTAAATTTTAAAGGATGGTAGAGGTCACAAAGTGGATTCTAGATAACCCATATATAAAAGGTCTCTTGGCTTCCATAACGGAGTCTTATCAATTATGCATAATTATTCATTTGGCCAGAACTTTTCAATCACTTAGTATATTTTTTCCATTTTTGGCATACAGCTTACAATTCTCACGAATAATGTACTAAATTATTGATAGATATGAAAATTCAAATTATGATATACAGGGTGTTGTCTTAACATTTTTAATATGTTTCAATTTTTCCTAAAGCCGAATCTGGATTTTCATATCTCTCAATATTTCAGTACATTATTCGTGAGAAGTGTAAGCTGTACGCCAAAAATGGAAAAGATATACTACGTGTTTTCAAAGTTCTGACCAAATTAATAATTATGCATAATTGATAAAACACCCTGTAACTCCGTTATGGAACCAAGAGACTTATTAAATATGGGTTATTTAGAATCCCTTGTGTGACCTTTAAAATATATATACCAACGGGACACCCTGTATTTTCATTTTCGTTCAGCGACTAAGTTCGGCAAACATTTTTTAACAATAACAATGCATATCAATTGATGTTAAAAAATTTCAGTATAATATGTCAGGTAAATTAAAGTTTTTAACTTATATTTGTTATGTTACACCATGTAATACTAATTATATCATAGTAATACCGATAATTATGTAATTTATTAGAGTCGCATGAAATATTTTTAATTTAAAATATTTTCGTTTCTAGGCATTGGCGAAAACATTTTAACTAGTTTTAAAACGTGTCACTATAAAACTAGATTTGTTTTTTGTTTATTGTACTATTATAATAACCGTGAAGACCAAATTGAGTTGATCGTATTATATTTTCCACATTTTGAGCGTATTAGTTCGTAAATTTGATTATCTATTCGTGATCTGAATTTAAAATTTTCCATTCGGCAATTACAATACAGATTATTTGTTCAAAATATACAATGATACTTGTAAAAAATAATGATAATCTGTCTTCTTAAAATTTAAAACCAAAAATATATAAAAATTTGTAGCAATCTTTATTACGGCAAACTAATACATTTTTAGTTTGTGACATATTTTTTCGATTAAGGGCAAATGTAAAGTATCCTGAATATCTCTAAAAATATTTCTCAACGAGTTGTAAATTATTCAGTTTGTGTATTCAGTGATAAGCCCAGAAACAGATTAATTTATTACAGGCATGTTCAAAACTTATCTTACTTTGGAATGAAAATATAACCCACAATAAAATGTGAAATTAGTACATCAGAATTTTTTTATACAAAATAGAATCATAACATAACCCAACGTATATAGTAAAGAAACATATTATTTTTTAAGAAGAAGATATTATCCTTACCACAAATGTGGGTAATTCAGTATGAATAACTCTTCTCTTCCTATTCAATATTCATACTGAATAACCTACATTTGTGATATGGATAACAAGTGCATTCAACGAACCCGTTATTTATAACATTATATTAAACAATATTTCGCATATGGAAATGGATTTCAGCCAATCAGCGAACACAGGAATTGAGCCAACCAATGGAAATACAGCTTTTTCTCTCACACCTATGGTACCCACAACCACTCTACTCGAAACTTTCCTTGTTTTCTTAACCATACTCTTGATCCTACTAAAGTGGCACTATACTTATTTCTTGCCTTTTTCTCTGCTGTTGCAGCTGTTTCGAAACCTCACTTAAAGGCCATTGCTTACGGCAGCAGACGGACGTATGCAGACTAAAATAGGACAAGACACTATTTCCATCTGTACAATCAGAGGATGTCCACAAGGAAGAGTGGCCTCCCCACTTATGTGGAGCCTAACAGTTGATTGACTCCTCTGCGGTTTGACCGAGATTGGTATATCGTGTCAAGGATATGCAGATGACATAGTCATAATCGCGAGAGGCAAATTCGAGAATACCCTCTGACATATAATTCAAAGAGGTCTTGACTACACTAAAGAATCGTGTCAATCGATGGGACTTAACGTCAACAATATCAAGACTACCTTAGTTGCCTCTACATGGAAAAGAAACATTAACCTCAAAACCATCGAATTGGACGGGAACGTTATTGAATGGAAGCTAGAGGTCAAATATCTGGGACTAATACTAGATAACAAACTCATCTGGAATAAGCACGAAAAAGAAGTAATCAACAAAGCCAAAGATCCTGTAGTGGATGTACACGTCAATAGTGAGACCGGCCATCACTTATGGAGCAGTAGTCTGGGGCATCAGAACTAAGCTGGCCAGTACAAAGACAAATCTAACGAAAATCCAAAGACTAGCCTACGTATGAATAACAGGTGCAATGAGAACGTGCCCAACGGCCGCCATAGAAGTAATCCTAAGCCTTACACCCCTCCATATAGAGGTGGAGAGTATAGCGATAGGACAACCTACAGAATGACCAAAAAAGGATTCACTAAACGCAAGTTTCGACTCCTTCCTTTAGCTTTAGCTTTGTGAAAGAATTCAACTACCGACATTCTGAACTTTTTGAAAACAATAAGACTGGAGGGACTGCTCTAAACGTTGAGACATCCTAACGCATGGGCAGCAGAAAGGGGTACAATATATCTTATAAGTCGCAGTGTATCGACACCCCCATCAACAGATAGATAGATAGATGCAGGCGGATGGACGGAAAATCGCTGCCTAGCTTATCAAATGCGCCAAAGCACACAGAAATCCATCTGTCTTCATGCATAAATTTTGGAATGGCTCCAAGAGCAATTTTTTGAACTTCCGCAGGCATACGTTAATGTCGCGCATGCGCTAGGGATGTTAATAAAGTTTGTTTACCAGTAGCAACTGTCTGTTTTGAATAAAACTTTTATTTTCTTTTATTGAGTTTGTTATGGAACAGTAAAGTTGATAGAAGCAGTTAGAAGTCACCGTGTTCTTTGGGACCCACGTTTGCCTGAATAATGTGACACAAATGCTAGAGAAATGGCTTGGACCGAGATTACAGCCAGCTTGGGATGTACCAAATGCGAACTATTTGTTACTGAATCATCGTCCTCTCACGGTAAGAGCAGCAAAAAATCGGCTATTTGGTAGGCGAAAAACTGTGTGTGTCACACATGCACAAAATTCGCTCATTTTCTGCCCTTGCGACACAATATACTATTTTTGTTTAGCGTCTTCAGCATTAAGATATTAGGTCTGTTTCTTTGCCCTAAAAGTGCTTCATCAGTCTGTTTCTTTGTCCAATTAGTGCAGCACTAACGTGTTTCTTTGAATATTTTGTTCTGCACCGATGCTACACCGGTGCTCGTTTTCTCCACCCTCTCCAGACTGTGTGCTTCCTACACCAGACATGCGCACTGCGAAGTTGTCTAGTTTTGACACTATCATATCTTTTCTTGACATTTTTTTCACAAAATTTCTCTAGATAATATTTTTAACAATTTTCCATAAATTCTACATAAAAAAAAATGTTAGATTGTTAAAAGTTATCACAGAGGGTTAATCGAGGTTGAAAAAACGATACGCGGTGTCAAAATTAAAGAAAAATAATTTTATGGTGGGAGCATTTTGGGGACTAGTAAACAAACCTTTCTACACCACCACGTTTCTTTCATTTTGCAACACTCAACTATACTACTGGTGTTGGTGCTGCACCTGTGGGGTGTATGGTGTTACACCAAATATTAAAAGAAACAGACCTATTGATTTAGCCATTTATTTGCACATTAACAACCATTATTTTTTACGATGAGCCGATTAAAGTAAAATAAGTTCCTAAACAAAATATAAGTAAATAAAATGTGATTCAATGAAGCATTCAAAATTGCATGTGTTTTAATAAATATTTGCACTGTTTGAGAAGGAGTTACTTGGAACTTCCTCGACAGGATCTAAGTTGCAATTAACATATACTTTTCTGCGGCATTGCTGTATACTCGGTGTGTAATTACCAGTTAATTTTACGCTTATTAATATTATAAAATACTATTCGGATAATAATGTTTTGATTAAATATGTACTCAATGAATTTTCCTTCAAAATTGTATGTTTTTTTTTGTCCCGTCATTTACATTTTAAATTTTATAAATAAATTATAAACATTGGAGGTGATAATACTAGGTAGGTAAGAAATCGTACAGTTTAACTCCGCCAAAAATAATTTTAATTTTTAATAATACCGACGTAGTCTATAACCTTTTTATTTACTAACGTTTAGTCGATATAAACATAAAATTGTTTAAAAATTCTTTCAATATGTTATTTGCTAGGACTAACCACTGTCCCCAGTGGCGTAGCCAGGAATTTTTTTCGGAGGGGGCCCACCATTTCTCGTAGATATGTGTCACAGACTCATGGTACACCCCCCTTTTCTTCTTTGTTTCTCTAGCTATATTTCTGAAATTTGGATCATCGAATATGCTCACTAGACGGCACTTTTTGACATATTTATTTTTTCCAAATATGTCAAAAAGTGCCGGTTTTTCCGGAAATGGCATCAAGTATGAATTTTCAAATGCAACACCCTGTGTATTATTACATTTTTGGAATCTTCGTAATTATCTGAATCCAATGATACCTCATACATACAAAATTAAAGATACTTTATGTATGTTTATTTCAAAAAAATATTGATGGTTTTCAAGATTTTTAACATGATAAGTTTTTTTATCAATATTTGTCACTCAGAATACTTGAAATTATGAAGTTGTGCCAAGTCCCATTAAAATTTATTTTTGGTCAAATATTGTACATTGGTGACTCTCTCAAACGATGTATCTGAAATCGACCTGTGATATACAGGGTATGAAAAATAGCTTGCCACACATTGTCAATAAAAATTTTCAGAATCTTCCTTATTTCAAATAGAACATCCTGTATATTATCGACCCATAGGAAGCGCCAAATTTCTTCAAGTATTCCCTATGTGTGACTAGTTAACTAAGGTAACATTATAGAAAATTGTATTCCTATCTGTTTCCTAAATAGACATATGGAACACCGCGCCACTGTTGCAGAACCCTGTATATGGATCTTTGAAGAAGTAAATAAATTTGCGAGATTCTAAATAGTTCCGGGTTATGATGGAAAATAAGTAGGTACAGTCAGTAATATTAATCTTTGGCTGGTTGCAAATACGTATTTACCTTATTGTATCCGTTTACTACAATAAATTTGAATATATTATTATTAAAAATTACATAGTGGTGATCAAGGAATTTCCTATATATTTAATGATGTTTAATAATCATTTATCAAGATATTCAAATTGATTCTCTGAATAAAGAAAGGTTTTTACCAACCTGCCTTGCCCAACACTTTTTCCAATTATACTGGATTTACCACTTATATATTGTTAAACAATACAATAGAGATTATTGTTAAAATGTATAGATATCAAAAGATTCAGTATTTGCGTGTCGAACCTTGAGTTTGGCTATAAAAAAATGATTTAAACCAACATTCTTACCGTTGTTTATGTAGTACAGAAGTTCGTTAAAAAGTATTCGTTAGTTATGAATAAGGTAGCATTGGGTTTTTTGCAGATGCGCTACTGGTAAGTAGGTACAGTGACGTAGTTAACATAGAAAATAATCGAAAGTTACAAAAATCAATTATCAAATGACTGATTTACATATGGCTGATATTATGTAACTAGTAACAATAACAACATCCTGTGAATGAAAACAAATTCTCATGAAAATTATATTTCAATGAATGTGTAATTAGTGAATGATTTTTTATGCTGAAACGGCCTTGACTTACAAATAGACTTGTTTTTAAAAATCGTCGTTCACATTTAAGAAGTTAAAGCAAAAGTTATTAACCTACATTGCAAAATGTTGATCATAACGAAACCTGTTTGTTTTTTTATCTGAATCAGTGTACCTCAAGTTATATATCAGGACCCAGTCGCCTCAGCGCCGTTGTATTGTTTATTTCATCAATAATAATAAAAAATATCTGAAACAAACCACTTTTTTGTAGAAAACGAATTTCTAAAATTATTATATGTGATTTTTCTGTAGCCAACTACAGTTTACATATTTCCAAAGTGAATTATTAAAATATTTATGATTGTTAGTATTATTAATTAGTGTTATTTTTTTGTTATTGTGTTACAATTTACTTATCTAAGTTATTTACAATAATGGGACTCTCCATTAAAATTATGTTTTCAAATCGATTAAATCGATTATTTTTTGACGTTTCTTATAACATGAAAAGAAAGAACGAAAATGAATATAAAGAAGCAGTAATAAAGACAATGTAGAATAAAACGGCGAAATTAGTTCAAGAACTTTACTTTAATAAGTATAACAGGTCCTTTGATCCTTTCCATGATATAGAATTCAAAAATGCTCGAAATGCAAGAGATGCCAAAATAAAATTTTTACAAAAACATTCTGAAAAGCCATCTAATGAGAAAACCTGAAGAAAATATTAAAACCGGCTTGGCAAACTCATGGTTCTTGGTATAAAAACGTTCCTGTGGGAATAAATTCCATTACAAAATGGATGAAAGAATCAGCAGAAAAAGTAGGTCTAGACACAGTTACTAAAAAAATAACTAACCATTCAAGTGCAGTAAGTAATCTTTCAAAAGCTGGTGTAGGAGAACAAGAACTAATCAAGGTCACTGGTCATAATTTTGCAAGTTCGATTAAACCATACTTACAACTGAACCAAGAACATCATTCAAATATAATAAAGAATCTTATAGAAAATACGCAGGACGAAACAGTTAATATAACAAGCAATTCCAAATCCTCGAATCTCGAAATATTTTTAATAATTGCGTTTTTCATTGTACTAATTTAAATTGTTAAGTCTTTTAATGTACTCACAATGTTCGAACGATATTTTCGTATATTGTAATAATTAATTAAATTAAATTTTTCAATAGTTTTATTGATCTTTTATTGTAAAAATTTGTGAATCAATTAATGATGTAGTCAAATATATCTCGCGAGTTCGGTAAATTAGAAAATAATTTGACAGATTTTGTTCAAACTTGTTGCCATTTGGAAATAGCAACTCGTGACTATGCCTGGCAACAAGTCTTCAAAAAATCTGACAAATTATTTTCAATTTATTCTCACTCTCTTGTTATATTATTACTGATTATATTAATTTTTGAATGTATGGTTGCTACATACACCTGTTATGTTTTTGTATTTCAACCAATTTCGTATAATGATTCTGGTAATCAAAACAATGAACAATCTAATACGGATAATGAGTTGGTAAAGCTTCCTTTTTGAGACACAAGGTTTATAGTGTTTATATGACATAAACTATGGTAACTTCAGGTGCATAGTTTAAAATAGCTGATGAAGGTATTATATTCGAACAACAATAATAAGCTCGTGTAGTATTTTTTAAATACGTTTAAGAAATTACAAAAGTAGCAACAAAAAAATGATCCTATCAAATTAATTAATAGTCGTTTATGATGCAGCGACAAGAAGTGTTACTCTTTCGGACGATTATGGAGTTTGGCAAACCGTAGGAGTCCGAAAAAGAAACTTCTCGTCCGCGTTATCCCAAGTAGCATGTTTCGTGGCCGGAAAGAAACTTTAAAGTGTATTGCCACGTAATAGAAACGGTTCAATAACGTGGGAAACACTTTCTTGGTAGCAGCTACGTGGCGGTGTGGTGGTCGACACTAAACACGAAACTTTATTCACTGCGCTTGCCTTTTTGATTTGTAGCTCGTTCTCTGTCATGCATGTTATTTCTTCCATTTTTCTTGCTTTTTTTCTAACCCGACATAACTGTTAACTTCAGTAGGTACGTACTGAATAATAATTAGGTATAATTATTATATTATTATGGAAATACAAGAATATTGGTTTAACAATACTGAAAGGCAAAAAGTTGGAACAATTGAAAGTTTACTGTCAAATATGGGCACGCGCCATTGTAATCAAATACTATTAAACGAGCAAGGTTTGTATGTATGTGTGTATGTATGTATGTGTGTATGTGTGTATGTATGTATGTATGTGTGTGTGTGTGTGTCCGGAGGATCTCAAAATCCACTCGTCAAAATTCAATGAAACTTTCAGGGTCTAAATCGGCAAAAAATGTAGGTCTCATGTCTGTGAAAATTCGATCTTCTGAGATATTTACAAGAAAAATTAAGCTTTTAGTTTTATTTCCTAGCAACGGCAGACAACACAGAGATAATATAACCTGTTTCTATAGTAAATTTTTTATTATATATTTTGTTGCGTCATTTTGAAAACGACTTTCATTCAAGAAAGTCGAAACGTCAATTAAATTTCTTTAAAATAAGTGGTTTTATTTCCATTAGAAGAGAAACTGATAAATATTAGTTTAATTTGTCAGTTTTTGGCATTGTCAAAAGTAGTTAATTCTCAATCATCGATGGAAATCACATCATATTTTTGTGCCAGGGGTATTCCAAAGCAACGTTCAGTAACGTAGTCCCGATACATAATGTTGGTCTAACAGTGGTCGGCGAAAACGTTGGTGGAGTGATAATGGAAAATCATCATAACAAAATAACCTATTTTTGTAAATATCAACGTCAAAGTTTGACTTTATTTAATTTCGCCATAATAACCTACAAATTTTGACAACTACTGACACGCACATCTCTGGGTAAACGTTAAGAATATGGGGCCGGCTGGGATTTTCATGAAATTTTCACAGATGAAAACATGATAAATTCAATATAGCGATAGAAATTTTTGCGCGGAAAAATATTTTTCACATTTTTTTAAAAAGAAATATATATTGGGATACTCACTCCCAAGACAAACAAATTCAGTGCGTTGAAACGATTATTTAACATATTTTTCCAATACAAACTCTTAGGTACATAACTTTTCTACAAATGCCCAAGTAGTATAACCAGAATAAGCCTGAAAAGTATTAAAAAAGGAAAAAATAATAAATAATTTGCTTGTCAAATGACAGCCATCTCATAATTTCAAAGTTGAAAATACAACGTTGCCAATTCAATTTCAGAAATCATGGATTTAGGTAAATATTTAATGGAACGTTGAGTAACACTGTTAAAATGGACTTTAATACTGAAACTCGTTTTGTTAAATTTAATAAATTTTCGGGCAAATATCGTTTTGGCGAAGAACATCGTGACTTTTTTTTTTAAATGAAAAATGTAAATGTGTCTTATCGTTATACAAAATGCATGGTAGAATCAAAAAAATTTGTTGGTCCAGATATTACTTCATAATTTAAGAAAAAAGTTAAAATCTGTAAATTTTTCATCATGGAAATTAAATACTTAGATGCTTCAAAATGTGTATTTTATCAATCTTTGTTATTAAAATCATTAATGATGTATGGAAATGTAGGAAATTTAAAGCCGTACTGACGAAAACAAGTTTTTTAAATAGCGCGTTTATTTTTCTCATCATGGCGATCTTAAAAATGGCTGCAAATGTATGCGTTTAGAAAATAAAACTTTAAAGTGATTTTTGTGTGGCAAAAACGTGGCGAGAATTACTGCAATCATATAATCAAGTGCCGCCAATTTAAAGGTATATTAATGTTTTCCAAAATGGCACTAAAACTATCACGTCCACTTTAAGATCACTGCCACTTCTAAGTGGTATTTCAGTGACATGGTTTGTTGGCCGTAACTATTATTTTCCATTTTAATGTTTCTGCAACTTTGCGGTAGTCTCGCTTAGTTGTTAGAACGTTTCAAACACCTACATAACCTACAAATGTTACTTAGTTTAAAAAAAAAATCACAGCAAGTCATTACGTATTTCGATAATAAAATACACCAAATATTATTGAACACAACTATTAATTTAAAGCTAAAATAAACAGGTAAGCCAAATACCTATATTTTACTTTTCCGAAAAAGTACGAAAAAGTCCTAGGCCAGAAAAGTTCTTCTTGTATCGAATTTAACGTTTTTTGGCATATTCGAATAAAAAATATATTTATTGCACTGCCAATTTCTAACGGAAGTTTTAAATTATGATTCGCCTTTTTGAAGTTTAATACACATTTGCTAAGATTTATCGATTATTAAATAATAACCAATAATTTATGTAAAATAGTGTGGTAAAAAGTGAAATCAATGTGTACAAATTATTGAAACCATTTATTATTCGGCAATCAACAAGTATTAAGAAGTCAATGTCAAATTAAAATTGTTTTGTAATAAATTGACTATTACAATGCAGTCAACCAAATACCGACACAGCGCTGTGAAAACATGATTTGATATTATTTTTCGTTCTGTTTTCGAAACTATTAATAGTCCTTGAGAATCGAAAAAGGACTAAAACAAAACACCGACAATTTTTAGTTTTAGATAGCAGCAAAATTCTAATGATAAATCATGGGGAAAGGTCAAGATCGGTAGTGATTACGTAGGAATTGTTACAGGTCTTAAGTGGTTAACTTGTTATGCACCGCTAAAAGGACATTTTGAGCTAAATAGGTTAATGATTTTGCTATTAAACTAACCACCGCACTACTTATAAGATATAGTTTAAGAATAGGTGTAGCAAAATTTTCCAATGTATATCAAAATTGATTTTTCTTAGGCATAGCCCACCATGGCTTTATCGATTTTCTACTTTTCCCTTGCAACCTGTATAGTGCTGCTATCTCTTGAGAACGTCTCAAACTAAACATGGACCACTCTGGCACTGATGACGTAACTGAATCCATGTGGGTTTGAGCTCCTTGGGACAAAACAGCAATGGCTTTAATGCCATGATGTGATCAATGACTCCAAAAACAACAAATGGGAAAAATGTTCTGGATATCGCCTGGAATATTGATGGAAACTTTTGGACATAGTTACTGGACCGAATTGCTATAAGGTCTGCCTCCAGAAATCCGAGAAACGCCTCGGCTTTCCTTACAATCGGCTTGAAAGGAAAAGTAGAGGAGTATGTATGTAAATTTGGAAGATCACTTTATTTATCGTTCTCTTTTTTATCTCTATCTTTAAATTACTAAATTGGTTTTTTATCATTATTTATCTATTACGGTAACCTATATGACAATGAGTCTCCACAGTAGATGTCTTTCATTAAATATATAAATTAAAGTGAAGTGTTTAACGTTTTGTCCTCCATATCTTGAAATTTTCAGAAATTCAGACCTCAAATCAAATTAAAATTTGCAGAATTCCATTCGAGCCAAAAAAACTACTGTTTTTGGGATCACTTTTTCCCGGTGTAGCAAAATCTTGTATATTTATAAATATGACGCTAAAAATCTGCAGGATTATAGATTTTTGAATTATTTCACAAGGGTTTCTGGGAAAAAAATCTATAAAACCTTACACTATATCAAAATTTTAATAGCAATCTTAAATCAAACATGTATTATAATCATAAAAGTTCAATTACAATACTTTACGCCAGCAATTTTCGAACATAAGTATTGTATTTTGTTCTGTGTAAACAAAATCATTACTTATCTTAAATCAATTAAGCCGTACTTCCAAATTTAAATCTTATTTACCATTAATGTGACGACGGTCATATCAGTCCTATATATGCTAAATAATTTATTTTTAATTCTCATAATATAGTTTTTAGTTTATAGCTTGCAAATGACGTCTTGGAAGTGTGTCGTAAAATTACACTTTGGATATGGATATTTGATTAATCTTTTTCGACATCAAATATTAATTTGTATTAAGAATTAGAAGCGACGCGTGAAATGTAAATGAAGAAACGTGTACAGCCATCCTTCAAATGTGTTAAAAATAATTTAGCAGTAGTACGAAAATCGAAACTTGATTGTGACTATTGATTGGATAAACAGAGTTTAATTATTTGATGTTGAGCTGCTGCTGCTGAAGGTCTTTTTAAAGTATTCTTCTCAGTGCAAATAAAACGTCAACAATTTAACACCTATTATTTTTAATTAATACATGGTGTTTCATTGGAAAATTCGCTAATGATAAGGGTAGATAGATGATACCGAGGTGGTTCTACATATATCTTATTTAGTAGGTCTTATAACCAAAATACTGGGTGTTTTTTTATTAATTTTACCCATTTCTTTAATTCATTATAACTTAGGAACGACAGTGATTTTTTTTAATACTCAATGGACGTTTTCGGTGCCGATTGTACAAATAAAATTTGTTGTCCAAATTTGTATTGCCTCGTCTACTTTAATTTTTCCGCTAATAATTCTATTATATAAAATATCCGAAAAATGAATTGAGAAATATTCAAGATGTAACCATTAGTATCTTTAAGATATAATAATTTTATTTAAAATGGAGGTCCTTAGATTTACCTTGAAATTGTTACTAGTGGAATTGTTGGCGGAAAAAATCAAATGAATTTACTGTAACTTAATTTTTTGTTATTCGGTGGTTCGCAAGTCATGATGAATTCATAAAATGGGCAAAAATTGATAAAACGCATTTTCTATTGAAACACCCTGTATATAAAGAACAAACGTAGCATATTAGCTATAATTTTTTGTGTATACATTTCGCTTGCATCATTTCAAATAATTTCATAAAAATCTGTAATAATGTAAACTAGGGATATAGGCCAGTCATCTTATATGATATAGAATGAGCTGAATTATTCTATAAACCTTTATTTTGTCATTTTACATGTTAACTAAAAAATCTCATTTGGTCACGTGTGAGCGTCCTTAGAGGTTCAAGGTCAAAGGTCGCGAAAATCAGTTTTTTGGGAATATCCGCTTCCTTTGCCTCAAATCGTATTTGCATTTATTATAAAAGTTGTAGAGTATAAAATTCTCTAAAATATGGTGTTAAGCAACTTTTTATACGTTTAACCGTTTTTGAGCGCGAAGGGTGCGGCGCGCTCAGCCATACATGCCATAGCGCAAGATCAATCGCGAATCCCAGTCCATAGTATGGTTTTTTTATTGTATTTTACGCAGGAAAAAAATTGAGAAAATATTTTTTAATAATATTTTTATTTAACAATCATATACAGGTTGAGTCACGGTTAATATTTTGAAAATTTTGTTTATACCCTGTATAATTAAATTTGTACCAAGTTGACGTTTGTGAAGACTTTTTTTTTAATTTACATATTAGTACCCCGTATGGGAGTTTTTTCTTCTTCATCGTCGTCTTCTTGATCATCGTCTTCTTCTTTCGGTCATTATCATCATCCAGCATAAATAAATAAATAAATGTGATAGTCCAAGTTTTGTTAGGAAACAAGCGAAAGTTTAAGTGAAATTTTATATTAAAAGACGCAGGAAGATGTGGACATTTTTTTAACATACAATAAAAAACAAATAGTTAAATGATACGAGACCATAAGGAAAGAAAGCAATGATATCAAGAAAGAATTAAAAGAAGAAATCAAAACAGATAACAACAAATCGATAAGAAAATAGAAGCATGTTTTTCTGACATAAATCGATTAGAAAATAAATATAAATATATTCAATCCAGATACATAAATTTCGATAGAAATTCACGAAAAAACAATATAATAATTTTTCACATGCAACAGAATTCAGAAATGCGGTCCTTCAAAAAATCAAAGAATTGCTTGGTATCGAGATAACAGTAAACAGAATAAATAATTTGTACCCAATAAGCATAGAAAACAAAAGGGCAATAAAAATAGAGTTTATTTCTTTTCTGAAAAAACACACCGTTCTAAAGAATTGTTATAAATTGAAAACAAAACAAATACACACTTCATACAGGATTTGTGTTATGAAGATAGGCAGGACAATAAAATTCTCAGGAAACACCAAACCTTTGATCAAAGGCTATTTAACCAAACAGTTGAACAATTGAAAAAGGGACCTAACAACCAATGATTCATCTCCAAATCTTCAAAAACTTCAGGGTCATATGCAATTTTTTCATCGAGATCATGTTGATACGATGAAGCGTTGAGACATGCTTGTCCATTACATTGGCCACAAGCTAACGAATATTGCAAGCCTGATTTTCGGCATCCAAAGCGCGAATCACAGCCTTTCTTGCAGTTGCAGAATATCGTACTAAGCAGTTCATCCGGTGCAGGTGGTAATAACATTGTTATCGGTTCTAAATCATTGCCTAACCAAGTTTGAATTTGGTATTAAACACGATTGATATGTTGATGAACTTCTGCATTCGTTGGTGGAAGAGTTGATAACAGCACAGGTTTATTTAATTTCGTTGACTTAATGAACAGTATGTAGATGATCGATACTGTCCTTACATTTAGGAGGATTATATATTGCCAAGATAATGCATAGGTACATTTTCAAATAATGTTTGCGCAGGGCAGTTTTCTTGTTGAAATACTTGAGCCAGTCGGGGATATTTATCAAAACTTTTAGTGGAGTATACTTGTGTTTTAACATTGCATTTGCCAATTTTTTTAAAGAAAATTTCCGGTTCATCTGATTTAGTACGTCTAATTAAAATAATTAACAAATCAGTAACTTCTCCTATAATGACGGCAGTCTTTTGATGTTCTGATTCATCAATAGCTGTTTCGACGATAAGAACATCAGCATCATCTCTGGCTACTTTTGTAGCGATATTAACATTTT
Organism: Crepidodera aurea; assembly: GCA_949320105.2. Lineage (NCBI taxonomy): Eukaryota > Metazoa > Arthropoda > Insecta > Coleoptera > Chrysomelidae > Crepidodera > Crepidodera aurea. The sequence goes on from OX439478.2 coordinate 16,026,771, forward strand.
TTAGTATCTCAACGAGCATGTTGATAACGCTTTTTATTAAATCGATTTGATAAAAATATTTCTTGGCTGATTGGGACTATCATAATAATTCTATGTATATTTCAAATACTATTCCACACCCCGAAGATTATTTAGTCTTATAAACAAGCTATGAGATAGTTAATTAACTGATATTTAATAAATAATTAAGTTAGAAAACCGTACTATTGACTGGGATTCGCGATTGATCTTGCGCTATGGCATGTATGGATGAGCGCGCCGCATTCATCGCGCTCTATCTCAAAAACGGTTAAACGTATAAAAAATTGTTAAACATCATATTTTAGAGAATTTTATACTCTACAACTTTTATAATAAATGCAAATACGATTTGAGGCAAAGGAAGCGGGATATTTCCAAAAAACTGATTTTCGCGACCTTTGACCTTGAATTTCTAAGGACGCTCACACGTGACCAAATGAGATTTTTGAGACAACATGTAGAATGACAAAATAAAGGTTTATACAAAAATTCAGCGTATTCCGTTTCATTCCGAGGTTCCGAGTAGTTGCACTTAAATAACATTTGCCTGATGATGAAGCAAATTTTGCAATACTGAATATAAAGCATAACACAGCAATCGCTTAAAGAACTTTTATCGTAAGTAAATGTTTTTATTTATACACCTCTACTACTACAATTTATTTTATTTACTTTTGTTGCTATCAACAATTTATTAGAAGCCATTTTATCTCTTTAAAAAGTGTTATTATTATTATTATTACTATTATTGTTGTGTTTTTAATCAACGAAAAACTTCGCAGTCATCCCATTCAATCAGTGGATCATTAGCGATGTTACCAGTTATATCTGGTAACATCTCTATCCAACACTGTTATCTTCGAAAGAAAAATTGCGACGACTTAATTTGTGCATGTATACGACTTAACTATTTAATAATAGCAAGTATTAGTTGTTTAATATTTTATAATAGCTTGGCATTCAGTTCTTTAAGTCAAATAAAAAAAAATAGATATCTAAAATGAGGATAAGTAAATCTCTGTTTAATTGGTAATTATTGATTTTTTTTAGTCACAAAATAATTCATTTTAATTTTTTTTACTTTGATTAAATACTTGTATTGAAGTGCTTTTATTAATTATTATTTTTTTAATTGTGATTCGAGTTGTCAAGGGCTCTTTTACAATATTAAAATTAGATTCTCGCAAATAATGAATTGTGAAGATTTGTATTGTATATAGTGCAGGCAAATTAAATTTTTTCAACAAGAATCTACCAATGGCAAATGGTTAAGGGGGTTACAAGGAACTTCTAAAAAAACGACGCCAAGGGGGTTGGTACAATTAACGGGAGGGGTGATTAAAGGGGTTGAAAAATTGACGTCGTATCAAAAAACCATCTACAGGCAAGTTGTAGCTTATAAAAAAACCTACAACTTTTGTAAAAGACACTTGTGACCATAACCTCAAAATCATCGAGAAAAATGAGAAAATTCGAAGTAAAAAATTGTTTTTTGTTTTCCATTTTTCATTTCCGCAAAAATCATTCAATTTCGATGAAACTTTGTGAAAGTATTTGGTTTTATGTTATAAATAACCAGAAAAATTTTGAGTTATAAAAAATAAAAATTTTTTTGAGATATTCATTTTTTTTGGTCAAAAACACTTTTTTTCAGATGAAAAGTTGCATGGTGAAATTTTCTTGTACAGAGTTCTCCGGGTGCGCATTTATTTCGTTTTCACGTTAACTTTTTGATACAATGATAAACCACTATCGTTACCATTTAAAAACATCCTCAAAAATGGAAAAAACTAAAAAATCACTGTTTTAAAAATAAATTTTTAAGAATTGTTGATAATTTGTTTAAACTTTTGAGAAAATTAAAAAACTGATTACACCATTGAATTGTACGGGAAAAACTGCTGAAGAAAATATGTTTTCTTTATTTATATAAAATTTCATACGTATACAGTATTGTTCTAAACATTAAACGAACATGTTGGAAGTCTCGTATAAAAATCAAAAATAATCGTTTTCAATTTTTTTTTGTAACAGAATCGAAAAAGTTTTTTATACAAAAGTTGTAGGTTATAAAAAAATCTTTAACTTTTGTAGAAGGCACTTTGACGATAATCTCCCAAATTTCCGAAAAATCATATTTTTTTCTTTTTTTTTCAATTTTTAAATGATAATTTTTCAAAAAATATTGTAATTTAATGAAATTGAATTGCAATTAATGAAATTTGAAAATAGTATATACTTAAGTTGATATTATACATTAACAATAATGAAAAAATCTTTATTTAATTGGTTTATAGGGGATTAATTGATGTGCAATGGTTGTTTTTAATGAAATTATTAAACAACGAAGAGTTTTCCTTAAAAATTATTCTTTATTTAACTTTTTTACTATAAATATTTACATAATTCATCAAAACGAAAAAATTAATTTATTTACACTAATTTTATTTTTTTTCGCGAGTGTCCTTCATCGTTATCATCAGATCCTTCGTTGCAGTCGGTATCTTCGTCATATTCTTGGAACGATTCATTAAGAACACTTTCCTCAGCTGGAACGTCCGTGCCCGGATTTAAAAAAAGACTTGGCTGCTCAGTGGTTCCGCAGTTACAGGAAATACTTTTTAGCAAATCCTCAGGAATGACTGCAGCATCTGTGAAGCTAGGCAGAAGCATTTTAGAATTATTAACGAATACTTCTTTCCAGCCTCACTTGGTTGCAGTCATGTTGTTTCCGAGTCAGGTCTGAAGTTGAAAATATGTTTGATAAGAATGTTGTACAGCTGCTCCAGTTGTTGGTGGTAATTTTTCCAATTTAAAAGTGGATTTTGTTGTGAAAATTTTGTACTGATGAAATCTCAAATCATCCAAATATAGTTTAGTGTTCTTGCACTTGTAAATTGACAGCCATTTCTAGCAATCACTTTTTGATCAGAATTCGTTTCATAAAACGGCCTAACTAACTCAGTCAACTCTGAAGTTTTTATCAGCGAGTTTATTATTGGTTTTTGTTAATTTATTTTTAAAACAGTGTTTTTTAGTTTTTTTCCATTTTTAAGGATGTTTTTAAATGGGAACAATAGTGGTTTATCATTGTATCAAAAAGTTCACGTGAAAACGAAAAAAATGCGCACTCGGAGAACTCTGTACGAAAAAATTTCACCATGCAACTTTTCATCTGAAAAAAAAAAAAGTGTTTTTGACCGAAAAAAAATGTATTTTTTTTAACTCAAAATTTTTCTGGTTATTTATAACATAAAAACAAATATTTTCACAAAGTTTCATCGAAATCGAATGATTTTTGCGGAAATGAAAAATGGAAAACAAAAAACAATTTTTTACTTCGAATTTTCTCATTTTTCTCGATGATTTTCAGGCTATGGTCACAAGTGTCTTTTACAAAAGTTGTAGGTTGTTTTATAAGCTACAACTTGCCTGTTGATAGTTTTTTGATACGATGTCAAGTTTCGCGGGAATCGTGAAATATCACGCAAATCCATTTATCAACCCCTTTAACCACCCCTCCCGTTAATTGTACCAACCCCCATGGCGTCGTTTTTTTAGAAGTTCCTTGTAACCCCCTTAACCATTTCCCATTGGTAGATTTCGGGTGGTATTATTCTTGTTTTTTGGTTACTAAATCTGCTATCTTGCCTGCACTAAATATAGCATTTACGATTTAAAAAAATATATATGTTGAATTTAAACACATTACTATAGTTTGCGTTTTAGCTTTTTTTACAATAATTTTAAAACAAATTTTGGAAGGTAAACGGAAACAAAAAATTATAAAATTACACTAAAATCTGCAGTAAACATTCAGCAATGTAATTATTAACTAACAACAACAAAAATAAGTTAATGCTGAATAAACAAAATTTAATCTTTTCTCTATTTAATTTGCTCAATTAACCTTCCTAAATTAACTTACAAAATATTTTTCGAAATTCATACGATATCCCATTTCTAATTGATAAATATTTTTAACATCCTGCGAACATAAACAGCTCCTTATTAAATCGAATGATAGTTCGACCACCCAGTGTATTTTAATATTAACACTACATTGCGTGCATATTAATAAACATTTGATCTGTCCCAAATAATATTTGACATTCTTCAATGAAATTGCTTGGTTAATGATAAAAAGACGCCGACACTTGATATAATGATGACTTTATGCTAAACTTTTCGTTTCAACCATCTTACACGATATTTAATACTTATAGAACATAAATGGGCCGTTTGGTATTAATTATGAAGTAGAAAGAAACGCTGATTATATAGGAACAAAAGATCGTAAACTCATTGCCTTGACCTAAATAATCAAGAAAAAACTCAATGTTCAAAGATCATCTAATTTTGGTTAGTACTAAACACCCTCAACAAATTCTACCCCGTTTAATTTAGGAAGATTATAAAAAAAAACCTGAAAATTTTAAATACTAAAAAAAATGTGCAATAGTCAGTATCAAAGTATTTTAAAAATAATTTACTAATAAGAAATTCATGAGGGTTTAAAAATCAAATAAAAAATATACATTTCTATTTGTTCATCAATTCGAGATTACAGTGGAAAAAAGAAAGCAGAAAACAAATATTAAATAATAATAAATTATCTATTTGACATCTACAATTAGCCAAACAACGGAATTTTTTGAGGAATTCATCAACTACAAAAATATTAGACTAAAAAATGTCACAACTGTTTGTGCACATTTATATATTTAATTAACATCATACACGTTTCACGACTAGTTTATTTATGTCATGCTTCATTTTCACGAGTTTTTTTTTCTGAAATCTCGTTCTTTAGCTATCGTTATCAGCTATAAGAAATAAGTAATTTTGTTTCCAATTTTTACTACTCCAATGGCTAAGTACAAAAATATATAACTCATTAGTTTATAATAGTGGCGTATTTGGTGTATGTTTTACGATTATTTAAAAATAATGTTTCCATTTTCATAAAATACACAAAATAGGCCAGTAGATATAGACCTGATTTTTACAAAATTTAACAATAATTACAAAAGTTTTAAAACTTCAGTTGAATGAAGAGTAAGTTCAAATGATATTGTGTCTGATTTTGCAACCTTTTTTTCTGAACGGAAGATATTGAAAATCACGATTTAATGCATTCTCGCATTAATAGCGCGAAAAAAATTTCAAAAGTTCTGCAAACTTTCGAAGTTTTGTAAAATAGCAATTTACATCCTCTGGTAAATTTGCAACCATTCAAAGAATACGGAAAATTTTTTTTATCGAAATCAAATTCCAAAAGTTCTGCAAATTCGAAAAAATAACTAAAATAATGTTCTTGAGAGATGCTGTAATTTGCAACTTCTTGCGACAAACGGAAAATGTATTTTTTCATGAAATTGCTTTTTTCTATTAAAATAGATATCGGAATTTTTACAAAAGTTTTGAATAATGGTTGCAAATGAAGATGTCCTAAGGTACAATGTTTTTATTAATTTGCAACCTCGCCCGCAATACGGAAATGGAGGTACAATTAAAAAAAAATATTTTCGTATTTGTATTCTACCAAAAAAGCAACATGGCATCGACTAAGGCAGACGTATGTGAAAATACAATCAACCAGTACAGCGTATAAGAAATGTACTCTATATAACTAGACCACTGTCGCCTTTTTTTGTGTTGCACTAATTTATTCAGCTATATTCCCAAATCAATGAGTAATCTTAAAACTATTTGCAAATAGTTTCCAATATATGGTCATATGGCGAACAAAAAACAAAACAATTGAATAAAAAAATGTTCCGTTGAAAAAAGACGGTTTCAAATCTCTTTCAAAATATTAGTCGTTGTTATAATAGTCCAGTCAATGAACGATTAAAAGGGGGGTGTAGAGTACGTGAGCGAACGTGCAAAATCGGACTTGAGGGGTGTATTTGGAGTAGTTAGGTAATAAATATACTAAAGGTCCCGGAGCGTAGGAGGTGGGAGTGCTGCAGGGAGGCACGGAGAAGGTCATTTTTTTTCGGCTTTTCGCTTATATCTCGAAAAATATGCACCATAGCAAAAAAGTCACCCAATATCATAAAATTTACTACAAGATTGTTTTTTTCCTATCTTGGTTCTAAAGATATTTGTCAGCAAAAAATGCAAAGTTTTGAAAAATTTTTTTTTACCTCTCGCCCCAAGAGACTCAAGACAACTCAACATTAATTTCTTAAGTAATATTTTTTTAGGTATAGAAGGTTATAGCTCTTAAATAAATAACAAAAATTAGAATGTACAGTTTTTTTGCGAATGTAGAAATTTTTTTTAGAAAAAGTTTGCTGTAAAACTAAAAGTTTAGCCGCTAAATAATTAAAAAAAACATAAGTTGAAAAATTTTTTATCAAAAATATTGATTTTTTTTCTAGCAAATATCTCTAGAACCAGAAGAGATAAGTAAAAATGAATATATAACAATCTTGTAGTAAATTTTATGATACTTAATTTTGTATTGGATAACTTTTTTGCTACGATGCATATTTTTCGAGATATAAGCGAAAAGCTAAAAAAAGTGACCTTCTCCGCGCACCTCCTACGCTCGGTGACTTTTAGTATATTTATAGTTGCCTTCAAAATAAGTTGGACAAATTGTTTTGATCGTTTTAACTTACTGGCCTATTCCTTGAAAAAGAAAGTGTTTTTATCTGTAGAAAAGTAATGTATAAAAAATGAATGAATAGCATTTCTTTAGAAATAAAAATTATAAGTTAAAACGATCAAAACAATTTGTTCAACTTATTTTGAAGGCAACTATACCTCCTAACTACTTCAAATACAGCACTGAAGTCCGTTTTTGCATGTTCGCTCACGCACTCTACAACCCATTCATTGACTGGACTATAACTGCAATTGGCAGAACTAATATTAGTAAAAAAAATTAAGGTTCCGTTTTTCGTATGGGGTTGCAAAGTTAGGTACATATCCACTGAGACCGATATTCTCTTTATTTGCAACCATGATAAAAAACTTTTGTAATTAGTTCGAGGCTTGTGTGTATTGAAAATGGCCGCGCCGAGAAAAAAGGTTTGATAAATAAATGATCCGTTTTTCAGAAATGGTTGCAAATGTTACATTTTTTTTCCGTTTACTTACCCAATTTGCTTAACTTTTGTAATTTTTTTAAACAAATTACAATAAAAAACTTAAACAAATGAGAAAAAGACAAGGTTCCGTAGCTGTTGAAAGGTTGCAAACTTAATGCATGTTGTAAAACATTATTACTAGCGATATTCCTAGTTTGCAGAACTTTTGCAATTTTGAGTGTAAAAATAAAAAAATAAAGCGTTTTTTGTAATTCAAACAATGTTCCGTTCATCGCAGACTTCTGCAAAATTTTATAGTTTGATTTCATTAATGCACTAATATACCATCGAAGTTTCAAAACTGTTGGAATTAATGTTAATTGATTGTCTATATCTACTGGCCTAAAATCACACGTTAAAATTCTACTTCATATTCATAAAATAATACAGGACATTACATACTATAATTCTACGATTTTATTGGATATTTACCTACGAGAAAGTTTGAACATTTCTTTCTTACATCATTTACTAATTATTACTCTTTTGAATATTCCTAATAATTATATTTTGGATTAGATGTAGAATAAATAATAAATCTTGGAAAACACACCTAACAAATTTTTGCTGGAGACCAGGTATTTAGCGATATTTTTGTAACTGATAAAGCATCTTTTTGTACAATAATATCATCAATATGAGTTCATTTGTGATCTGTCAAAAATTATTTACCCAAAAATAAGGTAACACATTTTTAATAGTATTTCATTTAAAAAATGGGAATTTACAACCTGAAGTTACGTAGGTTTTAATCAGTTTTGAAATGTATACAGGGTGTGTCATAAGTATTGGAACATAGAGGTTATTTGGATCAAATATGCCTTATACCAAAATCTAAAATAATAAAAAAGGAAATAATATTTCTTCCCTAAAGGTATGTCTCTATGCCAATTTTGATAGCGATTTATGAATATGTTATGAAATTATTATCAAAAAACAAAAAAAAATAAACTTTAACACTCAATGCAACTTTTTCCACAAGCAACATTTTATTGAATCTATAATCATATTTGGTCCAAATAACCTGCACTCTACGTACCAATAGTTATTTATATTGCTATGGATTACAAAATAAGACAAAATTATGGGAAGCTTATTTTAAAAGAATTAAAAAAAATTATGTAAAGGAGTCTTAAAAAAAAGAAGTGACATGTTTGTTTATGAGATGTTTTGTTTTGAGATTTAAAAGATGTCAGATGTGACAAAAATAAAGAATATTTAAAAAGTAAAAAATCATAAAATTATAATTACAATTTCAATATATTTTTGTTATTAAAAAATCGTTAAAAACTTCATGAAAATAGTTGAATTTTGTCTTCACCACTACATTATTCTTGTCAATTTGAGCCAGTTCAGCGTAATAGTTTTACACGTGCGTGCATACCTTGCTTAAATTGTTAGTAGTAGTTACATTTTTAAAATTTACTAGATTACAACATACCTACAAATATGTAACAAATCCACCTATTTTCTATTTCACTGTTTGTATCATTATTTTAATGACATGAAATCTAATACATGCCAATTACGAATTTTGTATGAACGATATTTTTATATAAACCTTATATTATTGTTTATTTAAAAGAAAAAAGAGAAAAACTATATTTGGGGCATTATCATTGGCTTTTCAATTGAATAACAGTAAATAGTATTTCTGTGTTTGTAACCCTCTCATAAGTATGGTTGCTTTAAACACAGGTTTAATCATTAAAACATTTGTTTTAAACTACTACACCAAAATAAGCTTTACGTAGGATTGAATCGCTAACTAGGCAGTATCGTCAGAAGTAGATGATTAGTATTATCAACGGCTTCTGATGACAATGACAAATGAAATTTAAAAGTGGCATCATCTTCAATTAAATTGGCCCTTGCAAAAAGGGGCCTAAGTCCATATTTGGTAGTAAATAAAAGGCACTTTCACTGATACATGTATCTTTTATACCTGTTTACATGTGCATTTCTATAGTTCATAGTGGCTTGGTACTACTTTCTTTAGCTTGTTTATAATATCAAATACTATTAAACGAGCAAGGTTTGTATGTATGTATGTATATATGTGTGTCCGGAGGATCTCAAAATCCACTCGTCAGAATTAAATGATACTTTCAGGGTAGACTAGTTCCTATCTAAGGGTAAAAACATAGTGAAGCCTCGCCTCAAGCATCAAAAACAAATACATGTATTAAACGGTAACCATTCATAGTAAAGACTCGAGCCTCGACTAAAGCAAAGCATCGAGCATCGCCGTTTTCGGGAATCAAATCAATTTGATTTTCAAGACTCTTCTCAGGACTTATGCCTGAAATGTGATGTATGATTGGTGCGCTCAAGGTCGCGTGAACCCCCAGCCACTACCCGTATTTTGTCAGAATCGCAGTTGTTTTAAAGTGAAAAGAGGTTAGTATAATATCGTGTTTATAATGGATAAAGAAAAATTAATCAGTGAAGTGTTTATTCGGCCTGCAATATGGGATAAAAAAGATAGAAGACATCACAACAGATATGTTTTAGTAAACAAGTAAGGAATTTAATTTATCAGATTCGACATCCTAAGATCGGTTTCTGCCTTTCGGCTTCGTCAGTTAGGCTTTTCGAATTCAATAAATAAAATTCCAAACTCGTACAAGTCAATGTTTTAGATAAATCATGGACAGAAATAAGTCATGTTACAAATATATCAGGTGCGCTATAAAAAAACAATGTAAATAAAACAGAAAGTCTTTAAACTGTTTTATATTTTGGACAGATAACAAAAAATTATATTATATTAAGTGGGTGCAACGAAAAATAAGTTTTAAAAGTATTTCGTATCTTAATCAAGGTATTTGATGTCGCATTACGTTCTCTCCCTCGCCGTATAAATGTTTCCGAGATATTTTCATTAGCCGCCATTGGTATACCTGCTAATTCACCTTCTTGGTTAATAAGTCATCCACCATTTTAAAGCTGCACTTGGATATATATCGCAATCACTATCAGAAGACATATTATATATAAACAACTATTTCCTATTTCCAACACCTCACTACGACTGTGGATTCATGATTCATACAACAGCTTTTATAGATGCCTCACTATGTGCCCTCTGATGCCGGGCTTGAGTCGATGCTTGATTTGAGGCGAGGCTTCACTATGTTTTTACCCTAAAACGGCAAAAAATGAAGGTCTGTGAAAATAAGTTTCATTCAAGAAAGTCGAAACGTCAATTTAAGCCCACTTTTTCTTTAAAATAAGTGGTTTTATGGCCATTAGAAAAGAAACTGATAAATATTAGTTTAATTTGTCAGTTTTTGGCATTGTCAAAAGTAGTTAATGGTCAATCATCGATGGAAATCATATTGTGCGAGGGGTGTTCAAGAGAAACGTCCAGTAACGTAGTCGCGATACATGTAATGTTGGTCTAACAGTGGCCGGCGAGAACGTTGGTGGAGTGATGATAGAAAATCGTCATAAGGAAAATAACCTATTTTTGTAAATATCAACGTCAAGGTTTGACTTTATTTAATTTCTGGCGTTTCAATCTGAAAGAATTTCATTTAAAATTTGCCGCTTTTTACAATGCAATAGAAGATTCCATAGTATCCTTCAAATTTTGACAACTACTGACACGCACATATCTGGGTAAACGTTAAGAATATGAGGCCGGCTGGGATTTGTTGAGAAGAGTTTCTCCCAAGACGATTATTTAACATATTCTGCATCATCAGTAGTATCATTGTGAATAAAGGCACTTAATTCCACCGCCCATTATTTGTGTATTTTTCAGTTTAATTTCAAAATACGCCGGACTAGGCCCTTTCGCCCAATATAATATTTAACAAGTTGTTTAATTTGAAATTTGACTATATGAAAATAGCAGAGTTTGAACAAAAGTATATCATTATTATAATTAAAAATTTAAATAATTATTATACATTTACCATATTTATTTTGTGTGTTTCTTCCCTATGAAACCTTACCGACTTGTATCCTTCAACATTCTTGAATCGTTTCATTTTATTTAATCTTCAATCACCACCATGTTTCATTGTTTACTATATTTTTATTGGAATTAATGATCAATATTATAATAATAAAATAACAAGTCAATAATAGGAGTCATTTAGTCACAGAGATAAAATTATTGATACGAAGCGGGCATTAAATTCTTTTAAATGGACCCGTATGTTTGACGGACCCCGTATTTCTTGTTTTGCAATAAAGACGAAACATATTATAACCACATCCGAGATGAAACAATCTCGCGGAACAAGCTACTTAAGTGATTAAACGTCATCATAGCGCCACAACGCAGCGCATCTCTCTCTCTCTCTCTTTAGGTTTTATTCTTAATTGATAACGTACATCACAAACACAAGGACACCATCTTAAATGTTCAATAGAATAGTCTATACGATTCCAATTATTGTGTATTTATCTTATCAGAAATACTTAATTCTTTGCGTTACAGCTTTACATAATACCTATTATTGACGATAACTGATTGAAGTGATACTGCAGATAATACTAATAAGTATATTTGAGTATTTTTTTTTGTCTTGCCGCTTTTTTTCTTTCTCTCGTACCCTTAATGTGTCGGTTACCTTTATTTTTTTTGCGGATGACACAGCAGTTTAATCATCCCATAAGAACCCAGTGATTGCATCAAAACTCTTTTTAAAATACTTTAAAAGATGGCATATACCTACAACTCAACAACCATAACATACTTGGAACTGAAGGCATACGCTTAGACAGGACACTCACATGGAGGAAACAAATTTTCGCAAAAAGAAAACAACTAGAACTCAAGTTCAGTCAGCTATACAAAAAATCCAAATTATCATTGGACGATAAACGCTAGTGTACAAACCAATTTGTACACTTAATTCAAATTAGCAATATCATTATTTTACAGAACAAGGTGCTGAGAGTAATCCTTGATGCTCCTTATTATGTATCCCACTGAATCATCCAACGTAAGTTCTTTCAGTACTTAAGAGCGATTTGATAGTCAAGAGTTTACTTTTAGAACCCAAAGAATTGCTAACAATATAGAAATTCAAGCCATTAGGTCTATTAACTAGATTCAATTGAAATTAAACATTAGTAGTGTAGTCTTTATTACTGAAAATATGTAGTTCTTTTTTCCAGTTTTCTTGGTGTTGAGTTTGGTAGAAAACTTTGGTTTGGAGCATTCGAAAAGTTGTGAATAAAATTAGATGTTTAACGGTTTGATATTTCTGTTTCGAAAAGCATGTCACGATCTTCCTGGCGGAAACATTTGTTGTCGTTGCATGTGTACTAAAAAATTTTAAAATAATTTATTCCAACCAAAAAATAAAGATGTTCACTGATAGCCAGGCAACTTTAAACGTCTTGGCATCGTACATTGGTCTGAGTACAATTACAGCAACTGCGATGAGGATTTCATGCTAATTGATCTGGACATTTTTGAGTATTTTAATGTCGAAAACACCGTACACTGTCCATATACATAAAAATAAAATGATATTTTGCAAAGATTCAATAACCAACTTACTGGAGATCGTTAGGGGTAATTTGCGTAAAATTTCTATATTGATTAACTTTCTTTAATATGAATTTACATATTAATTTCTGTAACGCATATTAGATTTCAATAGAGGTTGACCACTCCACCTCGCCCATAGGTTCATTTTCTGATCTCTTGTGAGATTCACAAACGTTGCTAATTAAAATTCTTGTCTCAAATTTTAATTATAAAATTAAAAACACGGTGAATAAAGTCATAAATGTTATAAATTAATTAAGCTTACCTACCCTATCTCAACCCTCACCATTGGATTCACTGTCATCAACGTTGATAATCAATTTGGTCGGACTCGTTATATAAGAATTTTCTTCTTTGATAACATGTTTGATTTTTGTCTGCCAATCATCAGCTGAACTTTTGTTAATTTCTTCTTTTACCAAATTTTCTATCAACCCGTCAAATTTGGGAAACAGGTTATAACGCCTTATTCTTTTTTAATTTGTCCCCAAATTAATTCTGTGGGGTTAAATACATAAAAATAGGGCGGAAGGAGCAATACCTCGTGGCCCCTTTTTGATGCCATTTCATCAATAAAAAGTTTTATAATATATATGTAAAGATGCCCAAACGATATGTATAAATGTTTAGAAGTGTCATTTCAAGTTGATATTTTTACTTGATTCCTTTTTCAAGTAAGAAAAATGGCGTCGAATGATGTAATACCTGCTGGAATAAAAGTTGTAAATAAGCTAATTGTGGATGGATTACTAAAAAGCAGAGAAAAAATTTCAAGTTGAAATTTTTTTGTAAAATAAAGTGTAGAATTTTTTTCTGATTTTTAAGGAATCCATCCACAATCAGCTGATTTACAACTTTTATTCCAGCAGGAATCACATCATTTGACGCAATTTTTGTAACTTGAAACAGGAATCATTTAAATAAAAATGTCAACTTGAAATGACTTGAATCAAATATTGAAATAGTATGAACGTTCACTTGAATTCAGGTTACTCCTTTCAAGTTACTTGAATTCAAGTAACTTGTAAAGTCTGAACGCCGCTTTATAGAAATTAAAATGTAAATTCATATTAAAGAAAGTTAATCAATATAGAAATTTTACGCAAATTACCCCTAACCATCTCCAGCTAAGTTGGTTATTGAATCTTTGCACGGTGGTCCTAATAGACAAAATATCATTTTATTTTTATGTATATGGACAGTGTACGGTGTTTTCGACATTAAAATACTCAAAAATGTCCAGATCAATTAGCATTTCTTCGATTGGCGGTATCCTTTGCTGTTTTTTCTTTCTTATAAAGCGGTGGGTTCTACTATACCTGGGTATCGCTTTTTTGACACTGCAGGAAATTAGATAAACCTCAGTAAAATCAGTGCTTTGTTCAGGATCTCAACCAGCAGCAGGAACAATGGGTCGTAAGGCCTACTTGCCGTTTGATGAGAAGTTTTATCGCTTTTGCAGAGTATTTATGATAATTTATTTAGCAGAGCTTGAATTACTCCGGCAATCTCAAGCTTACCATTAATCCTCTTCGATATCGTTCCGCCAGATTTTAAAACCACGTAAGCCTGTTTAGATCAATTTCAGACTAGAATGAGATAACGCTTTGGAATGTTTTAAGTTCTTATTTTCATTTTTCACTTTGAAAGATCTTTGCTTTTCTCAATCTTATGTCGAATTTTTAGTTCTTGCGTTCTCATAAAATTTAAAATTATTTTTTGTTTGTTTCTAAACGCGAGAGTGGACCTTCAAGATATTGTTGGGTCACAGGGGCATTTTTACGAATCCAAATATATATTTTTTAAATCATTGAAAAAAATGTTGTTTTGAAATCTGACCGATGATAATCTTATACCAAATAAATATGTACAATTTTGAGGTTAAGATATCTTAAGAGTTTATTAAAATGGATTCAGTACTTCATAGGTTTGGTTAAATTTTCTCTCAGAACTGTGAGATATTCTCTTTTAAAATATTAACAAATCGTATACAAATTGTTTTTACGTTTTATCATAAACATGATACATTTCAGGTCTTGATTATCTATTGAAAACCTTCAAACTACAGTCGTTGGTATTGTACCTAACTGATAAAATTCTTGGGATAGACTAAATGAACAGTCCAGGAATGTTTATCAAACATTTTAAATTTCAATGACTAATTTTAATAACTGATATAAGTAAATTGACATACAAATTGAAATACAATCTAAAATCAATGCTGTATATTTGTTTAAAATACTTTTTTTGGTTAATTTTCATTGCTGCAATTTAATACGTTTAGTACTGGCAAAATTATTATATAGGCTGTATCTTATTTATTTTAGCAAGGCAGTGACGTCACACGTCAAAAATCTGTGGCGTTGCCAGATATAATTTTTTTCCGTTGACTGAAAGATAAAATTGTGCCAGTTATTTTTTTCCTAGCTTGAATCTAAGTGCATTTAATGTCTATAGAACAATAAAATCTTGACTACAAAGCATTTTCAATAGTAAGAAAAGTATTTTAAGATTCAAATGAAGATTAATAGTTTTGTACTTTTGGAATTTTTATTGTAATATGCCACTATGTTACTACATTGACACGTTGGAAATGAATTTGTAACTACTCTAAATAAATCAAGAATTTTCCTTATGTCATATCGTCAACGTCGTGAAGTGTTACCAACCTTTAACGGTTAATTTCCCCTGCACGTTAAGTTTAAATCGTATTTGCTCAGAAATAACTAGAAATGCCATGGTCTTGCTAAAATAAATAAGATATACAAATGAATTTTTGATATACAGTCTTTAGAAAATAAGTGTCTTTGTTTTTACATTTTTAGATTTCAACTAATTTTTATTTTAGCCCACAGACTCGGAGCTCTCGGGGTCTCAGGAACTTTGTTGCCGTTATTATACGATTCAATATATTTGAGACGACCTTGAATAGTTTTTATGATGATTGTTATCGATTTGCATAAATTATTATTATTAGGTAATTTCCATAACCACAGGGTTGTACTAATAAAATTTTGAGCATATATTTTTACTTTCGTATGTATTTAGGTTTTTTTACAGCCATAAAGAGAATAAAACTTGCCTTAGGACTTAGACTTATGACTGGCAAAACTTAATAAGATAATAAATAAAAATATTTAAAAAAAAATAATTTGTATGTCAATTTATATAGTACAACCCTGATGTGCTTATAACTGATAATAGTCCAGTAAATTAACGCCAGAAAATACACAAAAATAATTTATTGAATCTTTCTGAATATATTTAACACCTTGAAAAGCCCCATTATCCAAAAGGATTCGGTGAAATTAGTCTTGATAAAAAAAATGAATAAATTAATAGGAGAGTCAAAATATCGAGCAAAAACAAATTTTGGCCCGGTTTTTCAATAATTCAGAGAAATAGATAAAAGGAAAAAGTAACATGATATTATAGTTACAGGTTCCTTCTTTCATCTGAACTTTGAATCATGAAAAAATATTAATTTTTACGTGATTTATTGAAAAATTTGTAATCCGCTTGGGAGTGTCATTCCTTTAGAGCGAGCTCTCTAAATGCAGGACAGGGGCTAAAAATGGGGGTGCGTTTTGGAGCCGGTTATGTCGAAAAGCATCATATTTTTGACAGTAGGTAATGAACTGATCTTCATTTTCGTCCAAACAAAAGTCATATTTTAGAAAATATCGGCGAAAATAGACGAAAAAAAACACATTTTTGAGACCAATGGGCCATTTTCCCGCTCTTCCACAAATTTCAGACAGCTGAGATTTTCGGGGGTGAATGTACCCATGAATACCTGCAAATTAAAAAAAATGGTGCCGGACAGACCTGATACACCTTCGTTTATTGGACTGTAAGTCAATAGGATTAGACAAAATTCCCAATAAAAGGCCAGCAGTCAGTCTCAATTATCTTGAATCGTATAGTACAATATCGACAATTTAAGTAATACTCGCTATATGTACCGCTATATTAAAATTAATGAGAAATGACCCTGTATAGATAATTAATAAAATTATCATAGATTTTAGAGACAATAGATTAATTAAACAATTATAATGTTGCATATTGTGTAACGCCCTATACGCCTATAAAATAATATAGGGCTACATATAAAGGTGGGTTGTCGATCTCAACCTTATGCCTATCGGCGTAGCTCTGTAGTGGAGACGGTCGTGGTTCCAATTTTTAATATTGATCGAAAACTTACTTTTTTTATGTGCTCGGGAGGCGCCAGTTGATTTAAATTAGCTTATCTGACCTAATTTACCTCTGAAAACCAACAAAAGGGGTAAATGCAAGACAAAACTCCAATATATCACCGATTTATTAAAACAAATAACCCCAATCCCAAACAAATAATTAAATATATATAAAAGTGCGAAAATTAAATATAAAAATGTTCAAATGGCAATTTCAAAAACAAAAAAATATGGTTCAAAAACAACTAAATAAACAGAAACGTTCTCATTTAGCTGTGGTACCAATGCTGAATGGAATGATAAAACACTTAAAATTAAGGGCGATAACAAGAAAACTACAAAAATGCAACTCAACAAAACATTGACGAAAGAATACAAAAAATAAATTTATCAAACCGTTTGACTTCTAAAATCTTCTATGTACCAAATCTAAATCAAATTAATTTCCAGTAGACCAAATCCAAAATAAAGTTTCCAAATAATAAAATCCAAATCAAATTTTCCAATAGTCAACAGAAATCAGCTAGGCAGTAGAGTTGTCTTACAAGTACGGCAAATTCTTCCAATAATCCGACGACAGTCGAGCGAACAAAGGCGAGTATCCCAATACTTAACAGTATATAACAAACCAAAATGTCACCTACAAGTTGTTCGCAGATGGAATGGCACTTTTAATCCCCCAAACAACTTAGGGATGGCAATTTGCCACTATATAAGTGCTTCTTCCAAATGAAAAAATAAACCGACGCTTGTCTAAATTTTCAAGCTGTTTCGTCAACAACCAAACTTTTTAAAACAAAAACCGCGCATCCTCTCCAAATCTCTGAATTTCCGTAACCAATTGGAAAATTTGGCGTCAGTCATGTGACCTTTAGGACCAATCCTAATAGCAATTCGAAAATAAAATCTACATTACCGACTTTCCAAAAGATCCAAATCAAAATACAAACGAACTTATCGTCAACGTTCGTTTTACAATTTTTACTATAAAATCTAAATATTAACGCATACCAAAAATTAAACACCCTTTTAAAACTAAAACGGTGGATATATTGGAGTAAAACGCAAAATTACAATAAACTAGAACAGTTAGGAATTGTCATCCATTCCTAACGTCAGTCACTACTGTCAAAATAAAAAAAGATTGATACCAGGGGCATCCAAAAAATAATTTAGAATCTGGGGAAAAATGAAACCGTTACAATTGGTAGTGGTCCAGATAATATTTTCTCGCTACCATAATGATTTATGTTCAGAATTAAAATAAAAATATAGTTTAATTGCCTATTATACTTAGAGTCGTAATAATTTTATGATATGGTGTTCTAATACTTCAGAAAATTATATGGTTTAGATTCTATTGTTTTTTTAACAACATTGCATCGAAAAGTATAACGCAAAAAAACAAATAAATTAAAACCATCACGTTTTCTAACGGAATACTACCATAATAGCATTGTTTACTAAATTAATAGTGATGTGTATATCAATAATTTTTCACTGAAGAATCTTTTTGGTCGTTTTAATTAATTGTTAATAGTACCGGTAAACATTTTTTTATTTTCCACTAAGTTGAGTTGGCCATGATAATTCCTGAAACACTTAATCTAAAATCAGAAACATAGGAGATTCTGTTTGTGTGTTGCATTGTGAAGAACATGAAGGAAGGATTTGTTAAAATTTTAATTTAAAAAAATTACAACCAAATTAAAAAAAATCGTTTATTTAGGTGCTAAAGAAATTAAACATTTACCCCCAGGATGTTCTGATTTCAGATAAGTGGTTCTGAAGTTATCACGGCCATTGCAAGTCAAAGAAACGACCGTTGCCCGGAACGAGCCATGTTTTTTTCAATCTTTAATTTATGTTATTAAAAGTTTCTTAATAGTGGAGTGCCGTTAGTAGTAAAAAGTGAAATTTTTTTTCTGGATTTAAAATAATTTTTTCACCTAATCTAATCCGAGAAAGTTAGTAAATTTTTTTATAATATGGAGCAGAAAATAGTAACTGATCAGATCGACTTGAAATTTTTTCAAGAAATAGACAACTTACGTTACGTGGCGTTTTGGGTGTGGGCATCAAAAAGTGAGGAAAAAAAAAGAAAATAAACTTGCGCAATCGATAAATTATGCTTTTTTAATGAATTAATGTTAAATACAATTTTCCATGAAAATAAACCCCTCCTGAGGGCGTAGAAAATTACGATTTTTTCTCATTAAAAAAAATGTATTTTTGGCCCGTAACTTTTTTTTGGCTGATAATATCGAGATGTACAATAAACCATTTTAAAGCTTAAGATATCGTCGAAATGTCACTTTTTCATTGGAATGGCCGTTTTTTCAATATTTGACCCGAAAAAATGCCATTCATGGTTATAAATGCAATTGTATGCAATTTCAAATGGCTATACCTCGTTATCAGACAAAAGATAAAAAAAATGGAAATTATTCGGAAGAACATTTGCTTGTCTTGTCTCTTTAAAAAATCAATACTTTTCACGCTATTGACCAAAAATTGAAAATGTCTTATAAAAAAAAAATATGGCTCAACTTTAACAGACCAAAACTTAAAAAATAATTATCCCATAGGGCTAAAAATTACTAGACAATTGTAGAAACATATGTTACGACTTTCTGCAAAAGGATTTTTTACCCCTGTAAAGCTAGCAGAACCACTTGCAAAAAAATCGATGAAACCTATTCTAATAATTGTCGAGAATTTGTCGTGAACGAAAAAAATTTGTCGCGTTCTTAGTTATTTTTCTAGGGGGTGGCTCTGCTAACTTAATATTAAGTTAGCAGTGCCACTCCCAAAAAAACATCAACTATCATCACAATTGTTATGAATAATTGTCGAAGTCCATCTGACGTAAAAAAATGCAAAAAATCAATTCGAGGTATAAATCTAACGGCACTCCACTATAATTATTATGTATTAAACCATCCAAAAACGATCGTGAAAATCACGCAATGTTTTAGATTCCAACTAGGTATAATCCCGTAATACAAATATCTTTAAATTACTACATATCGCTGATATCAAAAAAATTTAAGAGAATATGCAACAGAAATATTTGTGTTTGAAGAAACCGTTTGTTGATATGACAATGGTCTTCAAGTGGGTACTAAAACATGCGCGGCACTGATCTATCTAATCAGGCTATTATTTTTTATTATCTAAGATTTCTGTTGGCACCGTCTTTCTGATATATCTATTTATCAGATTATTAAATCATTGCAATACCAGTGATTGAGGTATGGTCTTGATTTAAAATGATCTAATAAAATCAATATTATATATAATACCAATAGGGTACCATAAAATATATCTATCATTAAAGGGTTATTTAAACATAAAATACTGCATTAGAAATGTTTTTTTTTTTTGAATTTCGAAACGCATTTCAATTCTTTTCCTACATACCACCAATTTAATTTTAAAAAAGAAAATCTGGATGGAAAATAGACATACGCCGTTTTAGTGAACACTAAGCATTTTTAGTCTGTATGCACAAATTATAATGATTCAATATTAATAAATATTTTGTATTTGCATTTGATTTGATTTAAAAACAATGTAATTAAAAGTCGCATTATTAAGTGAAAGCCGTTGGGTTAGGATTAATCCCTGATACGTCAATGTAATAAACGATGAATGAGACATCTTATTGGGCTTTTATTACAGCCCGTTTTACGTCAACATTTTTTAAAATTACAATCTTAAATGATATATCATCTAGAATATAATTAAATGTGCAAAATCGGTTATCATATTTATAAAGTTTATTTAATTTGATATCACTCAATTGTAGTATTTTTGTGAAGATAAATTTTAATTGTTTTACCTAAATGAAAATAATGGTGAGCAACTGTGGAAAGGACGTAACAGAATATTTTATTATCAAGAAAATGATGAAAAACGTGGTTAAATTTGGTGTAAAATTAATGATAAAAGTGATACATTTGGCATTGAGAATTAACTCATTCCCATTAAACGTTGTATAAAAATATGCGGGAATTCCATAATGTTAAGTTCTTTATATAACAACAAAAAAGTGTTAATTAAATTTAGTCAATGCCCAGCATAATTTTACTATTATTTTATTTATGTTTTTTAATGAAAAAAAGTCATTAGTAAAAATTGGAAAAATTTATATTCATTTTAATGTTGCGATAACTCTTTTATAACCTAAAGTTATTTTATTGATAAAACTGCATTAATGAAAATTGTAAAAATTTAGATTCTTGTAATTTTTTATAACCAACCTTGACCTCATGCGACAACTGTGGATTAATTTAAAAATTCAACAAATAAATGACATAAATACTTTAGGAACAGACTTAATTGAAACATTGTGCGAGATAATAAAACAAAATATATGCTCAGCGTTTAGTTTCATCTTTTTTCGTATTTAATGGAAATGTGGAAGCCTCTATTAACTATTCAAACTATATAATTCCACATTTAATCTAAACCGAGCAATCGACATTTCGTGAAATATTTAATTAATGCTTTTCTAAAAATGTATGGAACTATACGTTACTTATATCAATTAAGGTAAACTGTTACTGTTACCTTTGAAAAAATAACAGTTTATTGATTTTTTTATAAAAAGATTCTACTTTTATTTACATGTAACAGTGTGCTTCCTTTAACCTTCATTATTCGTATTCCATATTTTAGGTATATGTATTATTATGACTGTAAATATTTTAAACCTTGAATAAATACGATAAGAATTTTAAATTACCAACAATAAATAGTTGTCTTTTAAAATGATTCTCAACATTTTACTCCACATCTATAAATTATACATTATACAATATTACACAACTAGGTACTCTAAATTCATTTTACAAGGGCCCTAATGATACCCGCTCGCAATTTTCATATTAATGATGTTGATCTGTGCACATTTGCAACTAAAATATTATCTTATGGTTATTTCACAATAGATAACATTGTCTCTTTTTTAAATTTACGTAAGTTATTATTAAGACAGTAAACAGTAATTTAAACAAATATTACAACGTCAATTCTGAGATTAATTGAAATTATTTTTCATATTTAGGAAGAAAAAATTATATCGTCTTCCAAAATAATGTCTACAAAGATTATTTATTATCTTTCTACCATCTATCAAGAATAAGATTCACACAATAGATATGACATAGAACTAATTAATTTCCATTAATTTTACATTATGTCAAAAATTAGAGACTTTTCTACAATTGTGGGAAACAGTAGTATCCTCTAAATACACCTTTAAAAAAGTTATTTTTTTAATATTACAGATTCAAACTTTTAAGTTAAGTTAAACTTTTTATCTCGTAAGTTAAATACTAGTAAGAAAAGAAATTGGATAAAGACAGTACCTTACATCTCCTGGTGATGATGTTATAGACGGGCATTTTTCTGTGCCTAGTTTTCCTAGTCATTCGATACGAATTATAACAACTTTGGCAAATCTAACACCAGTTAGATGCAATAATTAAATCATATTCCTTGGTTAACACATTAATACGCCACTTTCTAGTCTGCAACACGAAAACCACTTAAAAAGCCCCGAGTTAAAGATGGTAATGAATGTTCAAGAGATACGAAATTGTAATTGTAGTTTATAATAAGAGAGAACCTTCCCGCTATCAATGTAGACTATCGCGTTTAGTACTGAATGCTAGTACTCGAGTTTAGCTCAACATAAGTATAGTCAGCCGAAACGTGGATTAAAGTATAATGCGCGCGCAGCACGTGCTCGAAAAGCACTGGAGGTTACAATGGCGACTCGAAACTTTATGGAAAAGCTTTGATGATCTGACGTGCGCTGTGAATTATTATCTAAGCTATCGCTAATCGCCACATTCGTAAGAGAACTTTGTTCATTCAAAAGATATAATACAAGTTGTAAAAAAAATTAGCCTCATTAAGATATTGTTATGGCGCGCATGGAATTTTTTCATTCTGATGCGCTTATGACATCTGTTTTTTATTATTGACTTTATCAAGCCATCATTAACTATTTTTTAATTGTAAAATTTAGAAAACTATAGGAATAGAATTGAATTATCGACTGTAGAAATTTTCCAAGTGTACCTTCCAAATTTCAGTTTTCAGTTCATAAAGTGTGATTCTTTTTCTGTTAAAATAAGTAAATTTATATTAGTACGCAGTGGCCTAGCCAGGAATTTTTTTCGGAGGGGGCCCACCATTTCTCGTAGATATACAGGGTGGGCCAAACTTCTGACCTCGGAGGATTACATCGTTGCGGTAAGATATAAAACTTTCAAATTTTGTGTGAGCTAGTACAGTTACTGAGTGCACATTTTGAAAATAGTTTCGATTATACAGGGTATTCCAAAAACTCGTGGCAATACAAACTTACATTTTTTTAAATGGAACATACTATATTTTATTCAATAATCGAAAAGAAGCGTTAAAAAAATATAGCATGTTAATATCTTATACGGGTGTTTCAAAAAGATATGGCCAATTATTAGCAAAAATGACCCCATCTTTAACACTCTGTAAAATAGTAAATGAAAATAAATCAACAGGTCTTTGTATTCAAATGTCATTCTCATATCGTTGGCTGTGCTCACTATTAATTGCTTTTTTTATCTGTGACTTCTTTAATACAGGGTGAAACAGAACTCAAATCAAGGAATATCTTAAAATTTTCAAATGGATCACCCTATAAGTCTTTTTACAATTTGTTAGTACAATTAATAGGCTTTCAAACAATATAGTATAGTTAGGGTATAAGTTAATGGAAAACTGTAAATATTTTATGATAACGGAAAAATCATGTATTTTACGTACACAAATTATATGGTATTAAATTTTTACATGAAACTTACTGTAGATTTTAGGTTTTGTAAGGCATTAGAATATTCTACAAATTGTAATCGTAATTTTGGATGTGTCTCTTATTTTTTACTGTTACCACTAGAGGACCGCATACCTTTGTAAAGAAATAAATTTTGACGCCCCCAAATTGCGCTCCCCCCCCCCGTTTTCGAGGAAGCTGAACACGATGGCGAGGGTTAAAATTCGTTTCGAGTCGGCCTCACCTCCCAAACGGCCAAAAACCACTCCCAAAATGGTGAATCGCGTCTTTCACTAGCAAAACTATCGTAACTCCCCTTTTTCGAGGTTGCTTGACACGATGGCGTTGGTGACAATTCTTTTACAGTTGACCCCACCCCTCAAACGGCCAAAAATCACCCCCGAAAGGGTGAAAAGTTTGTTCTTCGCTATAAACGAGAAAACCAGCGCGTTATCTCCCGTTTTCGAGGATGCTGAACACGATGGTGATGTTGGATCTTCTCTCCGAGTCGACTGCACCCCCAAACGGCAAAAAAAGAAAAAAATGTTTACCCTTTAATACCATTTAATTTGTGTACGTAAAATGCATGATTTTATCATAAAATATTTACAGTTTTCCATTAACTTATACCCTAACTATACTATATCGTTTGAAAGCTTATTAATTGTACTAACAAATTGCAAAAAACTTATAGGGTGATCCATTTGAAAATTTTGAGATATTGCTTGATTTGAGTTCTGTTTCACCCTGTATTAAAGAAGCCACATATAAAAAAAGTAATTAATAGTGAGCACAGCCAACGATATGAGAATAACATTTGAATACAAAGACCTGTTGATTTATTTTGATTTACTGTTTTACAGAGTCTTAAAGATGAGGTCATTTTTGCTAATAATTGGCCATATCTTTTTGAAACACCCATATAATATATTAACATGCTATATTTTTTTAACGCTCTCGGTGAGATCTTTTCGATTGTGCTGCCACGAGTTTTTGGAACACCCTGTATAATCGAAACTATTTTCAAAATGTGCACCCAGTAACTGTACTAGCTCACACAAAATTTGAAAGTTTTATCTCTTACCACAACGACGTAATCCTCCAAGGTCAGAAGTTTGGCCCACCCTGTATACCGGGTGACAATGAGACTATATCTCCTTCATTTTTCAACCGATTTGTATAAAATTTGGTACATATTTATGAGACCTACGGGAGTGGTTTTTTACCGTTTGGGGGGTGGAGTCGACTCGGGGTGAAGATAATAATAATATAATATAAGTACAAGTACATTCATTAGATTAGATACATATATTTACAAGAAAATAAAAATAGAGAAGACTAATAAATCCATTAAAACCATAAATGGTTGTGCATTGACAAAAATAAACTATTAAACATTGTGACGCCTATGTTTGTTACAAACAAATAAAAATATTGTACAAGTCATCTTATTAGTTTCTTAGTGTCATTTCTCCCTAATAAAATGATATATTTTTTAATTATCTCTTTTATTATATTGATGGAATTTATTTTGTGTAAATATTTTTTATAAATTTCAGGCATTTCATACATTTTTCGCGAGAGGTAAGTATAGGAACGTAAATATTTTTTTCGCCTACCATGTCTGAAAATTAATCATATCAACCATAAAAATCCGGCCCTTAGGCGGCAAAAATCAAAAAGAACACGATTTTCACTATCAACGTACCTTTGACTTTGACATTTCACATACATTTTCATTAAACGTCAGTGTAGAATCAAGAGAATTAAACTTTAAAATAAAAATACGTTCTGATTCTGAATAATTGTGATTATGTGAATTAGTGAAAATGCAGTGATGAAGAATTTACGAATACTCCACCAGACTTGCAAGAAGAAGGTAGGTAGTAATGTTTCTCTAAATTTGTTTACAAGACAACGCGCAATGGTACGAAAAGTCCTATGAATTGTTTAACAACTGGAAATAATTTCTCTCTCTCTTTCCACTGGATTAAAACCACTTAGTTGTTAAAAAAGTTTTTTTATTGACGTTTCGGCTTTAATTATCGAAAGCCGTTAACAAAATGACATAAAATAAATAAATTTACTAGAAACAGAACACTTGATAATCTTGCAAAAATATGACATCAACATAGTATACATAGAATAAGATTTTGAGATTGAAGATGTCAAAATCTATTTCAATCATATTTTTGTGACGTTTCTGGGAACGAATTTTTAAAGGATAGCACATTTGCATATTATAAGAGAATTTATACTTCGTCATAAATGAAGTTTTCTTATTAATATTATCATAAGAAAAAACCAGATAAAAACTTATGATACTATCCCGATATAGAGGGTATCCTTTTTGCAATTAACTCTTTTTGTAAAATAGGTATCCAAATTTTTGAAATATATAATAAATAAATTGGTACATTTTTATTACTTAAGTTGCTCATTAAATTCTGTCTGTATTTATAAAATTAAAGATTTTTGTTATATTTTCCTATTTTTTGGTAGGCGAAAAACAGTTGTGTGTCACACATGCAGAAAACGCTTTAGCAGCTATTAGCTGCCCTCGCTTCGCTTCGTTCGCTCATGCAGCTAATAGCCTCGGGCTGCTAAAGCTTATTTTCTGCCCTTGTGACACAATATACTATTTTTTAGTAACTCAATTCTTACATTATCATTTTCTCTATGTCTTGTATATGAATGGCTAACTTTTTCTAAAATGTTTTTATTATAAGTATACAGAATAATTTGATGCATCAACAACTGTCTGAGGTTCAGTATACCAGATTCGAAAAATAACATATTCGATGGGTAAGTGGGTATTTTATTAAAAATTATTTTTAGAATGCGTTTTTGAATCACATCAAGTTGGTAGCAAAATGCAGCACCGCCCCAACTCAGTATAGCGTAGCGAAGTATTGATTCAACTAAAGAATAGTACAGTATTTTTAAATGTGTTTGGTCTATACATTTTTTTAAATATTTGAAAAGGTATAAAAGTTGTCTTAGTAATTTAGTTATATTTTCAAGATGTATATCCCATCTTAAATGTGAGTCTATAGTAACTTCAAAGTATTTAAAACTGCTATTTGATTTTAATAATATTTCTTTTTAGAATTATTTTGTATAGTTAAAGACTGATATGTGGGGAGACATCTAGAATTGTTTATAAAAGGCATACAAAACGTTTTCACATAATTTACAGTTAGTAATTAATTTGTGTTTAAACCAATCAAAAATTTTATATAAATCTGATTCTGTATTATTTTTTAATCCCAATCAGTGTCGCTGTATATAAAACGGCAGTGTCATCTGCAAAACTAAATAATTGCCCACTTGAAGTTGATGTGAGAATATTATTAATGTATAATGTGAACAAAATTGGTCCTAAAACAGTCCCGTGTGGTAAACCGTAGTTAACTATTTTTTCTTTGCTAAATGCGTTGTCTATCTTTACCACTTGTCTTCTATTTGATAAATAGTAAGTAAATAATTTTCTATCCAACAACAAAATTCTCACCAACTTTACCAATTGAGTTATCCTGACAATTTAATTAAGAGATTTTTTATTTCCCATTTGGAATATTCCCCAAACACTGTATTGTCCTAACAATTATTTACTGTTTTTTTAACGATAGAAAAAAAATAACCTCATATTAATAACAAAAAATGGCTGAATACATTGTAGTTCATTGAATAATATCAGCATATAATTTTCGCAGTCTGATGGCAGGTGCAATTTTTGCAAATGAGTTAACGATATTCCAGTGCTTACTTCCAATTTCACAACTGATTTATTGATATTCATAGTTTGTTCTCCTATAATAACTAATTATTTCAACATATTACTGATCCGAATACATATGCGTTTTATTCTAACCTACTTCCAAACTTAATCGACATAATCTCTTTTAAACTAAGGAAAACTTCTAACCTTAATGTTTTTGCACGATCGTAATAAAATATTATTTAATAATAATTATTAATCGATTTATTTTTAAGTAGATCGAATCAATGTCTTTTGAAAATGTCAAGCATATCATAATTACCAGCAAAATCGTCGTTAGTATCCCAACCATGGTAGAGTCTGGAAAAAATGGGCATTCTTTTGTAATGAATGTCCACCTCCACGTGGTTATGTATTATTCAGAAAAAACCATTTCCAATATTGTACAAGGTTTACCTTCAGTTTTATAAAAATCAGTGAGAATTTTAGAAATTATAACTTCCGGTCAAATTTTCTATGAGAAAACAAAAAAAATAAAAACTAATGGCTTTCTTTAAAATGCTTTTTTTAATCTTTACGTATCCAAATAGATAATGAAGTAGTATAAAATTCGATATAGTTTTTTAATCGTTTGTTAACTTAATTTGTGTACATCGTTGCCACTGTTTTTTATGGTTTATATACTGCTGAAATTGAGGAGAAATTAAAATATTACCTAAACATTCTGAACGAATAACTACAGAAAATTTAAATAAAAATAAAGCAGCGAAAAATAGAAGAACAAGAACAGGAAGAAGAAAAAGAAGAAGAAAAAGAAGAAGAAGAAGAAGAAGAAGAAGAAGAAGAAGAAGAAGAAGAAGAAGAAGAAGAAGAAGAAGAAGAAGAAGAAGAAGAAGAAGAAGAAGAAGAAGAAGAAGAAGAAGAAGAAGAAGAAGAAGAAGAAGAAGAAGAAGAAGAATAAAATTACGGATAAAATATTTAAACTTTAAACTAATAATTAAAACGCCACTGCAGGTGTTTATGTTTGATTATTTTATATCAAGGTGGATTGAAAAACGAACTATTTGACAAAAGGTTTTATAAACAATACAAAAATTGTAGCATATATTTTTTTTAACTGATTAATGGCACTGGCAATATTCCAACAGCCATTCAAGTTGTTCCATCAACAAAAGTGCGCACATTTCTAACTAATTACGCCTATATTTTTTTTATTAATATTTTTATTTGCTTTAAAATTTTTAGTTGTAGTATATAAGAAGACGACATTTTGCAAGTTGGTGATAAGATAAAGTTATTCAATACCAGTTTAACGTGTATACATTTAGTTAAAATTGATGTCAAGTGTGGAATGACGCTTATTTTCTAAACGACAAGAGAAACATAATAAATCCCTCTAACCATCAAAGTAAATAAAAGATTAGTAACTAGGTGTTACATTTTGTGTAGAAATGCCTTAAGGCGCGATATACAATTGAAATTCAAGTCAGATTTTTTTTTACACATTAATTATTCAACAAACATAAAAGTAATACGTCATAATTTAGAAAAAAAGCACTAGACAAAAATATATTTCTATCAAAATATAAAATGATCAAATTTTTCATTAATATATTTCTTCTATTATCGTTTTAATGAAACTTTATTAACTCCTCATTAATTTTAAAAGCAACAAAACTCCTAGTGAGAGATATTTTTTGTTTTTATCGATTTTTTATGCTTTTTTTTGAAATCGTTTAATTAAAAAAACCTAAAAATGAATTAAATTAAAACAACTAAAGGAAAATTAGATTACCTACAATTATTATTATTAAAAACCAGAATATATTAGTACAAATATCTTTCCTCTTTTTGTCATTCAAAAGTACCTTTGTTAAATTAAAATCATGTAGAAAGTATTGCAGTTATTGTTAACAAATCAAAAGAGTAAGTAGTAAAATGTTTAATATTATTCACACTGCTTAACACATTTGGCATACGAGTGAATGAACACAAATAAAATTATGTACACATTACATATGACATCTTTCGAATGAATTTGCCTGGAGAAATTTTGGGAGTGGTTGCATGTATGATTTAGATTAAGCCATGCAAAAATATTGAAATGAGATCGCTAGCTCAGAACTTGTGGAACTGGTAAATTGAGAAAAATTTTACGTAAATTTTCTCCTTTCACATCGTTCTGAACACTGTATATTTAGTTATTTAGTCTTAACACGATTCTAAGCGGTTACAAAAATACATACAGTACAAATTTGAGAAATTATTTTTTTGTGACAGTTACTTTAAGAGGGGCGTCGCGACAGGTATGCCAAAGTACAAACACCAAAAATCCCCATCTTTATCTTTATCTTTTATCACTGTCTTTCTGCAATAATGAAGAGAGATAGATATCTTAAGACTTCAGTGAATCTCCTGTATGCTAGGTGGCGCTGCTAGTATTAAAATATAATATATTATTTGGGATATCTAAGGAATCTGAGAGAATAAATTTTCTTTATTTTCAGGGTTAGTCTTGTCGCAGAGAGCGCTAATAATCCGTTTGTCATGAGTTCGATACCGGCTTCAGCCACGACAGAAATTTTATTTTTTATTTTTAGGAAATTTCATTTTTTTTGTTTACTATTTTTTTTCTAGCATCAAAATAGAGTTTATATTTTATTAATTTAATTAATTTTCAATTATTTTCGTATAAATCCGTTTATTTTAATATGAATAGCGCTGCCACGCGACTAATCTCACTAAATACATCAGATAGGAATGGAGCTCGGAAAATAATATTTCTAACATAAAAAAAATATTTAAACATGAATGGATTCATACGAAAATTGAGAATTATATAAATGTATAATCTTTAGGGTGAAGCAAGAATTTTTTTAAAAAATGAATTAATAAATAATTGGCAGCCCCAAACGCAAAATGTTTTTATCAATATCTATTTGTTTAAACAATTGCAGAATACATGAGTTATCGACACAAAAAACTGCGTTCTATGAACAAAATGCAACATTGTAACCACAATAAATTATCTGCAAGTCCTTTTATAAAAAAAATTGTTAATGTTGGAACATTAATTTGTATATAACAATTGAACCATCGCTTTTAACAATGAAGACGGCTATTTACAAATTTTTTAATGTCACCATTGTATTCAGTGTGATTTTTCCTATAAGAATAATATACAAATATAAACCTACTTTAAAATTTTACCCAAAAAACCAGTGACACGTATTTAGTATCCATACTAAACTTTATACTTTATTTATTTACCACAGCATCAGAACAGTGTCGAAAATACCTACCTAGATATATGTACATTTTCCTAGATTTAATGAAGAAAGTGTCCCAGAACAGAACATCGAAGAAGAGGGATTCCCAAATGATTGCAGCGAAATATTACAAGAATTGTAAGTTTTCATAAAGTTTTATTTTTTATAAGTTATTCCTATGAAGTACCCATAATAAAAAGTCTGTCAAAGTAATTTTCATATACCTAGCTTTTTATTTCAATTTTTTGATTATGTACATTTTCTTAGGTTTAATGAAGAAAGTGTCCCAGATGCGAACGTCCCAGAAGAGAACATCCAAAAAGAGGGATTCCCACAAGAAAGAATTACAGAAAGAAAGAAAGAAAGAAGCTGACAAGATGAGAGTTTTCTGCAAGAGGATATTTTAGAAGAGGTCATCCAACTCAATGACTTTCCACGAGAAGGAAATACAGAAGAGGATTTCACACAAGAAAATTTAGAAGAGCACTTCCTGAGCCAAGAAGAAATAAATTTAAAATCATATAATAATTCAAAACCTGGAATAATTTCTTCAGATGAATATGACAGATAAGAAATATTAGAATATTTGCATAAATAGAGTTTTTACATACCAAGAATTTAACTAGATAACAACAAGGAAATTCTTGTGTCCGTTTCGTTGACAGTATTGACCAAGGCATTCTAATTAGGTGAATTAATATTTTTAATGCATGGGTACATTATATCTATCTTTAGACTTATAAACCATAATGAAAATTCTTGGCCAGCTAGCTATCGACATGTTCTAGTACTTGCATTTATTAATCATAAATTTATTTCAGATTTTCAGTTCGAGTACTTGCATTTATTTCATATTTTCAGTTTGAGTACTTGTATTTATTAATCATAAATTTATTTCAGAATCTTATTTCTAGTACCGAGTACTTGCATTTATTAATCATATATTTATTTCAGATTCTTATTTCTAGTACTTGCATTTATTAATCATAAATTTATTTCAGATTTTCAGTTCGAGTACTTGCATTTATTAATCACAAATTTATTTCAGATTCTTAGTTCTAATACTTGCATGTATTAATTGTAAACTCATTTCTTTAATGTTAACTTTATTGTAAAACATTAAATATTATAAAATCATTTTTGTAAGAAAATAAATTGAACAATTAATAATTATTTCTTTATTTAAAAGTACCTAATTACAGTTATTCACTAAAACAAAAACAAAACAATACACTATGAAAAAACTGCATTGCTTTTTAGCAATGGACAAAAGACATAATAGCAAATAAAATGTGTAACAAACCTACATCAAGAGTCCCATGGACGGGTTAATATGTGAGACATACTGTAAATATTAATTTCTGCAAATGTCTGTGATTCCCAACTATGCAGACACTATTTTGAATGCACGAATAAAAATCACAAAAAACTGTTATAGTTGAATTGCACATTCTCCATATTACTAATCACTAATTTTGCACACTTTCACACTTCCTTCGAATATCCATAAAAATTGAAGATTTTTTGAACAGGCTCTCGAGAATGGAATTTTTGTTCGTGGAAATATTTTTACCCGTTATAGCTTACACCTTGGAATAGGACATCTCCATTTTTCAACAAATTTTAAAGAATAATAAACATATTAATCATTTAGTGGAAGTGCTTTTGACAATTTGTGATCACCAATTTTAAAGTGAAACATGTCCTACATGAGGTATACGGCATTAATTGAAATACTTTAAATTGAAGAACTGGTTTTAGTTAATACTAATTTACTCATTAAAAAAAATTGCAAAACACGAATAAATTAGCCAACATAACCTAAAATGTCAGTTCTAAACATCTAAACTTTCTTTCTTCCTAACTTCGTATTCGTAAAACTGGTTGCATACATCGTTCAAAATAAAACCAAAAAGGGCCACTGTCTCAAAGTGTCAGGCGGAAAACGCCTGAACTATGGAAAGAGAAAATCTTACTGGGATATA
The DNA here is from genome assembly GCA_949320105.2 of Crepidodera aurea. Lineage (NCBI taxonomy): Eukaryota > Metazoa > Arthropoda > Insecta > Coleoptera > Chrysomelidae > Crepidodera > Crepidodera aurea. The sequence goes on from OX439478.2 coordinate 16,059,413, forward strand.
GGCAACTTACATAAAAATTTTTTTTCTGGAGAGTTAATCTCAAAAATTATAAAGTTTTGCGAATTGGTATTCTCGGAAATTAATTCTGTATCCTTCATTTAGGACATCTCCTTTTCACGTTAAAATTGGTGATCACAAATTGTCAAAACTGTCAAAAACACACCTCCACTAAATGGCTGATATCTTTTTTATTAATCCTTAAAATTGACTCAAAAAAGGAGATGTCCTATTCCAAGGTATAAGCTATAACGGGTATAAATATTTCCACAAACAAAAACTCCGTTCTCGAGATTAACTCTCCAAAAAATCGTCAAATTTTTATGCATATTCAGTATTGCCAACTGAAAACGAGGTCGGCAGTGGCAAGGCCCCTCTTAAAGTGGATTTTTGGAGTAATTGGAATTTTGTAGTAATTTTAAAACAAAGTGGGACGGACCGTTAATTTTACCTTAAATATTACTATAAACGGACAACGGATATGAACTCCGGATACCTTGAATGTGTACACGCCTAAATTTCAACTTTTTACGACTTCTAAATTTTTCAAATTTAATAAAGAATTTTGTTTAGTTTAGAAGTCTATTATTCCCGCTCTCTGGCGAGATTTTACAAAAGTCCCAGAGAATTGAACACAAACTAGATTAGGACATTTAAATAAAAATCTCTTTAGCTTGAAGTAGCCGAATGACCCATATAGTTGGATTTTTTAGTTAGTTACTTTTAAAATCCATTCTCCCATCCCAGAAATAACAGATATGTGTGACCGTTATTTTTTAATTTATTTAAAAAAGTCGATACGCCTATGGTAGAATCAAATATTTTCAACGCACTCAAGAAACTCGTATTATGTGTTGCATAGTTGTAAATCCGTATTCTACTTCTCGAAAATGAAATTGTCAGTTTGAATAAAAATACATTCACAATACAATTTACCTTCTGCAAGATCATGACTTATGTATTTATGTCGAGACAAATACAATTGTAAAATATCGCTGGTGTAAAATAATAAAACTGAATCATATAACGTTACAATTTTTATATTTACAAAAAGAGGTACAGCTTCCGACAGGGACAGCCTGACTGGAGACTAGGTAATGTAGGCTAGGGCATGGAAAATAAAGAAATAGGGGTCAAGTCAGTTCTTATGTCTTCTCATTTGTTGCTAGTAAACTTTTCCGGATCTAAACAGCAATTAATTTTCAACAAACGGTTTTTTTACGAATTGGCGGGATACTGTTTTCATTTCTATAAAAACTGCTGGATCTAAATATAAAACCAAATTACCTATCTACTACTATTTCCTTGACTCGCCAGCAGCGGAATAACACCACTCAAGTAAATACCAAACCGTTCGCATTTAGATAAATGAAAGGTTGTGGGTGTTGAAAAGCTATTTTAGACTTGAAATATCTTAAAATACCAAGTAAAACTACAACAAAAATGCAATTTTAACTGTATTTTGTGAATTTCCAGCTACAAAATCTATTGTATCTTTTTCTTCTCGTAACAAAGTCTCAAACCTTTTAATTAGTATTTTTTATTGTTTTATAATTTATATACATCCTTGATAGCACAAAGAGTCCGTCAAAATGACAATTATTAGGACACTACTGATCAAATTTTTGATAACACCTCTAGTTGTTAATGCTTATAAGTTGTATAGTGCGTGTAATACATATAGTAGCTCCAATTTAACAGCTTTAAAGCGGCGCCGGCGCCACCAAAAACACTTCTGCCTCGGCAACGTAGCGGCATCCTTTGAGGCAGTCAACATGTCGACGAGTCATTAGTTAAATATTGAAAAGACCAGTTAAACTATGATTTGGTCTGGTGGCCCAGCAGTTAGTCGCTTTGATTACATCTTAGCGAATGCATCTTTCTATTTTATCAACTCGAGAAATATTCTCTGGCTCCCGAGCTATATATTAAAGTAGAACACTCGACATCGACTTTAAAGCACTTCTCAGATGGCAACACTAAAGCGATTACGAGGACTATACCCAAATTGAGAGGGCTAGTCTAAGAGACACCTCAGGTTTGTTGCGTAGGATAAAGAATCACTACACACTCGGATAGTCTAGCCCTGTTAACTTGCGTCTTCTAAGGTTTCCATTCCCAAGAAAGACAAATGGGATTTGAAAACGTTCTTCCTCATTCCTGATTGACCAAGACCACCAAAAAACCTGAGTTGAATTATCTTTTAGTCTAGGTGTAGGTCTAGGTACATTAACTATCATTTTTCAAACAGAGGTCTTTGTCATGAAATTGTATGATAGAGACTTAGTGAACTATCCTTAATAAACAATGAGATCTGTAAATAAATTTTCATTGTCTACTTCTTTATTACTTTATTACTTAGTTTTCGCTGCAAAGATTTCAATCCTGGGGGAGTCCATGTGGGCCGGTGATAGTGTTGTGAGGTTTTTCTGGGTTTTCCCACAACTGTAAAGCAAAATGCGCCATCAATCATCAGTAAGTCAACCCAGAGCGCCATAGCTCTGCTTCTGTGTTTTTCGGGGTCCATTTCTCGGCTTTCTATGTTTTCACGGCGTTGTCAGATTTATGCAATACTAATAATCGTTATGCAAATTACGATTTATGTTCAATTTTCGATTGAAAATTGAACAATCATCCTCCGCCATTCTTTTCGTGATGTTCTCCGTCATAGTCATAACTGAAGTGTCCTGATCTCTTTCTTCATTGGGTAACATTATTTCGGTTGCAGAGTCCTTGCTGCATATATTCATTTCATCTATGATTTATTCGTTGCAGATTCATCACATAGTTCTTCTATTTCATCTTCTATCAGGTTTTCCACCTCTTCAGTATTGAGCATCCTTGCTTTCTGTTCAATCTCGCTGTTTGCTTGGGGATAGTTTGTGGTTGTTAATTTTTTTTTTTTTTTTTTACTTCTGTGTCAACGGCATCGACTACTATGGCCATTAGCCTCGTGTTCTGTGTAGGCTTTGTTACTGTTTCCAAGCGCCACTTTAGGAACAGCACTGTTAATTAGAACCCAACAGTGAATGGTCGAGTGAGGAATTACACCTGGTATATGAAAATCAATTTCTAATTTTAATTAATTAAAAATCAGAAAGTGAATTCTGCCGTCGGTGGGTGTTTATTTAATTAGATGCCAGGCGGCATGCACTTATGGCATTAAACTCAAACCAGATATGTATAGATTCAAAAGTGATATGCTGTCGGTGCTGTCCGTGTCCAAAACAAGGTAATCTAGAACTGGGCATAGACTAAGATACTTATATAATATAAAAAATATCACAATTATGAAAAACCTAATCTAAGCTTTGCCAAAATCGTTATCAGTTTTCGGTACAATATTGAAACAGACCGATGATTAAACACGGGACCTAAATAGGACACTTCTCGCTGCCATCGACCAAAAAGCGGCCAAATTAAGACCCACAGACTTTATGGGCTTATGTACATATGTGACGTCAATTAAAAACATTTATCTTCACTTTATCTCGTTAAAAATATTGAATACTGATCAATAAATACGTAGGTCGCTAATAAATTGTAATGAAAAGTATCCACACAAATTAGTAGAATTTGACAATTACTTTGTTAAACAATTAATGTCGCTATACATTAATTGTTAATCGTGATAATTTTCATTACAAAAGTACAATTTGATATTGCAAAAATGACGAAGATATGAAGATGTTTAAAAAAAACATTTTAAATTATAAAGAAAAAATATTACTCACCTCCGAGGTACAACTGGTAGCTCCCGAGCTAAGAGCTGGCGATAAAACGGGTATATCGTAATTCGGCAACACTTTTCCTTGAGGATAATATCCCTGAGAATTTGAAATATTTGTTGTACCGTTAAATTGTGTGGGTCCGGTACCACAAGTAGGAGCACTATGAGCCTCAGTCAATCTATTATTGGGCGACACAACACTTGAAACTTGAAAAGATTCACTTAGATATTGCCTCACTTGATTTTTCTGCTTTTGCATCACATGGTACTTTGTAGGATTCGCTAATTTGGTTTGTACTTGTAGAACTTGTGGAGGAACTTCTGCTATACTATTTAATGACACTTTGACTGGATTTTGAATGAGGTTTGTGTTTATTGGTGTATGTTGGGGATGAGGTGGAGGTCGTTGAGTTTTTTCTTGGTTCTGTCTTTGTTGTTGGAGGGCTTGATCTCTCATCAGTTGGAGCTTCAACTGTGTCCTGGAGACCGGGTTGATGGTCTTTAAATTTGGTGTGCTGAAAATAAAATTAATCCGGATACAATTAGTTGCACAACATTAATGTGAAGCTACTTAAAATTTTATATTGCTATTATTTTCAAAATAAGGATTTTATTTATCCACAGTGCCTGTCTGTCTAATTTAATATTTAGTGCTTACTTTCTTATATGGTACATCTAAGAATTTTAAATTAATTGACCATACAGAAAATGGTGAATATTTTTAAGTATTAAACTACCTCTAAACTTGTAAAAACGTTGGCTTTAATGTACTTACTGTAATAAACCTAATCTCCATACCATTACTAATTTTTTTTGTCAACTAATGTAATCAATAAATACCTTGTTGTTATTAAAGAACTAAATTCAAAATGGGTTTATTTATTTGTTTTTTTATAGATATCTTTTTAATAGTACCCTACCAAGATAAGATATACGTATATGTTACGTCACTTTTAAGAAATAATCCTATGATTAAAAGAGTTTTAAAACTGCAATATATGCGATAATCCTATGATTAAAGTTTTATCATGATTACAGACATTTTTTTAGAGCAAAGAAGAATGTTGAAAATGTCCTATTTTGGCCCACATGCGTAAAGCATAGGACAACCCGGACATTTGTCCGGGGCGGCAAATCTAAAGGGCGGCATTTTCGCATTTAATGTGACAAAATATTGATAAGTTAAATACCTAATTAAACGAAATTTATACGTGTTGATTTTTTTTTAACTAAAATCACCAATGTACATTTCGTATTTACTGTTTTTGCCTAAAAGCTAAAAAAAATTGTAATCCTTACTTCTAAAGAAAACAACCATAAATTAAATAACAAAAAAGGTTTGGTTTTGATGTCGCGCACCGCATAGAACAGCACGCAGGGCGCCGCGTAAACTTGTTTAAACGGGAATAGAAACGAATATCATGCATTGACTTGTTTCTTACTTCTAATATAAAATGGCAACTTCAATACACAATAGTATTATTCATGCGTGGTGAAGTACTGAAGTGCAAGTTTATATTACGTAGAATCTATTTTTAAATAAAAATATTTTTTTTTACTGAGTAAGTAACGTGATTTTAGGGTTTAGGAAAAACATTTGCTGTGTGTTCATTAAAGGATGGTGCTATGTCTCAATAGTACCACTTCTGTAAATTAGTATTTCATTATTTTGTCAACCTTTTGAGTTATCAAATCAAACATTTTCTAAATTATGTGATACTACTTACGGTTTTAGATTTTTGGGAAGGGTAAATCTTCATTTTTAATTTTTATTATTATTAGTTTGTATTTTATATTGGTTAATTTAAGATGTCCGATGACGGAAAAAGAAAACTAGTAAACCAGTAAGGAATTTTAATTTATTAGATTCGACATCCTAAGACCGGTTTCTGCCTTTCGGCTTCATCAGTTAGGCTTTTCGAATCCAATAAATAAAATTCCAAACTCGTACAAGTCAATAGCTATATCTTAAAGGGATAAAAAACAAGAGAGTGACATCTTGACTAGATTCAGTCAAAATTTAATGTCAATACTCTCTTCTTACCATAGATGGTAGCACATCTAAAAATGTTATCTTATAGCAGATAAAAATTTAATTTAATTTAATTTAATTTTAATTAAAATCCATTTAGAAGAATTTGTAAAATTTGAAAATCCCCAAAACAACACTCTGTATATCAGATTTTTTAAATTAGGATGAATATTCGAAAAGAACGAAAAAAATGAGTTAAAGTAAAAAATTTTTTTAAGTGCGCATCCCATTCTACTACTGGAGTTTTAACGTCAAATTACATCAAATGCATTTTTTTCATTTTCACAAGCAGTAACTTTCGAAATACCTGGTAGATTTCTTTCATATTTGCTACAGGTAGATTGATTAAAAAACACAATCGTACAATACAAGAACTAAAGTTAAAATCCAGATCCAGATTAAAAAAAAATTCTAAAAGTTGATAATCTCTAAAATAGTACCCTGTATATCAGATTCTTTAAAATGTAATCGGATACCTACTTGAAAAAAGAAAACAAAAGAAAAAAAAAAGAAAAAAGATGTGTTATTGCCGAAGCTTACTTGATACCTAGTTTAATGAGTTTTGTATAATAAATCCGAAAAATTAAACCTGTATGTAGAACGCTTGTAGAACGCTCTTGTGTACTTATAAAAATATTTTAGTATGACACATCTTTTGTCTTTTTTTCTTTTTTTAAATAGGTATCATTTAAAAAAATGTGATATACAGGATGCTATTTTAGAGATTACCAACTTTTACAAATTTTTCTTAATCCGGATCTGAATTTTAACTTTAGTTCTTGTATTGTACGATTGGGCTATTTAAACAATCTACCTGTACCAAATATTAAAGAAATGTACAGGGTGTTTCCAAAGTTATGGGTTATGAAAATGACAATATGTATTGCATTAATTGAATTTACTTTAAAAGTTTAGTAATATGTAGAACGAGATGTGCATTTATAAAAATATGTCAGAACATCTCAGTTTTTTCCATTCGTTTCGAATTTCTGATCCAATTTAAAAAATATCTGATGTACAGCGTGTTGCTTTGGGATTTTCAAATTTTACAAATTTTTCTTAATCCTTATCTGGATTTTAACTGTAGTATAGTCCTTACATTATACGATTGGGCTACTAAAAAATGATACCTGTACCAAATATGAAAGAAATCTACCAGGTATTTCGAAAGTTACAGCTTGTGAAAATGAAAAAAATGCATTTGATGTAATTTGACGTTAAAACTGCAGTAGTAGAATGGGATGTGCACTTAAAAAAAAAAATTCACTTTAACTCATTTTTTTCCGTTCTTTTCAAATATCCGTCCCAATTTTAAAAAATCTGATATACAGGGTGTTGTTTTGGTGATTTTCAAATTTTGCAAATTCTTCTTAATCCGGATCTGGATTTTAATTGTAGTTCTTACACTATAGGATTGTGCTATTAACACACTATACCTGTACCAAGTATGAGAGAAATCTACAGGGTGGTTCTAAAGTTACGGCTTATCAAAATATTGGCCGAAATGGATGAAACACCCCGTATCTCAGTTATTAAAGGCGTTAGACCTATTAACCAAGGTTATTTGGAATCACCTAAGTTCCGTCTATTTACAGTTAACGTATGTCGGTTTAACTATGAAACACCCTGTATAAAATCCTCATACCGTTTTTTTTTTCATTAACAAAAAGACTGGGATTAAAATAGAGATTCCAAACCTTCAGAGTAAAAATAGTATTCTTATTTTGATATCACACTTCTTTGAATGTAGTAGTAAAAAATAATTTCATTATTAGCGATTTCTAAAATCTGTTTTGCCTATTGGAATTGTTCCAAAATTTAGATAAATGGAACTAAATGATAGAGAAGCTGCGTCAAAAATTACTCAAAACTGTAGACAATTTAAATATCTATCCTCAAGACCAAATCGAACTTGTTTTTTTATAGAATAGTCGAAAATCTGATAAATTAATTATTAATACGTACCGAAAATAAAAAAATTATCTTTATTAACAACAATCTATTGTTTGTTTCCTCTTCCAATACAATACGCTGAAGATTTCGTGTAAACATAGACAAAACCTAAGAAGGTATGACCTTAAACCTCGTTTCATCACCAGCCAACACATCGCAGTCCTGTTCATTTTTGATTCATTAATAAATCTACTCCACCTATGTTGAGGTTTGAGGCGTGACCGTATCTTAGCCTGAATTTATTTTTAAGTTTGTTTATTCTAAGAAATGAAGTATGATACACCTTGGCCTACAATTTTTTTTACAAAAGTTTCAACCATTGAACTTGCACTTTTAAAACCGATGATAATTTATCAGACATTAAGAAAAATATAAACTTTCAATTCATTATGTATATATATATTGTAGTGACGTAAATGTTGTCAATTGTTATTTAGGAATTTAGTTATTTTAAATTATGTGTTGGGGACTTAAGAGAAAAGGGTTTTTTTGCGAGATGTTTTGAGAGATGTCAAATTTTGACAAATGAAAAAATAAATTTTAAAAAAAAGTAAAATCGTATAATTTACTGAATTCATCTCAATATATATATATATATATATATATATAGATACGTACATAGGCAATAAGCAGCCCAGTGGCTATTCGAACAGTACAATGGTCAGCCCGTAATAACGTTGGTCGTCCCAGTTTTGGGCTCACCAAGGTAGGGCACTGTATATAGGCTTTAAAAAGCAAGGGGGGGTCTAAAACGATGTTTCTCGCGTTTTTGGGTGGGACGACTTTTGGACTATTAACATATCCATTATACTCTTGAAAGTTCCATAAAAATCCATGTAGAGGGCGCTAATTTTATACAGATTTTCGATATATATCGGATATGCCTATAGCCCGTTGGTTAGCCCTAAAATTGGCAACATTGCAAAACTTACGGTAAAGCGCAATAGTGAGTCAATTTTTCAAACTTCTTGTTTTATTGAAGTATTTTGTTGGGTTTTATGTTTCTGTAATTTTTATATCCATATACAATAGCGTAATTATCTAATGGACCACGAAATCTTTGGTTTTAAGGAATGGTTAATTCCGACACTGTACCAATCAAAGATTTTTCTGGGAGAACAGATTTTTTTAAAAATTTCGATTTTATATGACAATGAAAATAAAGGAAATAACAGAAAAAAATTGCCAAAGTAAATTAAAATGTCTAACTTTAGAATATAATTTTTTATTAAAACAGGAAGAACATTAGAAATTATTTTATTTTTTTCTGTATGCATTATATACAACTGCTTTTATAACTACCCAGTTACGTGTTTTGAATAAATTTGGATTTTGTTTTTGAAACGCTTCGACTTCATTTCGTCTGGGAGGTTTTTGGTTCTTTATATGATCTGCAAAATGTTCACAAATCAAGTGTTTTTGCTCCTCAGACCATCTCTCTCTTTTCATGCCTTTCTTAGTAAACTGATCATCTGCAAAGATATAAATAATTATTGCATAAGCGGCATATGCGTAAAAATATAGGATTAGTTGTGGAATAACTGCCCCATTTTTTCACTCAAATTTTTTACATTTGACTTCGGATTTCATTTTGCATACCTTTGTGTGTTTTGGAAGGTCCAGGCATATTTACATCTACAATGCATGTTCCATCCGTATTTATTTCTCTTGTGTTGTGTTGTGTTATATTGGTTTTTGGCAGGTATTCATTGTCTGAATTGTTATCTGACTCCACCAATTCCGTTTCAGACAAATTAATTTCATTTAACGATTTTCCCTTAAACTGGGATGCGCCTCCTTTATTTATAGCCATGAGAATTTTGGATACCTTAGCAGTCTGATAAACGTCTTGTGGTAGCCTACATGTATTTAAAATAATTTTATTAATGACAATGTAATGGTATGGTTAGAAAATTAGGTACTAGATTGGATACAATTGGTTAATAAATAAATATTATATTTTTTTACTTACATAATTGAAATATTTAGAAATAGTTCATTTAAACTATCGTCATATAAGCATTTTGGCGAACAAAAATGTTAGATGTTAGGAAAAAACGCTAGATTTAAGGCAAACAAAAGATTTACTGTAGCTGCTGTAATGACTAAACTTACCGATAATATTCTGCATGTGTTTTTTGGGTATGACCCATAAAGTTGGCAAATTGCTCCATGTCTGTTTCCGAGAAATTGGAGACCTGTAGGACTGTTGCAATTTGTTTGCGTAACCTAGTAGATGTAAACAAATCTTTGTTTGCAATGCCTGATTCCTCAGCTAACTTTTTTATGACGTGGTATCCACTAAGCCATCTGTCTTTAGTTGACGGGTTTGCAAACAAATATTCATTAGAAGGATGCACTATATTAGCTCTTACTTCTAACATCAATTGTATTAAATCTTGAATTTTTTTTGGGAATAGAATGGCAACGGGCCGACTCCCTTTACCACCTGTTACTACCCGCTTGAAATTTTCACTTAAAATTTGTTCCTGTGGTGTTAAACTATTTAAAAATTCATTATTGAGCTGCGTTGATAAATTGTTACAATAATTTTTTACTTTTAGATATTGTACTTCACCAATTCTTTTCCTATTGAGTAACAAAGTGAGAGCTAAAACACATTCTGAGAGTTTTTTGTACTCTTCTTTAATATTATTTTTTTGCATAATTTCGTTATAAGCTTTTTCTGCACGTTGGTTTAAGAATCTTTCAAAATTAATAATATCCTCTGTCATTGGGAATAATTTGGGTTTTTCCCAATTCTTTTCATGTAAATCTTTCAAGGCTATACTAGATAATTCGGTATTCCAATGGCTCGTAATTAAGGCTCGAAAACGCTTAATATCTTTTAATTTTTTCTCTGGTTCTGAGGTGTCAATAAACCGATTCTTTTTAATTATCAATTGGGTAGCAATATCGCACACTTGTGCGAGTCTTGTTCCCATATGCAAAGCGAGACTCGGAGCTACAAAAGTGTGAGTTAGACGAATAGCTTTTGTAGCTGTCACAAAGCTATCAAACATTTCAGGCTTAATGCCATCTAAAAAATTTTCTATGCCCGTTGAATTTTTAAGCACCAGCAAAATGCGACCCATTTCTCTCATTTTATTCGATACACTTACGGCCAATTGCACCCTTTTATGTCTTTTCAGTTGACTTTCACCATAGGAACATATCAGAATATCATTTATTGCCGCTTTTGAAATATCATCTGGCCTCATTTTATCAATTACTTCGGATTTTAATCTTAGTGAATCATAAAATTCTTTATAAATGCCAGAACAAAGTGCAAACGCCTGAGTTTCAGAGAGGTGATTTATTCTTTTATTTGAGCTGACTTGGTTTTTACTCATGAGGCACTTTTTTCTATGTTTTCTTAAACTAGTTTTTTTATAATAACCCAAACAGTAGTTGCACGCGGAATAGTTTTCATCAGATACTAATGATCTTGGACGTCTTACTGGCCGCGTTATTTTGTCGTTGGAAGTTAGTAAATAATTTCCTTGCCTTCGAAGTGCATTAAGTAACATTTTACGTTTGGGATTTTTAAATGTTAAAGAAAGTATATCTTTAACAGCCCCCTCTTCAGCATGATTTCTTTGTAAATTACGAGGGAAATGCGTTACCTCTACGCAACAATATGGGCAACAATTTTTTTTTGTCCAACGTCTTGCGTTTTCAATTTGTTCGACTTTATTTATTGTTGTTTCCTGAAATATTTTTTTTTTCAAAATATTAAAAAATAACAACTGGTACTTCAGTACGGGTTTCTATAAATTGTTCGACCTGTTTTTTGGTCGAAAAACAATTGTTTGATACGCAGTAGTTCGAAAAAACCGCTGTTCGAAATACATGAATTCGAAAAACAAAACTTTATTGGCTTGAAAAAATTAATTTACAATAGGAAGAACTAAATCCTTAAGACATTGCGGGTGAACTTTTTTAAACATTCTCTAGGACTTTACCGTTTTGAACTGTTTTTCGAATAAATGTGTTTCGTACAATTTTCCGGAAACCATTTAGTTCAAAGGAAAATAATTAGTAAGTAAGAATAGTCAGAAAAATATTAGCATGAAAAAGACTGCCAGCATGCGACACTAATAAATATCATTATTTACCTGGGTAATAATACCGTAATTATGAAGAATTCGGTCATTGTTTTCTTTATTTACTTTTTTAACACTCATTGAATTTGAAATCTAAAAAAAATCTAATATAATTTACGACTCACAAGAACAAAAATAGTGTTATTAATTTCTCTGCTAATAAAATATTGCGATAAATGGATACAATACATATAGTAAAGGAAAACGGGAAACTGAAAAAAAATTATTGGAATAACTTACAGTGCTTAAGTTTGGTACTTCATTTTTCTTTTCATCATTATTATTAAGAATATGCTTGCTTATAAAATTTATTTTCTCTTGTAGAGGAACAACTGGACTTTTATCTTTCATTTGCTTTAAAAAAAGATTTAAATTAAAAATAACCAGCAATTGTAATAAATAATATCCCGACTTACCATTTCACTTATTTGGTTAAAATTAACCTCATTTTCAGAATACGGTGAAAAAATAGAGCTATTGGGGGGCACGGTACTATCATTTTGAACCTAAAAATAAAAAGCTCAATTTCTTTAGTACATTTTTTTAATCTGCTTTAATTAAACAATACAAATACCCCAAATTTACCATAAGGATAATTTTGTTTTTTATTTTGAGATGAAAAATGTTTGTTTTGGTTTAAAAATGCGTAAACTTTAAAAGTTGTTATGGATTAAAAAAATGGTTAACTTTAAATTTCTATACCAAACGACACATCTCCATCCAACGACACATAAAAGGTGGCAAGAGGCACAATCAAGACTTCGCTCTTATATAAAAAAAATTATTTATCCTCACTCTCTCAAACGTTAATTCGCCGTCGGTAGTATCACTTAGTTTGTAATTACTGGATAATGAGTTATTAGTCTCATCTAATACACTTTCGTCTAAAATCGCTTTGTCAGTGACATCAGGTTCCTTTGGTTGACGATCTATGTCTTTCAAAAGAAGTTTCTCTTTAGAAACTTCCAAGTACCCCGGGCTTAAATCACTACTTGAATATGATGAAGATAAATCCGAATATCGCTCTTCATCTGAAGACCCACCAGAAAATGGTTCTTTTGGGCCATCTTCAAATTCGTATGGGTCGTACTTGACACTATCCTAAAAAAATCATGTGTCACTTCTTCTTATAATCATACATAAATATTAATTATTTAAAAACGTTAAAGTTATTAACATTCAAATAAACCTCTAATTCGAACGATATACTGATGTATATAAAAAATAAAATCGTTACATTTTGAATATTAAAGTCAAATTGGTTATCAGATACATTTTAGCGTTTGCAAATACTAAAATTAAAACATTAAATAATCTTAGAGCGAAGCTAAAAGAAAACTTCGGGTTCGAATCCACTGATATTCTTTTTTTTCTTCTTCTTTTTTTAAGTCCTAGTGTAAACTACACACACACACATTAGTAAAATTCGTGAATTGAAGTATGATGATTATTTTCAAAATAGGTATATTTAGATTTTTCGTTAGGTCGTAGAAAAAATATACTGTACTCGAGTAGATTGTCCGTATAGCAGTCGGACGATATGTACTGTGCCTAAATTGTGCTCAACTTCATATACTTGCGATATGGCCATTAAATGCAATTTTAATGCACGACATAATAGTTTATGTCGTATATACCAATACAACTTACCTTCAAAAAAACTGAAAATGACTTATTATTATCACCAAAAGTACCTACTAGAAGTACACGTAAAAGTGAATAAGTATTTACTTACCATTATTTTTTTTGTCCGAAGGGAATATCTTGCCATTTTAAAATGATGTACCTACACTTCACAGAAAATAATATTCAACTAACACGATAACTCGCAATCCACGAAATAGAAATAGGAGATATACGAATTGGCAACACCGGCGGGCTAACCAAAATACGATTGATATATTTTTTTTATACTAATGGGCTGACCTTTGTATCATTCCCTTATCTGGGACGACTTTAATATGGTTTGCATATAAAATTTAAATGAGTAGGATTTTCTTACCCCTCTACTTACCCCTCTAGGGTGAAATAGATGTTAAAAATGATTAATGAAATGTATACAGCTCAACGTACATCGGATATGCTGGGTGGACCAGAGGCCTGTACACATAGCGGGCTGACCATTATACTATGTACGAATATATATATATATATATATATATATATATATATATATATATATATATATATATATATATATATATATATATATATATATATATATATATATATATATATATATATATATAAGTGGATATTTTCGTGACTGTTCAATAATAGTTTAAGTAGAAAAAATTCGTGGGAATCAGTCAATATAAAATAAATTAGTTTGATTTCTTCGTTTTGGTAAACCTTTCGAAAACGTTTATTTTCTTTTTCAAGAATAATAACAGGAAATACGGAAAAAAATTAAATACAAAAAGGAACATCGGTGTTAAAATATTTTAAAATGACAAAATGACAGTTTCCAAAAACTTCTGTATACAATTGTAACATACAGAGTGTGATTATAAAAAGTATAAGAATGTGTAAATATATATATAAAAAAAAATAATAAATATCAATTCAAGGAGGACGAGTTGAGAAATTTTCTTTATGTTTTCTTAATAGAAATGTGTATATTGTACTCAGGTCATTGATGTCTGTTCTTTTATTCATTGAATTTTGATTGTTATTTATATGAACCATTTCAAGAAAGAGACGCTTATTGAGATTTCGTTCATTATCGAGAATTTTGACATAGAATTTATCATAGTCAATCACATGATCTTTATCTATTACATGTTCAGCAAGGCGACAAGATCTCACATTCCTTCTGCAGTCGCTTTTGTGAGAAGTTATTCTGTCTTTAAGCATTCTACTTGTTTGACCAATGTATACTTCATCACAGCTGCTGCATGGGATTTCATAGATTATATTTGATTTATTTTTGACTGGTACGGGTGTTTTTAATTTAGAATGTATTTGTGAAATAGTTTTCAAATTGGTTTTAGCTATTTTAATATTGTCTTCATTTTTTAACAAATGTATGAGTTTTGATGTCAAACCATCTATATGTGGTAAAGATTTAAAAATAGAAATTTGGTCAGTTGTTGGTGGATGGTTTGAATTTGAAACAGAAATAGAGGTACTAAATAGAATTTTATTCACTAAAGATTTAGGATATGAGTTTTCTAATAGAATGTTCTGAAGTTCTTTTAGACACTCATCTCTCAAAGATGGATGAGTGACTAACAGAGTGGTTAAAGTCACTAGTATATATATATATCCTAAAGAAATGAATTCATCCACATCTTCTTAGCATCATCATCAATGATTTTTCTTCGAAAAAAACTCGCAAGTTGCACGGTTCCATTCGTTTGATGTGATTTAATTAGATGTATTTCTTGTATTTTATATATTGTTATACTCTGTTAATTTGTTCCGTAATAAATTATTGAAACACTTGAAAGAAAAAAATTGTTTAACTTCTTCGAAATATAATTAGGGGCCTCTACACCTTTTGATCCGGCCCTGATTATTACATTGCATCTTCGCGTATTCCTGTTTAAAAATTCACTTTTGCTTTTAAATTACATTGTTCCAATATTGTGTTTGTTTTGGGATTAATTACAAACTCAATTTTCTCTTATCAATGTCTATTTTGCTTTATACTATGTAATAGAGCTTTTGAATATTGTAAAAATTACTCTTCAATTATTAATTGGTGTTTATAAAACAAGAAAAATTATTGCCAAAATTATTTCTATATTTTTTATATCAAATTATAAAGTTAAAATATTAATATATAAACGCAAATTCGTTATTATTGGTCTCTCTACATAATATATCGAAATATATAAGTAATTGAATAAAAGCCACTCATTTTTATTTTTTATGTTGTAAGATTAGGCAATGTTCAAATAGCAGTCAAAAATATTCTGTTTGCTAAACGATCAAATTTGGCAATATGTCAAAATTTATTAGATTTAAACTACTGTCTAAAAATAGTTGTATTAAAATAAAAAAACCAAATGTGATGAATCTTTTCGTTGTATGATCAAATTAGTTTTAAAAAAATTTATTTACTGTATAAATAAATAGCAATTATTCTTAACAGAAAACATATTATTTGCCTTTTAAATTTCAAAACATTTTAAAATTGATGTATCCTATACTGTTTTTATTATGCCTTTAAAAACTCCTCTTATATATTATGAGTGATTAAAATAACATACATTTGTCACCGTTTGTACTAGTAAATTTTCTGGATAATTTAGTTATTTTTGCCGTATCCAAAAATATTGTGAAAAACATGTACTAATTAATGACAAACAAGAACGAAAACATGGTAGGAATAGTTTTTAAAAAGTTGTTTTTTATTAATTCATTAGTTCTATGTAGCTATTTTCATAAAAGTGAGTTTTGTCATAATTTTTAAATTAGGGAAGAACGTAGCTAAACCAAGAGGAGCTACTAGTGATGCAGTCAACAATTCCTGGCTCACCTTTCTAAAACAGGCATAGTTTTAGATGTCAGTTCATAAAACTCCTTATTTTTTGGTGTTCCTAAGAGATCGTCGAAATCTATAGCACTTTCTATATCAAAATCCTCAGAGAGAAGGGCGGAGAGATCATATCCTATGTCGATACCAGACTCTGCCATGCTTTTTATCACAGTTTGTCACAGCTTGTTAAATTTTAAAAAAAAAAAATGACATTGCGAACGCCTCATTATGCCGGCGCTCACGCAGCCATTGATAGTAGAGCTCGGGTGTAACTAAATTTTTTTCTATTTTTCCGATGTTCAGACAACGCAATGTCAGGGCCAAGCGTAGAGTACGCGCTCGGCCTGAACATCCGCACTTAAGTTGGTTTCTGAAATAGCAAACTAAGTAAGAAAACGAAAATTCACTTTACGACTACAGAACGCGATGTCGGAACATACGGATTCATCTCGAAATACGTGACGACTGAACTGCGCGCCGCCGATATCTTCAAAATCTTGGCATTATTTTCAATTATTTCCAATGAAAATTTCCACGTTAATACATTGTCCAAAATAAACAAATCTGTGACAATATCTAAACAGACTACTAGATTTATGCATAATATTTCAAAATATTACTGGCTAATTACCATTTTATTATTTAACTACACACACACTAGCATTATATCTATTCACAATTTATCTTTGTTTTGGTATAAACTATTTCTTACAACCACAGTAACGTACGGGACAGAGAAATTACTGCTTGGATGTCTTGTTTCAATATTTTGACAACCATTTCTAGAATATTTTATAAATTAAAAAAGTCCTATAACAATTGCATCACATGATATTAGATTTAACATGCATTTACGATATTTATATGACTATAAGATTATAGGCCCGTCTATGGCAGACCTCGGAATGAGAGATAATAAGCTGGAAAGTCGTATATCGACACCTTCATTTTGGCGTTCTAAAAGTTGTCTCAAAGGTCACTAAAATCGGTTTTTTGCGATACTCTCGGTTTCTATAGTTCCAATGATGTTAACATCTACTACAAAAATGGTAGAGCATACAATTTACGACAAATTTTGTTGCAAACATTTTTTCACGCGCTCAATCGTTTTTGGGATAAATAGCCGTGAATTTCGATGAATAATACCTTGTATAAAGTAATTAAATCATTAACAATGAATACTTTGTATTATGTATTAAATAATATTTATTTAATAATACTTACCTACTTTGTTACACTTATCAAGTGAAATACTAATATTAATAATAATATACGCTCTTCAATTCACCCCCTTACGAGTGAACCCCAGAATCTCTGCACCTTGTGCGGGGAGGGACGGTTATTATTATTATTATGAATTAGACTTTTGCACTACTCAACCATATTAATATACCTTTAAAGTGGCGGCACTTGATTATATGATTGCAGTAATTCTCGCCACGTTTTTACCACATTCATAAGTGATTTCCACATAACGCATGGAACCAAAGTTACTTCAAAGTTGTTATTACCTTCAAAAATCACAATTAAGTAACCGTAAATTTTTTAAAATTTCTAACGTTTACCCAGAGATGTGCGTGTCAGTAATTGTCAAAATTTGTAGGTTATTATGGAATCTTCTACTGCATTGTAAAAAGCGGCAAATTTAAAATGGAATTCTTTCAGATTGAAACGCCAGAAATTAAATAAAGTCAAACCTTAACGTTGATATTTACAAAAATAGGTTATTTTCTTATGACGATTTTCCATCATCACTTCATCAACGTTCTCGCCGGCCACTGTTAGACCTACATTATAAGTACCGCGACTATGTTACTGAACGTTGCTCTGGAACACCCCTTGCACAATAATATGGTATGATTTCCATCGATGATCGATGATTGACAATTAACAAAAACTGACAAATTAAACTAATATTTATCAGTTTCTCTTCTAATGGAAATAAAACCACTTATTTTAAAGAAAATGGGGGCTTTAATTGACGTTTCGACTTTCTTGAATGAAAGTTGCTTTCAAAATGACATAACAAAATATATAATAAAAAAGTTACTATAGAAACAGGTTATATTATCTCTGTGTTGCTAGGAAATAAACTAAAAGCTTAACTTTTCTTGTAGATATCTCGGAAGATCGAATTTTCACAGACATGAGACCTGCATTTTGACGAGTGGATTTTGAGATCCTCCAGACACACATACATACACACATACAAAACTTTCTCGTTTAATAGTATTTGATTATATGAGATCCAAAAACGTCTTTGGAACTTAGCTGCCACCAAGAAAGTGTTCCCAATTTTAGTCACCGCCACGTATTTATTACGTGGCAAAGATTTTGGCAATACCCTTTAAAGTTTCTAATGTCATGGCGGCTACGTTTCGAAAAATGCTATTTGGGAGGGACTTGCCGACACAGGGAAGATAGGGAAAAGTTGGTTTTTTATTAGATATTAAGCTCAAAAAATATTTAAAATGACATTAATGTTAGATACAAACAAGTGGGATTACCAAGGAATCTCATGAAATTACCGGAGAAATGTTTAACAACGGGAGTGAACATTTTTGTTAATTCGAGATATGACGTGCTCATGCAAAGCTGGAAACAGCCATACATGTTGTGGCTTTCCTCTTATTCTGCAGCAGCTATTTACCTACAATTTGTTTTGAGTGCAAAATTAGCACACATCATTTACACAATGGAGCACAACACTTATTCGAGGATTTGCCACGGACTTTCGGTTGGAATTTCATATTTTCTTCTACCCAAAAAACAAACGTCAACAATTCATTTTACTAATGTCGTGCAAAGGAGCCTTTTCTAATTGAAAAAACAGATTATTAACCCATTTATGTAATCTTGACATATTTATAAATGTTTCAATTTGACGTAGGTAATATAAAACAATTAGAATGTATGATGCGTTCGAGAATGAATTACGCATTAAATGAGTTATAAAAAACTTCAATGGATAAGTGTGGTTTTTAAATATTACTGGTAGCTAATACATTTGCAAAATTATTAATTTAATTTAAGATTTTATTACGTTAAACATGCAACAAACCTACAAAATTTGCTGCAAAATTTTTAAATTGGATAACAAAATATATGCATATTTCTATTTTTACGCAACAAAAAAATTTGTTTTTAATTATGGCTCTCAAGTTACGGTGTTAGGTACAATTTAAACACCCAGTATATAATATCTAAGAACAATACATTAAAGCGTTGTCTGTATAAAGGTATACAGACAACGATTAAAGTAATGAAATATATTTATATTTGTATCATTGCAATAATTACAAGTTAGTAGTTGGCCTTATAACCGATCTAATTTTTGTATTACCCAAAACAATTAAATAAGAATTTGAATTGAATGTAATGTAGTGTATAAACTAGCTTAATGTATAAGTAAATACAATACTTACTTATCTACCTATATTCAAATATCTTAAATGGTATTAAGTTTTTATTTATGGAAGAAAATAATTTGATAAAAATTTTAGCGTCGCAATTAAAAAACGTATTTCATTTTCATACTGCAATCAATCAAGCGACGATTGTGACAATTGACTTAAAAGTATTAGTCCTAAATATTTACTAGATTTTCCAATATCTCTTTTTAATCTTATAGCTAATTAAAGGAATTGATATGTTTGGAAATGTCTTTTATTTACCTACTTTTGTTGATTATAACATAGATACATTTATAAATGGATTACAAAATAACACCACCTTACTAGACACATCAGTAGGTACCATTCATTACCTTGCATTGTCCCAAACTTATTTCAAGATCATTTATAACGTGTACTGACTAGAAAAAGAGTAACTTTAAAATGTACTAGCGCATTTGTTTTCTTTCGTTTCTTTTTTAGTTTCCTACTGTTGCAATAAGTATGTTCATGCCTTGGATCTTCACCACCTTTGGTAAATCTTATTTGTAACTATTTCAACTTTTCAACACAGTCAAGACAGCACGTCAAGATGCTGGTGAGCAGAATTTTGGAATTAAGTATATTATACAAAAAAACCACTAAACCCGGGCAAGCTTTTTCTTTACTATCAAAACGTCATCACTGCACTTAGGTGAGTTTCCTAACTTTTGGAAACAGTCCTATGTTACTCCAATATACAAAGCGGGCAATAAAGCAGACATAAAGAATTATCGCCCTATCTCCATTCTCGGCATGATTCCCAAGGTATTTGAGAGTATCGTTACTGATTTTCTTAATGCTCTTCTATATTGAATCCTCAACAGTCCGGATTTTCTTCTGGTAAATCAACAGAACTCAGTGTGCTGCTTTATATTGATACTTTGAAGCTTTGGAGAGAGGATTACAGGTTGATTCGGTTTATACAGATATTTCCAAAGCTTTCGACATGGTGAACCACGATCTATTCCTCCAAAAGCTTAAATTATATGGCAGAGGAGGTCAAGTGTTAAAATGGTTAGGCAGTTACCTAACGAATAGAATTCAGCAGGTTAGAGTTAATCATCATTACTCTAACACTATCTCAGTGACTTCTGGTGTCCCCCAAGGGTCACACTTGGGTCCACTATTGTTTAACCTGTTTATCAATGATATCATTGCCTGTTTTCTAATACATCTGCTCTCTTATTTGCCGACGACCTTAAATGTTTCAAAATCATTAATAATCAAAGCTATGCAGTGGCATTGCAATCAGATTTGGATGATCTAGACAATTGGTGTCTTCTTAATGGGATGGAATTAAATGTTAGCAAATGCCACGTTATTCGGTTTTGTCGGCATCATCACTTGTGAATATTTATTTACACCATAAATGATAAATTATTGGATACTGTAGAGAAATTTAAAGACGTATTATATTCTATCGTTCTCTTAGCTTTAACCTTCACGTCAATAATATTATTAAAAAATCCATGAAAATGATTGGTTTCGTCAAAAGAACAACCCCCCCCCATTGCGCCCGGGCCTTTCTCCAACACTCATATTTAATAAAATATAATTAAAAAAAGTTTAAAAACTAATAAATTTCAAAAAAGTACTAACTTTAAAACCAAATAAAGTTAAAATAAAAAAGTAAGAAAGTTCTACCACACTGATCAATAAAATCAAAAATAATTTGAGGGAAGCCCCTGAAAAAGGATTAAAATTAAACTAATAGGATTGTATTAATTTGAGACACATCGAGACATACGGCGACGATCATGTAATTCGGGTAGAGTAGGAATTAAACAAAGACAGTGACAAATATTGTTCTCGAAACTAGGTCGCGTAGTAATAATGACAATATGCGGCGTTTCATTTCTATCCAATGATGTTTGAATTCTACAAACTTAGGAAAGGTGGCAGCATAAATCGGATGAAGATTTTCAAATTTTGGCTGCGTTTTTATTCAAAAAAAGAATAGATTTCATGAAAATTGTTATTCAGGTGGTATCATAAGGAATGGTCAATATTTTAATCATAGGTTCAGGACCTCGACATATTAATATTTTACTAAATAACTCTGGGTCAAATGTTATCTACTACTAAGATACAGGGTGTTAAAGATACAATTTATTTTTCGGTTTTTTGCTATAATTTCTTTATTATTTAATATATTGACTTGAAATTTGGTATGGTTATATTTTTAAGATAGTAAATCATAAGAGTGTTATCAATTTTGAGATTAGATAAAGAGGGCGCCACCTACACTCTACTGGATGAAGAAAAGCATCAATTTTTTTTTATTCCTGGCCTTTTTTGAATTTTTTTCAAGTCTTTATGATACACCCTGTAAATTTGAACTTGTTTTAATAGCATAAATTCAGCTCATTTCGAGATAATTGCATTTAAAATGGTCTAGCCACAGTATCTATTTAATTTTCTTTTTAACATATTTGAACATAGTAGGTTTTGAAACTAAAATGAAAATGTACAGCTGTCAAATAATTAATTGTTAGATGTAATTTTGTTCACTAAATTCCATCTAATTAGGTAATGAAAACCATTTCTCTAATTCAGAAATGCACAAATAAAAATTTTTCTGGACTTGCTGCTACCATCTAACAATTAATTATTTGACAGCTGTACATTTTCATTTTAGTTTCAAAGTCTACTATGTTGAAATATGTTATTTACTTTAACACATTAAATAGATACTGTGGCTAGAATATTTTAAATGCAAATATCTCGAAATGAGCTGAATTTATGCTATTAAAACAAGTATACCTTTTTTGTTCAAATTTACAGGGTGTATCATAAAGACTTGAAAAAAATTCAAAAAAGGCCAGGAATAAAAAAAATTGATACTTTTCTTCATCCAGCAGAGTGTAGGTGGCGCCATCTTTATCTAATCTCAAAATTGATAACATTCTTATGATTTACTATCTCAAAAATATAACCATACCAAATTTCAAGTCAATATATTAAATAATAAAGAAATTATAGCAAAAAAACGAAAAAAAAATTGTATCTTCAACACTGTATCTTAGTAGTAGATATCATTTGGCCCAGATTTATTTAGTAAAATATTAATATTTGGAGGTCCTGAACCTATGATTAAAATATTGAGCATTCCTTATGATACACCCTGTATAAGAATACCGGAAAGTCATTATTTTTACGATTGTGTAGGTTCATTCAATTTTTTTTATCGTAGAAGGAAATCATTGACTTTCCGGAATTACAAAAAATGAGACTTTTTTTTTTGAAAAAATTTCTGGGACATGAGAAAACACAGCCAGTTTCACCAAGGTAGTGAATGCTCTTAAGAAACAACGTCTATATTTTAAATTGCTGAAAAAATTTGAAATACTGCAATTTTTATTTATGCTTTATATTAAATTAATCCATGTACATATAAATACGACATTTTAGAATTGTTATTATAAACAATTTCACAACAAAAAATACTTGAATCGGCAAAAAAGATATATTTTTTGTAAGGCTGTTAAAAAGATACTTATAAACACCACAAAAATCAATATGAACTATTTACTGAATTTAATATTGTGTGTTTTTTCAATTAAATGTAGCACTTCATCTCTTGATTATAATGATTTTGAACCTTATATAGTGGGAAGTGATTTAGACAAAGAATGGGACGAATTTAAGGTATGGTACAACCTATTTTATTAAAGAAAAATAAGGAAATAAGCTCATTTTTACTTTTTTTTAAATAATATGTAGAGACATTATTTTCTTTCACCTTTCACCAAAAGGTCAGGCCGGGTTTTGTATATCATACCTATATACCGGGTGATTCAGATAAGTGTTCGTGGCCCTGTAACTTTTTTATTTCAACGAAAAACTGTTATAAACCTTATACATTTATTGATTGGTTTAGTGTAAGGAACTAAATAACAAACTAAAATTTTTTGTACTTTTTTTTCAAATAGTGTGGTATATTTTTTGTTTTAAATTAAGATAAATAGACCAGTGCAGATAATTTTTGAAACCAAATAAAATAATAGTAGGATGAAACTCATTGGAAAAGGAAGAGAATATTACAAAAATGATAGGAAAAATAATTTACAGGCGCTCTGGGGTCGGGAAGTGGAAGAGGGGGAGTTTTTAAGGGTAGAAAACTGTTTATCTCGATTTCCGGCAAAACTACAAGTCCTGTGGAAAAAAGTTAAATGGAAAAGTTGTAGGTAATAAAAAGATCTACAACTTTTGTATTAACACTTTTTTCACATAACCTCAAAATTTATGTGAAAAATTCAAATAACCAAGTTTTTGGTTTTTTATCTTTTGCAAAAAAAATTTTTTTTCAAGAAATTTGGTGTAAACTTACCTTTTTATGTCCCAAACACTCTGTAATTTTTTTGTTTTAAAATATTTATTTTTTTAACCTTATTTTGACTTAATATCGAAAAAGCACCCTAATTTTCAATCGAAAATTCTCACGTCAAAATATCTGCCTTTTTAAAAAACTCGGTGGGCTTTTTGTTCGTTGAAATCTTTACTTTTTGATGGTGTAAAAAAAATATGCATTACTATGGTAAATGTTAAGTTATTTTACCAATCCGTTATATTCTTCATATTTTACTACATACTTCATAGTCTTGTTGCTGCTTGAATAATACAAAAATTAAATTACCTATTAACAATATTTTATTTTATTATTTTTAGAAAAAATTTAACAAGAGTTACTCTAACCACCACGATTATTCACGAAGAAAAGCATGGGAGGAAAATTTAGAAAAAATCAAGAAACACAATGAGGAAGCACTAAAAGGAAAACATTCGTACTTTATAAGGGATAACCATTTATCTGACATGGTGAATGTTAACAAATTAAACATTATTTTTTAAACTATCACCTTGATACTTCATAGGAAACATTTTTTTCAACAATTTTTGAAATTTTTCGATTATTTTTTTGACAAAAAATTATTTTTTCGTGTACTGTATCTGGGAAACTATCCATCGTAGAGGCTTGAGGAAAAAAGTTATTACTAAAACTAAAGTTTCTGGAATGGCCGCTAGGGGGCGTAACTGCAATCTTGAATCTAAGAATGTTATGTTTCTGTGAATTCCACTGCATTAACCTAACAAAAAAATACCTGATCTTTAAAGTAGATGATAATCTGAATCTTTTTTGTTTGACAATTTTTGCTGTGTCTCTAAAAATAAAGTGGTGGGGGGTATTCAAAGGTTTCAGTAAAAAACACCCTGTATATTGGAAACGGCTGAGCCGATTTTAACAAACTTCGGCTAGTTGAAAAGGGCTATTCTTGGGCTACAAATGTTGTAATATTTGAAGTTTTGTTAGATTCACTTGTCGCCGCTAGAGGGCTTTTTTCGACGTTTCGATAGAAATGTTGCCTAAATAACCTCGCGAAAACCGCATCTCGATATCTTGTTCCTAACCTAAAATTTAGGCAAAAGAAAATTTTATACAGAATTCTCTTAAATTTTTATTTTTTAAACTATTTAATTCCTTTTATTATGTAAGTTGTGGCCCTAAAAAGGACCGATTTTAAAAAGAAAGGTTTTTAATGCCCCCGTAAATGCTCTAAATGCATTGCTGAAGTCTCAGTAGTAGACAAAACAGCAGCTTCAATTTCGGCTCTAGGTATGTTACGTAATGCATTACGAATCCGGTTTTTCATATCTCTCTGGTCGTAGGTTGAGTCTGAAAATCAAGACAAGTTAAGTCTGGTGATCGCGCAGGCCATGGAAATATACTTCCTCTTCCAATCCACCGCTGTTGTAATTCTTCGGACCGATGAAGCCACCTTTAAAATCTGCACAATATGCATTATTGGTCTGCAGAAAATCCGCATTGGTTGAGTGAAGTTCAGCACCAAGGACGTTGAAGTTTAAATGTGTGGTGTGGCATACTGGGAGTCAGAATTATTGGGCCATATTTTTTCGAGCAATCCCTAAGCGGTAATATCTTTCTTGATTTTTTGGCCAATAAACTACCGTTGTTGTTGGATGATGTGCCACTGGAAACACGTCAAAACTTGTTTTTGCAGTTGGATGGTTGCCCAGCACATTATGCTATTATTGTGCGAGAGCATATTAATTCAGTATTTCAACAGCGGTGGATTGGAAGAGGAAATCTGTTTCCATGGCCTGCGCGATCACCAGACCTAACTTGTCTTGATTTTCAGACTCAACCTACGACCAGAGAAGATATGAAAAAACGGATTCGTAATGCATTACGTAACATACCGAGAGCCGAAATTGAAGCTGCAGTTTTGCCTACCACTGAGAGGCTTCAGCAATGCATAGAGAGTGATGGTCAGCATTTAGAGCATTTATGGGGGCATAATAAAAGGAATTAATTAGTTTAAAAATAAAAATTTAAGGGATTTCCTTATAAAATTTTCTTTGGCCTAAATTTTAGGTTAGGAACAAGATTTCGAGATGCGGTTTTCGCGAGCTTGTTTAGGCAACATTTAGCTACTTTTTCACGAAAAAGAAATCATACCAATGCATTTAATTTTTTTGAGAAAATTAACCATTTCTATCGAAATGTCGAAAAAAGCCATCTAGCGGCGACATGTAAAACTAACAACACTTCAAATATAACATTTGTAGCCCAAGAATAGCTCTTTTCAACTAGCCCAAGTTTGTTAAAATCGGCTCAGCCGTTTCGAATATACAGGGTGTTTTTTACTGAAACCTTTGAATACCCCCCCACCACTTTATTTTTAGAGATACAGCAAAAATTGTTAATCAAAACAGGTTCAGATTATACTCGACTTTAAAGATCAGGTATTTTTTTTCTTAGGTTAATATAGCGGAATTCACAGAAACATCACATTCTTAGATTCAAAATTGCAGTTACGCCGCCTAGTGGCCATTTCAGAAACTTCAAAATATTTTCCGGGCTTTTCTCTTGCCCGTTTTAGTAATAACTTTTTTTTCCGCAAGCCTCTACGATTTCCCAGATACAGTACCTCGCATTCTTATTTGACATTTAATATTAATTTGAAATCGTTTGTTTAAGCTTTTAATTTTGATATCCATCATGATAGATGGATGAAAAAATAAATTACTCATTTGCATAAGTCTATGACAGTAATCCTACATTAATAATATATTTTTAAAATCCTTTACACGCTTTCCTGTAATAGTATATTACCTAACAAGTGTTGTAAAAAGCATAAAGCATATTACGCACGAATGGAAAAATTGCGCACGAAGCCGCGTCGCGTAGCGAGGCCTTATGACAGGGTACATCATTTCTTCAAATGGGATACCCTGTATTTTATTGCATCTTTAAATTTTTCCCTTGACACCCCCCCCCCCTCTGACTACGGGCTTGATAGTGGTCGTAGGTAAAAAAAATTGTCATTGTAACCAGTAACTTGCGTTTATTATCTTTAAAATTGTCAACCCTCAAAAGCCAACCGACTAATTATTGATCTTATTTTTTTTGTAGTCCAACTACCAATATTTACAAACAATGGTAAAATTAACGAAGAGCAGGCACAGAAAACTTGAAGCCGAAAGGGTAGGAGACATTTTTGAAATACTGATGCAAATTCCCGAATCAGTAAATTGGGTGGAAAAGGGATTCAAGACGCCTGCCTATAATCAGAAAAGCTGTGGATCATGCTATGCCTTCAGTGTCGCTAGTGCTATTCAAGCTCAAATTTTCAAACAAACTGACAAACTAGTACCACTAAGGTCAATATTCCTTCAGTAATTAGTATAAAGTTCTTTACAGTCTACTATTATTTTTTCGTTATAATTAAAAATCTTGTTGCCCATCAATGGAAAGTATCCAACAAAAAAATAGCCATTATTTTCTTATAATTTCTTAAATCTAACTTCTTAAATCAGTAATTAAAAACATAATTTTTTAGTGAACAACAAATTGTGGACTGTAGTCTGGCATTCGGTAACTATGGATGTGCTGGAGGATCATTGCGGAACACCATGAGATACTTGCAGAATGTTGGAGGATTAATGGCATATAGTGACTATCCCTATAGATCTAAAGTAAGTTATCAATAAAAAGAAAGAGTAAAACAAACAATTAAGTATCGCAAGATTATCTTTACCTAACATATACCATTCAATTTTTAAGTTCATTGAATCTTGAAGTGAGTTGTCTAACAAATTCAATCAGGTAGAAACGTATGTAATACTTGTGATATCAATATTGTAGCCAACCAACCCTACATTGTAGAAACTAATTTTGTTAGTTCTACCTTAAATTAACAAAAGAAGAAAATATGTAAAAATATTATTTTGTATAAAACAGTCAGTAGAGGGTTCAAATCCTATTTTTTCTGCTTCTAATCAGATAGATTTTACAATTAAATAAAATTAATTATTGCTCTTTTTTTTAGAAACAAAAATGCGTATTCGACAAACACAAAACTCTAGTAAACATTACAAGTTGGGCGGTTTTGCCAGCACGAGATGAAAGAGCCTTGGAAGTTGCAGTAGCCAAAATAGGACCTGTAGCTGCTTCCATAAATGCTAGTCCTCACACATTCCAACTCTACCAGTAAGTATAATCCAAAACGCGTATTTCATTCAACCATTGCCAATATATTACAGATCAAACGAAATGTTAAAAAATGTATTTTATTATATTTTGGAAAAATACAATTATAAATTCGATGATCAACCTCCTTGATTGTTTCGGCCTTTACTTGATAAAAATCCACAATTATTTATGAGGTGCTACCATCATATTTAAGAAACCAAAACATTATCGTAGCTTTCAAAACTAATAATACTCTTAGGAAATATATTAAAAACAATGAAGGCAAGATCAATCGTAATAGTATATATATTAAATTGTGGTAGTTGTCCAAAAGTGTAAACAGAACATGACCGAAAAAGTGGTTGAAACAATAAAAATTTGCACAGTTATTAACGGCTCATTAAAGGCTAATTACGTGCCCTAATTTAAAATTTTCTGCTCTGCGAATTTCCGCAATAATGACTGTTCTGCTATCTTAAACTTAAGTGAGCAGAACACAAGGGCGGATTTATAATTTATCAAAAAATTATAATACATAATACAGACAAAACTGTTTTACATAATAAAGAAAGTGGTGCTTCTTATAACGCGATTAAAAAAATGTATGCGGCTTCCTTATTTTACTTGACTTTTAATAGTAGCAGTATAAATGTGTTTTTTTTTGTTTTAACCATTTTTAAGTACTTTCCTAGTCTCTTTGTGATTATAATTTAGTATTAATAAAGTTTTTTTTTAAACATGTTGTCATTAGTCCAAGAAATGAAGTAAAATCATTGAGCAGAAACAGATCAACTTGAAATTTTTTGCAAATTGTTAGGAAAGGTCTTTAGTTCAGAAGTAGAAACCTTTCGATAGTGGCGTTTTTTTCATCAAAAACTGAGGTAAAAAAAGAAAATAAACTTGCGCAATCGATAAATTATCCTTTGTTAATGAATTAATGTTAAATTCAATTTTTCATGAAAATAAACCTCTCCCCAGTTATAGGGCGTAGAAAATTACGATTTTTACTATAAAAATCGTACATTTCTAAAACTGTTTTTAAATATAACCGAAAATCTGATATTATTACGTAAAAATTGATATGAACTAATTTTATGGCCTTGAGCTAACAATTAAAATGATTTTTTTTTATTTTTCTACGATTAATTGAAATTGAAAATTGAAAAATTGGTATTTAAAGAAACTGGATCGTTCTAGCGCAGGGGTTCTCAAACTGTGGTACATGTACCACTGGTGGTACATTACAATGTTTTAGTGGTACAATTTAATATTTAACGTTTTATTTTCAGAAACACACATATTTTTCTTCAAGTTTTTGACTTTAACGGCTCTAGCTTTAATATTGACTTTTCCAAAAACTTCAAACAATTTCGCGACACACTGATTTTTAACGGCGGAATGCTTTAATGGTGGTACATATATTTTTGTTTCATATTTATGTGGTAAAAAATTTGAAAAGTTTGAGAACCGCTGTTCTAGCGTAAATATCTGAAAAAATATGACTTCCACAAAAAAATGTTTATAACATCTTAATGAGAGAACAACATTGGGAACATTTTGAGAGCATCCAGAATTGTTGATTCTCCATATAAATGTATGTGGTGTGAGCAAAGTACAGTGAGGAAAAATATTCCCGCACAGTATGAGCAATACATGGTTTTGAAATTAAGTAAGCTATGAGAAATTCGCTACTTTTCATAGCAGTTGTAGAAAAAAAGAAGTTGTACTTCGAAACATATGGCATGTTTAATCATTTAAATTTATTTAAATAAAAATGTATGTGAAAATCGACCATAGTTTGATCTTATTGATGATAAACGTTTTAAAAATGATGCTCATATAAACATAAAATGATCATTGTTTAATTTTCAGATAATTAAACATGTAAACTCATATTCGTTTATTTGTACAACCGGCAACGCCGCACCAAAATACGTTGGCGAGCGGCGTCGAACCAGGAAGCGGTTCATCAAAGAATTTTTTGCTCTATTTTAATGATGGGATCAAGTCGTAAATTTAACCGTCGCGTCTAGACAATAGAAAAAATCTTACACTTGTTTGCGCGGCTCACGATAAAGAATCTTTCGAGAACGGTTGCCAGCCGGGGAAGGGATATATCTGAAACCGATGAACTTCGCCGATTTTAAAATCAGTTTTTTGTATCGAGCCCTCATTATGAGCACATACTCCGGGGTTACAGAAAACCTCGTCAATAAATTCATTTTTTCATAATGCCTCTTAGTACGGCAAGTTAGTGGAACTTAGCTGCGTATCAAGCAGTCCAATTCAATTTAAACTCAGTTTTGCATCGATCCCTCATCATGAGCGCATACTCCGGGGTTACAGAACCTCGTCAATAAATTCATTTTTCATAATGCTTCGTAGTACAGCAAATTAATATTTTCTGAATGATGTGGTCATTTCTTTAAATTAACTATAATACTTTGTTCACGATTACTAGTTTAATGTAATCTTTGTTACGTTGTTGTTTTTGTTCATTTATTTATTTAACAAGTCTAATAAATGGTTAAATAAAAGTGTCCATTGTTTTTATTGGATGAAGTTGAGAAGGAAACCCTACTACAGCACATTTCTTCAATCTAAAAATACAGTCCACAAATTCGAAATACGATGCAGTTTAAAAAGGCAGTAACACATTGTTGGCCGTCCTGGGAAACTGGCACAACATAGGGCTTATTCCAGAGCCCTCAACAATCATTTTATGATGTTCTTCCTTTTTTGCAAATTTTAGCTATTTACTTATTTATTAAACGTCATTTTTGACATGTTTGCGAATGAATACATATCATGGTCTTTCCTGAACAAAATGAAAAAATAATTTTG
Organism: Crepidodera aurea; assembly: GCA_949320105.2. Classification (NCBI taxonomy): domain Eukaryota; kingdom Metazoa; phylum Arthropoda; class Insecta; order Coleoptera; family Chrysomelidae; genus Crepidodera; species Crepidodera aurea. The sequence goes on from OX439478.2 coordinate 16,090,489, forward strand.
AAAATTGATAGTAAAATAACGATGTAATAATTAAAAATATAAAGCACACGCACCTAATGATTATTTGTTTTTTAGCTCTGGTATTTACGACGACAAATCCTGCTCTTCTGATCATGTTAATCATGCGATGCTCATTGTTGGATACACAAAGGATTGCTGGATTCTAAAAAACTGGTGGGGGAAACATTGGGGTGAAAATGGTTACATGCGACTGAAAAGACATAAAAATCGGTGTGGAGTTTCTAACTATGCGGCTTATGCTTTAGTTTGATGTATCTTTTATGTTCTTTTGTAGGTTATTCATGATACTAAATTATTTAATTAATACAGTAAAGTTTACTTGTTTATTTTACTATTTTATGTTGATTTTACACCCCTTCCCCCCAAAATTGGTCTCATGAATGTTGTTGAGGGTTCTGGAATAAACCCTATGTTGTGCCAGTTTCCCAGGACGGCCAACAATGTGTTACCGCCTTTTTAAACTGCATCGTTGTATTCTAAGTGGACTGTAACATTTTGTCTCCTCAACTCCATTTGACAAAAAACAACTAACACCTTTATTTAACGATTTATTTTAAGTTAAATAAATAAATAAATAAACAACAACGTAACAAAGGATTACATTAACTGGTAATCAATGAACAAAGTATTATAAGTACCATATGTGCTTAACAAACACTAGCACATAGGTAAAAAACTAAAGGACCGCATCAGTCAGAAAATATTTTTTGTGTGTTCTGGATGAGTGATGAAATAACACTGGAGGGTCCTAGCCTGATTCGCAGCTAGAGACACACTCACTTGCCGTACTAAGAGGCATTATGAAAAATGAATTTATTGACGAGGTTTTCTGTAACCCCGGAGTATGCGCTCATAATAATGAGGGCTCGATGCAAACTGAGTTAAGCTCGGCGAAGTTTTGTCGGTTTCAGATTTATCCCTTCCGGATTGCGCAATTGTTCTAGAAAGTTCGTTAGCGTGGGTTTTTTATATTGTCTAGACGAAACGGTTAGAATTGCGTTTGTAGATTATGGCGTGATATTTTATTGTGAAATAGAGTAAAAAAATTATCTTTTGATGGTACCGCTTCCTGGTTTGAACGCCGTTCGCAAATGTATTTTGGTGCGGCGTTGCCGGTTGAACGAATATGAGTTTACATGTTTAATTATCTGAAAATTAAACAAATGTTTTGTAGGTGTGGAGGAGCGTACTCGGGTGACATTAGCCGATTTTTCCGCATAAAACATCGATGAGAGTGGCTCCTTTTCGTACTTTGTCGAGTGTTTTGAACGCCTGTCGACCAATTAAGAGAGCGAATAAATCGCACTCTTGAGTAGTTGACTTTTGGTTCTATAAAGCGAGTCTCTATCCCCAGAGCGTAAAATGGATATCGCCGGTTGTCAATTTGGGGGTATGAGTGAGAGCTGGGTGGGTGAAGATGATGACTTGGGTTACATTACAAACCTGCATGCGCGGCTGCTTTTCGTCTGGTTAAACTATTAATGACATCAAACAGGGAGTGTTGAAGGGAAAGACGAGGTAGGGACGAATCGTATGTATAGATCAGATACAAAATAGGGACTAAAATTGATCGTTGGGAAAGTTGAGTAAATGGTTCGGAGATGTGGCTATCAACTTTGACTCTGATTGTTCTGTCCGAAAGGTAGGAAGGGATAAGTTTCGATAACTTCGACCTTCATAATCTCGCAGTTTGACATTTAAGCATTTGAATTTGAGCGCGAACGAAACTAATATGAGTAACTTGTATTGGCTTCTCGTCCTAACTGATACGCCCTCTGGTGAAAACTGCGAAAACTGAGCTAAGGAGTAGTTTTGACATGTGGGATTATTTCTTTAGCGTTGTTAAGTAATTTTCATAGTGTTTTTGTCTTGTTTTTACAAATAATTTTGATTTGTTGATCTTTTTTATAATGAGTAATCATTATTGTTGTGTACCTAAGTGTTCATCACGGGGAAAAAGAAACCCTGAACTAAGTTTTCATTCGTTTCCAAAAGCAGGAACGTCCAAAGTTTTTTTTGAAACCAAACTTGGCAATAGAGAATTAGTGGATAGGAAAAGATTGTGGATCACAACATTAAAAATTGGCAAGAAAGTTTCAAATACCATGAGAGTGTGTTCTCTACATTTTACTGAAAGTGATTTTATTCAAAAAGGTATGGTAAAAATATTTAATTATTTTTTACCACTTTGCTTTGATTTATTATTTACAGTTAGAGTAAAACGGAGAACATTAAAGCCTCACGCTATAACTTTACAAGAACATAAGAGGTTCTCCACTTTTACAGTGTTAGAAATATATAATTTCCCAGTAATTTCATGTGGATTAGATTCCAATGCACTCGTTTGTAAACACAAACCATATATTTCTATCCACTCATAAGTTTCTATGGTCTTTCCCGCTAAAATAATATGTCCTGCATTCAGGACATTTTCACCTTCAACTACAGATTTAGAATTAGCCGATCCGCCCAAATAGTTCATGTACTTTAAAATGCTTAACTTCATTTCTAAAAAATAATGGAAACAATAATTTGAGACTAAAATGTATTTGAGTAAAACTCCTGACTACTACTAACCTAAATACAACTGGAAATATCACACTTTTAAAGATATAAAATAAATGTTTATGTATAGTTTATAAAATAAAATGAATGTCACACTAAACACTAGACAAAAACAATACACAATTTACACCTAGAAATAATTCAAAAAAACAAAACTGATACCAAATAAACAACTTAAATACACATGAAATATCCCATAAGAAAGCACGAAGTAAACAAACTACTACTCCTTAGCGCAGTTCCAATTTCACCGCATGAGCGCTGCAATCTTAATCCGAGTTACCTATAGAAACCTCTTTTCTATAAATTTTGCATACTAACTCACAGTTTTTATTCGGGACAGCAGCTTAGCCTTACAAAAGTTTGAAAGCCTATAAGCAGTATGAGGCCAGGGCTGTTCATAGTGCTTTAGCCAAATTGTGTTAAATATACAGAAATAAAACAAATTGTAAATCTTAGACATAGATATATCCATAAAATAAAATAAAATAAATTATTAAAAAAAAATAATTCAATGGTATTTACGAGGGACACATATTTATAAATGCACTACACCCTAATACAATTTTCTCAATCTCTTTTTTTAGACAACATACTCATTAGTATTGTTTCATGAAAAATCTTATTTTTTTAAAAGACCAATAATTCGTTCTACATGAATTCGTACAGTGGCAATATTATGTGTATTTTCAAAATCAGTGTGGTTTTTTCCCTTTGTAAAAGCTGGTATATTTAAATTCGCACCTAATATTTGTAGAGAATCTTCAATTTAAAAACCTCTGTCGGCTAAAACAATATCAATTTAAAAAACCAGTTTTCTATAAAAAATTTGTCACTATAGTTTTAATAGAGCAGATTTATACCGAAAATTTACACAAGTAATAATAAAAAAATACATATAAAAGATCGCCAAAAATACCTGTTATAAAATGCCTAGAACAAACAGGTCTATTATTTACTTGGCTTTCAGAAAATGTACCTCGTTTCAAAGCTTTAATCCAAGCATTTCTTCATTCACTAGACTAGACAACGCATTTAAATGATCCCCTCCGTTTGTCAAAACAGCAGGAAACCGGAAAAATGATACATTATCTCTTTCAGAACGCATTGAGCATTTAATAACACTACAAAAATGTGGCATTTTCTATTTACTTTTTCTGAATAAAGATCTTTAAAAAAATCTTTCTGATGTTTACATATGAAACTAACGTTGTGTCATAAAGTTGTGTGCCTCCCAGCAAATATGGCCGACCTGTCACTTACGTCATCCTGGAATGGTCTATATTCAAGTCAACACAACAATCCAATGTAAATAAATGCAATCAGAATAACTGTCATCTTCAATTAACTTCCTCGTTTGCGTTAACGAAACTCGAATTTGGGTTTCGCCATACAATGACCTTTTCTGATTGGCCAGGATTCTGTAAAACTCTGACAGAGCACGAGCGTAATGCGAGAGGTCCCAGGAGCCGCTACACACAAGAGAAACCTTTCGAAATATAATTCTTCTAGTAAAATTTTAATTTTTAATTGCTTTAAAAGAGGACCGTCCGGGGGCAGCACCTCCAGGTACCCTCTGAGATTTTGAAGTAAGGTCCAATTTTAGAAAAAACTACTTACTTTTTTCAAAAATGGCAAATACAAAAGTTGAAAGACTTTTTTTGTATTTTTTTTCATGTATTTCTTTTATGTATATAAAAAAACCCTTAATAAAAACAAGAAACGAAATATTTTATCATTTATTTGAGATGACATTCAACAGTATAAGAACAGTTTATTACAAATTTAAAAAATACTATATAATGAAACCTCTAATAAAAAAAATTCACATCATGCATACAAATTAACATACAAGGTACATACAATCTCTCATACGAACAGTACTTCATTGTTTCGGAAAACTAAAGCAACATTTTAATATCAATTGATTCTCTAGTGACATCGTTTGTAAAACAAATTACAATTTGTCGAAAATTTTACAGTGACGATACTTTTCTTTCGATATCAAAATGTAGTTTTCTCTATTAAAATGATTTAAAAAAGTTTTAATTCTAATTAATGCACGATAGTGTCATCAATATTTAAATAAATCGAAATGGTACATGAATGGACAAAAATATAGTAGGCCTATTATTAATTTTAACATTTCTAAAGTATTTGTAAAAGTTTTTGTCATAAGTGGCATCTTGCGTATTTTATAAACTGGATGTATAAATGTTGAAAGCAATTTTAATTGACTTGCGCAGTCTTCTCCATATATACGGAAATAGAAATTTGATGTAAAACAAATATTCACCATTTATAAATATAATATTCTTCTTAATTCAGAATTACAATAGCCACAATTTAAAAACATTTTACACTGTCATTGGTGTCTTTATTTTATAAAAAATACTGGAATTATTCAAAAGAACATAGTAAATATTTTTTAAAATGAAAAATAAATTACTACTTATGGATACCAATGAATGCAACTTCTTTATGAAAGAAATATTCTTTATCCATCAGTTTTTACAATTTTATGAAATTTAGGCCGTTACACTACAAAAACTGCTGATTAAAACATCAGAATAAATGCTTTAGACTTTCAGTTGATAGAGATGATAAAAAAAATCTAGTGAGAAATTAAGAACTGTTGAATCATCAATTATTTCAAAAATTGCTTTTTAAAATTCCAATACATTATACATCGATTATAGAGGCATTAAAAATTGTAAAAAACATTCTAGATATGTGGTAAAATTTTTAAATAAAAATATTTGAATAGTTTGCACTGCTCCATATAAATTTGTAAATAAATCATAGTGCAGTATGTGAAAGAAATTGCACAATCTGCATTTAATTCACAATTAGGCTCTATTTTTAATAGAACGCAACAGGTAGACAGTTATCGATCACATCATATGGTATAATAATTTAATAAAAAAAATGTACACATTTTTAGGATTTACCTTAAAAATAAAAATTTATTTCTTATACGGCAATTTTCAAATGAAAAAAACTCATTGAGGACTCATTTTATCGAGTCGGGAGATAAAAATATATCATAGAAACATTTTAGTACTACCTGTACTCTAAAAGTAATTCTGCAGATAAGACTATTTGTTGTCATATAAAGACAAGAAAAAACTTTTATTTTGAGATCACCACACTAGGAGACAATTTTTGTGCTTCAACTTTTCACAACCAAAATCATTTTTGGTTGTAACCTACAGAAAGGCAGATTACCAGTTGAATCCACCTCTCTTTAAAATTAATTATTCAACATTCATAATCTGCATCTATCAAAAAATAAATCATAATTTAAAATAAAATTAAATATGGCACAATTTATCAAATGAAATATATTATTTCATTTCACAAAAAGAATTAATTTCAATGAAAAATATAATTTTACCAATCTTGTCCGTGATGGTATGCTTAATGGAATATACAGATGATCATTATTTAATAAAAATATAATGAAATAAAAAATGATTCTCAAAAAAAATAAATAAATATGTATTTTGAAGTATATAAAGTTTCAATAATTTTACTCCGGATAGGAAGTTTTGTGTATTCTATCTAGAATGCTTTTTTTATAAAAAAAATAAGCAAATAAAATACCAGGTAAATATTCTGCAGTGCATTATCACCGCATACATAAACTGAAGTATTTACTTAGTGTGATTACCAATTTCTTGTCTATACTTGGAAGAAATTTCAGTTTCCAAGAAGATTTGTAATTAAAAAACATACAACATATTCAATTTTTTGGTAATCATGCTGTAGTAAAACTTCTTTATATTCAAATTGACTTGATTATTAGTACAGATCACTAGAAGTAACGAGACTTCAGCTTTGACAATTACAGCATGGACAAAAATCTTTTATACTAAAGTACTGTTGGTCTAATAAAAATTAAATTATAAAAATACTGATTTTTTTTATAAGGAGTACAAACTCCTTCAGTAATTGTTTTGTTACTCAGATATATTTATATATATATTTTAAAAAAAAAATCAAAATAATAGAGTAAAGTCAATTAACGTTTATTATGATGAAGCGTTTATACAACAAAAAATAATAATAACTTTTTAAAACTTTGAATAAAGCAATGAAAATTATTAAGATTTTTGTTAAAATAGAAATATGATCATTAAAAGACTTTACTTATTTTACTGAAGAGTGTTAATAAAAAACTTGAAGTGAAGTTATAACAATAATTTATTATATTACTCTTCCATTGGAAATAAAACCACTTATTTGAATGAAAAAGGCTTCAATTTGACGTTTCGACTTTCAGTTCGGAAGTCGTTATCAAAATGACATAACAAAATCTATAATAAAAAATTTTACTATACAAACAGAACACTTAATAATCTTACAAAAATATGACATCAACATAGGACGCGGAGAAAGATTTTCAAATTGAAGATGTCAAAATCTGTTTCCATCATATTTTTGTGACGTTTCTGGGAACGAATTTTAGAAAAGGATAGCGCATTTGCATATTATAAGATAATTTATACTTCGTCATAAATTAAGTTTCCTTAATAATATTATCATAAGAAAAAAAACCAGATAAAAAACTTATGATACTATCCTTTTTGTAATTAACTCTTTTTGTAAAATAGGCATCCAAATTTTTGAAGTATCAACCGAACAATTAGAAACACATTCATTATCATTTAAACATATCAATGCTGCTTCTTTAACTTTACGGTTATAATTATTCGGTTCTTTTAATAATCTAGTTGAATAATTCCATTGTATTTTATGACCAAAATCCCACGCATGTTCACTTATTTTTAATGTATGATTGGTGCTCATTAAGTCTAATATGAAAAGGTCTAGATGTTTCTCCTATATAAAACTTGTAAATTTAAAAACAGTTTTTCAAACTAATAATACATTAAAACCTTTAATAGGAAATACAAAACCTTTTAATGAAATTCAAAATACAAAAAATTGTATTTACAAAATTCCATGCGCATATAATGAATTTTATACAGGAGAAACATCTAGACCTTCTCATATTAGACTTAATGAATAACAATCATACATTAAAAATAAACAATTCGAAAAATCAAAAATATGTTTACATGCATGGGATTTTTGTCATAAAATACAATGGAATTCTTCAACTAGATTATTAAAAGAACCGAATAATTAACCGCAAAGTTAAAGAAGCGGCATTGATATGCTTAAAAAACAACGAATGTTTTTCTAATTGTTCCCTCTATATCGGGATAGTATCATAAGTTTTTTATGATAATATTATTAAGAAAACTTCATTTATGACGAAGCATAAATTCTCTTATAATATACAAATGCGCTATCTTTTTTTAAAATTCGTTCCCAGAAACGTCACAAAATATGATGGAAACAGATTTTGACATCTTCAATTTCAAAATCGTTCTCAGTGTCCTATGTTGCTGTCATATTTTTGTAAGATTATCAAGTGTTCTGTTTCTATAGTAAAATTTTTTATTATACGTCAAATTAAAGCCTTTTTTCATTCAAATAAGTGGATATTTGCAATAGAAGAGTAATAGAATTTACAAGGAAACCACTATGAACTACAGAAATGAATAACAATATTTAAACTTCAAATAACACAATATTTTTATTGAATTTTCTAAAAAAACTGAATCACACCGCTTTTAACATTTTAATCCAAAAATAGAGATATAATCCTTAGTATATATAAAACAGGGTGTTGCCATAATCCACCGATATCTATCGCTTTACCTCGGAGAACTCTTGTGAATTGATTTAATTTTATGTAGGAAACATGAACCCTCTCAAGGGAATTCGTTTCTAAATTTTAAAATAAAAATTTGCTATGAAAACTTCATTTTTAAGACAATAACATTTTGACAAATTAAATTTTATAAAATTTACCCCCTAGTTTTTAGGCGACTAGAGAAAAAATTATATTTTTTAATGTGTTCATTATTAGTTAAAAAACTAGTAATTAAATAAAGTAGACTTTTGCTTCTAAACAATAGACAGCAAGAGGCGCTTTTATCAAAATCCTCCAATTTTTATCGATTAAATTTTTGGTTTTCACGAAAACGGCTTTATTTGGAAAAACCACGAAAACAAACTGATATTATCTCAAATCAGTTTGTTTGAGTGGTTTTGCCTGAAATAAAGGCGTTTGAGTATGGAGACCAAAAATTTAATCTATAAAATTTGAGAGGATGTGTGGTATTTAGAAAGCTTATTTTTTGAATCATTTTGTATTAAAAACAGAGAATATAGTCATTTATGCAAAAGACACTTGAACATTTTCTTTATCAATTTAAATTGAAACATCAAAAAATATTGAGCCGTTATAGTTTTAAATACATAGCCACCAAGGCATACGTGATTGCGTTTGTCTTAATTCGGATATAGAGTTTGACAGTTGTTAGTTTTAAAGAGATTTATGGATTTCTATGTAATTTCAAGTATTTAGGTATTCAAAAACTGATGTTGTATGTTGAAGTGCATTAAAGCGATTTGAAATAAACCAATAAACAGGTTAGTTTACAAATACATTTTGAAATTGATAATAAATAAAAGTTGTTAATTGTTTATATTTGACATTTCAAAGTTTTATCAAAAAACAAAAACGAAGAGGCGGTTTTATCAAAGGTAATACCACGAGTCCTCCGAATTTTATCCATAAAATTTTTGGTTTTCACGAAAACGGCTTTATTTGGGAAAACCACGAAAACAAACTGATTTTATCTCAAATCAGTTTTTTTGATTGGTTTTGCCTGAAATAAAGGCGTTTGAAACCTAAAATTTAATCTATAAAATTGGAGAGTACGAGTGGTATTTTGTATTAAAAACAAAGAATATAGTCATTTATGCAAAAGACACTTTACACACAAATGTTCAATATTTTCTTTATCAATTTCGCCTTCAATGTTTAAATTGGAAAGTCAAATATTGAGCTGTTATATATTTAAATAAAGGACCACCAACGCAAGCGCGATTGCGTTTGGCTTAATTCGTTCAGACTGACATTTGTCAGTTTTAATGTAATTTGCAGTGTTTAGGACGTATTCTAAAACTGATGTTGTGTTGATTATGTGTGTGTTAAAGGCGTTAAAGCGATTTGAAATAAGCAAATAAACAGGTTAGTTTACAAATACATTTTGAAATTTGGATTAACATAGATTTGCAATACATTTTAGTATAATAATAATAATTGATAATAGAATAGTTGTTAAATGTTTATATTTGACATTTCAAAAAAGGTAAACACAGTTTAATCAAAAAACAATTACGAAGAAGCGGTTTTATCAAAGGTACCACGAGTCCTTCAAATTTTATCAATTAAATGTTTGGTTTTCACGAAAACGGCGTTATTTGGAAAAATCACGAAAACAAATTAGTGGTTTTGCCTGAAATAAAGGAGTTTGTTTGAGTATGCAAACCAAAAATTTTATGTATAAAGTTTGAGTGGTATTTGGAAAGCGACTGATTCTAGAAGAAGTGTTAAATGAGTTGGTAGAAAATATTGCCACCAACCCAGAAGCACTCAAAATGTTACTTTTTTTAAATAGAAAATTATCCCGTCCTATATATTAGAAACTAAACCGTTACAGAGTTCATGTTCCCATATCAAATTTTATCAATTCACAACAGTTCTCAGGTGTGGAGCGTTGTCGGTCGAATATCTCAACACCCCATATGTTTGTTAATTAAATTTGCATAATAGTATTTTTAAAAAATTAAAGCTCCAACTAGCTGTAGAGAATTCTATTTGTTGTATTGAATTTTTAATATATATTTGAAGTTAACTTTAACTGTTAATTTGACATATAATTTCCGGAATGGAAAAAATTAAAAATTCAATAAAATAAATGATTGATTCTCTCTTCCATTTAGTTATTTGACATCCAAAGATAATACTTCTAAAAATATTCTAAAAGCCGAAATTGATTTATTAATCAACTAAAATAGGTACAACTCAGTTCAGATTTTGAAAATAGTTTGTATAAAAATGTATATGCAATAAATAAAAAGAAAAAATATCCGAAATATATTTAGTGTGCTTCAAAGAGAATTCCCGTGTTATTTTCTTACTCTTAAAATAAATTTTGTAAATGTAAAATTAACGATTTTGTAATAAAATAGTAAAAAAATAGAGTAATCTCTATGAAGTAAACATAAAAAATGGCAAATAAATGATTTGACTAAACAATAAAGATATTTAAATAAAATGCAGAAAATCATACAGGGTACTAAAAATGGGTAGAATAAAAAAAAACCTATATGTATTCTTGCCAAGCTGTCGCTGAAGGTCTCAATGGTCACTGGAATATTTAACAATAAGCATTCCACAAATTTTATCGCTTCGGCAGAGACACTTCATTTTCCACCTTCTTCCAATATATTATACCACCAAAACTCTAAGTACATGTGAAACTCATCATCTTTAGTACACTATCACAGTCATTTTAACCTGGTGTTGAAGCAAAATAGTTCATTCAATCGTAAACCAGTCATGTAAATATAAATTTTATGTATATATATAATATATAATACATAGTTTAATAAAAATTTGTTAAAATCGTTTTTTTTTTCTTCTTCATAATTATCACCATCACAATATTTTAATATGGGAATAAAAAAGTCACAGCAGCTTTATATTATATCACAAAACTCTCATTAAGAAACATAAATAGAATTCTCCCTTTCGCGGTTATAACTTCCGTTGCACGCCCATATCGGGTAGGCCAGAACAGTGTTAAGCAAATCGTTGTGGATTTCCAGAGAATTTGTGGCGTAGTGCAATACCAAATCTTTTAAAGTGGGATAAATGTTGTAAGGTTCAGTGAAACCAAGACCTTTGTTCGTTTCGTTGATGATGCAATGGTTGGTGCTGCCGTTACACACTACAGAAAGAGCGTATTTATTCATCTGTCTCGACTTTCTGACTAAGAATGTGCCATCGGGTTTCCCTTCTAAAAGTCTTTCAGCATCTACACGTGAACAATTCAACATTAACCAAGTGTGTTCGTCATTATGCGGTAACGTATCAGTATCTATCTCACATTCTTCAGATGTTTCTTCTATGTTTCGATTGAGAATTTGATTGATTTTGGCCACAGAAAAACCCCGTTGTTGAAGCCATCTAATGTGCTTGTCTCTTTCCCTGACTAAATTGTGAATTTGCGGTTTCAAACTGGTTAATTCTCTTTCTAATACTTTCTTATAGGCTTCTTTCTGTTTTAATATCTCTTCTAGTTGTTCGCAACTTTCCGACATCAAATCTAAACGTTTCTTTAATAATTCATAATTTATTTCAAGGCTTTTAATTTCGTGAGGTTGGGCTTCTTTTTGGAATTTTTCTTGGATTGTAGTTTGATCTCTAAATACTTGTACTAATTCTTTAAGTGCATCGAGAGCATGTCTTTTTGTTTGTACTTCTGTTGACGTTTCATTAAAGTCTTTGGAAACCGTTTCAGATACTTTATTCTTTTCTGCCAAATTTTTGTTGACGTTCACAAGTTTTTCGACGAGTTTTTCGATTTTTTCAGTCTTGGCTAATTCTTCTTCCTGATTGTTTCTTGAAACGGGATAGAGCAATTTTATATCTAAAGAAGCGTTATATTGAGAAAGTGAGTCGTTTCTAAAGTGGTTGATGAGATCAACAACTGAAGGAAACGTATAAGGTTCTGTGAAACCGTACATACCATTACGATGGCATATTTTTATAAGTTTGTTTGCACCCCCTTTACGTAGCGTCAAAGTGTATTCGCCACATTTACTCGATGCATCCCTTACTAAAAATGTTCCGTCTACAGTGTCGTTTAGTACCTCGTTCACTTCCTCGCGTTTGATATCGCCCCAATACCACTCGGCATCTTGGAGGCTCATCACAGCGTTACTCTTCTCCTTTTCTCTTTCCAGCATACTGTAATAAACACTGCTGCCCATTCGCGAAACTTTCCTTGGTGGTATTGCTGGAGCTGAAGCAAACTCAGGTAATTTTTCTCCCCAGTCACAGTACAGCAACAACAGTTCCACGACCCGATTATGGGCTTGTGTGTTGTAGACAACTTGTCTGAAAGAGAAAAAAAAAAATGCAATATCAGTAACTAAAAATTTAATTTTATCTGGTCGCTAATTTATACAGGTTATTTCCAACATATTCAAGATTGTTATCTTATCTTTGGTACACACATCTGATTTGCAGTATCAGGTTAACGGGCATGATACGCTTTTTTATTTGGTTTTAAAGATAATAAAATTTCCACAATATAACTACGATATCTCTACAAATTGTAAGATATTAGTAACTGAATTTTTTTTTTTTCAATTTATCATTAAAGAAGGATGGTCTGTAATGGATTATATTGATTTTTAAATAAAATTGTATACATTAAATTAATATAATTGGTTATGACGTGAAAATTATGTAAATGGGGGTTTAGGGAATAAAATTGAAGGATGGTTGTTATGACAGGTTTGTTTATGTTGATAGGGAGATTAGATTGTTTTGATATTTGAGAAATGTCAGATGTTAAAAATTTAAGTAAAGATTATTAAAAAGTAAAAACCTTATAAATTTCAATCGACATTTCAAATGGCGCTCAAATGGAGTTAACCAAAAAGGAGGAAGATCGATTAATGGAATTTTTGATCAGTATAAATAAGAAATTAGAAGAAAATAAGGAAGATATGAATAATACGAAAAGAAAATTAGAAGAAAATCGGGAAGAACGTCAAAGAAAAAGTTAAGAGAAGAAATTCAAGAAAATGGTGTGAGAATCAGACAGGATATAGAGAATGAATTTGAAGAGAAGATATGTCAATTAGGGGATAAAATAGATGAAAATTTGAAAAGTCAAATACAAGTAGAAGTAGAGAAGAAATTGAAAGATTTTAAAAAAGAAATAGAAAAGAAATGTACCAAGAAAAAGAAGAAGTACAAAGAAATACAGAAATAAATATAAGAAAAACTAAAAAAGAAACAAAACAAGAGATAGAAAATATTAAAAGAATAGAAAGACATTTAATAACAAATAATAAGAATATTGGAGAAAAATGTGGAAGACAAACTAAAAGAAAATATGAAAATAGCTGAAGAATAAAACTTGAGGACAAGAAGCGAAGGAAGATATTAAAAGAAATGAAAATATTTTAAAGAATAAAAACAGGTCAGGTCAAAATTATCACAGATGGAAGATTAAATTAAAAAAAATATTTTTGGATATTGGAAGAAAATTTTAATAAAGAAGATATAAAAAGGTTATAAAGAGAAAAAGGGAAATCATTGAAATGGGGAGAAATAGTAGAAATTGAATATGACAAGATAGAAATTAGTAATCAATAAGAAATTTCAGGCAACATAGATGTTACGAATATTTAGTAGTAATGATTAGAACTAGATAGAGTAATTTAATTTGTTTTTGAATAGTAGTTAAGGATATTTTTTTCTTAGAAGTTTAGAATATTATAAATTTTAATTATGGGGGGATTTACACTTTAGGGGAACATAATTAAAATTTATAATTAGTAATTTTTTTATTTTAATAGGTTAAATTAATATAATTGGTTATGACGTGAAAATTATGTAAAGAGGGGTTTAGGGAAGACAATTGAAGGATGGTTGTTATGACAGGTTTGTTTGCGTTGATAAGGAGATGAGATTGTTTTGAGTATTGAGAAATGTCAGATGTTAAAAATTTAAATAAAGATTATTTAGTGATCGTTACCTCATTTTTACAGAAAGATTCGTGACATAAGGCATCAATACCAGGAAAAACAAAGCAATTAGATAAATTTCACTTTTTTGTGAATATTAAAAATATACAATTAAACGGAACTTGTGTGGAACAGTTAGCATATTTAATGTTACTATAAAGAAGTCGTTTGACCTTTCAAGAATTCCTAAGAATTATCAATTAAACATATCGATACCTTCATTCTAATAACTCGTACGAGATTTTACTTTAAATAGAATAACAGTGGGAAATATGTTTTTCTCTTATGTGGTATTGGAATTGCAAGGTAGAGAATTTTAAGATACATAATAATCAGTCAAATGTGCACTGTGTTATTTGACTAACGTAGTATTTGTATTTGGCAACGCCGCGTAAAAGGAAAAGAGACAGAAGTATGCTTTCAGTAACGTCACAAACAAACGTGCTGTCAAATGTACTAGTATGCAAGCCATACACGAAACGAAGAAGAAGCTATCGTGCCAACATCAACAATTTATAGGCTTTCCATCTGTGTTTATCAAAATGTCCTACTCTTAATTATTAAATCACGCAAAAACAATATTTCATTGGAAAGGCAAAAAAGTCACAGGAAAAAAATACCAAAAAATCTAGAAATGTCACACTAGAGATGGGCGAAACATAACGTTACAATTTCGCGCCCGTCATGTCCTCTTTGACGGCGTTGTCAGATGTAATTAACATAGTAAATTTTCTTATACTCTCATCACAGGTTGGCTTTGAAGGTCGATTTGTGAGTAACCAAAATGTTCGAATTTTTTATTCTTTCCATTAATATCACTTACATCTAAATCTGAACGGTAGGTTTTTCATAAGAATCAATGATAAAGGCAAGCATGTTTTTATATTAATATCTTTTTTATGGTTCTCTGCAGCTCTTTAAAAATTTTACTGGTTCATTATCTTATTATAATGTACCAATATTCCAAGTTTCATTAAATTCTGATTCTCATATGATATTAGAATGAAGGATATGTTTAATTAATACCAAAAATATTGAATTATAAAATTGCTAAAGTCTAAATACAAGGCCAAACTTCAAATTTGTAGTTTAAATACTAGATATATTAATATGTTAGAAAAACGGTGCAAATTGCATCAAGTAAGTAATTGCTACAATCCATAGTAATTAAGATTTGTAGCATTTACTTACCATTTTCAAAGAAATTCCTTAAAATTAATAGTTCAATAAACAATTTATATATCTAACAGTATATTTCATTTTAAGAAATTAATTTCACAATTTATACTCTATATCTCATAAATTATTATTTTATATTTCTTATTTTACATGGACTGCAGCTTTTTCATTGCCCTATTAAATAATATCCAATAGAATCTTGAAATATATATCTTACATTAGAACAGCAAAAAAAAGAGAAAAATCTACAGACAAGACAGATTGGGCAATATTTCTTGCTGTCTCAGTCTCGGAGTCAGAAGCAAAAACACTTCTACAAATGTTTCATGAAGCACAAAGATGTATAGAGTACATTGTTATTTTGGCTTACAAGCTTAAAATAGAAATGCAAAACTTTGAACATGCATACATACATACATACATATTTCATGATGAGATGAAATAGGTACATAAAGAATTTAAAAACATCTAAGTAATCCCTAGCATAAAATTAATTTGTTCAAGACAATTTAAGTCATCTTATTTTTTGAGAAGATGAAGAGATTGACAGCTGTCGGCGTCATTTGATAAAAAGTCAACATTTAGTATTGAGTAAAAGGCAACTTTATAAAATAATTATTACAAATATAACGATCAGAATTTTTGAAAAATATTCTTTAGTTTTTAAATTATACTGTAACTTTTTTAAAATGTATAATTTTAAATCAAATATAAAGCGAAATTCTAATAAGTGTGACAAATTTTTAAAATTTTTGGTCCCTACTGTGTATTTTTTTTTATGAAGAAGAAAGTGACACTTTTACCAAAATCGTCAAAAACTTTGCAACTCTCACCTGAAAAAGATGAGGCATTAGTCGTTATGCCGTTGGCACCCCTTGCTGTCAATTTAATGTCACCTATCAATTGTAATGTCAATTTTTTGTTATATATTGTTATGGTATAAAAAATGGGACAAATTTATGAAAAATGTGTATGTTAAAGAAATTAAAAAAAAAAATATGTGAAAAGGGGCTTTAAAAATGACAGGGTTGTTATGGGATTGTTTGTTTATAGGAGATTAGATTGTTTTTAGTTATGAAAATGTCACATTTTGAAATTTTAAAATAAAAGATTTAGAAAATAAAGAAAATCTATAGAATTTTGATTTTTCATAACAATATATATCAAAGAATTGACATTAACCATTGACAGGTGACATTAAATTGACAGCAAGTGGAGCCAACGGCATAACGACAAATGCCTCCTCTTTTTCAGGTGAAATATGGTCAATTGACAGTTTTTGCTTTGTAAAGTTGTCAAAAATCTCTTTTGGGTTTGATTTATGCTGAATGATGCATGATTGCGTAATTTTTCTTTTATCTGATCTATAGCTATTGACCCTACGCGTGTTTGGAATTTGATTTGTGGGATTCGAAGGCCCAATTGACGAAGCCGAAGAGCAGAAACCGGTCTTAAGATTTCAATTCGAACAGTGACATTACAATCAAATCATAAATACATGTTTTTAGGTTTTATTTCAAATTAAAAAAAGTATATAAAATGTGTATTTCTTGAACACAATTTTTTGGCAACAGTTCTTTTTTTTATTGTTTATATTTTTATAACAATGTTATAGTTCGTGTAATACATATAGTAGCCCCAATTTAACAGCTTTAAAGCGGCGCCTTTGTTGCTACCAAAAAAACTTCAGCCTCGCCAACGTAGCGGCATCCTTTGAGGCAGTCAACGTGGAGTG
This sequence comes from Crepidodera aurea, assembly GCA_949320105.2. Taxonomy (NCBI): domain Eukaryota; kingdom Metazoa; phylum Arthropoda; class Insecta; order Coleoptera; family Chrysomelidae; genus Crepidodera; species Crepidodera aurea. The sequence goes on from OX439478.2 coordinate 16,107,683, forward strand.
TCGACGAGTCATTGGTTGAATATTGAAACAAAGCGCTGTGATGCAAAGACCAGTTAAACTATGATTTGATCGGGTGGCCGAGCCATTAGTCGCTTCGATTATATCTTAGCGAATGCATGTTTCTATTTTATCCACTCTCTGTCTCCCAAGCTATATATTAAAGTAGAACACTCGACATCGTTTTTAAAGCACTTCTCAGATGGCCAGACTAAAGCGATTACACGAACTATACAAATGTTAAACGATAACTATTCTTAAAGGAAAAACATTATAGATTAATTAGCCTCATATTTTGAACGAGTATATGATCCTGTAATGAGTGATCTGTTATTTTACTCTGAACTTATATGATTCCACAATTCGAAAACATTTGCAGGAGTTATGTTTGTTACTCGACAAAAATTTTTAAGACGCCATGAGTGAATTTTTCCACTTACATTATCCGCTCCCATGGTGGCCTTAGGAAGATATGACACATGACTTGTACTAGGACAGTTGGTGGACTCTTGTTTCCTCTAGCATACTCTAATTGACAAATTTTACAGAGATGTCCCATAATAAATCTAAGAGTTGACTTGTGATGTTCAGGCAACTCTTCTACCAGTTGTCTCAGGATAGAGGTGCATTCTTCATCATTTCTTTTCTTTGAAGCTTCCAGGAACTTGTCGTACCACTGCACGGGAATTAGAGGATCTGGTAATTCTCTTAAATATTTTTTGAATACGCTAGCAATGCACACAGGGCTGAATTCTGAGAGGTTAATGTTGTTTGGGTTTTCTTCTATCTTTTTAATGAGAGATTGGAGCTGATCCGAGGGAGGAGTAGCACAATAGAGATTATAAAGTTCTAAGGATTCGTTGCTTTTTGCACGTTTCTCTAGCTCCAAAGCGCAGTTGATGAGGAGCTCCGGAGCTGGAGTTTCGCTCAATTTGAAGTGACAACAAAGACCTTGGCCAAAGAAGGACTTGAATTGGATAAAGTGCGATCTCTCATCCATTGGACGGTGTGTGCACGACGGAAGTTCTGTTGCAGCACAAGTACGGTGGGCGACTAAACCACAATCTTGACAAATAAAACCTTGATGGAGCAGACCTCGAAGATACTTATTACATTTATCGCACCTCTCCAAAGTGCTGAAGCTGTGCTGAGTTAAGTTATGCATGTAATTTGTGCCTGAAGTTACCGTTTCCCCCTGCTCACTTCTTAATGAAAGGTTGTCTTCTGGTTTTTTAAGAAGCTCATCTATACATGTCAATATAGCCTTTTGGTGAAACTCATCTTTTATGCCCATAGCCTGGCAAAATAAAGATTATATTTAAAAATTTTGTATTTTGTTACACAAAACATATATTAAATTAAAAATTAGTTAATGAATTTAATAAAATTTTACATCTAGATGTAATGAATAAATTCTATTTTTAAACGTATATTTTAATACTTACAACTAATTTATCTCGGTCAAGATTGATTAAATCTGCACCCTTGATATCTTTGCATCTAAAGACGTCGGAATATGTGTACAAGTTGAGAGCCGCCATCCATTCTATAACGTTTGAACAAGTCCACTCAGAAATTGGCTGTAACAAAAATAACAAAAATTTTAATTTTCAAGAGGCCCAAAAAATAAAAAAATTAAAAATTATCTAACAAGCCTATTCGATAAAAAACTGTATTTCATTTACTTCGGAAAACATGAGCTACTAAAATTCAAATAAAAAGCCCATTGTATCGGCGAGGATAATAAGAAATATAAAATTGTCCTTCGTTTGATTTATCAATGGCTTAATAGATTCTTTAACATAAATGAATTATTTTATAATTCTTTCATGGTTAAGTAATTTAAGAATCAGAACCGTATCTTTTATTTTTATAAACTTTTATACTAAATGAGTTGTTAAAATTATTAAATTGTAAACATTCAGTTTTTCATTTTTACTTAAAAAAAAACATAAAAATTAGTGACCAAGACATGTAATTAGTATATTATTCACGCGGATGAAGTTTGTAGCTGCAATCGTCCGAGTGTAATAAAATAACCACACAACGAGTTGGATATAATACTTTACCTACTAATGTCGAGAAATAATAGATTATTTATACGTTAAAAATATGTATTAAATCAAATCAAGAACAAAACATGTTTAAATGCTAAAGAAACTATTATTCGAATATAAATATTCATTTATATTAAATTAATTCTTATTTATAATGAATTATTTGTTGTTACAATTTAAAGTTATGTTGCTGCAATTCGAGAAACTAATTGTTGTAGTATTATTTTTTATGGATTTGACGTAAAATTCTATTAGTGAAATATACATTTCAACAAATTTGATAAAGTTTTAGTGAATGACTTTTATTGGCATTAATTCAATTTGACATTGACGTATAAATTAAAAGTCGTGCTGCAGAGTAAATGTAAGTATGTACTTGATCTTGATTGGTTAAATTTAGTTGCCTTATGATTATTGGTTATTAAAAGTGTTGAATTTTCATTATTCAACGCTTTGTAACCAATCAAATTGAATTTACAAACACAGTATTGATTAATGAAGGTCAAATTCCGGTTTGATTTTTAGTTTATTATTTGACATTAGTAAATAAACGTATTTTACTACATTGGTTTCTTGTATATTTTTCTGTTATTAATTTTATTATTTCGCTGATACATAATTAAAATTACATGCATTAAATATATTTTAGTATTGATTTTTTGTTTGTCAACAGAATAGAATGTTACGTTGAGCGTTGGCAACGTTTTAAATTAGTCAATTAATTAAGTTTATCAAAAGTAGAAGCGTCTAGTTAACATCGTTTCTCTTGAATTAATTAGATAGAAGTCGGGATGAAACAATGCATAAAAGGTCATTATTATCTGAATAATGACATAAATAATTTGTGGAAAATGGTTGTCAGGTTGACCCACGCAGAAAATTAAGTGTCAAAAGTAAACCGTTACGATTCTGTATTAACCAAAGATTTTATTCCGTCCGGTTTTATTTCGGCAAATACGGACTATGTTCACTCCCGTACGTCTAGCAGAACTTCTATTGAACAGCGTTGCCAATCCGCACGAATGTAGGTCACAAATAACCAGATTCAACAAAACTCATTCGATTTCTAAAAATACTGCCGACGGTAAAGGATATATAAAAACATTTATCGGATCCAATACAACAAAAAACTCATTTAAATTCACAATATAATTATTACTAATTCAAAAAAAAAAAATTAATGATATATTGTGGGAGCGGAGACAAATCCAAAATTTAGTCATAATCGAGATTAAGCATAAATACACCTATAAGAAAAATAACCGAAGGTAACAAATAATAATCTATTTATCTTTTGAAGTCTAAAAGTTTCAGTAACTTGAGCTTGAAATGGAAGAATAAAGAATACTTTTTCCCGACGCCTATTGATAACTGATGAGTCCTGACAACATCGTACACAGTAACGAGCCAAAGAAGAGGAACGCGAAACGAAAAAAAGAGATAGGAAGACGGTTATACGACCGCATAGCAACGTGCAGGGCCTACTATTGGAGGACAAACCACCTATCGAATAAAGCAGTATAGAATCGAGAGTGTTTCTACGGAGAAATAATGTACGTGGTGAATATAGTATGGTCCAAAACAATTTTTTTTTAGTAAGATCAACATTAAATTTTCACTAAATTCAACTACGTAAATTGCTCAACTGTTGCTATTAATGTTAATGTTTTAAACAGTATTGAACACCGACAAAACGCTTCAAAGAAAAAGAAAATTTAAAAAAAAAGGAAGAAATCCTAATTTTCTAAATTACTTATTTCAAAGTTTATTAATCGTCTTAAAATTTTTAATTAACTTCTTAATAAAACGCCCCATTTTTTAATTTAATTAACAATTCAATAAAATTAAGTAGAAATAACACCAAAAGTGCAGTAGTTTGGGCAAAATTATAAAGTTTTAAATGTTCTTCTTCTTGGTTATTACAACCACTTTTTAAGTAAAAATGGTTTTAATATCCAAAAAGAAGAACATTTAAAATAAACCACTATAAACTACAGAAATGAAAAACATATTTTTATTTATTTTAATTAAATTATATTTTTTTCAATATTTCTTAATATTTTTAAGAATATATTGAGGTGCATCAGGTTTTCCCTAAACATAAATATTTTGTTTCCTTCCTGCATACCTTCAATATATTTTAACTATAATGAACAGTTCTGGAAAGGTAACAGCATAAGGGGATATTTCGGCGATATACACTCACATCAACACAACACGACGAATCAATGTCAACTAACTTACATTTGTATCAGCTGTAAGGTAAGATATACTAATGACAGAACTCGTCTGCCGTGCACAAAATTTACTTTAATTAAACCTGTGAAAAAATTACATGGCGTCATGATTTCAATAATATTTTTTCATAATTAGAAATGCATATAGTATTTATTTATAAAACGTTAATTTTATTTTTCCGGGCATGAATAAAGAAGTTAAAAAATAACCGAGGTCGATCTTTTAATTGACAAGAATGTTTAGAAAATATGAAAAAATTGTTTCTTCCATTTTTGAAGGTTTGACATTTGGGATCGAGTATATTTTACGCTCAACTTCAAAAATGACATATGACCGACTTGTGCTTTTTGCATTTTAGGGGCGAAATCCACCCCTTTTGTTAAAAATTGTACAAAATGCAGATTTAAGCATTCTGGCGTAAGTAATCTCGTTTAATTAAATAAAATAAATATTTTTCAACATTTATATGCATGATTTATGATTTTAATTGATTTTTCAACCCTTTTAGCAACCACCTCTTAAATCGAAAATCATGAAAAAAAAATCATTTTTTATATTTCTAAAATATCAAATAGCATATTAACATTAAACAAATAGTTTGTTTAATGTTTATTATATAATTTTTGGTTGACTGTGAAATTTCAATCCTTAAAAACCACCCACTTAAAGCAGAATCATTGAAAAAATTGGTTTCAAGAAACTTTAATCATTTGAATAATACATTACTGAATTGAAATCTCATTTACTGAGTATTAAAATCTTTATTTATTTATTGCTAAATTTTCCATCCTTAAAAACTACCCTTTGTCATAAAAATAATGGAAAATTTGTGATGTACAGAATTCCTTTCACTTTTTCTATCTTCAAAATATACATACACACACCCACACATGTATATTTTGTGAGCATGTACCTATCGACACGTCTACTTCTTACTATCTATCTTTTTTCCAATATATAAATACAAAATCTCTGCTCCAAAAAAATGTTATTGGTTTTTTTACAATAACTCGGTTAATTTTTATGATATCAGGTTCATCCAAAACCCATTTGAAAGGTAATTCCAAGGGCTATAACATCGTATTAAATTTAATCTTTTAAATTCCTTATTTTTAAAAGATAAAAGGTTAAAGGGCCCCGGTTACATGATTCTCGCAGTAAAATTAAGACTTTAAACGTTTCTATCTCGGTTATTTTTTATCCTACAAAAATAAAAAAGTAAAATCTTTGTTAAAAAAAACTCAAATTTCGTTCTGTATCATTTTTTACATATATCGAGTATTTTTGGAGTTATTATCAAAAGAAAATTTGAAAAATTCTGATTTTTTTAAAATCATATTTATTTTTCAAAAATATGCATTCTAAACCGGTCAAAATTTTTGACTTATGCTAAAATAAAGAAAGTCTTATAGGGATTACTATTTTAATTTTTTTTTGGAAATGGCGTATGTTTTATTTTTCACTTTTTCCTAAAAAATTCGAAAGGATCCCCTTATTTTCATCATAACTTGCTTAATTTTGATGCTATCAACTTCTTCTAGAGCTCATTTGATAGGTATTTCTGAGTACTTTGAAAAGTATTCAGTAAGTATATTTTATAAAATGCATCGTTTTCCCGTTATTTAAGCTTGAATACTTAGATTTGAGTACTCGCCGAAAAAAATATACATTCAATTACCTATAGCTCACTTTGAATTAATATTAAAAGGTTATTCAAGTAAGGAATTTATTCGATTTTTTATTAGCTTCAATTTTGGTAATAGCAACTTTTTTGTAAAAACTTATAGTTTTTGAGTTATTTACGAAAAACCGCTTTAAAACATGCATTTTTTTCACGAAAAATCAAAATCTTTGATCTTTAATAACTCAAAAAGTATTGATTTATTTTAATAACTTTATATAACAAACTTTGCTTAGAATTGGTACCTCTATCGATTCCTGGGGTTATTTTTAATAAAATAATTTCCACCCCCGAGAAGGGGTGGCATCCACCCCCAGGGTAAAAGCGCAAGTTGGAACCATGTCACTTTTGTTTCTTGAGGTATCCTCTAACTACTCACCAATTTTCATGAAAATCGACCGAGGTTCAACGAAATCGGAGGTGAAAACCTTCAGTGACTGTACTAGTTTTTTAATTTATTTATTATTTTACAGTTTTGTTCCCTTGATTCCAGACTTACACTAACGTTTAATGAAAATTTATGGGAAACGTAAAAGTACGCGAGTCGGTCATATTTTTAGGGTTGATATGATTCATTTTCAAATATGGTAGACGAAAAAAATAATTAAAGTAGAAATTTAATTAAAAGAAATATGTTTCTTGAAGACTGCGTTTTAATATTTTGAATTGTTTAGTAGAGGTGAGGAGTTTTATATTTTTTTAGTTTGAGTTTGACATTTTCGTCTCCACCATTTTAAAAGTAACTGAGGTAGAACTTTAGTATTTGAAAAAAAAGTATGTAGAAAAATTGTTCAAATAGTTTCTTGCAGGCCGTGTTTTATTAACTTAAATAGTTTATATTTTTGTTTTTTTATAACCACACTAGCGTATATTATTTAGATATTTGAATGCATTTAGTTTTATTTGCTGCAAATCCAATTAAAGGCAGAAATATGTAGTTAAATCAACTAATTAACGGTGATCAGTATAATTTATAATTTGTAACGAAGTTTCACTTATTTTAATAAAAAATATTTTTACTATTAATAGATCTCTTTATTTCTGCCATGTGTTCATTTAAAATATCAACGTGAACTATTTTATAAGTTATATTTTTTTTAAATAAAATGTCAAGACTTTTTTAAAAATTATGTAAGCAAACTTTTATTAGAGGAAGTTAGCGATCTTGCAAATATATCGTATAAATATCTTAAAAGGATTTATATTACTTCAAATAGGAAATAATAATATATCTAATGTCAACGAACATATTTGAAAGCCTTAAAATAGAATTGAATGAATTATTTAACTAGATAATTATGGCTTACAATGATATTCAATTTAAACATATAATTTTATGCTTCTAAAATGGTAGTTACGCGCTTACGTAACCGATTTTAACTCCAGTAGCTGGTTGCTTAATAAAATTATATACTTACACTTTTATGATCATTTCGTTAGGATTTACCTACAAATTTTTGAAAATGAGCAAAATATAATCTTAACAGGTACTTGTCACAGTATATTAATTACTTACTTGTTATAAATACATCTCATTCTCATTACAAACGTATACAACGACTGTAGAATTAAAAATTTTATTTGACATAAATAAACGTCACGATAAAAGGCACAATTTCATAAATCATAAAAAGGCGTATATCAGAGTTTTAATTTACTTATTTAAAATTTGTAGAAAACGAACTACTGTTAAACGATTTTTACTTTCATTATTGTTTATTTATTACAAACTGATAATAATATAGAAACGCAAAAGTTTAATAGGTTAGGACAAAAAATTATAATTAAATGATACGATTTATTTAAAAAAATAACAATGACAAGACGTCAAATGATTAAATTTTTCTAGTCACTCAGTACATGATTATTGGATGTAAGCCGTTCATTCATTTATTCATTCAAGTTTTGCCCAGGTGTGTGTATATTCTATTAAGCACAAGAACGGGAACATCTTTTATAACTCTCTTAATGCCTCTTGAAACGAAGAACTCGATGTAGTGCCGAGAATAAATCTTTGATGTAAAAGAGATTGCCTTGAAAATGAGGTTACGCGAAAACAATAAAATACATTTTTTGAAAAGGTTACAAAGCAAGAACGTTCTTTTCACTAAACATAAAAGCATATTTAAAATTTTCCAGAAAATATTAAGGAAATTCAAGTGATGTTATTGATTTTCAAATGATACTTTGTAACTTATTATTGTGAAAAAACACTAAACGGATAAAAATGTTTCTATTAGAAGTCCATTTGGTTTTAAAAAGAATATGCTGCATTTTTAAATTCTTTCATTTAATGTTTATTCTGAATCGGAATCAATTTATTCAAACACAACCTTGTACTTCAGGAATTTTTGGCTATTCACAAATTATAACAATTCGTCAACCAATTTTTGGTAAATTAAATATTTTGGAAAAATTCAAAGTGTCTTGTGAGAGGTAACAAAATTGTCAAAATACAAAAAATTATATTTACAAAATTCCATGCGAATGTAATACATTTTATATAGGAGAAACACCTAGACCTTTTCATATTAGACTTAATGAACACCAATCATACATTAAAAATAAACAATTCGAAAAGTCTGTGATTTTGATCATAAAATACAATGGAATTCTTCAACTAGATTATTAAAAGAACCTAATAATTATAACTACAAAGTTAAACAAGCAGCATTGATATGCTTAAATAACAACGAATGTGTTTTTAATTGTTCGGATGATATTTCAAAAATTTGGATGCCTATTTTACAAAAAGAGTTAATTGCAAAAAGGATACCCTCTATATCGGGATAGTATCATAAGTTTTTATCTGGTTTTTTCTTATGATAATATTAATAAGAAAACTTCTTATAATATGCAAATTCGTTCCCAGAAACGTCACAAAAAAATCTTTCTGTGTCCTATGTTGCTGTCATATTTTTGTAAGATTATCAAGTGTTCTGTTTCTTTAGTAAATTATATTTTGTTGTCAATTTTTGAAAACGTCAAATTAAAGCCTTTTATTGATTCAAGTGGTTTTATTTCCAATAGAAGAGAAATTGAATTATATTTATTAGCATAATTTTTTGGAAACATTGCACATGATCTATTACGATTAATGTGCATCCTTAGCAACAATTATCGCGCTTTATTACAAAATGTGATTTAAATTTCACGATTAAATATTTCTAATGTATGTAATATTTCTGCTATAGTATTAAGTGCCGACAGAAAAATTTTATCTAATATTTAAATATGCTTATTATGTAACTACTTATTTCAAATATTAATTTTAATTTATTACCAGTAGATATTTTGCTATGATAGCCACGAATACGTGAATGACAAGAAAGTTTTTTTTACTTCTGAACCGAACGAAGTGAGTTTAATTAGAGATTATTGGAGCAAATTTATATTAAAAGTCGTTTGATATTTTGTTTCGGAGCTAACATTTATGGTTTCATTTAAAAAGTATATTAAAACGGATTATATTTACATAACTCTGTTTGTTTATGTTTTAAATTAGAGAATATATCTTTGATTTGTGTTGATTTTACTCGTATTCGATCATCTAGAAATATCGACAGATATTGCCTTTCGTTTAATGTGAACGCTGCCATATGAAAGTGTCAACAAATGTCCAGTAATGGAATGTAAAGCAAGGGTAACAGTGTATGTGTAAATTACAAAAGTAGGGTTGGTGATCTCATTTCAGATTATACAAGTATAGAACAACAGTTCTATCATACTTATAAAAAGTATTTTAAACTGACACGGCCGTTTCGGCACAATCAATTGAAAATATTACACTATTTTCTAACACAAACTAGAATTTTCTAACTCAAGTGGTTCGCGAGAAAATGGTGTGCTAGCTTAACTGTTAAGCTGGCACAACCCTTTTATAACTTTTTCCTCGAAATAGTTATGAAGATGATTTTAACGCCCAATTTTCTAACTTTTTAATAATTCTCGAATTGTATATGTCTATAATTAGAATTCGAGCAAATTTGAAGCTTTTACGGGTGCCGAGTCTGCCGAGAATTTTTTTTTGGCCATGAAATTGCAAAATATTGATTCCAAATGCGTTTTCGTCAATATACTATTTAATAACTCCAGCACAATCATTCGAAATAGAAATAATTTAGTTTTTTATGATGCATTTTCCAACAATAGTACAGTTGTGATAGGAAATAGCCTAGCAGAATTTTTTTTTGGCATTGAAATTACAAAATATTGATTCTAAATGCGTTTAAGTCGACCTACCATTTAATAACTCCAGCACAATCGTTGCCAATAGAAATAATGATGTATTTTCCAACATTATCACAGTGAAAACGCATTTGGAATCAATATTTTGCAATTTCATGGCCAAAAAAATTCTCCTAGGCTATTTCCATTCACAACTGTACTATTGTTGGAAAATACATCATAAAAAACTATATTCTTTAAAATTGCATTACTAAAATTGTTTACTGTGTAATGTATTTCTGTTTCTATTACAATTTCATTTTGTTTAAACATTTTCTTTTCAAAATTGTATGAATCTGTCAAATTTTATGACAGCGGCCTACTTGATTCCTTTTTTTCTCGAATAAACCGTCAACATTTCTTATTTTGCAATAAATCTCGTAAGTTTTACAAGATAACCCCCTACAAACCCGATATCAGCAAAAAGCTCCTAAAAAATGCCATGCAATGATTTAATAAAATATAGGGTGATGCATTTGAAAAAGTCGAGTTATTGCTATTTGTAATTTTCAAAAAATCGTAGTAGACGATAGAACATCGACTCCGAGTTCGCCTATATCTCGAAACATACACTAAAGCTTAAAGAATCGACTGAATAAAAGTTGATTAAGTTATCTCGAATAGTTCTGAAGTTCTGAATTTTTTGTGGATCTCTGCACGACGTTATTTTGACACATAAATTGACATAAGTTAGTTTCAAATTTGGAATTATTTAATTACATTTTAAATGTTCCTAATTTTAAACTTGCATATGAAACCTTTCTCAATAAAATTTATTTTTTGAAATTTATCTATAATATAAACAAATCGTTTCTTCGTATTTTTCGTGAGAAACAGTATTACAGAAATTTTCTAAATTCATTAGTTTCTCGCAGGAAAGATTGAAATAAATCTTTGTGTTCCATTCTACCTAGTTAGAAATTCTAAATTCCACATTATTCAAAGCCGTGAGGGTCCTCCTGACAGAACTGTTTATGAGTGGTGTTGTTCGAATAATAGAAGAGCGGAAATTTTAAAGGTATTTAGCTCTGTCTCGTATTAAAGCTTTTGTCGTATTCCTTCTATTTTCTATTCACAAACCCCTTGCACGTTTACTGAAGTATATACGTATACGTAAAGCTTTTGAAAGCTACACTAAACAAGAATGTTTCGAGAGTCATATTTAAAACCAGAAATAAAAATATACAAAAATTTCAACATGAAACAATTATTCTGGGACTATACTATATTTGCAAATGATTGATAGCAAAATTTTTATGACCCAGTAGATAACCCCCAATATAACATCATAAATCAGTGGCGGATAATTTCTAAAATAAAATATTTAGCATTATTTGTTCCGAAATAAAATCTTGGTTGTGTGTATATTTATTATTAATTTTAGGAAATGTCTTAACCTAATATCTAGTATACTAATGAATGTGGGTACTTAATATTGACAGTTGACTATTTTTTATATTAAAGTAATTTCGTATATAATTATTGGTTAATCCTTTAGGTTTGCTTATTTATTTACATTTTATGATGTGTTGTATTCCACGTTTTTCGGGGTGGTCCATACTAAAATCTAGTGAAAATTATCAATATTTACTTTTTTTCTGCTTTGAACAATCCTGTATAAAGACCTTTGCACACACAGTATAGCTAATTTTCATGTAGTTATCTTTTAAGTTTAAATAAAGTTTGTGTGGTGGTATGGAATATGGAACATTAATTTATTTCATACTTTATAAACACACGGTATATTCTAGTTCGTGTTATCGAACAAATATCAACACCCTATCATGAAAAAATTCATGTTCGAGTTAAAACAATGCATAGTAAAATAATAATTAAATGCATTACAAAAATGGAGAACCCTCATTGCAAACACAAATATTATTGTGAAAATGAAAATAAAAAAGTAGAATAGTTTACTTTATGAGTCATATTTCATGTCTGAGGTAGAAAATTAAAATTTTAAACGTAAAAAATTAATACGAAAGAATGTTTTAGGTGGGTGTGTAAATTAATTGATTTCATACAACAGTTGATAATTTTTTAGGGGCAATAAAATTTAAAAAACGACAACTAGATGGCAGAAATTGAGAAAAGTAAATAGTTAATCATAAAAATAAAAATAATGACTTCTATCAAAGCCGTATTTAATTAAGGATAGAAAAGCATTGTTAACTTATTTTCCACTTCTTGGGTTTAATTCGTTAAAAGAAGTGAAACGACCGAATTGTCGTTTGTCAATAAACCAATAAATAGCGAGATTTAACAATGTTTCCCAAATTATTAAGGGTCACTACACAGTCAAAGCATCACTATTCTCTTTCGTCATATTTCATGTCATCAAACGCCGTTTATTAATTTACTGATAAATTCCAAACTTCATATTTTCTCTCCACTGAATAATTTGGGAAACATTGCTATTAAGCCTACATGAGTTTTTCCTTACTAGGGCCCAACTGACGAAGCCAAAAGACAGAAACCGGCTTTCGTATGTCAATTCAAATAAAGCATATTCGAAACTCGATATTTTCGGTCAAAAATACTTTTTGCAAATGCAATAAATTGTGCGCGCTTAAATAGTTTTTACTGAAAAGTCCATTGAAGTATAAAATAAATAATATATATAATAAAATAAATAATAAAGTGATTTTAATCGATGCAATCCTGTTGACAAAAATACAATTTCCAATTATGTGTAGACACGAATAATATATTAGCCTTAGAACTTTTCCATGAACAAAACCGAAATCGATAACAATGACAACGACCATGAGTTATTGTACAGTGATTAAAAGTATAGTAGAGAAAACAAGTCAGGTAAAGATTTCAATTTCAATTAATGGAAGAGTTTATCAATACGCCCTCTTACCTAGAATTGATCCAGTATTAATTCCACGGAAGATTTAAATTTTATTTAAAATAAAATGTATCAACCTTGAGTTAACAGTTATGAATTTTTCAAACAGTGAATACTTTCAAAAAAGCACATTTCAGAAATAATATTTCACGGTAGCCTTTTTGAATGAAAGAAAAGAACAATTTATTTATTTATTCAAGGGTGTTTTTTTTGAAATAATGGATTATAGGTAATTTTGAAGGGCGTATATTATTATTATTATTTTAAATATGGAATAAATTGATTTTTAAATCGTTTTCAAAGATCGGAAGCCTAAGAAAGCATTATTTATTCGTAGTCTTCATCGAAAATGTTGGTTATTGAATTAGATTTTAAAGCAGCAAGAGGAAAGCTACTCACAAGTAAATAAAACGTACTAAGTTATTTTTATCAGTCCTCTAAGTGGTCATAAATTTTGTAGTAATTTTCCAAACATCGAAGTAAGTTGTTAAAAAGAACATTTAACCCGTGTTAAATATCCAATTAAAATATACCTACTGATAATTGCCAATCAATTTTAGAAATGAAGATGACGTTTTTCAGTATAATAGATAAAATTAACTTATACCGTGTATTTGGCACTTTTCATGTTTCCCCCTATCCTGGCGGGTATCCAAAATGTTTATCTCAGAACAGACCAAACTGATATCTATTTGCATTAGGGAACACGTGTAAAGTTTATTTTTTACTTCACTTTTTATTACTTATTCTCCGATAACAGAGGTCAACTTTGGATTTTTCCTATTATCCAACTATACCGGCTAATCGCACCACAGAAAAATATAGCCAGTTATAAATGAACTAATAATTAGGACAATTAAAAAAATGAATTAATCATTTTATCTCCCGAACTCGAGAATAAGTAAGAAGTTATCAGAACATAAACCATAAAAATGCATGTTTCAAAGTTATCACTTGAATAGTCCTACACGTCTTGGATCATCAATGCAAGATAACTACACCCAGCATAAAATGTATTTTATTTTAGAATTTTCATATTCAATAAAAATAAATAAATAATTGTAGTTATTTTTCATAGTTGTTGAGTTGAGCACTACAGTGGTAAACGTAAAAAATAGAGAATAGCTAAAAAAAGTGACCTAAATTAGCGTGTATACTTTAAATCATCCAAAATGTTTTTGGCACTAAATTCAATTGCAATTTTAGGAGTATAAAATTCTTTGAATATTTAGTCACCTGTTGAACTAAAAATAAATGTTTTAGCATTTGTTATACGTATTCTGTTGTTCTATACGTATTAATAAAATAATAATTTTACGATGTTTTTTTTACAAATACACACACAAAATTATTTGGCGATTTAGTTAATTACATAGACAATACCAAGTGGTCAAAAAAAATAATTGGTAGTCTCAGAAAAATTAATATTTGGTAGGTAGATTCCCTTATGTTTTGGGGGTTCAAAAATATTTTTTCAAAATTTTTACTGTGTACCATTTGGAAATGGCGGCCATATTTGTCTTAGACCGCATGCTATTTTTCGCTTTGCAAGCATCTACGATTTTTTAAATTGTACAGCAATGGATCGTCCTAGCCTTCTCAAATAAACTGCATTGAGTTCAGTACACTGTGGCCTACAAAATAAAACCTACCTAATTATATGTATTTATTCACATATATTTTACAGCTCAAAATTATTGGTCGCAAATTGGCAAAATTCAATTTTTGAAGGGTAATTTTTCAAAGAAGGAATAACTTCTCTGCCTTAATATTTTTTTTGCTGTTATACTATACAGTATAGTTACTTTTTATAAAGCATTAATGGCGAGACTCTTACCCATAAAAAGATATGCATTTTTAAAAAACAATTTTTTGAATTTTTTTCAAAGTTTAACCTGCAATATTTTTGTTGGGGGATCAGATAAAAATCTGAAAACTGCACACATAATAGGTCTTTATGATATCAAACTTAAGTATAAATTTCAACTTTATAAAAAGTAACTATACTGTGTAGTCTAACAGCAAAAAAAATATTAAGGCTGAGAAGTTATTTCTTCTTTGTAAAATTACCCTTCAAAAATTAAATTTTGCCAATTTCCGACCAACAATTTTGAGCTGTAAGATATATATAAAAAAATACATATAATTAGGTAATTATGGTTTTATTTTGTAGGCCACGGTGTACCGAACTCAATGCAGTTTATTTAAAAAGGCTAGGACGATCCACTGCTGTACAGGGTGGCCAAATAAGAATGCGAGGTACTGTATCTGGGAAACTTGCGGAAAAAAAAAGATATTACTAAAACGGCTAAGAGAAAAACCTGGAAAATATTTTCAAGTTTCTGAAATGGCCGCTAGGGGGCGTAACTGCAATCTTGAATCTAAGAAAGTGTTGGTTTTTTAGTTTGTGTAATAACGCTAGACAAGTATTTAACAGATTGCTGTAGAAAATAACATTTTTTTTAAATTATATTACCATTTCCTGGTTGCCTGACAACATTCTACATTCTGAGCGATTCGACAACGACAAAATTACGTAACAAAAGCACACAAGTAAGATTTCGGCAGGAAACTTGGAATATAACCTTGATGACCAATCTTAGTCATCGCTGAATTTTAATAGGTCACCCTGAAACCTGCTCCACCCCCTTTTTCATCGCAACATTTCGACACGACGTTGTTGTCGTGCCGAAATTTGGCCCTAACGTACGTTACGTTAAGGGTCTGGGATAGGTTTATGCCTTCCTTCCTTTGTATACTAAACGATTTTCAACCCCCTTCACTGTGAAATAACGACCAACTCTCTTTTAAGAGTGCTCGAAATGAAACAAAGGAAACAACGGGAAATATGGTCAAGATTTGTGTTACTTTTGTGTTGTTTTCTAAGACTTCGTATTATTCAAGTCATTGAAATGCAAAATACGATGCTCTTAATGTCAAATAAGCTAATAGCAACTGATCGGAGGAAAAAAATCGATGGCTTTCCCTATAACAAAATTCTATTGAGGCCTAAACAGCTGGCTGCCCGGATGTCAGAAAATTAAATTTGGTATTAGGACCGATACAGGGTTTTGTCTTAGATTATACGGATGAATCGTTTAAATCATTTAAATCCTCTCTGTAGACACATGGCGTTACCCTTTATTCCTATTCCCTTTTTTAACAAAGGTTTTGAATGAGCTTTGTTTTTCAATGAATTTATAGAGTAGTTTCCGCTCTTTTAGTTAGAATATTTAAAAAAACACTCATTATTGTCAATTTTAGTGTAAACAAACAAAATGAAAAAGCAAAAGAATCGCAGAAATCACGAACAAGGTCAAAAAGAAATAAAAATTACAGTTAAAATGAAAAAAATTCAAAATGTAATAACAATACAATTGAAAAAGAATGCTGCTGAGAACTGGACATTAAAAAAAACATGAGGGATAGGATATAGAACAAAGTCGTCAGAATAGAGATACGACAGATATAGATAATAAACAATAGGGTGGGCCGAAAAAACCTTTTTTTTTATAGACTAAAAAAAGAAGAAAAAATTTATCAAATTCGTTGACATCTTCCGATCGCGCATAGGCCCTAAAGTTTGACAAAATATGAAAAAACTTGATTTTTGAGATTATTTTCTTTTAATTTTCGAATTAAATGTTTTCGGATTGTAATAGTTTGTAACGTCTTCAAATAGAGCCTAAAAACATTGTGTTTTAATTTGGTTTAAATCAGTTGATATCTTCCGATCGCGCATAAGCCCCAAAATATTTAAAATTTCACATTTTTAGCATTTTTGGTATCACAGGCCCACAAAAAAAGTGAAATGAACTTTACAGAATTTCCCCTGGACCTCTCAGTTTTCCCCTAGCCTAGGGGAAATTCGTGAAATCTTAGAAATTTCAGTATCTATGAAAGCAATTTTGATCTACGCAAAACAATAATGTTTTCACGTATTTCGAGTCGCTTAGTTGTAATCTCACTGTAGAATTTCCCTAGAATACCTCAGAATTCCACTAGCCTAGGGGAAAAAGCTGAACAAAACTTCCTTGCACAATTTTCTACGTTTTTCCCTATGCTAGGGAAATTCTGAAGTACTGTGGAACATTTTGTACGTTATATGAATTCAGGAACTCAAAATACGAAAATGCGCAAAAATAGAACTTTCCAGAAATCACAAGTTTTGCACAGCTTAACACTTTTCCCCCTAGGCTAGTGGAATTCTGAGGTACTACAGTGAGATTAGAACTAAGGTTTTTTCGGCCCACCCTAATAAACAACCTAATAGGAAAACAATTAAGCCGGTATGCGTACATAATAAGAATAGACTAACATGAAGGAAATGACTAGAGCAAATTAAAGAAAAAGTGAAATTACTGAAAGTGCAAGAGATAGGAATGGAAGACACTTTATCGTATATATTGTAGAGTGTAAGTTAGGTTATAGTTTGTTATTGTGTAATAGGGAGTTTTTTTGACAGTAGTTAGTTGGAGAGTGGTCAATTAAAAAAACCCTGAGATTGTTAATATTTGTATTTAATAAAAAGATATAAAAATAAAAAGGCCTTAATATCAAAATAACATATCTCAATTTTTTAGACAATTTTGTCACAATTCCCCTTTGCGAATTTAATTTTCTTGTTTCCTTAAATTTGTTTATTTTTAGAGCAAAATACATCGAAATAAAATTTAAGAGGAATTAAAACTTAAGAGAAAATAAAAAATTTCGTCATCAACGGTGAATAATGTACATACGAGTTTAACAAATCCCCTTAAAAAAATGTCGTTGGAAGCGGAAGGTTCGTATTTTGTATACAGGATGATTAATATATTTACTGGTATACTGGTTCAAAAGTATAAATAGTAAAAAATTCATTCATTTCAACCTTATTGACAATTTTGACAATATCCAAAATGATGTTGGGGGTATACCGTTTGAAACAACTTAATTTTACTGAATAATAAACCAACTTCCCCGTTATCTTGTAGCATACATAATCTCCCCTGTTGTTATTTAAGGGGACAAAGCTCCCAAAATGCAAATTTGTTCGAAAAACTAATAGGAACCGATAAAGCGGAAAATTCTATGCCAACACTATATTTAATTTCCTGTAAACACAAGATGCAGCCGAAAAAAATATTAAGAACTTTTTACAAACATTTATGGTATGTTTTCAACACGTCGCTAACTGGAAATTGACAAACACAATACTAATTTGAAACTTCGGATATGTTTACAAATTAATTTTTTTACTGATTGAAACGTACCATAATTTGTTAAACCAAACACATATATCATGTTATGGTTGTACGAGAGCCTCGTTAAACAGTTATTTATGTATTTAGTATGTAAAATTAAGTTTTATGATGTTGGTTTGGAAGTTGCTTCAAAAAAAAAAACGTTCAATTCTATAAGTATCGTATCTTTACATTCTAAAAAATTGTTGTGAAAAAACTTGATAAGTATGGTAATTTTCACAAAATATACTATGTGACCTACATTTTACATTATATAAGCCTCAAAAGTATATTGTAAAATTATTCACAGAATAATGTATGTGAAAAATACGGCCAACATGAAAATACATTGTCAACATTACTGATTTACAGAATTCATTCTGTGAATGAAATTGTACAGGTTTAGTTATGTGAATAACCCACCAACTTGTATTCCAAGCAGTTTTGTGGTGTCAGTCGACCAGAAATCGAAGTAGGTGAGTATTCAATTGTATGAAATTGTGTCCACAACAAATGTTGTATTTGAATATGAAATTCATTCAGAGAATGTTGCTTAAGATTCAAGAAAAGTGTCAGCCGTTAGAAAGAAGGTTTTCAATTTCATTAAGAAGTTAGTGGCTATGTGAATCATGTATTCACATTAGTGTATTGGTATTTTTTATATAATAAATATACTTATTCTGAATAAAATTGTTTCTTTATATTATGTGTTTGAATGTCACTGTGAATTCACAACAAATAATTACCAAGTAAATTCACAGATTAATCAAGAAATCACAGTAATCATTTCGTAAGATTACACAATAAATCTAATGAGTTTCCATTGTATTTTTTACAGGATTCATAAGATAATATCAGTGTATCAGTGTACCTATAATTTTTTAACTAAACAAAATAACGGGTGAATAAAAAGTAGCTTCTAACTCTTAATAAAGAATCTACATTTCATTCTAATTTTTCAATTTAGTCAGGAATTTTGTAGTTTACCTCTTAAGGATAAAGTCAAAACAATTGTATTATCCACTTAAGAAACAAGTGAATTCAAGCAGCATTAGATTTGCGGTAAGTTTCGTTGAAATTAGACTGTTCAGTGAACTTTGTGTGTCAAGGATTTTACAATTTACCATAGTTAATATTTTATGTAACTCTATATATATTCTCCGCCAATATAATATTTTGTACTTTTTAATTAAATTAAAAATAAGTAGAGTTTTAACAAATTCATATAATTATTTACATGTATTTGTGAAACGAGAATATGTATATGAGATAACAAAATAGTAATTTTGTAAAATAAACACCATTGGTTTTATACTTTTGACTTTTGGTAGTACGAGGAGAGGATGATAAATTCGTATTGCTCCCCTTTTAATTAGTCGAGTGAGACGCAGGCTGATTTTAATAAATATATTGCCGCATTTTCCCAATATACTTAATGTTGCTGTTGGTTTATATCAAGCAAGTGAAATAAAATACCGTGAAAAGTGGAAAAATTAGCGTATAGGCCTGTCTATGTCAATCAGTTTACATTACCTGATGATTAAAAAAATTAATAAGGTCTTAAATTCACAATTTTCTATGTATTTTTGCCGAAATACCGATTTTGGTGTCGATTTTACATAATTTTTTTGCCATATTCCCAGTATTTCGTTCTTCATAAATTATGACAATGCCAATTGATTTTTCATCACTTTGTTTGGATTTTTCATTTTATACTATTGTTATTGTAGGATATTTTTATATATTTTATTTAAATTGATATTGGACATCTATTATAAAAATTTTGGATTTATTTTCGTCGTTCTTATGTTAATTGAAAAGTTGCACTATGTATGATATCATGTTAGATACTATTCATTGATATGTAAAAGGCATTACATTTTCCGATATTTCAAGAGCTTATAACTTTTAAATGAATAATGCATGACAGATATAAGTTTGTTTTTAATTTTTGTTTATTTGTTTTTTAAATGTATATTTTCTGATGACACGAAAGCCACTTATTTCAGCTGTCTACCGGTATAAGGTTTTTTCAATTAATGTTTAAGCATACGCCTGCAAAATCAGCAGGCAACAATTAATTATCAATACTTTTTTAGTAGGCCCTGGAATATTTTTGACGTGAATGTCACAATAATTCTTGTATCTGAGTGTTATCACTAGATTTTTGCATAAAAATGGTATTTTCCGATAAAGATCAGGTCGTCCTTTATTTCGCTGAAACTAAATCTGTTGGATCAAACCAGAAGAATTTAATAAGAGACCACCAACTGATAAGTCTATAAGAAAATGGTTTGACAATTTCAAAAATACCTGATCGTTGTCACGTAAAAAACGAATCAAAGGTAACATGTTATTAATGGTACAATTGCTGTGTTGAGTTCATTACAAGAAATCCTAAGTCATCAATCACAAAAAAGTAACGTCACATTTTAATATAAGTCGATCTAAAGCCAGTGGCGGATCCAGAGGGATGGCCCCGGGAGCTCTGACCTTATCTCTGGATCCGCCACTGTCTAAAGTTCATCCTAAAGCACTAAAACTTAAACCATATAAAATTTTAGCTTCCTCAAATATGCACGATAGGGATTACGAAAAACGCCTATTAATCTGTGAAACTTTATTGGATTTAATGAGAAATACTCCTGACCTTCATTTAATAATGTCTTCACTAAATGGAGCGGTCAACAAACACAACTGCAGGATTTGGAGTGAAGAGAATCCACATGAATTTCATGAAACTAAAAGAGACTCACTCACCTAGAGTAAATGTTTGGTGTGCAGTAAGCAAAAACGAAATTTATGGGCCATTCTTTTTTGCTTAAAAAACAGTACCTAAACAGTGCTAACTATACTTATAGTTATTTTTTTATCCTCAAATAGACCAGAATCAAAATGAAAGCTAATTCCAACAGGATGGAGCGTCTGACATTTTTCGCAGATTTCTCGTGAATCGGTTTCCAATAAACTTGGTAATAATTGCATCGGCATGGGAGGACCAATCGAATGGGCTACAAATTCGCCAGACTTGACGGTACCATATTTTTTTATATGGGGATAAGTTTCTGGCTTATAATCCTGCACCCCAAAATTTAGATGATTTAAAAATCAACATACGTCGCATTTTTGAATCCATTACACCCCGTATGCTAGAAAAAGCATTTACGAATTTATCAATGCGGTTACACAAATGTAGGTATTAATGTTTGGAATTATTTGTTAAATGTTCAATTTCTTTGTAAACGTTGATAAATTGTCAAATAAAAGATATTGTGTATTGTGTAAAAATTTGTTTATACGAATTGATTACGTAATCGTATACCTAAACATGAATTGCTGTTAATTGTAACATTGCCGTCAAACATATTCCAGGGCCTAGTAAAAAAATTCTTAATTATATTGACTGCTGAATTGCTTATGCTTAAACATTAATTGATCAGTTAATTCTGCATCGATTTTAAAAAACCTTATACCGGCGATAGCTGAAATAAGTGGCTTTCGTGTCATCAGAAAATATACGGGGTGTTAGATTTAAAAAAGCAAACAAAAAAAATTTAAAAAAACGCCATCTTGTTTTTCAGTTAACCGGAAGTGAGAAAAAACTTTTATGAGTCAAAACAAAACTGGTATCATTGTGAAGCATTTCAGTGAAAACCGCATGTATCTGTTTTTAGTCGTTTAAAAGTTATAAGCTCTTGAAATATCGGAAAATATAATGGGACACCCGGTATAAACGTAAGCAGATATCGAAAATAAAAACAATTTTACACGCGGTTCGCAAGAAAGCGCAAATATCTTATAGTGATTTTTATTACTTTTTTAACAAAATTAAGACTTGACCTTTGGTAATAAAATATGAACTATTGGATTACCGCAAAACTTAAGAAACAAAAGTTTCCACTTGATTTGTTATCTAACATATACGTACTGATTTTATTTATCAGATTAGGTTCTGAAAAAATTCTTAAACAGTTAATTCAAATCTATATATATATATAGCACCACATGTTTTTTTACGAAAAATCATGCTGTTACATGTTTCTTTTTATTGAAAAATTTTAAAATCATTCTAAGCCTTTAGTTTTACTCTGATTTTTGTGAAATCTTCAGGAAATACTAACAACAACATAAAAATAAGTTATTTTCGCATCCGCTATATACAAAACGTATAGTAATTTTATAATTATCCAATTAAATACAAACTTTGAATCTCAAAGTTGAAATTTATACTGAAGTTTGATATTATAAAGACCTATCATGTGTGCATTTTTCATATTTTTATCTGGTCCCCCAACAAAAATATTGCAGGTTAAACTTTGAAAAAAGTTCAAAAAGTTGTTTTTTAAAAATGCATATCTTTGTATGGGTAAGAGTCTCACCATTAATACTTTATAACAGCAAAAAAAATATTAAGGCTTAGAAGTTATTCCTTCTTTGAAAAAAATAGATGAATAAATACATATAATTAGGTAATTATGGTTTTATTTTGTAGGCCATAGTGTACTGAACTCAATGCAGTTTATTTGAGAAGGCTAGGACGATCCATTGCTGTAGATCGTAGATGCTTGCAAAGCGAAAAATAGCGTGCGGTCTAAGACAAATATGGCCGCCATATCCAAATGGTACACAGTAAAAATTTTTAAAAAATATTTTTGAACCCCCAAAACATAAGGGAATCTACCTACCAAATATTCATTTTTTTCTAAGATGGTCAAGCAACTAGTGCCGGACCCTTTCACAAGAGCTCCGGATTGCTCTTAATTTTGGTTATAAATTTATGCGGTTTCTTACACAATGCGTATTTATTTTTTGTGGTATGGATGTTTTTTTTTTAATTTCAAAATGTCAAAAACTTGTGGTATGTGGTAAAAGGGCAAACTTGTTTTTAAAACAATTAAATGAATTCACAAACAAACTTTACAAATAATATCTAGTAACTAGTAGCTAAACTATAATCTATTTGAAAATGTATGGTTTCACAGTTTTGGGACAATCGGTAAACTCCAATGGAAAATCGTAGATCAATATTAGGGGTACACGTCTGTTCTAGATAAATTCATCCTTCAGGCGTTAGATGGCGTTGCTGAATTTATTTTTTAATTTTGTGTATTGGAGATTTTAACCTGAAGGGGAATCTTGATGTCAGATTTTGGTGGATGGATCAATTTGGATATTTAAATTGTTTTTTGGTCATGATTGGATATTTGAATGAAGGGGAATGTGTAATGTCCCGATTCTCGCTCCTGGAATTTGGAATAATGCAATAAAACAATTTAAATTTCCAAAATGATCAAAAAACATCACTTCCTCATTTACATTTTATGATGTATTGTATTCGGGGTTTGTCTGGGAGGTCACATCGAAGGTATTGTAGAGTTTGAGATAAAAACGTATCAATATTTAGTTTTTTTTTTCAAATCGACTATAAATTAATATTACCCTTTGTGGTAATCTTAAAATAAAAAGCAATGAAAAATGCTTTACAAAAAAATTAATTTTTAGAATTAAAAACGCAGGTTTTATTTTAGTTTTTATCGAAAAAATATGTACAGATCAATTAACACGTAAAAATATTAATTAAATAAATTTAAATTAATAAAGTTGAAAAAAATTTAACGAATTTGTTTAGAAATACGTACATCAGTAGACTAATTTTTAGAAATACCTGAAGCTGTTGTCCTTTAACATTAACATATTTTTTTAAATCTGTACCCGTAAATAAAAATGTGTTTTTGTAAATATATAAAATGGACCTTCTTCTATAAAAGAAATTTTGATAATAATAATATAGATAAGTTCAAGCAATACGAAAAAATTGAAGGTTAACTTTTGAAAAAATACAAATCATCTTCAGTTTGTAAAACTGGAACGAATCCAGCTTGTCTTCAAATGGATACAGATTATTATTCAAAATGTCATTCTTCGAATAGGAACCATATGTTTTTAAGCATCCTACTAACCTGTCAGCCACTTAAAGACTAACTTATTGAAGTAATTTTTCAGAAAGTATTAAAACAGATCGCAGAATCGCCATTTTTAAGACTAAATCGCTATTTATAATCATAAAAGTATTTAAAGGTGTCTCAGTAAATAGATCGAAAAATAAAAGTGCTGAAGCTGATATTATTCGTAAAACATTACATAACTGATTAAATACAGAGAAAAAAAAGAAGTTTCTTTTTTCAAGAAGGCCAAATAATTGGCACGGGTTCAAAAATTTATTAAAAGATTTTTTTATCAATAAGTGTTGATAAAATTAAAGCGTAAAATGTTTTATAGGTGTATATTACCTACTATTTCGCTATCGTACAAGAGAAAATATAGCAAACAGGAAATGGGATATCTGTGACAAGTATAAACAAATTTATATTTTGGTTTTTGATCGAGGGTCTATACCGCAACCGCAGGGTCACCGCACACATGCATAAAGTGTTTTAATTAATTTGTACTATATTTATCTGACATCAAGAATTTTGAACCCTTTCACTGTAAATGGGAATAAATAAAACGCCAGGAAATCAACACAACTTTAGGTGGTTTATTATTCTCTCCTTTTTTTATATATATAAAATCAATTTTGTGCTTCCAAACACTAATAAATAACCGTGTTTTTAATCTTTCAGTAGACATATCTCTAATTTGGTTACCTCTATTACCGAAGGAAGTAAATAATATATATCGGAGTAGAAAATGTTTTTTGAAACAAATCTATTATAGAAGACATGTTTTTAGAGCCTAATTTTGACTTTTTTATATGGTCAAGATTTTATTTTTATTTTAAAAAGTTTCTACATTTTTCAGAAAATAAACGTTTTAAAATAAGTAATAGATTATTCTACAGTATCAATTAGTTACGGTCATTGATTTGTTGATATATATTTTAGCAAAATTTGATAAGCAAATACGTACTTAGTTACAAGTATTGTGACCTAAATTTAATATTAGAAATGTCTTATTTTTTTATCAATATCATCGTAAAAAATCCTTAAGACTTAAATTGACGACCTCGGAACTGTGACCGATGTAAACTAAGAAAATTTAATTATTTTAACGTTTCATTTTCCGTATTAGATTTTTCGAATTCGTTTTCTAATGCACCAACTAGATTTGAGTTTTTATAACGTAAATATGAGTTTTTTTTGTAAGAATCGTTATAGATAGCGTGAGTTATCGCAGTAGACGAAGTTCCCTGCTCAAATGATTTGAAATATACAGTGTGTCCAATTAAGTCGGCATTATATGGAAAACTTTTTTATTATTTGTTTTAGGAAAAAATTTCTATGGTGCCGAGTTAATTGGACACACTGTATACCTATATTGAGGAAAGTTATACAAAAATTAAAGTAATTACAGTATAAAAAGATTTAGTTAAAAAAATGTATTGTGTATTTAGTCCAGTTGAACATACCTATATGATATGAGTTGAAACCGACAGACTTTTTTCGAATAATTGAAAATAGAGTAAAAAAACTACGACATTACTTGAACAAATTACATATCACACGTTATTAAATAGATAAGATTTCTAAAAAAAAATAATATCTTAGATGATCAGAGTGACAGCGATACTGACCTTATAGCAATTATTTTCTAATGCAAGTAAATTTATGTAGGTATTTTTATAATTTTTTTTCATTCGTTTGTGGTTACTATTGTCATTAGTAGCTGCAATTAATAGAGTTCTTTCTTTCTGACCATCTCTAATTATTATTTGACATATGTTTTCGCAATAATTTAGACATTTCGTGGTTTTATTCAATTTTTAGTTTTACTTTATTATAGGATTCAGTTTAATTTGTACGTTGCTATTAAACTTATCGAGGAAAAACAGATGCGCTTTACCTATTTCTATAAAGATCAAAGGTAACCTGGGAGTATATCCCCTCAAATAACTAAGACCTTGTAGTAAACACGTACTATTTGTGTACATTCACAATGTACCAATTCCATAGTGTACAAACACAAAATCATCCTTGTTTTATATGTTGTCTTGTGTTGTATAAACAAGGAATATTCGATTTTGTTTGTGTTACGGAAAACCAGTTTTTAGGGTGATATTGGAATCAAAATTACCAGATTACTGATCTAACACACTATCCAGAAAATCACGACCAACCATAAAATTGTAACCATTAATTTTCCAACAGTCATTACATACCGATCATAAATACATTTTACATTCTTCTGTTTCATTTCAGAGTGATTTTTCACGATATACGGTTGCAAAAACGAAAAAAAAGAGAGGTTTTGAACAAACATTATGTGAACATAAAAACATAAAGGCATATTATGTATACACATGACATTTGAGAAAATAATCGATACGCTAGGGAGTGTTGTTTCCAGGTGGACTTCACCTCGTCAATCGCAGAACACTGTCTAGAAAAAATAATAATCCATATTTATGCATACGTACAAACACCCATACTCCCTGCTTACCAAGTAGCATAATTTAAAATTATTAAATGCAATTAATAAAGAGTTAAGATATTGAATAAATAATAGGTTTCTGACCTGTCTAAAACACCACATTTAACATTTCTGTATTACTTCCAAAGGTTGAAAGTAGACTAAATAGAATAAATCCTCCCACGTTAATTTTACTCTAATTTCCAGCCCTATAAAACCCTTCGTCTTCTTCTGGGAAATAAGAAAAATCATGCGCTTATTTAAAGCTCCAAACTACATGGTACGACAGTAAAAAAAACTAATTAGAAAAAAGGGAATCTTGGAAAGTCCCAAACTAAAACCATGCAGAGCCTCTCAGAACACATGGAAACACATTAAAAACGTCAAAAAGATTTATTTTGTGCAACCTGAAAGAGGCGTACTAGGTATTCAACAAGCACACAGTACAATCAAAATATAAAATTGGTTATTGAAAACGAAAGACTGGGGTGGTGGGGAGACTGACAAATGGTGAAGACAACCTAATACAAAAGATCACATTTCGGCAGTGGATTTCAGTTGACTGTTGCAATTTAGAGACTGCAGAAATCATCAGCTGATTGACATTTTCCATTAAGTTTAAAATAATCCTAATTCGCAGCCACTCGATTTTTCAAAAAACTGCTGTAGAGGAGTGAAATTAGAATTTTATATGGATGTAAGAGCTAAGTCAAATTTTTTTAATTTTTTCGATTTTATACATAAAGAGAAGCTTGTAAAAAATTTGTCAATAAATTTGGGCTGGAACTTCGCGAGATATGTACCAAAAACGACATTTTTGGTATTTTTCGAGTGGATTGCTTCACTATTTTTTAAATATCTCCGGCTCTAAGAGTCGTGGAAAAAAAAATTTTAAATGACCGTGATGAAGTAGAGTATCTATCGATCCGTATAGTAGGGTTTTTTAAAAAATGTATCCTAACCTCAAAAAACGAATTCACGCACATTATTATTTTATTTACTGAATTGGCAATAAATAACCAAAGAATCCTAGAATTTTCTTAAAAATTGGAGAAAATATGTATTTTTATGTTGGGAAGACATGGTAAAAATTAAAAAAAAATGTATTTGTCCAGCCAAAATTGACATTTATCGAAAAAAAAATTGAATTGGTCGCCATTTTTGGAAAAACAATAGTAGAGAAAAAAAAATTTATCTTAAAAGAAGGATTTTGTGTGTACTTTTGTCTAAGAAAATCCAACATTTTATTTCTTTATTTAAAGTGCTCAATTTAGGAAATAATAATAAAAAAAATTCGATTTTCATTTTTTATATTGATTAGTTCCCTCACAAAACTATTACTTAAACCAGAAATATTTTTTTTATTTTTTTATAAACATTTTTGGGCTGAAATATAGTTTTTCTAAGAGAATTAAGCATAAATATCGCGATAAAAAATCGGAAAAAATGAAAATCGAATTTTTTTTTATTATTCCCTAAATTAAGCACAAAATTTGATCTATTACATCTTGACCAAGTTAAATTGATACAAGCTCAAGATTCTTGATGACGTCCTACTTTTATAGGGATCGAAGTTGTTAAACCAATAGTAATTTGTATTTGATGCATGTCCTGTACTTTTTTGGCGTCAACTTTTCCTGCAAAAGTACATCTTCGTACTTCTGTCATATGTAATCCTTTTTCACCGAACAAATTTGTTCGGTATCTGAATTCGTTCTGTGTGTGTGTTTATGTTGATTTTTTGTGTTGATGAATTTTAAAATTAAATGTTTCAGTTCAGGGTAACACGGTTTAATTTGTGCAAACTAATCCAACGGAATGCGAAACTTTTAATAGCCTCGTTTTTTTGTATCGTAAAAAAAGGAAAATTAAATATAAGTAAATTAGCCTATTGTTGTCTTAACTACAGTCTAATCTTTAGAACACTTCAGACGATAAAAACTACAGAGTTTTCAATAAACCACAACAAAACCATAAAAGTGTAGCCATCAATTCTACACCAGCCATTACATACCGAACATAAATACATTTTGTATGCTTCTGTTTCATTTCAGGATGATTTTTCACGCTATACAGATGTAAAAAGAAGGAAACAAAAAATAAGGATATTTATTTAGAATGTTTAAGTACATAACAATATCTGGTAGCGAGGTCGATCTTCAAAAACTAGACAGAAAAGCACGTAAAAGCAATTAAAATTTTACAAGATCGTAACAGTAGTTTCTTTTTATTTCTTCAAAACCATTAAATTTTTAATCTATGTTCTCTGTCGATATTTAGTCGTAGTTCCTAATCAAAACAAAAAATTATTTAAAAAAAAATATTTATCGATCAGGCTAATTGTTGCACGGTATCACGAAAATGATTCTTGGAAGAAGAGAAAATTCATTAAAAAAAATAAACAAGACTATGGACAAATTATATTAAATCAAATGTAATTCTAAACTTTGTTTATCTATATTTATAATAATCTTAGAGATTATTACATTTGTTCTTGTTAATTGCAATTATCTAAGATTATTTTTATAAGAATCAATAGATTTATCTGTTATTTAAGTTTTATTTTAATATTAATCAATTTAATTAAGCACGTTCCAAAGATTCTTATTTCTCCATTCTTATTTTTCCACATCCCTATTCTAACAATTCTAACATTCGATTTTATTAAAAAAATGTATTTTGTCTATATTTGATTGTTGATTATCTTTAATCACGTCAATATAGCTATTTAAATATGGGTTATCGTTATTAGTTAATATCTTCAAATTATAAAGCTGGATTATATAATTTTCATCTCAAAATAATATTTAATATGGCACAAAATGATTAAAATTATTTCACAAGTCAATGGATCCAAATGTAAAAGTCCAAAAAAAGATCACAAAGGTGCTAGACATTAGAGTTTCAACATTAAATAAAATCATCAAAAAAATATCTCACTTTTTTAAATTGTGAAATAGTAATTAATTATTTTGTTATTTATTGAGAACACTAGACGTAAATCAACAAATTTTTTCATAAAAATGCATTACAATGAAATATGAATAACTATTGCAAAGACGCACATTAAGCAGTTTAATTTTTTAATTACTAATCAACTATTCTAATGATATTAGGAGGGTAAATTATTATAAAGCGTTAAGTAACTGGTTTTCGTTTTTAATAAAAATAAATTTAGAAGTCACTGATAGCACATATTTATCTGAAAAGAGGTCGCCTTTTTAATTTATTTTCATATTTGCTGATAATTTATCATATACATAAATCATTACATATTTATTACATGACTTTTAAAACATTAAAATATCTTCTACAAAATAAAAAGGTTCGAAGCAGATGTGACAAGTTATTCGAATCATCGAATCGCTAAAGAGAAAATTACATTTAAGAAAAACATGAAAAAACAAAGAAGCATTAGAGAAAAATATGGAGAAATACTACAAGAAATTATAATATAAAGGAAAAAATAAAGAATGGTACAAAAGTTCCAAAAGAACAAGTTGAAAGGTTTTAATCTGGGATAAATAATTCAACATAACGGGAAAATAGACAATGACAAAATAGATAGAATAAATAATTAGATGAACATCACATTATTAGGAATAATGAAACACCGAGTGAAATAAAAACAGAAGCAGTTAAAAAGGTAATTAGACGTACTAGTAGTGTGAAACATGAATAGTCCTGTAAATTAACGCCAGAAAAACCCCAAACCTGGGCATCAAGTCTGTCCGTCAAATTTTTTTTAATTTGCAGGTTTTCATAGGTACATTTACCTCCGAAAATGTCAGTGGAATTCGTGGAAGGGTGGGAAAATGGATCTAGAGTTCCCGAAAATCCGTTTTTATAATATGACCCTTAGAACATTTTTGTTTAGACAAAAAATGAAGAGCAGTTCATTACCTACAAAAGTTGTCCCTATAATTTTTTTCGCTACACTAATATTTTTTGAAAAACGGCGCTTCAATAATTCATTTAATAATTCGCAAAAGTATTATGGTGAAAACGGAAAATTTGAATATCCTTCCAAAACTTGAATATCCTCAGCATTTTCGAAAACTCCGGAAATAAAAAAAACGCCCTAAAAAACATGTTGTTTATGAAAATACACAAAAATAATTTATTGAATCTCTCTGAATATATTTAACACCTTGCAAAGCCCCATTATCCAAAAGGATTCGGTGAAATTAGTCTTGATAAAAAAAATATAAATAAAATAAACTAAAACTAAAACAAAGAAGGAAACTTTCAGACATCATTTTAAAAACAACCACAGAACCAATAAATTCAAATTGGAATGTCAAATATGGTCTTGTGTACCGTATGTCAGGCGATAGATCAAAAATAAAAAAAATGGAGACCTCAGAAAACAATGGAGCCAAAAATGTAGAACACAATAAGGAAAACAGTATTTAAATCTATTTGGTATTCCCCTGAAAAATGTCATTGTCACTAAAACACAAAAAGTGTTGAATAAAGATAGAACATAAAAGAAAAGTAACAACCAGCAATTCGCCTTATCGAAAGTTGAAAAATATCTGAAGTTTTCTAGGATTATCTGGAAACTTTTTGCATTTTCTACATAGAAGTAATAAAGACTAACTAGCACAATTACACTAAAACCAAAAGACCGCAACATCTTTATAGCGAATTTCAGCATATCCCAGAAAAAGAAATACCCACAAAGGGATTGTGAATTTTATTAAATTAGTTTTGACTTCTTAACCTATTCGGAAAAACAGAACTAATTGGCTTGAATTATAAGGCTGTTTTGCAGACAGTTTCATCCATTCATCTCACAAAAGTATTGAATAGCAGGTTTATGAGTTGCAATAATTAGAAAACGCGAACAAGGAGTTACTGACTAACTAATCAGTTAATGCTGTAAGCACTCTATCTTTTGGTTTAGTGAATAGCGCAAGTAAAGTTATGTATTTATAAAGAAATAATGCTTTAAAGTAATTTTATTTTCGACGGTAGAAGAAACAGTGGGAAGAGAAACTCCAGGATAAATTCTGAGCGCGCAGTGGAAAATTTTAGCCAACTTTAAAGCTTTCAATTTAATGATTTATTGTACAGAGTCGTGAAAAACGCTGTCGTAGCTTTGTAAAAGAAATTTTTTAATGTGTAATGAATTTGTCGACTTTCTTCTTATCTATCCGTTATTAATACCCAGAATTTATTTTGTTTAACCCCTCTAGTATTTCTCGTTGACGCATACTACATATACAGTGTGTACAGTTTCATTTGAGAGAATGGTCCGGACAAAAGTTCAAACAAAAGGTGTTTTTGGAGCAAACCATTTGGGTCACGTAAACTATTTAAAAACAGTAAATAATGGAAATAAACTTTTGTTAGTTTACTATTATGGTAATAAGAACCATTTTTATGCTTATTTTTTTTTCAAATAATTATGCAACTAACCTTTACTCTAGTAAATTTAGTTCTATAGATTTGACTAGATAACAATAAAATATAACAGGAAAAATAAATGAGACATATTTTTGCAGTGTTATTTAGATAAAAATAGATTGGAATATTGAAAATAAGTGTTTACAACTTGGGTTCCCTATTGTGAAATAAAAAGTCCAATTAAGTACGTGTGTATCTATAAAAGGCGCAATCATACTTTGTACCCAGAAAAATAGGTCAACTCTTGTAAAATGAGCTGATTCTGCAAAACCCTAGTTCAAGATACGAATAATGGCTCTATTTTTGTAGCTATTAAAGTGCATAGCGAAAAAAAGAAACAAAGTATGCAATTTATTTTAAATTGGGTAAGGTTTCAGTAAACAATTTATGTTACCATAGGTTGTTGTACTTAGTTGATAGTTAACTAGAAAAATATTTAATTTAGGTGCACTACAAAGAAAAAGTTAACCATATGGTTCAATATCTAAAATTAGATACTTAATCAAATACTATTAAACGAGCAAGGTTTGTATGTATGTCCGGAGGATCTCAAAATCCACTCGTCAGAATTCAATGATTCTTTCAGGGTAGACTAATTCTTATCTAAAACGGCAAAAAATGAAGGTCTCATGTCTGTGAAAATTCGATCTTCCGAGATATTTACAAAAAAAGTTAAATTTCCTAGCAACAGCAGAGAACACAGAGATAATGTAACCTGTTTCTATAGTACATTTTTTATTATATATTTTATTATATCATTTTGAAAACGACTTTCATTCAAGAAAGTCGAAACGTCAATTAAATTTCTTTAAAATAAGTGGTTTTATTTCCATTAGAAGAGAAACTGATAAATATTAGTTTAATTTGTCAGTTTTTGGCATTGTCAAAAGTAGTTAATTGTCAATCCTCGATGATCGATGGAAATCATATCATATTTTTGTGCGAGGGGTGTTCCACAGCAACGTTCAGTAACGTAGTTGCGATTCATATAATGTTGGTTTAACAGTGGCCGGCGAAAACGTTAGTGGAGTGATGATGGAAAATCGTCATAACAAAATAACCTATTTTTATAAATATCAACGTCAAGGTTTGACTTTATTTAATTTCTAGCGTTTCAATATGAAAGAATTCAATTTTCAATAGAAGATTCCATAATAACCTACAACTACTGACACGCACATCCCTGGGTAAACGTTAAGAATATGGGGCCGGCTTGGATGTGTTGGGATACTCACTCCCAAGACAAACAAATTCAGTGCGTTGAAACGATTATTTTGTTAAAATTGACCCTTGTTAAAATGTGCTAAAAATATGTGTAATAGTTTCGGTTTTAATTATCTCTTTCCGAATTAAATATTCGTATGTCTATTCTAGACTTAATATTGAAACTCGGTTTGTTAAATTTAATAAATTTTCGGGCAAATATCGTTTTGGCGAAGAACATCGTGACTTTTTTTTTAAATGAAAAATGTAAATGTTTCTTATCGTTATACAAAATGCATGATAGAATCAAAAAATTTTGTAGGTCCAGATATTACAATTTTAATTTGGAAGATATGACATCAATAAGAAATAGTTATTTTTGTATCTAGTGCGCGAAATGCTACTTTGGTGATAGAGAACTGATCTTTTTAACGAGGCGCAGTCGAGTTTAAAAAATAGTCGAGTTCACCAAAGGTTTTCGCGCACGAGTTACAAACAAAATTTTTTCTACAAACGTCAAAAAATGACAAGGTTCGCGCATTCATAACAATATGCGAAGTGACCCTTTTTTCACCGTGCGCGAAGTAGTGTGCGAAATGCATATTTCGCGCACTACATGTAAACTATACGAGATTTTTGTATTTGAACTTTTATGGTCTCCAATCAGGCAAAAATCCAAGAAATCATTTATTTTTAAATGTTTAACAATAATTAAGGCTTTTGATATGCTAGTTTTGGGGGTTGGAAGACCATCCATTAGAAAAAATATATTTAAACATGTACAGGGTAAAAAAATTTGTTACTAAAACAAGCCAAGAGAAAAACCTGAAAAATATTTTCAAGTTTCTGAAATGGCCGCTAGGGGGCGTAACTGCAATCTTGAATATAAAAAAGTGATGTTTCTGTGAATTTCGCTATATTAACCTAACAAAAAATTACCTGATCTTTAAAGTAGATGATAATCTGAACCTTTTTTGTTTGACAATTTGTGCAGTATCTCTAAAAATAAAGTGGTGGGGGGTATTCAAAGGTTTCAGTAAAAAACACCCTGTATATTCGAAACGGCTGAGCCGATTTTAACAAACTTGAGCTAGTTGAAAAAAGCTATTCTTGGGCTACAAATGTTGTAATATTTGAAGTTTTGTTAGTTTCACATGTCGCCGCTAGAGGCATTTTTTCGACATTCAGAAATTCATGAAGTTGGCATTAAACCCTATTCGAGAGATTATCATTTATTTTCAGAACTAAAAAACATTTGAAATGCAAGTAAATCTTGCATTAAATATGAAAAAAACGCAGTAATGAGATGCTCTGGAGGAATGGTTTGGAAAACGAGACACATTTTACGAGTACAGATGATGACTATGTTTAATAAATTGAATTTGTAAACAAATTATTTTCTAAATACGTCAATTTCTAAAATGTTGATAATTTAAGCAATTTCCTTAAAAAACTGAGTTCGGATACATTTTTATAAAACACATTTAACAGTTACTCCATTATAAGTGTTTTGTTCGTAGAACATAGTAATAAAGATCACATAAAATGAATGAACAATTAGTATTTTTACGATATTTTTATGGCGTCTCGTACATCGAGTTCCAATTTTTCAAGGATGAAATTGTTAGTAATTGCATACCAAATTATTTTAGAAAATCTAAATGTTCTATTTTGACGGGGACTCATTTCCTGATTAGAAAAACCTAAACACTACTATTTATTCGCATTGTTTTATGTGTATTTTTAAAAATATATTTTTAACACAATTTAACAGTGAAATATTTGAAGCACTCTGGCACGTACTACGCTGGTTATAAAGTATATTTAGCAGCTAAATATACAATCTAGAATAATAATGTGCCATTTTTTTATTAGCTGGTATTTTTATTTTTTTGCCGTTCGACAAGAATAATCTCGGGAACGTTTACTGAAAATTTCACTACTCGAATGGAACATACTGTCATATGTATAATTTTATTTATGACTGCTAAAATCTATTTCTGTAGATTGTTAAATGGGTCAAAATATTTTTTATACTCAAGCCGAATTATTAATATCATAAAAATTTGTTAGATGTAATATATTTGCTACACATTTAGTTTCACATCGTAGGTCTATCTTTGTTTTCTGAAAAAAGTGTCAACCAGCTAGATCTACAATATATAGTTTATTAACAAATGTTCATTATCATTTTTTAAATAACTCTGCTAAGATATTATCCTTTCAATATTTTATAGTTGCATCATTTTATCCATTCCTTCTTTATTATAATAATACCAGAAATTTAAAATAAAATCTATTTGCTAGAAATGCATGAAAATATTTTTTTCGTCGACCTCTACAAAAAATGACATTTTACGTACCAATTTCCGAATGAGAAGTCAACTATTTTTGAAGGCAAGTACTTTTCGTCCTCAACTGACTCGCACCGTGCCGTATCCTAGTGACCAAAGCGGACGAAAAGTGTTTGCGGACGAAAAATGCTTGCCTTCAAAAATGGTCTATTTTTCTTTCGGAAATTAGTACGGCGAAAAAATGTAATATGCGCCTCGGCGAAAAACTGTCTATTGTCTCGCCTGCTTGCTAGCCTCGGCTGCGCCTCGGTTATCAATTTGCAGACTCGACTATAATAGACAGTTTTTCGTCCTTGGCACATAAATAACTATTATGCGACTCGACAAAAAATTTATTGTTCAAAATAAGCATTTTCTGTTGAATTTTTTCAAATTATTTATCAAATATAGGAAATGATTTAATCGTTCAGATTTTTCAATCGTTTAATACATTTTTTACTTCGCAGGATTTTTTAGATTGGAGAGAAGGCCGAATTATAAATTTAAATGATGTAGAAGAAACGTTAAAATTCTGAAAACTTGTGTAAAAGGTTTGTAACGTAAATTATTCTAAATTTTGAACTTTGCACAATTTAAAAATGTTTTACATAATGTAAGCATTTTGATAAGTCATAGAACTTTCCGAATATCTGCGTATATTGATCAGAGCATTCAAAGAATGTTTCGTTTTCCAGTTCCAGTTATGAAAACACACGTACCAGCGTTATAATAATATGTTATAATTTATGCCAACGATATCCTACCTAATGCAAATTTTATTTGAGTCTAACACAAAAACCTAAGAAGAAATAGTAAATTTTATTCTGTCTCTATAGTTTATAATAAATACAACGTAATAATCCTCTAGCCATTAATATATACACGTGAGACAAGTTTGATTTGCCAACGTAGCATTCAAAACTACTTTCTTAATAGACATCTTTAGTTTCTTAAGCAAACGTGAGTTTATTCGATATTTATGGAAATTTTTTCAAATTTAAATATTTAAATAACTCCTAAAAACGGATAGTTGAAAATTGCTACAAGGGTAACACATTAACAACTATATAAATTACGTACCTCACTAACTAGATCTTTAGTTTTATTCTTTTCTATGCGACGCAATATATTTTTTTTATAATTCCGTATACTGTGTCTTAATATGCATGTATAGTTTTATAAAGTTACTAGAACGAAAGAGAGAGAGAGAGAGAGAAAATTTCTAGAGAAACTAAAATTGAAACATGTAAATAAAAAAGTGTCTTAGTTAGTGATTAATCTACATGCGATTTGTGGATACTTTTTATAGATATCAATATACAGGGTGTAACAAAAAGGTAGGTCATAAATTGAACCACATATTCTGGGGTCAAAAATAACTCGATTGAACATTACTTACCTTAATGCAAATGTGCACACAAAAAAAGTTACAGCCCTTGGAAAGTACAAAATGAAAATCGATTATTTCCAATATTTCATGAAATGTTCAACATTTTATAATGAAAATGGATACATGGCTTTCTTATCGTAAGAGCATCTTTTTCATATAAAACCACGAAATCTGTACAGGGGGGTTTTGAACCCCTAAAACCCCCCAAATTTTTCTATGCGTTAGAATTAAATTAGTATTCTAACACCATTGGTTTAATACATCATTTTTGAAAATTTTTTCCTCTTAGCACTTTTTCTAAAAGTCAGTTTTTATCGAGATAAGGCCTTTTTTTCATTATCCTTAAATTCTTTAGTTGGCTGTTCAACAACCGTTCAAGAATTACTAGATGAAGATTATCCTAAAAGAATGGAATTGTACGACTTGTTCTTAACGGAAATGTCAATTTCATTAATCATATTTTGTTTACCGATGAAGCTATACCTTCAATAGAAATGGCATTACGAATCACCATGGGCTAAAAGAAAATCCTCATTACCATAGGACTTTTAAAGTGAATGTTTGGGCAGGCATTGTGAATTATAATTTAATAGAACCAGTATTTCTTCCAAATAATTTAAATGGTGCAAATAACTTGCAGTTCTTACAAAATGATTTCCCATATATTTGGAAGTGGTAAATTTGGATAATATCTTTTCGGTCTGTACCCTGGACGTTTGATTGGAAGGGACCCTGATGCATCTATTTCTTGGACAGCCAGAAGTCCAGATCTTAACCCTATTGACTTTTGCTTCTGGGGTTTTATGAAAGAGGACGTGTATTCTGTTGAAATAATCGACGAACAACAACTGAGGCATCGAATCATTGAAAATTGAAAGTGCATTTTGAACATTTATCATAGCAAAAATACTCCACTGGATGGATAATGAAAAAGAAGCCGCATCTCGATAAAAACTGGCTTTTAAAAAAAGTGCTAAGAGGCAAAAAAATTTCAAAAATGATGTATTAAACCAATGGTGTCACAATACTAATTTAATTGTAACACAGAAAAGTTTGGGGCGGTTTTAAGGGTTCAAAACCCCCTAAAAATTTTAAGGGCTGTACAGATTTCGTGGTTTTATATGAAAAAGATGCTCTTACGATAATAAAGCCATGTATCCATTTTCATTACAAAATGTTAAACAGTTCATGAAATATTGGAAAAAATCGATTTTCATTTTGTACTTTCCAAGGGCAGTAACTTTTTCGTATGCACATTTGCATTAACGTAAGTTATGTTAAATCGAGTTATTTTTGACCCTTTTGTTACACCCTGTATAGGGGATTGAGAATATGAGAATCCACGCATTACTGATGAATGGGCAACTGAAGATCCTTCCCTCTTTATTGAACGAGTCTTGGCATACTTAAATTCAAGCATAGAGATGTTTTAGGTAATTCCTAGTGATAAAATCTCAAAAATGCCGTTGCAGCGTCATTTCGAAAATTATTTTTAAATATCATTCAACATTATTTTTTACCATTGTCTTTTGATTTGTGAAAAATGCCTTCAAATTTAATATTTACATACCTATCTCTCTGTACAATGGTAATTAAGAGATTAGAAGAAGCAAATATCTTACTTTTGATTAAACGGAGAAGCCGATGATCAAGTACCTGGGGGATATAAGGCTAGAACAAGGTTCCCACAATGGAAGCGAGAAAATTTTCCCTGACTTTTCCAGATTTTCCTTGACCATGCATAAACTTTTTTCAGAACAAGAATCCACCTTTTATAGAGTAATACAAATAAGTAAATGAAAAATTTAATTCCTTGCAAGGAATATCTAAAAACAATTCGAATTTGTAAGTTACATATAACCAGTGGATGTGATAAATTATACCCAGATATCTTTGTATTCGCAAATGAAATGTAAAAGAAAAAAAAAACATTGATGTATTTTTTGTGCAGTCTTTTGGTTTTCCATATACACTGGTTGAATTCCCTGACTTTTGCTGAAAAATGCAAAATTCTCTGACTTTTCCGTGACTTTGTCAACACTTTTTTAATTCCCTGACTTTTCCCTGTTTTCCAGGTCTGTGGGAATACTGTAGAAGTTAATGAATACACCCCTTTATAACGAATCCTTATTGATTTTTTTTGACGAACCGAATCAAATAAAATATTTTATAAAACCAATACAAATCAATAAGTACGTTATCATTATCACATAGATATCTGCTTATCAAATAAAAATCGTAAATGCAGGAATTTTAGCCGTTTTCTCAGAACAAGTAACGATTACTCATAACTGAGTATTTTATGGTAGACATTTGGGAAAGTAAATGTTTGGTAATACTTTTTAAATATACGTCAAAAATAAATTAGAAAATCGAACAGATTTACAATTGCCATAAAAATATTCATATGGTTTCTTTTGAATTTGATACTTGAAATAGACATATTAAAAGGAACTGATACAAAATGATACAGTTTGAATGGGAAATCAAATTTAGAAACAGGCTGATGGGGAGCCATTTTCACTACAAATTGAACGAAGTTAGAAAATAAAATAATCTAATTGTCCAGTAGTTTGTTTATTACAACTGTCATTTTCAATTTTCATGGCATGCTAGATTATATTACCCACCAATTTATGTAAGATATCTCCAAATTATAATAAATCTAGCAATAACTCAAAAATACGTAACTTTGGGTATTAGGGAATGCTAATGCAGATCGAAAGAGAATAAAAAACTGATTGAGGCGTGATAATAAAATACAGGGCGTTTCATTTGAAATTATCGACTTATTGAATATTGAAAATATGAACATTGGACGCTCCATTCTAGGCACCCTGTATAAAATATCGCATTTAACGTTTCACCCTATGCTAGAAGGATATTCTCACAATCTCTGTATAAAATTTGAAATTAATAGCTTAACAATTAAGCCAGATTGTGGTATGGTAATAATTTTTTGTTTTGATGATGAATCCAAAAATAAAAAGAAAAATGGTACATGCCATTTGAAATAACAAAGTTTATTTCCTAATATAACCGCAAATCAAATTCGAATGAGGTTTAACTTTTGGGAGTATTTTTAATTTATTGCTGGTTAAATTTTAAATAGAAATTTTCATTAACGAACATATTGTTGGAATCAAAAAAAAATATTTCGGTTCTGTAAAATTGTATTTAAAGATTTTATTTTATTCATGTTCGTAGGCGTTTTGGCTACCAAGACAAAAAATACATGCAGATATATATTAATGAACTCACCAGAGGAAGAAGGAATATTAATGGTATTTTATATGCATAAATATATGAACGACGTAATAAATGAGTAAAAAGTATACCTAATATATTTGAGGCATATTTATAACCGAGAACAGGTGCTTTAGTTATATGTATTTTACTTTGAAACTGAGTAACACAATCTTCAAGTATGCAGAAAAAGGTGCTAGAGGAAGTATTTTACTTTATTTTTATTCCACAACGTTTGCCATTAATTCATTTTCTATTAAAATACAAAGGCAATTAAAAATAAATAATTTACAAACAAGTTCGTTTACTAGTAATAGTATATATTATATCAGAATTCTACAGAAAATGAAAGTAAAAATTCACTGAAATATAACAAGCTTATGAATAATACTACATTTTACCCAGCTACACGTGTAAGTATGCAACAACTGAGTAATTGTTTTTATGACTTTTTGATGATTTGTACAAGATCCGCAATACTAGCGTTAATTTAAAACTCGAAGCCTATTTAAATCTACTACGCAAATGATAAAAAATAAATTCTCTGCTTCGTGAAGTATTTTAGTCCTAATATTCACCAAACACGAATGAAGTTTGCGAGATCGATAAGGTGGGAAGGAATTTGTTAAAAAATTCTAAATAAAGTTGGGATTATTTTGCTAATTTAAATACGCGTATTTTTTTAATATAGACAAAACATTTTAATAAGATGTTTTTTTCACAACTACTTAATAATTTAAAACTGTTTTAGAAAAACAGATTTGCATCCTTTCTACCATTTTCGTTCAAATGTTAAAGTTTTAGAGTACCTAGTGGTTTCAAAATGTTGGGGCGAGAGAGACACAAATGACAAACCCACAAAATTCTAAATTTCAAATTTATTACTTCAACATTTCAAAACTATGTAAGATTTAAAATTTGGTTTTCAAAAAACAGTTCTACATACTTTCTACCATTTTCATTCAAATATTATTAAAGTTCTAGAGCCGCTGGTTATAAAATATATAAAAAGAGGTTTTCTACATGTTTTCTAAAAATGTATTCCAAATATTGCAGTTCTAGAACTGTTAGTTTTTAACAATCTAAGTTTAAATTTTGCCTAACCATTGTTTTAAAACAATTTACGATTTTAAATTACTATTTTCACAAAAGATTTCATTAAAACATTGAAGGGTGTAAAACTAGCCACATGCACAAGTACATTGAGAAAACAAAATTCTTGAAATTTTATATCCCTATATCAAATAAAGAGTTATCAATTAACTGGAAATAGAGGGTACTTAGGTGATTCCAAATAACCTTGGTTACTGGGTCTAACGCCTTTCGGCCAATATTTTGATAAGCCGTAACTTTAGAACCACCCTGTATATTTCTCTCATACTTGGTACAGGTATAGTGTGTTAATAGCCCAATCCTGTAGTGTAAGAATTACAATTAAAATCCAGATCCTGATTAAAAAGAATTTGTAAAATTTGAAAATCCCCAGAACAACACCCTATATATCAGATTTTTTAAAATTGGGATGGATATTTGAAAAGAACGGAAAAAAATGAATTAAAGTGAAAAATTTTTTTAAGTGCACATCCCATTCTACTACTGGAGTTTTAACGTCAAATTATATCAAATGCATTATTTTCATTTTCACAAGCAGCAACTTTTGAAATACCTGGTAGATTTCTTTCATATTTGGTACAGGTATCATTTTTTAGTAGCGATTGGGCTACTAAAAAATGCATTTCATGTAATTTGACGTTAAAACTCCAGTAGTAGAATGGGATGTGCACTTAAAAAAATTTTTCACTTTAACTCATTTTTTTCCGTTCTTTTCAAATATCCATCCCAATTTTAATAAATCTGATACACAGGGTGTTGTTTTGGGTATTTTCAAATTTTACAAATTCTTCTTAATCCGGATCTGGATTTTAATTGTAGTTCTTACACTAAAGAATTGGGCTATTAACACACTATAACTGTACCAAGTATGATAGAAATCTAAAGTTACGGCTTATCAAAATATTGGTCGAAATGGATGAAACACCCCGTATCTCGGTTATTAAAGGCGTTAGATCGATTAACCAAGGTTATTTGGAATCACCTAAGTTCCCTCTATTTACAGTTAACGTATGTCGGTTTAACTATGAAACACCTTGTATAATTTAAAATTAACGTCATAATCTTTGAGGGTTGAGATACCATTAAAATAAGGGGTGTCTTCTAGAAAAGTAACTAAAATAAAGATGTAAACCAAAATTGAATTTTTAGGTCGCAGAAAATGTGATTGGATTTCTTAAAATACTAATAATTTTATGCAGTTTTCAATTTTGGTATAAATCCCCTTTCCTTTTTTGCAGTTTTCAACATTTTCATTTTACTTACTTTTCTAGAAGGTAACACAACCCTCAAAGGTCATCACGTTATTATTATACAGGGTGTCCCGTTGGTAAACGGAGATATTTTAAAGGTAGGTCGAGGTCACAAAGAGGATTCTTGGCGGAGTTACAGGGTGTTTTATCAATTATGCATAAATATTCTTTTAGTCAGAACTTTTGAATCGCTTAGTATATTGAGAAGAACACTTAAAGTTAATTAAAAAGCATAGAATTTCAATATTATCTCTTCCATTTTTGGCATATAGATTACACTTCTCACGAATAATGTACTGAATTATTAAGAGATATGAAAATCCAGGTTCGGCTTTAGGAAAAATTGAAACAATAAAAATATAAAAAAAAACCTGAATTGAAACAAGTTGTTATCCCGCCACCGATTCGAATGGGAAAATTTTGAAACTTTTCAGTACATTATTAGTGAAAAGTGTAATCTGTATGCCAAAAATATAAAAGATATACTAAGTGATTCAAAAGTTCTGGCCAAATGAATAATTATGCATAATTGATAAAACACCCTGTAACTCCGTTATGGAAGCCAAGAGACCCATTATATATGGGTTATTTGTGACCTCTAACTACCTTTAAAATATCTCCGTTTACCAACAGGACACCCTGTATAATTTTAACCATTTATTCATAACTCTTTAATTGATAACTCTTTATTTAACAGGTGGGTAGTGGGTTTTCAAATTTCAATAAGTGGCACACCCGTAAAATATCGTATTTATAGA
Source organism: Crepidodera aurea (assembly GCA_949320105.2). Lineage (NCBI taxonomy): Eukaryota > Metazoa > Arthropoda > Insecta > Coleoptera > Chrysomelidae > Crepidodera > Crepidodera aurea. The sequence goes on from OX439478.2 coordinate 16,151,073, forward strand.
AGACACAAATCTAAACTTTGTTATCAAGTTCTTGAACATTTAATTTTGAAATGGTGAGGCGATAAAGACAAACAAATAAACAAACAAACACAAAGTTTTAAAAAATATCGGCATCATTCTGCTAACTCAAACATGCGCACTTTTTTAATTTTAGAGAAGAATACGCGTCTTCGACTCGGACGTTTAAAAATTATGATAAACTAAACCCGAACTTCTAAGTAAATCAATCGTTTGATCTATTTTAAGCATAGAAAATAATGTATTCATAAGAGCTGACACTGACATGATCTGAAGAATACGTTTTTAATTTATTAGCAGTTTGATTTACATTTTATATTTATAAAAAAATAATATGTTTTAAACTTTATAGCAAACGCAAGGTACGCGTAATGTCTTGCTTTTAAAATTAAGTCTTAGCGTTGGATTAGAGATAAAAAACTGATATTATTAGTCCATAAAGCACTAATGTACCATTTTTAAAATAATGCCATTTTCATTTTTTATGATCTTATTACCGGTATCTTGGAATTAAGAATTACCACAGATGTAATTGGATCAATTTTGCACCAGAAAGTAGCACTTAATGGCCCCCTTATTCCTTGCCAGAAGCAGACAGCCGCCTAAATGGCAATTATTTAAAAAAAATCTAATAGAAAACAGATAAGCAGTGATCGAAAAGCACTTTTTTTCAGCCATCTCTGGCCATAAAACGGTATCTGAGAGGACGTAAAACCCATAAAAGGGCTTAATGATCTAGCTAGCCTAGAAAACCGTGAGGGTTTTTGAGGGGTAGAGCCTAAAATTTATTTCCGCAGTGGCAACAGTGACAATTTTTAACCGGCTTCACAACATTCTTTCTAGTCAAGGTCGTTTATGAAACAAGCTCTACCATCCACATTTTCTATGCAATATATGGATCTTAGCTTATACTTTATGTGGATTATGGCGTACGGCTTCAGCTCAGATTTAATTGTCATTTTCATTTAACAAAATGCCAGCAGAGGAAGAAGACACTGAAGTTCTAAAACTTTTACGGACATCTAATACACTACGGTCTTCTCTGACTTCTTTAATAAAAATAAAATAAAAAAAATACAAAGTCAAGATAAATAAGATCTTATGATGAAATTCTAAATTATAAAGCTAAATTTTATTAAAGAAATATTTTAATGAATCCTTTATTAGTCTTCAAAACTTCCTTCTGTTTATCTGTCAATAAAGAGTCCCCACTTCTCTTTTCTGTTTCAATAATTCCTGAAAACCTCAGGCATTATAGAATTTTATTTCAACAAAACGTTGTGCAATTACTTAATAAAGATTTAACGCGTTTCAAAATTAACTGACATTTTTGGTATCACTCTTAATTCTTTAATATAAAAAAGTATTCTATGATACAAATTACGTTAACATAGGAATTATTTTGTGATCAACGAATATTCTACAAAAAAATATATAAATTGTTCAATGGCATGCCATATACAAAAAAAAGTTCACTGCCACAATAGCAATCAATATCTGTAATATTCTCGGTTTACACTGTAGCAGTGTCATCATTGGTACTACTTCCATGTAAAGACAGATCTTTGTACAAAGATGTGAAAATTAATTAGTTAAATATATTTTTAATAAATCAGAAGACAATGTAGTGTCAATAAATACTATTTCTACGGCAAAATATTAAAAATAACCTATAATTTATTTATAAAAGTTAAAGGATCGTAAGTTACCGTTGCTTTGTGAGCAAAATTACCTAAATATTTAAAACACAAATATATTTCTTCATTAAATGTGTCAAAATTGAAAAAACTAATAGATCCAGTTACATAATTTTGTAAAAACGTAAAACGGTATTGTTAAAACAATAATTTAACAAAGTTCTACAACCTCCGTTCGTAATTTTATGTTATAAAAAAAATTATAAAAACTTACGCATTAAAAATTAAATACAAAAATGTCAATATGCATGAAAGAACGGATGAGATAAAAATGATACATTTAAATTGATGGTACTGGTACCATACAATCTCGTACCGATTCTTATCAAAAACTCGAAATTTTTATTATTAAAAAATAATTCCATATTAATAAGATAACAAATATAAAAAAACACTTTTAGGATGATGAAAGTAAAATTTTCCGGCAACACCCCTAGGAAAAGACAAAGGATACGTTCGAGTATATTTTTTAACGAAGTCGCTATTTATATAAAAAAATCCTTATTTGAATTACTGGTAACCTATGTGTCTACCAAAAATAACATTAAATAAACAGGAATGAATAGAGTATTAAACTCACCAAATTTCAACAACAAATTATATAATCTCACATCAGCTGTTGGTAAACGACTAGGTAGAAGCATGTAACTTTCGATTTTCATCCACCCTCACAGCAAACAAAAGATTTCTGTAACTCGGGGTGGGATTATTTAACGTTGTTTCGACATTGCCGCAATTTGTGTATGTTTGAATAAAATATAATAAACGTAAAGTGGTTGTACACATTTGGAAATAGTATGAAAAAAATAAATTTTTTAAAAAACCAACCAAGATGGCGGACAAAGCCCAAAATTACCCTTCTTTCGGTATGGTATAGTCATTAAATAAATGAATGAATATAATTTTGTAGACGATTCTGCCGGTACCAGTTCTGCTTAATTTACAGGCACAATATTAAAGCATTCGAATGAAAGACAAAGGACGAAGGATGTAATCGAGGGGTTGAATTAAGGTCAAAATATAGAAAGCGAGTGTTTAATTGAAAGCTATCACAAACACATTTTAAATATGCCTAGTTATTATTGAATAAACGATTATTGAAATTAGTAAATTGAGATGGTTTTAGCGAAGTCCGGTAGGAGTAATTTTGAGATAACGTACGCTTTTGGAAGACTTTTTGAAAAATAAAAAATAAATAAACTTACCTTGTCGTAGTCTAGGGTAACTGGTGGGAGCGCATCGGTGTCTTTCTGGCACATGTAGTGAGGAAAATATCTGAGGCAGTAGTTGTGAAAACAGGCATGACAATCTGCAGAACATAAAGTACCACATTTACAACAACAAGACATCTCACAAGAGCACAAGAGGTTGTGGAACGAGATAATTCTAGCGCAGTATTCGGCACCGTCTTCACCGGTGCCGCAACCCCAAAAAGGTTCCTTGTCGCGAAGTTTAAAATTCTGTAAGGTGGAAGTAGTCCCTTGATGGGTCATTTCTCCATCCGAGGCAGCAGCACCCTCAGCTGATATAGTCTTAGCAGCCGGCCGGCCAATTCCTCGCAACATGTAGTTTTCGGCATCCACAGGCAATATATTCGAGAACTTGGTTTCCAAAGGTCTTTTTAACATTTTGTTTTTACCAGTCTCGCTGTCTCCGCTCTCTTCGTTCACGCTCATTTTTATTTTTCATTTATTTTAATTCTGTATCTGCACAGTTCTCTTAATATATACCTTTTTCGACAACAGCTACATCAACAGCCCACAGCCTCACACTTTAGACTACCGGGTGGCGGTGGCAGAACTCGGAACTGGCCCAACTCGCACAATCAACTAACAGAGTGTTTAAGCATGCGCTCTCTGAACCAAGCATCATGCTGTGGATACTGCCTCGCGCCCCGCAGTCGTCGATTCGTCTACTTTTGTTTCCAAGAGGCAGATCGCCTCACGTTACTACTTTAAATCATGAAACCGGTCTCTCGATCCCAAACCTCTACGCGCTCTCTCTCTCTCTCTCTCTTAAAACTAATACACTTACTTGTTTAAAGTTATATTAAAAAAATATATATTTTCCGTTTACAATTGAAACATATCACAATTCTAGAGTAACTGTATTTACAAATAGCTAGATGTACGAGGGTAACATCGAAAAATTCTAAAGTAAAATTACTGTAGGATCTACCTTATAGCCCAGATCTGGTCCATTGTGATTTTTTCGTTTTCCAGAAATTAAAGGAACAGATTCAAATTGGTCACAAGGAGAATTGAATTCTTGTTTTACAAAAGGGAAAAGGGTTACCTAATATTAAAAGGTAACCAGCAGCTTTATTTTAACTTTATTTCTTTCTTCGGTGTGATCCTTAAGTGGAGTCAAATTAGGCGAAAATATGGATGTAAAAGCTAAGTCAAATTTTTTTAATTTTTTCGAATTTATAGATAAAGAGAATCTTGTAAGGAATTTGTCAATAAATTTGGGCTGGAGCTTCGCGAGATATGCGCCAAAAACGGCATTTTTGGTATTTTTAGAGTGGATTGCTTCACTATTTTTTAAATATCTTCGGCTCTAAGAGTCGTGGAAAAATAAAAAAAAAATTAAAATGACCGAAATGAAGTAGAGTATCGATCCGTATAGTAGGGTTTTTTTAAAAATGCATCCTAACCTCAAAAAACGAATTCGCGCACATTATTTTTTTTGTTTTACTGAATTGGCAATAAATAACCAAAGAATCCTCGAATTTTCTTAAAAATAGGAAAAAATATGTATTTTTATGTCGGGAAGACATGGTAAAAATAAAAAAAAAATGTATTTGTCCAGCCAAAATCAGCATTTTTCGATAAAAATTGAATTGGCCGCCATTTTTGGAAAAACCATAGTAGAGAAAAATTTTTTATTTTAAAAAGAAGGATTTTGTGTGTACTTTTGTCTAAGAAAATCCAACATTTTATTTCTTTATTTAAAGTGCCCAATTTAGGGAATAATAAAAAAATAAAAATTAGATTTTCGATATTTATGCTTGATTCTCTTCGAAAAACTGTATTTCAGTCCAAAAAATGTTAAAAAAAATAAAAAAATATTTCAGGTTCTAAAGTAAGATTTTTGTGAGGGAAAGAATCAATATAAATCAATATAAAAAATGAAATTCGAATTTTTATTTTTTTATTATTCACTAAATTGGGCACTTTAAATAAAGAAATAAAATGTTCGATTTTCTTACACAAAAGTACACACAAAATCCTTCTTTTTAAGATAAAATTTTTTTCTCTACTATTGTTTTTCCAAAAATGGCAGCCAACTCAATTTTTTTCGAAAAATGCCGATTTTGGCTGGACAAATAGATTTTTTTTTAAAATTTTTACCATGCCTTCCCGACATAAAAATACATATTTTCTTCAATTTTTAAGAAAATTCGAGGAATCTTTGGTTATTTATTGCTAATTCAGTAAAAAATAATAAATGTGCGCGAATTCGTTTTTGAGGTTAGGACCATTTAAAAAAAAAACCTTACTATAATACTCTAGTTCAGCACGGTCATTTTTTTTTTATTTTTCCATGACTCTTATTTAAAAAATAGTGAAGCAATCCAGTCGAAAAATACCAAAAATGCTGTTTTTGGCACATATCTTGCGAAGCTCCAGCCCAATTTATTGACAAATTTTTTACAAGCTTCTCTTTATATATAAAATCGAAAAAACTAAAAAAATTTGACTTAGCTCTTACACCCATTTTCAGAATATTTTCGTCTAATTTCACTCCGCTAAATATGAACCTTCAAGAGCTTAGTTTATAAAATACAAAATGTTGGAATTTCATGCAAAATCGAAAATAAAAATTTGCCATTAATCAAAAACAGGTTAAATTTTTTTGGAAAATTTATCCAGTGGTGCCCTATCAAGGTTCTTCTTCATCTTTGCCTTGCTGCATTATTTATTTTAATTTTTTTAAGTTTCCAGTTTTGTATAATGTTTCAATATAGGAAACGTTGAGTAATTGTGAATTGTAGTTTATTTTATAATTTACTTAATATGTAGATACCTCAATTTTTTACTTGTTCGTGTAGTTACCAGATTTTAAATTAACCATTTAATTAATTTTGGCGTTAATAAAATGCATTTTTCACTTGAGAAAATTACCGATATGAAAAAATGGTAAAGTGACAGATCATTTTTACGAACAAAGTTTTCCCAATCGTAAACTTTCACACAGCACGACAGAGCATTTGTTCATTTCAAACATGAGTGTTAGGGAAAATAGATTGGTCCAGTCGGACCCCAGATTTGATTCCAAGATCACCCGATTTAAACCCTATTAACTATTTTATCTGGGGATACATGAAGTCCTTAGTGAAAGAAACCATCATGCAAACTGAAGAAAAATTAATAAAAAGAAATGAAGCTGCGGCAGAACTCATTCAATCAAATAATAATTACTTGCAGACTTTTTTAGCAGAAAATGTCTAAATTTAACTAAAAATGGAAAAGGAGGTAAAAGTTAAGCGCGTCACTGGACAATAAATTTTCCAAAATCTGGTTTAGCACCCTGAATCTCAAAAATTAAACCCTTGAAGGGCTCACGTTCCTATATCAAATGTTATCGATTCACAAGAGCCATCAGGTGTAGAGCCCACAACAATTGCCTGATGTCTTGAGATTAATCATATATTATTTTACTATTTGTTTTAGATATAACTATTATGCCTATTTATTTCGGGTGCCTGAATACACAATCTGACCTGAGAGTTGCCTATCAGGATAGGATTTCTTCTTACCTCAAAAAATAAAAATATCTTAAAAACGCAGATTTTGTTAACTTAATATGAAACTCGATAGTGTAATGGCTAAAACATTCATCGCTCGCTCAAGAGATCCAGGTTCAATTCCCAGCAGTGACTATCGAACATTAAAAAAGCCGTTTAGGAAAAGAAAACGATTGTATTAAAAATATATCACAAACCTGATATAGAGATCTCCATACAAACAATACTCAAAATAGAAGAAATGAATATTAAATGAAAAGAAAAAAGAAATGAAGCTCAAAAGGAACACTGTTTAAAAAACAAGGAAGTAAAAAAGTGCGATATAAACGATAACAAAACAAACAAGGAAAATCTATAACAATATAATCTTATAGTTTTGCAAAATGTTTTGTTATATTTACATTAATTACTGAACGCTATATAAGTATGTTATGTAAAATGATCATGATCACGTACGTATACAGGGTGTTTCACAAGGAATGGTCAATATTTTAATCATAGGTTCAGGACTTCCAAATATTACCTACTAACACACAGGGTGTTGGAGATAAAATTTATTTTTCATTTTTTGCAATAATTTCTTTATTATTTAATATATTGACTTGAAATTTGGTATGGTTATATTTTTCAGTTAGTAAATCATAAGCGTCTCATCAATTTTGAGATTAGATAAAGAGGGCGCCACCTACACTCTACTGGATGAAGAAAAGTAGGTACCCATTTTTTTATTTATGGCCTTTTTTGAATTTTTTTCAATTCTTTATGATACACCCTGTAAATTTAAACAAAAAAGGTGTACTTGTTTTAATAGCATAAATTCAGCTCATTTCGAGATATTTGCATTTAAAATATTCTAGCCACAGTATCTATTTAATTTACTTTAACATATTTCAACATAGTAGGCTTTGAAACTAAAATGAAAATGTACAGCTGTCAAATAATTAATTGTTAGATTTAATTTTTTTCACTAAATTCCATCAGTATGTAGTGAAAATGCCATGACACAACCATTTCTCTAATTCAGAAATGAGAGATATCATTTTTGTGTTTATGCAGAAATACATTTTTCTGGACTTGCTGCTGCCATCTAACAATTAATTATTTGACAGCTGGACATTTTCATTTTAGTTTCAAAGCCTACTATGTTGAAATATGTTAAAGGAAATTAAATAGATACTGTGTCTAGAATATTTTAAATGCAAATAGCTCGAAATGAGCTGAATGTATGCTATTAAAACAAGTATACCTTTTTTGTTCAAATTTGAGAGACTTGAAAAAAAATTCAAAAAAGGGAATAAAAAAATGGATACTTTTCTTCATCCAGTAAAGTGTAGGTGGCGCCCTCTTTATCTAATCTCAAAATTGATAACACACTTATAATTTAATAACTTAAAAATATAACCATACCAAATTTTAAGTCAATATGTTAAATAATAAAGAAATTATTGCAAAAGAAATGAAAAATAAATGTTCTCTTCAACACCCTGTATCTTAGTAGTAGATAACATTTGACCCTGAGTTATTTAGTAAAATATTCATATTTGGAGGTCCTGAATATTGACCATTCCTTATGAAACACCCTGTATAATCGTTTTCAGAAAAAGGTTGCTGGTAAATTTGCATCAAAATTTTTCAATTATAAGAACAATAATTTTTCCACCGGTCCAGTCAATTAAGTTAAGTAGACAAACTCTAAAATATTAAGGAGTTTTTATTTTTGAACTTAGAAAAAATTCCTGAGGTCAGATTCATATTCAGTAGATATTATGACCAAATCTCCGGGATAAGATTTTTGTTTTTTTTTGTGGGCCTGTGTAATCAAAGAAGGAAATAAAACATTATTTTTATTATATTCTATGTTTATTTATTTTTTTTAATTTGCATTAATACTAATCGGATTTGCAAAACATTTTCACGTTATCGTATGAATGAGATTATAACAAAGAACTAAATGTTTAAAAAAAATACTTCCATAAATCAAAATCTAAATTGGTTACTATACATTTATGAAGACATATGTTACATAAAACCAGCAGCATTAAGAGCCATCCGCTTAAATTACTGGATTAAGTAACGCATCATTTGCAAAAAAAAGTATTTTCTATTTCATATTAATATGGGTCACCTTGGAGGTTACCTTAGTAAACTATTTTTATTTCTCAGTGGACAGCTTTAATAATGCGAACAAATTTATATTTATATTTATTTAAAAATGCAAACATTAACAACAAACATGTTGAGGCGACTCTTTTGGGTTTCTCAAATTTAAATTATAATTTCAAACTAGATAAGAAGGGTGAAGTACATTCCCATAGGGTGGTAGATTCTAGTATATTTTGTTTATGAAGAGAACGTGAAATCTTTTTTTACCCTAGTGCTTAAATAACATGATAACAAAAAGAGTAGAGGATCAGTGTCTAAGAAAAGCACAAAATGAATATTTTAACTTACAAAAACTAGTTATGTGAATTCTAGAAAGTAAATAGACAATGTTTTATCACCCTTGTACTTAATATTGTTTATATTTACCACCGGACTTCTATATATATATATATATATATATTTATTTTTTTTTGTAAATGCAATGACAAAGGAGTTAACTATAACTTCTTATCATTAAAAACTTAAAAAAGAGCAAAGCATTGCAAGGTAAACCACAATTATCATTAAATAAATACGTGACATTATATCCTAAAAGAAACAAAAGATATGATTAAGTAAATCCGAGGAGAAAGGGTAGTAGATTATAACAACATCACTTTGTAAATTAATGACAAAAGTAAATTAACGTTATTGATATTGCTTTTCATTGTAGATTTATCCTTTATAGTTGTTTCTTTGTTAACAGCTCTTTTTAATTTGTAAGAGATATTTATTTTCAATTAATTAATTAAACTTTTTTAACTTCATAATAAAGTGGGATAGAATTAAAACTTTTTCAAAATTGCAGAGCTGTTTATAGTGGAGTGAAATTAGAATTTTATATGGATGTAAGAGCTAAGTCAATTTTGTTCGATTTTATACATGAGGAGAAGCTTGTAAAAAATTTGGGCTGGAGATTCGCGGCTCTAAGAGTCGTGGAAAAATAAAAATTAAAATTACCGTGATGAAGTAGAGTATAGAGAGAGATAGAGTATAGTAGGATTTTTCTAAAAATGCATCCTAACCTCAAAAAACGAATTCGCGCACATTCTTTTTTTTGTTTTACTGAATTGGCAATAAATAACCAAAGAATCCTCGAATTTTCTTAAAAATTGGAAAAAATATGTATTTTTATGTCGGGAAGACATGGTAAAAATTAAAAAAAAAAATGTATTTGTCCAGCCAAAACATTTTATTTCTTTATTTAAAGTGCCCAATTTAGGGAATAATAAAAAAAAATTATGTTTATCGTGATACTTATGCTTGATTCTCTGAGAAAAACTATATTTCAGTCCAAAAAATGTTTAAAAAAATAAATAAAATATTTCAGGTTCTAAAGTAAGATTTTTGTGAGGGAACGAATCAATATAATGTCTCAAATATTATTACGAACGATTTGGGGATCTTTTTAAGATTTTTAAGATTCTGTAGTCAGTAATTCAGATTACTTTGAAAATGACACAAGTACAGATAACGTAAGTGAGGAAGATATCGAAGGCAGTATTTTTGAGCCAATTTGTGAAATCGATGATATTTATGAGAGTATGATGAAGAAAGTGAAATTAGTTGATGCAGGGAGTCTTACAAAAAGAAAAACATTACTTTGACTTTTTTATCTTTTAACTAAGAATAACTGTTTGTAGATTTGTAGATTTTAATTTAATTTTTTATCAATCTTACATAATAATTATAGCTAAACATAAATAAAAAAAAATATAAAATAATTAATGTTCATATTTATTATTATTAACATACAAAATTATTTGTCAGAGATGCACTCTACAAAAAATACTAAATTATAATTACTTTTTTGATAGTAAGATTTTTTTGGAAACCCTAAAATGGACAAATTAAATAAAGAAACAAACTGTTTCATGTCGTCAAAAATTTAATACAAAAAAATTAACTATGCGATGATTTAGCAGAAAATGGTGGCAAATTAAATTTTTTATAAAGACTGTCCATTGTGGGACAATAATGGCAATTTAGATTTAGATAAAATCTGGCAATTTTTCGGTTATTTATTAGACTTTAAGTAAAACGGGGATTAATTTTTGTCGCTTTTAGTTTTTGAGGTTATAAATAATTTTTAAACATTTTTTGGATTGAAATATAGTTTTTCTAAGATAATCAAACATACATATCGCGATAAACATAAAAAATGGGAAAAAATGAAAATCGAATTTTTTTTATTATTCCCTAAATTTGGCACTTTAAATAAAGAAATAAAATGTTGGATTTTCTTAGACAAAAGTACACACAAAATCCTTCTTTTTAAGATAAAAAAGTTTTCTCTACTATTGTTTTTCCAAGAATGGCGGCCACTTCGATTTTTTTTTTCGAAAAATGCCGATTTTGGATGGATACATACATTTTATTTTAAATTTGTACCATGTCTTCCCGACATAAAAATACATACAAAAATACAAAAACGGAATAGTCCAAAGAGTGCCCTGTATAAGTTTATTCTTTATTTTCAGCAGGTAACTATGAATGAGAAATCAAAATGTTATGAGAGGTTTTCGTGAAACAGTCGAGAATAGAAATAGAAACTTTACAAACATGATATAAAATGCTAAAAAAAATTGGCTATTTTTCTTTCAAATTTCACTTGGCCCCAGGAAGGTTAATCTGAAACCAATTTTATGGATCCAATTCTATACTGATCTGGCACTGTGAACACAATCTGGATATTCTTCATGAAGCGTTGATGTAATGTAATGATTTTATAGTTAGTTAATTGCACATAATGCAAATAAGTGATCTTTTTGTCACATGGTGAAGGCGAAATTTTCCTGAAATTTCAAGTGCTTCAGCCGTAACTTCTCTTCTATTGAGTTACATAAAAATCACGATGGACAACGAAATATGTTTTGAAAACGCTATTTCCTCTGATGAAGACAGTTTGTAACACAGGCGGACTAACTCAGGTATTACATAAATGTTTAAAATCATTCATGTATAGTTCTACCATTTTCAATTGCAGAAATATAAAAACAAAATTCCCAGATGTGTCAGTAAGTTGCTTTGATCGGCTTTGGAGCTTGTAGATGTGCCGATAAGCCGCCAATGCCGGCAAAGGAACTTGATTTTATATTTCTGTAATTGAAAATGGAAGAACTATAGCACATATTGGTTTGTATGTAGATTATTTTAGTACTTTCTTCATAAAACCATGATTTCAGAGAGATCTTTCTAGTAGGGCATATCTTTGACAGCTTGGAAGTATTTTTAATTTATAAAACAAAATAAAATAAGAAATCGATATGTCAGTTGGCCAAAAAATATACTTCTCAGTTGTTTTGTAAATAATAAAAAACTGCACCTTTACTTTAGAATAAAATACGACCGATGGTTATAAATAAACAAATATGTTTAAAATATTTATTATTATTAATTTCTTCAAAGTAAATGGCTAAACCGGTAATAATTTGAATACGGCGTATAACAGTACAGGTTTGTCACAAAATGGGTAATTATTGTGAAACCGCTCATGAATTTTGTATGAAATTTAGAAAATACTAGTATGATCCAGAAGAAAGCTTTCAAACCATTAATTAATAAACACGGAAAAACAATGGTTTGTTTAGAAAAACACCAGTAAACATGGTCTGGGACCAACACATCTTAATGTATCAGGAAGCAAATAGTGAATTAGATTATAAAATCACTAAGTTTATCAAACGTTATAGTCATAAACGAACAACACCGAAAAAACTTTCATTTCATGTATGGGTTTGTTAACGAATTGACAGTATTAACTTCTATTTCTATTTAAAAATATGAGAAAATTTGTATAAAAACAGCACTGAACCCGGCATCTCCAAAGATTAACCGAAATGGAGGTCGTCTTATCGGCGACAAGTTATTGCGTAATAACCGAGAATTGGATATCCTCCTATGCGTGAACGCAGGTAGTTGTCTTGTCCAAATCCAGCGCAAAGCCAGCAAGCAACCAGCAATGAACGAATGAACGACACATAGGCCGTCCACAAACTGAACTGAAAACAATACCGCTACTAGCTACCGTTTCAACTTATCCTTTTTCCATGGTAAATCTCTTAGTACCTAGTACCCAGTTTCTTTAACATTTGGTTACATATACATATCTCTGAACCATTTGAAATTTTAATACACAGCCATCGAAACTATCTCAATATACACGGTTGCCAAATTTTTTTTCAAAATTTAAAATTAATCAGATGTATTTCAGATAAAAAATGGGTGATCAATCATTTGATTTTTTGACGTCTGATTTAAAACAAGGTGTAAAAATTACTTTCTACTAATTAGCGAGTAACAGGCAGCCGGTAGCCTCTCTGAATTATGGTTTTATAAAAAAAATACTTACGAACACCATAACCACATAGTTACGGTGTAGAAGGCCAGCATTTTCTAGTTCGTGTTCCTCTTTATATTGTACGGACAACTAGTTCTATTTTATAAAATAAATAAGTTAGTTCGATGAATACACAAGCATAGATACCTGACAGCAACAAAAAATTGATTTAAAAAATTCACCGTCTCATATAATGTAATATTTCTTCATAGTGTCTGTTCTTGCAAGCAAGGCCATACAGAATGTAACTTCTGAAATGCAAGAAATCATTTCAGCGATGCAAGAAATAATTTTGGCAGTACAAGAAATAATGTAAGTGATTTAAGATAAAATTTCAGCAATTCAAGAAATAATTTTAGAAGCACAAGATATAATTTCAGCAATGCATGACAGATTCAGCAGTGCAAGAAATAATTTTAGCAATGCAAGAAATAATTTCAATGATTTAAGATAAAATTTTAGCGATGAAAGACATATTCAGTAATGCAGTAAATAAATGTATCAATGCAAAAAATAATGTCAGCAATGCCAGAAATAACCGCGCAAACAGTGGCGTAGCCAAGGGGGGAATAAAATTGAAGAAGCAAAAAATTTGTGTGTTCAACTGTTTAATCCAAGAAAAGTAACGAACATACAAAAAACAGTGGCGTACAATGATTTGTCCCAATATCAATTAAATTACCTTGTGGAACGTCACTGGAATGAATAATTTAATTCTAATAATATTTAAATTATTGCCGCAAATAAGCGTGCCAAGTTTTATCAAAATCAACCAAATTGTTTTTTGAGCAATTCATAAAAAACTCTTTTGCTCTAAAATCAAAACAAGTTAGGACCCAGGATTATGGGAATAAAAAATCTTATTTTTCCCTGAAAAACCGATCCTGAACGTTTGACGGTTTAACCCTGGGTCACCCTGTATATTTACCCCATCTCTGCTGAAAAAAGTATTTATAGTAAGTATTATCTACGAGAAATAGTGGGCCCCCTCCGAAGAAAATTCCTGGCTACGCCACTGGACACAAGATATAATTTCAGCAATGCAAGACAGATTCAGCAATGCCTGAAATAATTTCAGCAATGCACGATAGATTCAGAAATGTCTGAAATAATTTTAGCGATGTAATAAATAATTTCAGCAATGCAAGAAATAAGGAAGGAACAGATTGGACAATGAAAGACAAGGTTTCTCTATTAAATTTAGTATTATTTCCTTAAATCATACAAGGGAATTCTTATGGTATAAAAATGACACAAAATTAGGGAATTTGAAATGGTTTAAAAAAAAATATGAAATTAAAATTGTCAAGATTAACAAATAGAAAGACTTGTATTTTTTTTTAAATATGTAGAATGTAGAAAAATTAACATAACCTTTTATTAAACAAATTATATTTAGATGTCAAAATTATAAAATTGTCAATTGGAATACTACCAACATAAATTAAAAAAATTAAAAGATAACTAAAAATTTTGTAACCTGGAAATTGTAAAAAAAAAGAAAAATGATGGTTGTTATTGAAAAAAGTTGAGAAGGGGGATAAGAAAATTTAAAAGATAAAATTTTGATGGTAAAAGAGAATTAGAATTTTGCAGTTTTACCCACAATATATGTTTTTGAATGATGCAATATAATTAAAGACGGTTTGTATTAAGATGTTTTTTGGCGTAAGATGGATTTGATTTGAAGGAGGAAATATACTTTTGTATTAAAGAAAAACGACAATTTTTTCAGAAGGAAAGTCATAGGACTGTGAAGTGGTGTACGGTTTAGAAAAGGCATTTGGATTGTTTGTTGTTAATGTGGATTTGTTTTTAATTTTAGTTATTTATAATTACATAGGTATATCTACCAGGCTGTTAAAAAATATTATTATTTTTGGAATAGTTGTTAAAGTAATTTGATTTTTCTTTTGTTTGTTAATGAATGTAATTTTTTGAATAGAGTTTTAGTTTTGACAATATTTTTTTGTGACAGCTGGATGACTTTTCATTTAATTATAAAGAGTGAATGAATTATAATTAGATAGTAGATTTTCATTATTTTTTTAAAAAAGTTCTTTGTTTTAATTCCAGTTTGTGTAGGTAGTTAATAAAAATTATAACTTTATATTAGTATACATTTTGGGAAAAGAGGAAAAAATAGTAATTGTTCGAAAGAATTATAAAATATAGGAAGTATTACGGTGGTGATTAATTTTTATTTGGGCAAGCATAAGTTTTCTTTCTATTTTTAAATAAATCTGTATTTTGGCAGAACTCGACAAAGTATAGATAAATAAAGTGAACCCTGAGAATCTAAATTAAATTAAAATAAAAATAAAATTTTGGCGTTAATTAATAATTAATTAAAAACAGATTTTTATATTTTATAACAACATATATCATTTTATTAGTAGAAATGTTTATTAAAGGACCATTTAAATGTTAAAAAACGTCCCGGTCAAATTTTCTGAAACGTATGTTATAAAATTCGATGCACTGACAAAAAGGGTCCATTGGCCCAAACCGATCCTATGGCTAGTTTTCGAAGTACAGGGTGTTAAACATCGGAAATACCACTTTTTTGTAACCAGATTTTGTCCGTCAACTTTATAAATGAATACATTTTAACATTAACAAAAGTTTAATAAATTTTGTTGTAATCCTATGACCAGTTTGCCTAAAATGGGTACCCATAGATATTAAAAACATCTTTCAACTAGTAAATACTTTTAAAATACAGGGTAGTGCACAAAACACAGCTTTTCTAATTTTTAAAGTGTTTGCAATCAGATTAACACGCTGTATGACATAGAGTGGTGGTAGAGTGACAGGTCGTACATTTGTTTAATATAACAAAAAAAATTTATAACACATCGTTCAAATCTAAAATACATTATATGCCTTCTGTAACTACATTTATGAGTCACCCTGTATAAAATATGATTCATCACCAAGAAGTAATTACTTAAACTATATATTCATAATGCAATGACATTTGCTCGTATTTTTAAAACTGTTTTCTTCAAAAAAACCATATTACTTATTTTCGAACCACCCTGTAAATAAACAAATTCTACGGTGATTGTTTATAAAATATTAATGCTAAATAATCTATTATTTATGTTTTCTAAAATAAACGCCAATAAAACAAGTCTGTTTGAAAACTAGCCATAGGATTGGTTTGGGCCTATGGACACTTTTTGTCAGTGCATCGAGTTTTATAACATACCAACGTTTCAGAAAATTTGACCGGGACGTTTTTTACATTTAAATGGTGCGGGGTCCTTTATGAGATCAACTTTCATAAAAAAATGAAAATTTTGCCATGGTGATTTGTTTTTAATTAAGAAAAATTTCATTTAATATACATCTTAAATAAAATAAAGTTATAAACTGTACGGTTGGGCCAATGCATTCTAATATAAAAATACCTTTCCAATTTTGACATAATCAACTTTGACGTATAGATACATAAAATTTAACTATTTTTTTTTTAATTAATTTAAATTTGAAAGTTCAAATACACGAATTTGTTCATTATTAACACAGAAATATCGACAGTGTACAACATTGACGATTTGGGCTTCTGTCGGCGACTTATCGTTCATTTACATTTGCATATAAATTCATTGTCGATTTGAATTAAAATAAAAGTGAAAGATCAAAGATACGTATCCATTGTGTTCCGAAATGCAAAATTAAACTATGTTAGGCTCGTAAAAAAAAATTAAAAAGACGGACAGGAAACAACCAGCTGATGGACATTTAAAATTTAGGTGAGGTAGGTTGGCAATATAATAATTACCTTTGTAACATAAACTATAAAGAATATTTGCAGCTGTTTGTCGAAACATCTGTAAACTAACTTCGCCATGGTGAAAATATAGTTATGTAGCAAATGTACAAAAGTTTTATAAATACTACCGATTATTATTCATTATTGAATAAGCTTTACGTATTTATGACAAATTTGCTTTAGGATATTTACAGATTAACAGAATTTTATATTTCATATTACGTCCAGGGCCCGCTCTAGGAGGCGGACAACCCGGATATTTGTCCGGCAAATCTAAAGGAAATTAAACGAAATTGATACTTGTTGATTTTTTTCTTTAACTAAAATTACCATGCAATGTACATTTCGTATTTACTGTTTTTGCCTAAAAGCTAAAAAAAATTGTAATCCTTACTTCTGATGAAAACAACCATAAATTAATTAACAAAAAAGGCTTAGAACAGCACGCAGGCCGCCGCGTGAACTTGTTTAAATGGGAATAGAAAGGAATATCATGCAATGACTTGATTATTACTTATAATATAAAAAGACAGCTTCAATACACAATAGTATTATTCTTGCTAATACGTCGCGATGGTAAAGTACTGAAGTGCAAGTTTATATTACGTATAATATATTTCTAAATAAAAATATTTCATAGTTCAGTGTGATTTGTTAATTTCTAAAGGTGTCTTACTAATATTTTAAATCTGAAAGTACTGAAGTTTGTTTGTTATTCAATATTCAATTACCCTCTTTACAAAACTTTATTTTACTGAGTTGTCTGCTTAAGACGGATTTACCCGTAAGTAACGTGATTTTAGGGCTTCATTTTTAATTTTTATTATTATTTTGTATTTTATATTGTTTAATTTAAGATGTCTGATGACGAACAAAGAAAACTGTCTGGTTACCAGGATGGAAAAGGAAAACCAAAGGCAAAAACAAGCTGACTCTTTAAATAATTATTTACAGAGTTCGTCTGGTAGTACCAAAACTAAGGAGGACTCAAAGAATCCCAAATCAAATTCGGTTATAAAAGAAAACACGGAATCGTCAGAGAGTAATGATGACAAAAAAATAAACTATATTTCTGAATCAACTGGAACTGGACAATTCCGTAGTCAAATGAAAGCACTATCAAAATTGGCACCGACCTGGCACCTTCAAATTTTAAGCACAGATCCAGCATTGTGGTTAGGAATTTTAGGAGTCGTAGAAAGAAGTTTTTTGGTAAAGCAAGGTCCATCTAAACCATTGTATGGTTACAAATTTCCTTTCGATGACACTGGTCGAAGATTTAGCGCACATTTACACGAATTTTAAGCAATGGAGAAGAAGTTGTAAGAGACTGGCTGGTGTACTCTATTTCAAAAAACTGCGTATACTGCATTTGCTGCAAAATTTTTGGCCTTATGTTCGATTCCCTTTCAAAAGAGGGTTTTAAAAGTTGGGCACCTCGTTGAAACTTTAAAAAAAATCATATTCAGGCCCAAAAATCATGGCTAGAATTTATGTTACATGTACCTATTTAAATAAACGTTTTTTTATATAATTTAAAACCATTTTATTTTTATTTATTTAAAATAAATATATATATTTTAAAAAAGTGCATATTTTATGGGGCGGCAATTTGACTTTTTGTCCGAGGTGAAGTAAAAGCTTGAATTATATACTTATAATCCGTGAAAATTCATTTAGAACAAGAAATACGAAGTGATTTTTAATAAAAATTGTCGCTACAAAAAGGAAATATGAACCTAATTAGTATCTGTAACGAAATGTTGACAACTGACCCGTAAGATTTATATTGATTGCAACTATAGTAAACGTCTAATTGGTTTCCTTTGAACCCTAGATAATTACATATAAAAAAATGCTTTAGATTAATTCGTACGTATGGATGAAAAAAATAAATAAATGAAACAATTGCAGAGGTAAAAAATGTAGTGAAGTGAAATTAGACGAAAAATGGATGTAAGAGAAGTCAAATTTTTTTAATTTTTTCGATTTTATACGTAAAGAGAATCTTGTAAAGAATGTGTCAATAAATTTGGGCTGGAGCTTCGAGAGATATGTATTTTTATATCGGGATGACATGGTAAAAATTAAAAAAAAAATGTATTTCTCCAGCCAAAATCGGCATTTTTCAAAAAAAAAAAAATTGAATTGGCCGCAATTTTTGGAAAAACAATAGTAGAGAAAAATTTCTTATCTTAAAAAGAAGGATTTTGTGTGTACTTTTATAAATATAAATAAATAAAAATTCAATTTTCATTTTTTTCAAATTTTTTTATCGCGATATTTATACTTGATTCTCTTAGAAAAACTGTATTTCAGTCCAAAAAATGTAAAAAAATAATATTTCAGGTTCTAAAGTAAGATTTTTGTGAGGGAACGAATCAATATAAAAAATGAAAATCGAATTTTTTTTTATTATTCCCTAAATTGGGCACTTTAAATAAAGAAATAAAATGTTGGATTTCCTTAGACAAAAGTACCTACACACAAAATCTTTCTTTTTAAGATAAAAAAATTGTCTCTACTATTGTTTTTCCAAAAATGGCGGCCAATTCAATTTTTTTTTCGAAAAATGCCGATTTTAGCTGGACAAATACATTTTTCTTCAATTTTTAACATGTCTTCCCGACATAAAAATACATATTTTCTCCAATTTTTAAGAAAATTCGAGGATTCTTTGGTTATTTATCGCCAATTCAATAAAAAAAATAATTTGCGCAAATTCGTTTTTTGAGGTTAGGATACATTTTTAAAAAACCCTACTATACGGATCGATACTCTACTTCATCACGGTCATTTTAATTTATTTTTTATTTTTACACGATATTTAAAAAATAGTGAAACAATCCACTCGAAAAATACCAAAAATGTCGTTTTTAGCACATATCTCGCGAAGCTCCGGCCCAAATTTATTGAAATTTTTTTTACAGTTTCTCTTTATGTATAAAATCGAAAAAATTAAAAAAAATTTGACTTACCTCTTACATCCATATAAAATTCTAATTTCACTCCACTAATTCAAACAAAAAAAAATTTGCATTAAAAAATTCACTAAAATCGTACTTAAATGATTTCATCAGTCTATGCATAATTTTTAAATTTTAAAAGATTTATATCTAAAATTCATTTATATCACTTCTTGGTACATACTCACTTAAATAAAATCGTAAGCCTGAATCGTGAGTCTGAACGTAATTATAATTTATAATTATCGATCCAATAGATAAGATGAAAATTCTGATTTTAAAGTTATATATGAAAGTAATGTCTGTCAAAATCGTAAAAACTTGCACAAATGCAGAAACTCTACTATAGTCTATTTATCTAACTGGAATTCTTTAAAAACGTCAATATTTATTTCTTCGTGATTTTTTGTAGATTTCGAAACAAATTCTAACAAGCCAACATCAACAATTCATCAGTAAGTATCGTTGAACAAATATGGACAGGATATTAAAACCTGAGTGCAAATATAATAATTTATAATTTTCAAATTCAGAAAAAAGAAAATTTCTGAAAGTTCCAATCGTATACGGAAGGTTATTGTAAACAAAAACAAGTGCTTAATGACATTTAAATCTTAACACATAATTCTATTTTAGTTCCGATAATTTTATTTATTACCAGTTTCATTTACAACGGTAATTACAAAGGACATATCTAGAACAGCATAAAACCAATTTTAATATTTATTACATTACAAAATTTAATAAATGTCAATATCAACTATGTACAGAGTTGCGACGATTTAAATGAAATTATGTAAAAACCGATATTCTGAGCAAATCAAACTAGAAAATTTATTAAAAAATAGGTTACTCACATAAAAAGAGTTAATCTAAGCAAAACTATAGCGAACAACTAAATACATTATAAATTATTAAATTAAACTTAAAAAACTAATTTACTTTTCGTTCAAAAGCAATTTCTAACCTTCGAATGCATCAAACCAAATGTGGAAAATATCCTCTTGACCCATTCTGAAGAAGTTACAATGCACAACAACTGTTCTATTATGGGAAATAATAATTTGTCAAAGGTAATAAGTACCACGAGTCTTCCAAATTTTATCGATTACATTTTTGATTTTATCTCAAATCAGTTTGTTTGAGTGGTTTTGCCTGAAATAAAGTCGTTTGAGTATGCAAAACAAAAATTTTATCTATACAATTTGATAGGACGAGTGGCATTTGGAAAGATTATTTTTTGATTCATTTTGTATTAAGAACAGAGAATATAGTCATTTATGCAAAAGACAGTTTACAGTTTACACACGAGTGTTCAACATTTTCTTTGTCAATTTCACACAGATTTAACGGGCAAATATATAAGTACAGGGCCCAATTAATTGACTTGTCAATCTTAAATGGATTTGTGGCTAGCAAATGCACTTGTATGCAAGCCATAAACGAAGCGAAGAAGAAGAAGATTTCTGTATTTATAGACTGATATGGAAAGCCTTTCTTTTGATTTAGCTAATTTGAAGTGTTTAGGTATTCAAAAACTGATGTTTAATAAATAAAGAGTTGAGTGTTCAAGTGAGTTAGGTATGTGTGTTAAAGCGATTTGAAATAAACGAATAAAAACAGGTTAGTTTATAAATACATTTTGAAATTTGGGTATATATAACAAATTATTAATAATTCATTTCTGTAGTACATAGTGGTTTCCTTGTAATACAATTTCTCCTCTAATGAAAAAAAAACCACTTATTTAAAAAAAGGGGGCTTTAATTGACGCTTCGACTTAACTTCGCAAGTCGTTTTCAAAAAGTGATAACAAAATATAATTTACTATAGAAACAGAACACTTGATAATCTTACAAAAAATATGACAGCAACATATGACACGAAGAAAGATTTTGAAATTGAAGATGTCAAAATCTGTTTCAATCATATTTTTGTGAAGTTTCTGGAAACGAATTTTAAAAAAGAATATCTCATTTACAAATTATAATAAAATTTACCTAAAATACATAAACAAGAAATACCTTTAAGACCAATAATAAGTTCTACAAATTCACCTTGTCAAAATTTAGCAAGATTTCTAATTAAAATAGATCCGTTATCAAGAAATAATAATTCCTTTATCAAAAATTCAAAAAACATTTTTTAGAAAAATTATCAAAAATCAAAATTACAAATTCAGATATAATGGTTAGTTTTGATGTAGTTAGTTTATTTCTAAATGTTCCTGTCGATAAAACTCTTAATCTTGTGAGAAAGAAGTTGACAAGTGATAATACATTAATAAATAGAACTAAATTAAACGTCTCGGCAATTCTAGAATTGTTGGAATTATGTATTCAAACTACATATTTTCAATTAAATAGTGATTTTTATCAGCAAAATTTTTTTGATTCATTTTTATCACCAAAATTGTGTGATATTTTCATGGAGGATTTTGAAATGGAAATTGTAAATATACAAAATTTAAGACCTTCTGTCGGTTTAGTTATGTAGATGATATCTTTGCAATTTGGCCACACGATAGGGACAATATTGATACATTTTTATATAATATTAATAATTCGGAACCTACTATTAAATTTACAATTGAAATTGAAAATAATAAAAAATTACCGTTTCTTGATGTAGGTACTAATACACAACAATAACAATTGTATTGAAACATCAGTTTTTAGAAAAGAAACACATACAAATAGATATATCTAAATTTTAATTCAAACCACTCAATATGTGTTAAACGAGGTATTGTCAAATCTCTTTCCGATAGAGCAAAAACAATTTGTTCAAATGACAATATGAATTATCATTTGTTAAATCTGTCTTGATTAAGAACAACTAAGAACTTTAAAAATAAAGAACAAAATTTAAATCCCCCAATAGTTCATTCAAATATAGTAAAAATTCCTTATATTCCAAAATTATCCGAAAAAATTGGAAGGATTGGCAATAAATTTACTTTAAAAACAGTTTTTCAAACTAATAATACATAAAATCTTTAATAGTAAATACAAAACCTTTTAATGAAATTCAAAATACAAAAAAAATGTATTTAAAAAATTCCATGCGAATGTAATAAATTCTATATAGGAGAAACATCTAGACCTTTTCATGTTAGACTCAATGAACACCAATCATACATTAAAAATAAACAATTCGAAAAATCAAAAATATGTGAACATGCGTGGGATTTTGGTCATAAAATACAATAGAATTCTTCAACTAGATTATTAAAAGAACCGAATAATTATAACCGCAAAGTTAAAGTAGCAGCATTGATATGCTTAAATAATAACGAATGTGTTTCTAATTATTTGGTTGATATTTCAAAAATTTGGATGCCTATTTTACAAAAAGAGTTAATTGCAAAAAGGATATCCTCTATATCGGGATAGTATCAAAAGTTTTATATCTAGTTTTTTTCTTATGATTAAGAAAACTTTATTTCTGACGAAGTATGAATTGTCTTATAATATGCAAATGCGCTATCCTTTTTTAAAATTCGTTCCCAGATATATCACAAAAATATGTTGGCAACAGATTTTGATATCTTCAATTTTAAAATCTATTTCTCGTTCCTATGTTACTGTCATATTTTTTGTAAGATTATCAAGTGTTCTGTTTCTATAGAAAATTTTTTATTATCAAAAAAGTCGAAACGTCAATTAAAGCCCGCTTTTTCTTTAAAGTAGTTTTTCTATAAATTATAAAAGAAATATTTCTATCATCTCAAAAAAATCAATATAATTTCAAAATCAAAATGGAGGGATAATGATAATTATAAATTAAAATTTTATTATTGATAATAATCACATAAATCAGTATAATAACTAGTTTTTTCTAGATTTTAAATTCTGAAAAGGGAAAAACCCTTTTATCAAATTGATAAATAATTTCTATAAGTACTGTTTTACTTTTAGATATCATTGAATTTTTAAGTACATAATATTTAAAATTGCGCATCCGATAAATGCAATTGCAAAATTTATTAAATAGACACACAACCCTTTAATAACCTTACAACGTACGCAGCCTTGGCACACTATAAAAAAATTACACTCTAGCAAAATATAATAAAATGTTATTATAAAAATCATCCAACAAGCAATTTCAAAATCGGGAATAAGTTGGTAACACCCCATGTGACGTGTGTACAATTTCAACATTTGAATAGGAAAAGCTTAAATTCAGTACAATAAGCAAGAATAATCTAGACGTACTTGTGTGGCGGTATCAGTTTTGCACGTGTACGATTATTTGCTAATTATATCAATTTAAACAACTTGTAGGTACATTTTTGCAGGACAAAATTATCAATTACTTAACTTAAGCAACGTCCGAAGAAAGCCCATAATTCTATTTTCTAAACGCAGCCAATTTTGAGATCGCCATGATGAGAAAAATAAACGCAATATTTAAAAAACTTTTTTTGCCTCAGTACGGCTTCAAATTTACTACATTTCCATACATAATTAATGATTTTAATTACAAAGATTGATATAAAACACAATTTGAAACATCTAAGTATTTAATTTCAAAGTTTCTAATGTCGTGTCCACGAATAGATGGAGGGATAGGTTGGTGGTTGGATGGACGGAATAAACATTGACTATTAATTCTGTATTATTTTCTGACAATGAAAAATAATCCTGATTAGCAACGCAGCAAACTATCCTAGGCACATTCATACTAATGATATAAGTTTGCGCGTGCGCGATTCAGCATGTGTGGAATGTATGGAAAGTATGCCTAAACGTTCATAGTCCATGCAGCATGATCTTTATAATCTGCAGAAAATCCACCTTTAGACTAAAATGTCTGGAAACCTATTGATTCTTGGGACTTTTGCCTATTGCCAACAACATCCTAAATTTTCAATCAGTTTGACCAGGACTCCTTACGCATAAAAGTATACAAGTTCCTTTTTGTTGTATTAATTTTTAGAGAATACGCACATTAATTAACATTTGGATATTTTTGTGAATAAGAATAAGAAAACACAAAATTATACATGCCTTTGATGGTCGATATTCATTTGCTATAAGAATCCAATCTCTGGCTGTTTTGCATAAATTTCACTTTGTGTGATTAAGTTACCAAATAAGGCACTTGAACGAAAGAGGCATAGATTTGTTTAATTCGATGCTGTACATTTTTGAAGAAAATATATATTTTCTTAGAGACCGAAGGAAAAATTATTTATATTAAAGTAAACATCATAATTTCACTCGTCGATTCAATTGTCGAAGAAAATTTTGAAGTCTGGCAAACTTTTTACAGGACGAATTGTCGAATGGTGTGATAAATGACCTTGATAAACTCACGCGGTCGTAGATCGAAACAGCGTTGCCACGTTTAATTCAGTTCGTCATGGTCGAACGTCAAGGTAACCAAATGACCGCCCAGAACGACATAAATCATCCGTTTCATGAAATTTTAATAACTCTACAGTTAACAGCCTTAAACGCCAGTTAATAAACGAATTTTATTGCGAGTTACTTTACTTTCACCGTAGAAAAACGAGA
Organism: Crepidodera aurea; assembly: GCA_949320105.2. Lineage (NCBI taxonomy): Eukaryota > Metazoa > Arthropoda > Insecta > Coleoptera > Chrysomelidae > Crepidodera > Crepidodera aurea. The sequence goes on from OX439478.2 coordinate 16,176,291, forward strand.
AAATTGACTGATTCTGGTCTCGTTGAAGACAGGGCCGGCAAAAGATACAAGACGCGAGATTGTTATGCAGCAAATACTATCGAGAATATTTGAATAAAAAATTTATCAACATGATTATTTTAATTAATATTCACGAGTACAGTGTGTCTCAAAAGAATGTATAATAGTTTTTAGCAATTCCCAGTTTTACGTTTTATTTCAAAATTGTATATACAAAACGGATAAAGAAAAGTTGATCGTGAAAAATCTACACGAAAATGAAAGATAAACTACTGTTAATAACATGTAATTCGTTATAAATTCAGATTGTAATTTTTGCACACTTTATTCGTGATGGGAATCAAATATTTTTAGATGTTCTATGACCATTGTTTTACCATTAATTTTCTTGATTGCGGGATATAAAATTCATGGTATGCCATTATAATACAAATCATGTCACTTTGATAAATGTTTTAATAGTTCGTCGTCATTCTTTTGCAGATAATTTTTCTGTTTTATAAGAAACTATCCGGCGATAATAGAGCCTGAATATTTAATTTAAACAAAATTAACGTTAATATTTCAAATAATTTAATTAAAATAAGCTTTAAATGGAATATAACAATAAATATCATCGCAGAGCTGGGACGAATCCTCAAAAAGGAATCACGGGTCCAATGTCCGAATCCTTTTTACTAAAAAAAGGATTCGAATCCATTTTTCGGATCACGAATCACGGATCATGTCAGTATAATACCACCATGTAATTATGTATTATGTAAGATTGTATGATTCCTAATCATTACCGGCAAAACTAACGTAACAATTATTTTAGAGTTGACCCCACCCCTCAAACGGCCAAAATCACCCCCGAAGGGATGAAAAATTTGTTTTTCGCTATAAAAGAGAAAACCCGAGTCATCCATGATGTTGGATCTTCTCCCCAAGCCGACTCTAACCCCCAAACAGCCAAAAACCACCCCCAAAAGCGTGAAAAATGTTTTATATACAAGAAAACGGGAGATGACGCGGGTTTTCTCCTTTATACAGAATTAATCAGTTCAACTCACTAATGAGTTAGTAAAATATTTCCTTTAAAAATTGTACTGAATCCATTTTCTAAATTAATTAATTTTTAACAATTAAAACTTGACGTTTTAAATAAATAAGTAATTTGACTTTTAAGTGACAGCGCGTGGCCTACTGTTAAAATAATAAAAAATCACATGTTACCAATGGAAATATGACAGAAGTATGACAAAAAGTAGTAAATAATAATTATTCACTTACTATAATCCTTTTAGTGTATAATACATAATATTATACTTGAGATACTTAATAAAAAAATGGGTTCATTCTTAAACAAACGTGGAGAAAAAATATTACTCCATCGCAACAGCTATAACTTTTTTGAAAACTTCTTTTATTTCAATATTTTTTAGCTCCAAAAATACATTTTAATTTAATGTCAACTTTAACAAATGCCTGGATTTTTCCACAACTTTTCCAGAAGCCAATCCCTATCCTGTTTAAAGCAGGAGCGGTTTGAGAATACACATATGGTATTTTTCCCGTTTTTTCCATTTTAATTTCGGAACATTTCACTTATAGCGCAAATCTTCCTAGTGAAATGCGACGCAATTTCAACAAAATTGATACATATTCTAAACCTAAAATGGGAAGATTAGTTTTTATCCGTTATAAGCAATTCTATAAATAAAAATTACGAATCTTCCTAATTGGACCCGTTTGAACTTCGGAATATTGATAAAAATACTGTAATTTTATCTTTTCCTATACTAGATATTAATACATTTTTTTATCTTGCAGTCTGTTCTCGTCATTTTAATTAAAAGACTATTTTTGGTAAACGTAACATTTTAAAGCAGTTAAACCCATTTGACCTTTTTAAAAATTAAAGTCAAGGTAGAGAGGTTAATATCTTTGTCTAATTTTTGATTATAAAAATATACTGAGTATACTTTATAGTTTCATTTTTTTATCGACTAAATGATACCATTCGCCTTTCATTAAAAGAAAAATGTGTTTAAATTGAGCAATCTCTAGGCTCTGGATAACAGGCTTAGAATTAATCTTACAAAGAACGAAACTTCAGTTAATTTTGTTGTTGTTTGAAGTAAATTAAAATGTAAAGTAGGTAATCTAAAAAAGCTTCAAGAAATAAAACAAAGTGAAAAGTCAAGTGTGTACAAATCTCGTGGTTCGGTAACTTTATGAAAGCTGACATAGACAAAAAAGCTTTATTACATTATTTTTTACGTCACGCTGAACTCAGGCAAGCGTTCAAAAAAGATCAAAGTCTTATAAAAAACAAAATCACTTCTTATAGCCTTTTTACAAATTTGTGCGAAACTGGAAAAAACTTGTGAAAGCTTAAAATTTTAAATAAAATAAAAAATACGCCTATAGAATAAAAACTGATGGATTTAGAACAAATTTTCTAAATTTTAAATATAATGGAAGCTGTTAAAGCTTTTCGAGAGAAAAGAATGAGCTACATGAAAAGTGAAAAGATGTGCAATGTGTCTTAAAAAGGCTTATTCTGAATGTGCTGGGTACGATGATATAAATTATGTTTTTGATTTCTGTAAATAATATGTATTTTTATATTGTTTTTATTAAAATCTCTTTTTTGTATAAATATCAGATTTTTGCAGCATTATTCATTTATTTTAAACACTTGGTTGTGCACCTCAGATTCGGAAACACTAGTACCCCATATTAGGATAGCTAAGTGCCTAATATGGGATTTGCAGTAGATATTGTTATGCGGTGGTTTTGATTAGTAAAATCAAATAACCTGTCATTTTGAGTGACCACAATAACAATATATAAACTGAAGTGTAAGTAGACGTATTTACAGTTTTCTAGAAAAAATATTTCTATGTGATATTTATCTTCAAAAAAAAGTACCTCATATTTGGCGTCTTTCCTCTACGCATTGGTAATCGTTACCATTTTGAAGAAAGCTTAAAGCAAACAAAAAGATATAGAATATTGAAAAATTGTTATTTTAAAACATGCGAAATACGAGACGAACTTGATATACCTGATTGGAAGAAATTTATATCAAATGCTTATAATAAAAAGAACCTCTTGGCATATTTAGCACAAAAACTAATGAAAGAAAATGTTATACTTGATCAAATTGAAATTGTATTGGCAAGAATGTCAGAAGATAATCAAAGAACAATAAAATGGACAAAAATGGAGTCGAAAGTGGTTGATAAGTTACAGTTTACTATGGGCAGGAGGAAGCTGATACTAAAATATTTGCATTCATTAATTTTTTTACAGACATGTTTAATGCATTTGTTATTTACTCATTGGACACAGATGTTTTTATTTTATCAACGTTTTTTCGGTTACCTTAGATGTCAAAATTTGGATGGAAAGAGAAAAGAAATGCATTATTAAAGCGCTTGAAGCATCTGGATGTTAAAGTATTAGCAGACAATTTGTTGTTTATCTGGATGTGATTCTGTTAGCTTTCCGTTAAAAATAGTGTTGTCTCAAGAACCAGATGAGATTAATATTTTGGAACCAAAATATATCATTGAAGTTTATACTATTATACTGGTAGGTAAATAAGGTTTTAGTAATGACCTTTTTTTAGGGATTTGCCGCCGACTGAAGATTCTTTTTTTATTTCATGTGAGAAGGGCATTTTTACAGTGCGCAATTTTCAAAACGGCATATATGTTAAAGCCAGATCTGCCTGAAATTCTAAAGTTTGGTTACGAACGCAAAGACAATAATTGTATAGTGCCAAAATTAATGTCCAAAGAGGCAACATTTTTAAAAATTACTCCATTTAACTGTGGTAACAAGTGCAAATGCCTGAAAGCAAATGTAAGATGCAATATAAGTTGCCAGTGTGAGGGAAAATGCATTGTAAAATAATTATTATTATTACGTCCTATAGTGACATAATAATATTGTAATGCGCGTCATCTTTGTTGCGCGTATGAAGAAGGCTGTGGTGTTTACTCTTTTTGACACACTTTATTCGCATCCACAGTGGTAAAGCCAAGAGATGCGGCGCGCCGATTCAATTTCCTTCGGCAACATTTTTCTCGCTTATACTATTTAACTATCTCTAAAGATAAAAAAGTTTTCTCGATTCACCATTTTACTCTGCAAAATGACGATATTTTGTGTCATCTAGCGAAAAAAATAATGACGTAGCTTTTATTTGACGTTCTACATTTTTTATTGTTATGACACTATGTCAGGGAAGTACTGAAAAATATCATATCCAAAATTCATAATGATCGGACACCAATTAACAACAATGTTAAGCTCTAAGTTGCAATAAATATTATATTAAGGAAAATTTTCAGTTTTTTCAAAAATGACATATTTTGACACATTTCGCAATTCCGGATCAAAGGGAGAACAAAAAATTCGAATCCGGCGGCAGGTCATTTTACATAGGATTTCATATTTTTTAGGTGAAATTTAACAGTAAAACTACTGAGCATCAAACAAAACTTTCTGGACCATTAATTTTCCCACCCTAGCGACCAAATATAGTCCGAAAACGCACTTCGAATTGTTTTTCGTTTTATTTAAAAAAATTACTTCCGAATAAAATTAAATAATTAAATACTCGAGAATTGTTTTAAATATATAAACGCAATGTTATAGCTCCTCTAGCACGGCGTTAGGCCAGCGTTACATTACATCTGCTGACTTGATTTTGAAGTTAATAAATTTTTCTTCAAGTTTTAAAATTTTCTGTTAATTACGTCTCTTAAGCTAGCAGAACAAAGTCAGCAGAATTAAAAATCAATACAGGGACAATTAAAGGCTAATTTTTTGCTCTGTGAATTTTCGCAATAATGATTGTTCTCCTAGCTTAAACTTAAGTGGGCAGAGCATGACCGAAAAAGTGGTTGAAACAATAAAAAATGCACATTTTCTGCAAAGTAATTAACGGCTCATTAAAGGTTCTAGGAATACACTAATTGCCAATTTTTATTGTTTCAACCACTTTTTCGGTCATGTTCTGCTCACTTAAGTTTAAGCTAGCAGAACAATCATTATTGCGAAAATTCGCAGAGCAAAAAATTTTAAATGAGGGCATTTAATTAGCCTTTAATTGTCCATCTATTGATTTTTAATTCTGCTGACTTTGTTCTGCTAGCTTGATAAGACGTCCATTAATTATGGGCTGTGAAAACCTTATCACACTTGATGAGGAAAGACGATCAAATGTTCAGCGCCCCATTCAGGTATTAGTCAAAAACTTTATTGCTGGACTATCAAAAAAGTAATTTAGTACATCTGGATCCATTTTTCTTTACTGCAAAAACCTAACATTCGTAGTAGTTTGTGTAAGGAGTGTATGCACCCCATTTTTACGATTTCGTACGACCATTTTTTCTGATGCAATGCAATCCTTACTTAAAGGGGATAAGCCATTAGATGCAATAACTATATCAAATGGGATATTTTCTATAACGGTGCTAAGAAGCTTTTCTACTTTGCTAATTTATTATTTAACAGTATATTATTTGCAGATATAATTCGTCGTACTAATTTTAGCAGTGAAAAGTAAAAGATCAAAGCGTCAAAACGTAAAGGAATTGCCCCTACAAATTAGTGAAGGGTTGTTTCTGTACTCACTACCGAGATCCTCGTAGTTGACGAACAAAAATGATTTTAAATATCTCAGAATATGTACGCCTCCATTTAATCTTTAATTACTTTTGTGTTATGGAAACACGGGAAACATTGGCTTGCAAAAATGTTACGGAGGGGAAGAAACAGATAAAGTTTTAGCAAACTTTAGCAAATTTTTTTTTATCAATACATATACGTCAGACGTAAAAGTTATGAATTAAGAGAATGGCGCACATTAAAGAGGTAAGTATAATATGGAATGGAAAAACGTTCTTGAAAACTATAATATTGCTACAAAAAAAAAAAAAGACCATCAAAAAACAAAAAACGTTCTAATTATTTTATTTTATTTCTAAAGGTTTAGGCAATTGGTTACATTATTTTATAGTTTTGGTTATTATTTTAACACCATTTATTTATTTTGTCGCTGTTAAGAGCATTCACTACCTTGGTGAAACGGGGCGTGGTTTCTCATATCCCAGAAATTTTTTCAGTGAAAACCGTTTATCACGAAAAAAAAGTCTCATTTTTTGTAATTCCGGAAAGTCAATGATTTTCTCCTACGTAAAAAAATGGAATGAACCTACATAATCGTAAAAATAATGACTTTCCGGTATTCTTATATACCACCTGATTAGCTAAAAAATAACAATTTTCATGAAATCTTTTCTGTTTTTGAATAAAAACGCACCCAAAATTCGAAAATCTTTATCCGATTCATGCTTCCATCCTTCGTAAATTCGTAGAATTCAAACGTATGTCTCGGTGTGTCTCAGATTAATATACAATCCTATTAGTTTAATTTTAATTCTTTTTTAGGGGCACCCATCCCACAAATTATGTTTGATTTTATTGATCGGTGTGGTAGAACTTTCTTACTTTTTTGTTTTAACTTTATTTAATGTTTTAAAGTTAGAGTACTTTTTGAAATTTTTTTACATTATATTTTATTAAATATTAGTGTTGAAGAAAGTCTCGAACACATTGATTTTAATTAATTTATAATAAATACAACCTCCAAATTATCGAGAAAATCGCTAGTACCGTTTTTTCTAATTTCTAATTTATATAAATAAATAATCACTATTTTTAAAATAAAAATGTATATTCTTCCATATTTCAATATGACGCTCAAAATTCTAAACAGAATTGATATAGCACAACATATCATACATTTTTATCCTTATTAGTAAATAAAGATGACTAATCACACAGTTTTGTAGAAAATCCTGACTGAATTTTGAAAATGTAATATTTGTTCAACAGATGTTTATACGTAAGTGCAATATTACAGACAACAACTTTAATAGCTGAAGGAACTACTTGGTAAAGGCCATGTGAAAGAAGATATAGAGGGAGTATCTGTACAGCATTAGAAATTGAGAACTTCCTATAGAACGTCAATAGATGCCGCGCGAGATTGCACTTTTAACTAGAGCGTGATACTACTATATATTCTTTATACAATGCTTATACATAATTATTATTATCAGATACAAGACCAATTATCCATCACCAAAAGACAATCATCAATGAATAAAATTGCTTAAATAAATTAAAAACAAGCTTTTATACAAGTGCAATAAAAATAAAAAAATGAAAAATATTTTTACAAAAACAAGATTTTATAAAATGCATTGAAGAAAAAATAATTTCTTTAATTATTAGACCTATAGGTTTTTCTGTGAGCAACAGATTTGAAGTGTTGAATCAAAGAAAACATAACTATTGTTAAAAAAAGATCAGTTTCTATACCTCAATTCGTTACCTATTTAAAACATTGGTTGGTTTTGGTCACCTAATTTGTATGTTCTGCACGCCGCTGGCCACTGGCTACTAAGAATGCATAAATGATTTATTTATTCGGTGGCAATATCTTTTGGTAAATATATTATGCTGTGTTGCCAATATTTGGAAAAAGATTTATATTTAGTCACGTCCCCTTTGGCTGCGCGGGAAAGCGGCAAATATCGTATGAAGTTATGATTCCGTTAATGAAACCCCTTAAGCACCCAAAAATATAGCAGTATGTTTAAAATAACGCGTATATAATCATTATAAAATTTTACTCTATGGATTTGCAGATCGGTATAAGTTGGAAACAGGCCTAAGAAATCAATATCCGTTACCAACATTATCAACCGAAAGTGCATATTTTTAAAGCGTATTTTTCGGCGGCTGAATTTTGGGCACCAAACTGACCCATGTACCTGTTCCTCTAAAGGTTTGGTTAGGTCAGGTCAGGTGAAGACAAAGTGTAGTTCATAACATCCTCTATTAGTAAAACAAAAATTATATTTATTATTGTGCCCTCCAGAAAAAAAACCGAATTCCGAAAAAGTGAGTTTTGTGAAATTAATAAATCGATTTTTAATCTGAAAAAATATCTTATTGAGATATTGACCAACTTAGTAACCTATGTGGTGCCCAAAATTCACAAGCAATTTAGAACGTACAAATACTACTGGTGCCCAAAATAGTTATCCGATTAAAGAGTCATCCGTCCGTATTTGTAAAATAAAATATTTCCAAAAATGATCATTAAATAAAACATTTCTCATTAAAATAACAAAAAAGTACTTGGATTATCGCTGAAATCGTTGCTTCTTTACTTGTGAAACACCCTGTATAACATTTGTGATATTTTTTTTTGTAATTCAAGGTTGCAACAAGTGTAGACAATTTGAAGTAAGCGCTAGGTAATTGTCGAATTGTAATCAAAGTAAAATTAGGCAAGACCGGAATATTAATGAATTAAGAATTTGTATTATAAGGTTGTTACAAGGGATGCCTGAAATATATTACGAACATTCCAAACATTTACACACTAGTTCTGTTCCGAAGTTTGTAAAGTTCGCCCTTGTTTTGAGGATAATCCAACTATGAAACGAGAGCATGTCAGTGACTTCGTAACACGCTATTATTATGTAGAGGGAGGCATGCAAAATATGTTCCTTTCATTAACTATTCATTTTGAACGGAATATTAGATCAAAGTTATTTATTATTTAAACAATCATGATAATTATACAACGCTTTATCAAAATAAGTAAGGACAGCCACCTCCGGCTATTGTTTAGGGGAAAAAGTATTAGCTGAGTGAAATTAGAATTTTATATGGATGTAAGAGCTAAGTCAAATTTTTTTAATTTTTTCGAATTTATACATAAAGAGAAGCTTGTAAGTCCCAAAGCGCTACGGCAAATAATAATAATACCCGTCCCTCACCCGAACAAGCTTCACAGCTTCTGGGGTTCACTGGTAAAGGTGAATTGAAGGGCGTATATTATTATTATTATATATTGAAGCTTTTATTTGTCCACAAAAATCTAAACTTTGACTAAGGCAGCTGGTCATTTCAAAACAAATTGAGGTTTTCAAATATGATTTTTAATAGTATATTCTGTAACAAGGTAACATAGTAACAGACTGTACTTTCTCTACGGCCACAAAGTCAGCCATTTTTAAATTTAAATTTCGGCTCAAAAAACGCAGTTGTTCAGGCAAATTCAAACTAAATAAATAACTGCGTAGAACTGTCAAACATAAAATTATGGTTATCTAGGATGCGGACGTGATATTTACAACTAGGTGTTACTGAATGAACATTCTGACACTAGAGTAAGAATGAAATACGTATAAAATACATAAGAGACAAGCGTTTCGGGATTTTCTTTCAATCTCAAGAACGAGAATGTTTCTTTTCTGTTATTATAAGTGGTTTCAAAATAAATCCATGCAGTAGTGGCCGTAGAGAATAGTATATTCCAACAGAGTAACAGACTGTACTTTCTCCACGGCCACAGAAAGTTGGAATTGAATATAGTAAAATGAAACCTCAATATCTCAACATTGTGTAGTATTTTTACATTCAAGCTTGGATTTTTGCGGCAGCAAATTTTGAGTTACGTTATCGGCAGCAAATTTTGAGTTATGTTAGCGGCATATTCTTTTATTTTTGAAATGGTAGAGTAGGAGTAAAGACAAGAATATCAAACTGATAAAAATCTAAAGGGTGATTCATAACTATTGGGACACAGGCTAAGGGCAGGTTATTTGGACCAAAATATGGCGATAGGACCAAATATACCTTAATAAAATATTGTTGTTAAAGTTGAAATTTTCATTTCTTTTTTTTTTCTCATGATGTCACTCTATATTTATCAATTTTTATCAAAATCGGCACAGATGCATAGCTTTGGACAGGGAATATTATTTTATGTATTATTTCACATTTTGTTACAGGGGGCGTCACCTGAATGATTCCTGATGATGAAATTAAGTGGTCGCTTTTTTTGGCGAAACTTTTTAGTGATTTTTATTAGAAAATATGACGTAAACATCATTTCTATATTTGTTTAATTTCACACATTTTCGAGAAAAACGCAATTGAACAATTTAGAGTATGAGAAGGGGATTTCAAATAACAGACAATAAAAAAACTTCTAACGTAAGGCTTCTATTTCAACGGTAAAGCAGAATTAAAAACAATTTAACATCAAAAGAGGAAACTTAAATTAAATGTTCTGTGTGGCCTCCTCCTACTTCTATATCTTTTCTAATTCATTTGATAAAGGACTTTCGATGTCAAAGAAAACATTATTCTGTCTTCTTATAAAAGCCGCATTTTGTATTTTTCTCCAGACGCGCCCACTGTAAGAAAATGTGAAATAATACACAAAATAATATTCCTTGTCCAAAGCAATGCGTCTGTGCCCATTTTGATAACAATAGATAAATATACAGTGAGATTATCTGAAAAAACGAACTTATTCCACAACAATATTTTATTAAGATATATTTGGTCCAAATAACCTGCCCCTAGCCTATGTCCCAATAGTTATGAATCACCCTGTATATTTCGACTCTGCATCTAACCATTTCAAAAAAACTCTTCTACATTTTTCTAAATATTTCTTTAAAATATTGAAGATTGCCAGCTTTTAGATTTAAAATGGTGAAGAATTAAAAACAACAATGTCGAATCCACAAAATTCTAAACCTCGGCTTTTCACCTCGCCATTTTAAAATCAATTAAGATTTTAAAATGTGGTTTTTTCTTCTTCCAGATATTAAAATTTAGTATGTTAGTATATACTAAAGTCGTCAACTCAAAAACGACTGAAATTTTAAAAAGCCTTAAAGAAAAATCTGTAAAAGAAGTTAAGATTACTTTAAAATGAATAAATAATAAAGGTGACAATGCATAAATAAGTTTACTTACAATGATATTTGAAAGTGATGATTTCAAAGAATTACACTATATGGTAGGCTGATTTTGTGATTTGTCAGCATTATGAGTAAGTAATAAGATAGGGAAGTTTTGAAATTCAACCAAGATATTGAAAAAAATGCAAATGTACCAATAATCATAGTCTCAGTATAGAGTATTATCAATCACCCAGATGTATATCTTATATGTATAAAAATGACTGACTACATTTGCTTTGAAATTGAGTACTCAAACATTTTTTTAAAATTTAAATTTTTTTCGAATTTAATGAATTAGTTATTAAAAATGGATTTTTACAAAGAAATAAAAGTTATCTGAGAATTTGGTAAAAATATAAAAAATTGAATGAAACTTTGTTTGAAAGATTTTGCATATTTCAGTTAAAAATACAAGAGAAGCGTATTTTGTATAAAACTTGTATCAGAGAATGGAACAACCTGACAAGTAAAATTTTCAAATTATTCTTGGGTATAACATGACAATTAGTGAGCATTTTAAATACAAAATTGATACAGGAAAGTTTCTTTTAAATAAAAAATTTTTATACAGTTGTACATTTTGAGCCTAACACTGAAAAACGAAAATTAAGACATAAATGGCATCAATCGAGAGCACAAATGGATAAAAGAAATTTAAATAATGCTACTCAGCAATTAAAATGAGAAATTCAGAAATTAGCACTTACCTGAGTGAGTTGACATATGACAGTAATAGTGAATATTCGCTTTGGAAAGCAACTAAAAGATTAAAAAGACCTATCCTACACACCCCACCAATTAAAAATATGGGCAAGAAACAATACACAAAAAGCTAGCAAATCCGCCGAACATCTAGAAAATACATTCATGCCTAACGAAGGAGATGAACTCATAGAAGAGGAAAATCCTACTCTAGAAGATAGGGACCAAAACCAGGGCCTATATCCCTGCTTCCTTTCTCGAAACTGTATGAAAAAATATTGCTAAAAAGACTAAAACCTATTATAGAAGAAAAGAAACTAATTCCATCACACCAGTTTGGATTTAGAGAAAACCATTCAACTATAGATCGAGTCCATAGAATAACTAATATCATCGAAAAAACCTTAGACAAAAAAAGTTAGCTCTACTGCCTTCCTTGATGTAGCGCAAGGTTTCGATAGAGTTTGGCATGAAGGACTCAAACACAAAATGAATCGATTATTGCCAAAACAGTATTCAGAATTATTAGCATCATATATATCAGAATTTAGGATTAAACAGGAAGAAGCATACTCTAAAATTAAAGAAATTAAGGCAGGAGTACCACAAGGAAGTGTATTAGGACCAGTCCTATACCTATTAGATACTAGTGATATTCCTGAATTAGAGCAAAATGCAATTGCCACCTTTGCAGATGACACCGCTATCATAGCAGTAGGGAAAACCCACGAAGAGGCTGCAAGAAAACTACAAACATCATTAGATAGAATTAATAATTGGATCAATCGTTGGAGAATCACATTAAATGAAAATAAATCGGTACATGTTAATTATACTAACAAAAACAATTAGTATATACCAGTCAGAATAAATAATACTCAGATCCCTTATGCTAACTCAGCAAAGTATCTAGTTATTACTTTAGATGCGAGACTACGCAGGAAGTTCCATGTCAAAAAGAAACGTGAATAACTCAACATAAAATTCAGAAAAATGTATTGGCTGCTTTGAAGAAATTCTACCCTGTCATTATATAACAAAAGATTGTTATACAAACAAATTCTGAAACCGGTATGGACATATGGTATTCAGTCAGAGTAATTTAGTCATAATACAGAGATTCCAGAACAAAAGCATTAAGGAGCATAGTCAACACTCTCTGGTACTGCAGAAACAGTGACCTCCACCGGGACTTGGAGATGGGCACTGTTAAATAGACAATTAACAAATTTGCAAGAAGTCACGAACATCGACTCTACCAACACGTGAATGTCGAGGTCATCCAGCTCCTGGACAATAGTGATCTAGTAAGAAGACTTCAAAGGAAGAAGCCCTTTGAGTTAGTGTAAGTGAGACAGAAAGAAGCAAACATGCAAAAAGTTGTACATTTTGGTTTAAATCCCTATAATCCTTTCCTTTCTTAATGATATATCCAGTATAATATTTTCCTAAGATTTATATGCGTTCGATAAACCGCCACTTTTTTTTCGAAATCGTGTCAGGAAATTTACGTTTTATTAAATTTTTTAAAACACAAATGGAATTTAATCTGCTCCTGACAGCGTGACAAACCTTGTATCCGTACACGAACTTTTGAAATATTCGTTACCGTTTAAAAAAATCACCATCACGATTTTGAATGCCAAAATATTTGTCTCTTACTTTTCATCTAAAAGCACGTATAGAACTGGAACTGAAGTAATTACATAAATATTTTTAAAAAAATCAACACCCTGTACCTTGTATCAATTTCATTAGTACGTCCACCACCAAGGATTGCCGAAAAAGGATTGGCAAAAGTAAACTCAAATAATTTATTGAAGTGTTTAAAAAATTCAGAATGTAGCCTTGAGAGTCAAAGTGAGAAAAATTATGTAATACATTCAGAAAGTAAATCTTTAATAAATATAAAACTAAAACTCGAGTATTAATCCAGTCAATACTACACAATGAAAGATGGAAAATTTTATTCATTATAATAAATAGAAGATGCAATATATACAGGCTATAACTAGACGGAAAAATTTATAAGTGTGGTCAAAATAGAAGTAGTAATTCATATTTTTTTTGCACCCTTTCGGAAATATTTGGCCATAAAGGTCAGACTGTAAAATTGAAATTTTTGCTAATAATATCGAATATAAATGAAAGTTTTAACAGTTTTTAGTAAATAAGTGTCTTTGATTCTACATTATTAGATTTGAATCAATTTTCATGTTAGCCCGGATCATCAGGAACGGCTAACTTTTTTGCCGTAAATTTCGACAATTTGAATATTACCAGTAGGTAGCCCAACCGTTTTTCTAAAAATAAAGTACTCTTGTTCGGTATCTATAACTGGCACCGTTTTCGGGAAAACTCCAATTTATTGAGACAGGTGAATCCACCAAAATTTGTGTCCTTGAATTAAACTGCAAAATGTAGGAGTGGGTAGAACACGGTTCAAAATAGCCTTGGTAATTCATAATTTTTTTTCCTTTCGGAAGTATTTATATTTTTTTCGCTTACAAAAAAGCAGATTGATCCAAATTTCAAAATAGGCTTGCCCATAACAACCCCCTCCCCTCTTAATTCTCCAGAAGAAAACAAAAACAAAAAGCGCATTAAATCCTTCAATTAGTGCATTTAATTGCAATATCAAATTGCATTTAATTTTAACATTTAATTGCCCGAATTTCATATTATCAAAATTTTAATGAAGAAAACAAAAAGCGTATTAAATCCTTCAATTGGGGCATTTAATTGCCATATCAAATTGCAATTAATTAGCATTTAATTAACACTTCATTTTAACGAAGAAAACAAAAAGCGCATTAAATCCTTCAATTGGGACATTTAATTGCCTTATCAAATTGCATTTAATTAACAATTAATTGCCCGAATTTTATATTATCAAAATTTTAATGAAGAACACAAAAAGCGCATTAAATCCTTCAATTAGGGCATTTAATTGCCATATCAAATTGCAATTAATTAGCATTTAATTGCCCGAACCTCAAATTATCAAAATGTTAATGTAGAAAACAAAATTGCATTAAATACTTCAATTATGGCATTTAATTGCCGTATCAAATTGCAACTAATAAGCATTTAATTGCTCTAATTTCATATTATCAAAATTTTTAATGAATAAAACAATTAGGGCATTTAATTGTTATATCAAATTGCATTTAATTAATGTCATATTACCAAAATTTTAATTAAGTAAACAAATAGCGCATTAAATCCATCAATTAGGGCATTTAATTGCGGTCAAACCGGGACTTATGGCGAGCCTATAAATATAGAGGAAAAGTAATTTTTTTCTCACTAGAGGATAAATTTATATATAAATATGGACGAATAGCGAGGAAAAGTGCCACTTTCAACCCTAAAAATAGGGGGGGGGGAAAGTAATTTTCAAAGGAGGTGTTAGAAAAAAATTTTTTTCAAACTACTATTTTTTGTACTACATTTTTGCGTCTAATTCAGAACACTATGTATTAAAAAGCGTTGAAGTATTCATTAAAGTATTTTAAAATTTACAAGATTTTCAATAACGAATTAACATCCTGCATTGAGGGTTGCATACTCGATTTGCATAGAGGAAAATCGTTGCTTTGAAAAGTTGTCAAAACTCACTTCTAAGCTGATGGTAGCACATTTACGAATTTTATCTTATAGCGGATGTAGCGCGTGTTTGGAAGTTGAATTATTGGACTCGAAAGCCTAGCTGATGAAGCCGAAAGGCAGAAACCGGTCTTAAGTTGTCGAATCTTAAAATGTTTGTTGTTATTGTTTGCAAAGTTTTAATTAGAGGTTGAAATCCTACTCAAAAAATAAGTTTTGTTTTATTTTTATAAAAATTGTAAGTACCAAAAATTTTACTATTTTTTCTTAAAAATTTTAGCCCCTTGCCCTTTTTCTTATAAGTGGTAATGACTCGCAGTAGTTTAAATTTACGGTTTGCCTAATATTCGCTTATACTTTTAAAAAAATTTAGTATTTTTTCATACAAATACAAAAATCTTACCTTTACATTTTACGCCAACTCGACCCTGGCCCCAAATATAGTCTTTACCTAAAACAAAAAAAAAACATATTTACAATGCATTTTTACAAATAAAAATTATAATAGATACATACAATATTAATAATTTAAAATATTTACTGACATCAATAAATGAAACCAAAGGTCAATTCATACTTTGACATACTCATTTTTTATTGATTAGTTAAGTCCTGGGCATAAAACATTAAAGGCAGGTTTATACACGCATAGATTTAGTGGTGTCAGTCTGAACACCAGTTGAACTTTCACGCCTGGCGCCTGTAAAAGGTTATATATATATTTATTGGTTTATTTCACCAATATATATGAATATTCGTTATTTTGTGTACTTTGTGATATTATTAGCAGCTGTCGAATAATTGCCAGGAAGTTTTGGGTACAGTCAATAGAAATGCGTATTGCCTAAACAGCAGAAGGGTTCCAAACCAATTAAAGCTTTTGTGGCTCCTTTTTGGGTTACCCTTTGTCTTGGTATCTTGCACATATCGATCTTGACTATTTAGCTCTTGTTAGTCTCATTTGTAATTTGTTTTTTTAATATTTATCAGTCTTTTCTCAGCGAATAATGATTTTTTTTTAATTTCATAAACAACATCAATATATTTTAAAGCGATTCAAAAAAAAATTTAAAACCTGTCGAGATTAAATTTTCTTTCAACCTTTCTTTTAAATAGCATATATTTTGCTCATCAAGTTTACTTTGGAAAAGTTTTTTGTGTTATTTTCATTAAAGAAAACTTTTTAAACGAACGAAACAAGTTACTTATCAATTAATGGAGGAAATGAGTCATCAAATTTGAATGAAAATAACTAAATGTTAAAATTCTAGAATAGTTCAAATGGGCGTTAGCTTTAATAAAAGTGTTTTGACGTATTCTTTTTTCTGTATTTGTAGGTGAACAGGTATATTTAAGGTACGCTATTTCCCTCGTCTTAATTTCCACCAATCACAAACGCGCAATTTTGAATTACAAATGGTTTCTAGATGAAAAACTATATGACAGCTCCTGTCAGCAGTTTTTTCCAGTTTACCCGCGGCAAAACTTGACAGCTGTTGTCACCAAAAATCACAATACCTTTGATAACAGGTAATTATGGTCTCATAGGATACCACAAAACGAAGCTAAACAATTTTTCTGATTTTATTGTCAATAAATTTTGTAATATTGTTTTTAAACAGTGCTAGTCACACCGGACACGGTGGCCTAGTTGGTAAGGCGTTTGCCGATTCAGCTTGGTCAGTGTTCGGGGAGTAGGTTCGAATCCTGCCGTATTCAAGTGGAATTAAAGTCAGATAAGACTTTGGGCAAGTGTAAAAAGGTATTTGTGTCATACGCAGTTTCATTCACGCCGGTAAACAGGCCGGATGAGATCGGATATCTCGTGGAACTGATAGGGGTTGGTGACACAATTACACTTATTAGTCGGTAGATCACCTGCATGACAAACCACACCACACCATCATGGAAATTAAATAATTAGATGCTTCAAACTGTGTTTTTATCAATCTTTGTTATTAAAATCATTAATTCTGTATGGAAATTTCGAAAAAAAAAATTTTTAAATAGCGCCTTTGTTTTTCTCATCATGGCGATTTCAAAAATGGCTGCAAATGTTTAGAAAATAAAACTTTAAACAGTTTTTGTCACTATAATGCTACTTGGGTAGACGACTGATTTATTTATGTTATTTTGATATATTGTTATTTAACTTAAAGCAAAGTTTTTATTTAACAATTCCTATTTGGTGAATTTCCAATTAAAAACCAGTTTACGCTAATCACAACCTCTTAATTTTGATACTCTTGACACTACGTACCTACGTTTTAATTAACATTTAACGAGAATTTAAAAACCGGCACTAAATTCGACAGTGTTCTGCAACAATGACTTAACAAAATTATCAATAGCTATGGTACATTTTGTTGATTATTTTTCTATAAAAACAACTGGTTGGTTAACCCACTGTTGCAGAACACCGTCTTATTAAACTAGAAAAGTTCATCTATACTAATAAAAAATGTATTGCAATTTTTTTTTTAATTGAAACTACCTGTAAATAATATTTAAGTTATGGATATAGATAGTCACAATAAACAACAGTTTTGGATATTCAATTTGTACCTGATTTTTCGTCGACCAGATTGACCCCAAAATCAACTTAACAGTTTATTATCTAAAAAACAGCCATAGTAGCCAGAAACTGTTTTAGCAATGATAAACAATACAGTTCCAAATAGAACGAGCAGAGGAAGAAGAAGAAGAAGAACAAATACTTGAAGAAGACATGATGAATACCTAATATAGAACATGTAATCGTAGAACAATTATAGAAACACAAATAAAGATAGAGATAGTTTAGGAAGCAATAGTAAAAGGCTATTAACTTGAATGCACGAACTACAAATAAATCACAATAAGTATGGTGGCCAAAGAAGAAGTTGGACAGTCTCAGACTACCCAAGTTCTTCAACTCTCAACTGCAATTAACCCAGGAGGTGAAGTATCTAGGTATATTCCTAGACGCTAACCTAATCTGGAACAAGCATTTGGAAAAAACCATTAATAAGGGTAAAATGGCACTAATGGCCGCCAAAGGGGCCTTAGGCACTAAATGGGTCTTAAAACTACGTATGATACACTGGTTGTACACTGCAGTGGTAAGACCCATGTTAACCTGTGGCTCTTTAGTGTGGTGGCCTAAAGTAATACAAAGGAAGGCGATACTGGAGCTTGCTAAACTCCAGCGTTTAACCTGCATTTGCATTACAGGTGCCATGAGGAGCACTCCAACAGCAGTAGTGGAAACCATACTAAACCTTCCGCCACGGAGAATGGGGGAATTCAGGTTGGAATACAATGTCTACTAGGATCCTTATGAACAAGGACACAGTAGAATCACAAAAATCATCACAAACTCGTTGATGGAGATGAGAAGTGATGAAATGGCACCAAAAAACAACTTCACAAAGCCCTTCACCGTTCAGATGAGTTGGTGAAGAAACAAACAACTTTCGGGAAGGAATATTGGTTTGGTATACTGATGGGTCAAAAATCGCAAGTGGAACTGGAGCTGAAATATATGGTGAAACACCCAGATGCAACCTAAACGCACCATTGGGGAATTACGCATCAATATTTCAAGCAGAAATACATGCTATAGAGCTCTGTTTGAGGAAGAATATTGACAGGGGGTATAGAGGGAAAACAATCCTCATTTACTCTGACAGTCAAGCTGCCCTACAGACCTTATCATGTAACAAAATCAGATCAAAATTGGTCTGGAACTGCTTACAAACCCTGCTCGTTCTGGCCAACCAAAATAAGGTAACACTTAGATGGGTCCCAGAGCATCAAGGGATAAAAGGCAACGAGGAAGCAGACGCCCTGGCAAGGAAAGCATCAGCGATCGTTTTTACTGGTCCTGAACCGGTGTTTGGCATTCCTAAATCCTCGGTACGACTCTTGCTGACTAGGTGGATGTTAAAAGAACACCGGTCACGCTGGGATCTCGTGCCGGGCCAACAAAACAGTAAACGAATGGTTACAGCGCCATCAAAAGTACTGACAGGTGATATTCTGAATCTAAGCAGAAATCAAATAAAGCATATCACGGGACTAATAACCGGACATTGTCACGTTAGGGAACACCTACAAGATGAACCCATATGTAGATTATGCAATGAGGAGGATGAAACAGCCTCTCATACTAGAGTGCTAGGCACTCACGCGCTGGAGGTATAACCTACTGGGGCCGGTAAATCCACAGGAGGACTTTCCAAAAGAAAATCTGGTGAAAAGACTACTCAGCCTGATAAAGATAACAAACTTCTTCACCTGAACATAACGATGTAACTGACATAGTACAATAAGTCTTAAGGCTTAGGCATTTATAAACCTCAGTCAGGTACATCGTCTTAATCAATCAATCAATGGTGGCCAAAATGTATGAAAGAATATTAGACTAAAAATTCAAATAGAAACACAAAGACTAACAAAAAGGTTTAAGAAAGGGAAGAGGAATACGACAAATAAAAAGCGTTTGATAGAAAAGCAATATAGGATAGTTTGAAAGAAAAGAAGTGAGTAGGAAGCTGAGAAACAATATAGAAGGTATATACAAGAACACAAAAACCATGTACGAACGGAAAATTGTCAATCAGAAATGTTTGAAACAAAAACGGAAGAGTATTTGCAAAAATGATAAGGACCAAAAACTTAAAAATTAATACCGAAAAGACTGAAATGACTGTTGTAAAAGAAAATAAACGCCCGTTGGCAACATTAAACAATAAAAATATTGAAATATTAAATATCTAGGTGTAAATATAGAAAAGGGTGGCAAGAATAGAGAAAGCAAGCCGTTTATACAGGATGTCCCAACTAAAATTTGCACCCAAATATTTCGAGTTTTGTTCAAATTTTGAAAAAAATACCGAAACAGGTCAATTTTAAAATAGAGGGGGCTCAATTTTTATCATAGTTTCAAACTTCTTTTTTCATCCCTCTAGCGCCCAGAACCACCCCTTGAAAAATCTTAAATGACAACGGGTGTTAAGTGACACATCATTTTGAAACTGCTTTTATTATCTAATGTAACCCGGTTCTTTTTTTTTATTTTGAATGACTCTTTTTTGTTTGCGGCAAGAACTTCACTACTGTAACTAGGGGTTTTTGGGGTCGCTGAATTCGAATCCGAGGTCCGCTTGACCTCATCAATTCAGTGTCAAGGTCATTTAAGGGTCAAATTGGGGAAACCTTCTGGGAAAATCGGAAAAAATTCACACAAAAATCATTACTTCATGTTCTTGAAAATAGTATTACTAAAATTGTTTACTTACAAAATAAAATTACAATATAAACAGAAATACATAACAAAGTAAACAATTTTAGTATTGCTATTTACAAGAACATGAAATAATGATTTTTGTGTGGAACATGATGGTGACGATGACCTAAGAGTATTTGCTATAATTCAAAAATGTTTACATTGTTTCCTATTAATCATTCTTTCATGTTCTTGCAAATTGTATTACTAAAATTGTTTACTTTGTAATGTATTTCTGTTTCTATTACAATTTCATTTTATTGAAACATTTTCTTTTCAAAATTGTATGAATCTGTCAAATTTTACGACAGCGGCCTACTTGATTCCTTTTTTCTCGAATAAACCGTCAAACATTTCTTATTTTCCATATATCTCGTAAGTTTACAAAATAAACCACCAATGCCATGCAAGGATTTAATAAAATATAGGGTGATGAATTTGAAAAAGTCGAGTTATTGCTATTTGAAAATTGTCATTTTCAAAAAATCGTAGTAGGCGATAGAACATCGACTCCGAGTTCGTCTACATCTCGAAAGATGCGCTAAAGCATAAAGAATCGACTGAAAAAAAGTTGATTAAGTTATCTTGAACAGTTCTGAAGTTCTGAATTTTTTTCTGGATCTCTACACGACGCTATTTTGACACATAAATTGACATAAGTCAAAAACTATTGCAAATAAGTCGAAGAAACCTAGGTGCGTTATATCGACAATTTAATGGCGAATCTAAATATGTAACAAAAATGGGGGGTTGCCATTTAAAAAAACAGAACTTAGTTGTGTATCTTATTTGGGACATCCTGTATATAAATAGAAATATTTTTAGAATGTGCCTCATCTATCATTTAAAAAAACATCAAATCGATAGCTTGGGTATAAAAAAAGTTATGGAGCATGCACACACCCCTGGGTCATCCTGTATCAATATGCGGACCCAATTTTGTACACTTGCTTTAACAAAATGCCATTATTTGATTGGTGTACAGGCCAAACATCAGCAGGCCCCACAAGCCCGTTTTCCGCAGCGAAAAGGTTAACATGCGGCAGTAAGAGTAGGATGCTAACAATGCAACAGAAAAGTAAAACACAAGGGGCAAAAATGAAAAACATGAAAAAATTCTACTTATAGTTTTATAGTTTGCTAGTGTCAATGGAGCTTGTGTTAGAAAGTGTTTCATTGTATTTGTATAGTGTAAGAAGTGCTAAAATAAATAAAATATATACCCAATACTTTTCGGAGCAAAATAGCATGTAGAATTTATAAACACAAAGTTTTGAGTTATGATAAAATAAACCAGTGTTATTAGAACTTTTTCATTGAATTTGAAGGTTACGAATAGCTGATCGGTTCTGTCAGTGTAATATAGAGTACACTAAAAAGCAACGAAACACAAGTGTAAGAAATTTTAAATTAAAAAAAAATATATATAACTATTTTGACATTGTAACATAACCTACAAATATCACTGTTTTTTTAAAACACATAACAGCAAGTCAATATCTTATTTCGATAAGAAAATACACCAAATATTATTGAAAGAAAAATACCTACATTTTAGTTTTCCGGACAGTTCACCGTCCGAAAAAAGTCCAAGGCCAGAAAAGTTCTTCTTCTTGTTATTGTGTACTGTATCGAATTTGACGTTTTTGACATATTCGAATAAAACCAATTTATTTATACACTTAAAATTTGTTCTTAAACGACATCAATAACAAAATAAATAAATAATAATATTTACGATATTAGTCAGACAACCAACTTTGCAACGGCCACGTACTATCAACCAAAAATAAAAAATGAGTTAAAGATACACTTTTTAAAATATCCATAAAGTATTAGTAATAATTTTGAACGAAACATTTAGCTATTTATAATGAACTGTATGTAATTTCAAATGATCTTGTAAAGGTTAAAGCAACAACTAATAATACCACCTATAATTAAATACATTAATTTAGTAAAACCATACCTGTTTGACAGACTAAATAGCTACATAATATTTGTGTAAAAATTATGCTGGTTAATGTGACGAACGACAGACTAGAACCTTAGTATAACACTGCTACCCACTAACACTGTATAAGTAAGAAAACCGGATTATTTACTATAAAATATAATGGGTACCTGGAATTTTGTACAGAATTTGAAGAAACGTCTAAACAATACAATTCCACTAGACCGACTGACTTTATCGCAGATAAAACTATTAGATAAAGTTGAATTTTATTAGCAGATAGCTGAAAATGAGGATTTGTGACGATACTAACGTTTTCAATATTGTAGGCATACTTAATGATTGGTTTAGAAATTTACACTCGTATCCGACGGTATTTATCTATTAGAAACAATCTAAAAATAACTACCGAACCTGTAGCTACTCAAAAATTCACGTTATTTCGAAAAATTATTACCTTTTCTAAATAGTTCTAAATTCATTATGACGTAATATTTTATATAATTATTTTAGAAATTTATCCAAATTATTACGAGGGTCACACCGGGAAATTCGCATCGGGTTAAAATATGTGAATGGGCAAGAACACCAATTTCTAGAAAAAATACCACTACTCAAAAAAATATACAGGGTCCTGCAACAGTGGCGCGGTGGTCCATATCTCTGTTTAGGAAAGAAATAGGAATACAATTTTCTATAATGTTACCTTATTGATCGAGCTCGACAAAATAAAAATAATTTCAGCCACACAGGGTGATCAGTTTTTTCTGGGCGGGTACCAACTTTGTTTTTTTAAATGGCAACCTGTATTTTTTATCACTTTTTCGGTTTCTACATGAAAAATAAAATATACTTTATGCATGTTTATATTTCGAAAATATTGATGGTTTTCGAGATTTTTAGCATTACAAGTTTTTTTTCCAATATTCGTCACTCAAAATAATCGAAATTATGAAGTTATGCCAAGTCCCATTAAAATTTATTTTTGGTCAAATATTGTACATTGGTGACTCTCTCCAACGATGTATCTGAAATCGACCTGTGATATACAGGGTATGAAAAACAACTTGCCACACATTGTTAATAAAAATTTGTAGAATCTTCCTTATTTCAAATGGAACACCCTGTATATTACCGATCCATAAGAAGCGCCAACAAAGGCTCTACAAATATCATCAAGTATTCCCTATGGCTAAGTTCACTAGTTCTTCTTAAAACCGCTCTTTTTTTTAGAAAAAAGGCAAATATTCATATTTTTACGCTATAATCTCAATGAACGACTTTTTTGACGACTGATAAGAATATACAAACGACTGATAAGAATATATAAACGACTAAAAAGAATAGATTATAGAAAATTGTATTCCTACCTCTTTCCTAAACAAAGACCGGAAATTTACGTCACAAGTCTTTGGCCAATCACTGAGAGCGCTCAAAGGCTGAACGAACGTAAACAATGTTAAAATTGCCGAGTATATAAAATAGTCCGAAGCAGGAAGCAGTCTGAAGGTCAAAATGGTTACAGCGTTGCCAAACATTCTATTTGAATTTCTCACCTTTTTAAGTACAAAAAAAGTTCTTTTCTGTTTTTATTATTTTCTTATAACAAAAAATTTCAAAAACTTACATATCGAATTACTTTTTTATGAATTTCGCGGAGCAAATAAAAACCTGAAAAATTCAATCTTTTCCATTTTTTACCGTTTTACACGATTTCATTTCGATTTGTAGGCTTGTGGATTTTTTAGGGGCGTTAATGACGACAAACATTCACCAGAAAGTTAGATTTATTAGGCACCTCCATGATTTTTTTAAGCGATACAACGGGAGAAAAAATAAATACAAAAACACTTTTTCAACCCTTTGTAAGGCGGAAGGGGGTTGTGTTTAAACGGATCATACCTACCAGTAGGGATTGCGTCGGTTACGAGGACCCCCTTCACTTTTTTGACACCTGTCAACTGTCACTTCCGATCGCCATTGTTTATCCAAATTGCAGCAACATCTGTCAATGGGTGTCGGAATCTGTAATCTATATAGGAATCTATACTGTCAGTGACTGTCGGAAAGTACCTCACCTTTTAATAATTGTGTTTACGTAACTTCCAGATAGTAATTGTTTTTACTTTTTTTCTATCTTAAAGTCAACTATAACAATAATAACCATTATTCTCTTTTAGGTTAGATCTATGTTTGGAACCGAGAAAAGTTACGTTAAGGTTTCTAGATGACAGGCAGCATATGGCTGATGACAGAAGAGAGAAAAAGAGGCATTATCCAACTAAATTATGAACCGCTTTTATTCATTTAGAGACCAGTGTTCGTGCTTTGTCAACCGTGATATCAGACTGTTGAGTGAACAATGTTGGTGTGGTCAAGATATTAATATTTCAACCTCCTTATCAGTCAAAATCCAACGAACGAAGGCACGAACGAACGAATGAACGCACAAACGAACGAACGTACGTTCGCACAAACGCTGCGTTTTCCATGTTTCGATAATAACCGGTAACGTTTTGTTTACGTAAGTTGGCAACCCTGTCGAGTTGACAATGACAGATTCCGACACTCATTGACAAGTGGCGCTACGTATACTTCCGAAACTTCCGACACTCATTGACAGGTGGCGCTACAATTTGGATTTCCCCCATCCCCAAGTTGAGCTGACAAACCGGTTTGGCAAATCTGTTGAGTTGGCAACCCTCATGAGTTGACAATTACAGATTCCGAATTCCGACACTCATTGACAAGTGGCGCTACGTCCATTACAGATTCCGACACTCATTGATAGGCGGCGCTGCAATTTGGATAAAAAATGGCGACCAGTGTGACCTGTGGCCATCTTGAAAAAGGGGCGTAGCCTACTCCTACTTTTAACTTTGAATGGTTATATAGACTTTAATAAATTTCCCTAAACAAATCTAGGCTAGAAATTTACACTTACATATAACACAACATATTTTGCTCGTTCGACTGCTTTTACGTATTCGGTTTTTGAGCACATAAATTCCAAGAATTTTGCGATATTTTAAAGTGAAATATCAAAACAGCTTGTTAAAAGTAAGGGGTGGGCATTTTTCTTCGAACGATTCTGTAAATCTAACAATCAGTTCCATAAATAGCATAAACGACGCTTTGACTTCTAAGGGAACACTTTACAACCCAATTGCATTTTCTAAATTGACATTATCGTGCGAAGCAACTCGAGCTAATCGGAGTGCTTTATACGAGGAAACTCAAGTTATATCCTAGATTTTAAAATGTTTTCTAAATGTCGCCGAAATGTTCAACTAACAACTGAAAAAAATTAAAATATACTAACAATGGAAAACCCCGAAAATAATAAAGACAGAAGTAGTCAAAAATAATGTACCAGAATATATATATATATATATAAATCAAACCTTATTTTTTGAAATAAAGTTAAAACTACACTTTATAAAGTGTAATAATTCAGAAATTGATTTATACAGGGTGTATCATAAGGAATGGTCAATATTTTAATCATAGGTTAAGAACCTCCGAATATTAATATTTTACTAAATAACTCTGGGTCAAATATTATCTACTACTAAGATACAGGGTGTTGAAGATTAAATTTGTTTTTCGTTTTTTTGCAATAATTTCTTTATTATTTAATACATTGACTTGAAATTTGGTATGGTTATATTTTTAAGTTAGTATATCATAAGTGTGGTATCAATTTTGAGATTAGATAAAGAGGGCGCCACCTACACTCTACTGGATGAAGATACGCATCATTTTTTTTATTCCTGGCCTTTTTTAATTTTTTTCAAGTCTTTACGATACACCCTGTAAATTTGAACAAAAAAGGTATACTTGTTTTAATAGCATAAATTCAGCTCATTTCCAGATATTTGCATTTAAAATATTCTAGCCACAGTATCTATTTAATTTACTTTAACATATTTCAACATAGTAGGCTTTGAAACTAAAATAAAAATGTACAGCTGTCAAATAATTAATTATTAGATGGCAGCAGCAAGTCCAGAAAAATGTGTACAAAAACACAAATCATTTCTGAATTAGAGAAATGGTTGTGTCGTGGCATTTTCACTACCT
This sequence comes from Crepidodera aurea, assembly GCA_949320105.2. Classification (NCBI taxonomy): domain Eukaryota; kingdom Metazoa; phylum Arthropoda; class Insecta; order Coleoptera; family Chrysomelidae; genus Crepidodera; species Crepidodera aurea. The sequence goes on from OX439478.2 coordinate 16,202,749, forward strand.
ACTTAGATGGAATTTAGTGAACAAAATTACATCTAACATGAGCTGAATTTATGCTATTAAAACCGTTGTTGTTCAAATTTACAGGGTGTATCATAAAGACTTCAAAAAAATTCAAAAAATGGCAGGAATAAAAAAAAATGGATACTTCTCTTCATCCAGTAGAGTGTAGATGACGCCCTCTTAATCTAATCTCAAAATTGATAATAGGCTTTCTAAAAATCCTAGATCTTCTGGACCAAAAACATAGATGTAGGGTATACACAAAAGATCTCATAGGACTTTTAATGGCATTAATTTAATTTGACATTGACGTATACATTAAAGGTCGTGCTGCAGAGTAAATGTAAATGTGTACTTGATCTTGATTGGTTGAATTTAGTTGCCTTATTGGTTATTAAAAGTGTTGAATTTTCATTATTCACTTTTTAACCAATCAAATCGAATTTACAAACACACTATTGAATAATGAAGGTCAAATTTAGGTTTGTTTTTTGGTTTATTATTTGACATAGTAGATAAAATAAATTATTGTTTGATTCTACTAATGCGTTTTGGAAAACGTTTAACCCGTCAAAGTTTTGAAGAATTTTATTGCTTCATATAAACATCCGTTTCTATTTTTACCTTGCATAGATTTTCTCAAATCAATTTTCAAAAAATGTCACAATGTGTATTAATGATTTTTTAAATATTGATTAATTATATTGGAATTGAAATCATGAAGTTAAAATGTGATAATGTTTAAAATTAACATCCTCAGAATTGGCAAAATATTTTTTTAATCATTTTAATGGCATTAAAGAAATGTCTCTTTTGGTATGTGCGATATCTGCCTTATGATAGGAAGTCCTGGATCAGCTATTGTACTATCATAAAAATGACTATTTGACTTGTTAAATATGTTTTATTTTTTCACGAGCTCGTGAAAATTCCAATGAAAATCTTATTGGACGTGATATTCGAACATTAAAAACGTGTATCACGAATGTGAGATAAATGAAATATTTTAGCATCTGTTCATTATCGAAACTGAAAATGATAACTTGAAATAGATTTTGTTACAAACTGATGATATTAAAAACTTTCATGATTTAATAGAAAGCGGGGAGCTGAATACACTTGTAGAATGAAATGATAAAATTTATTAAAAACGTTTCCTAAGCTTTTTAATTTTTTAATTTTAAAAATTTTACAATGTTTTTTACACATTTGGTTTTCATACTTAAGAGCATTCACTACCTTGGTGAAACTGGGCGTGCTTTCTCTTATCCCAGAAATTTTTTCAGTAAAAACCGTTTGTCACAAAACAAAAGTATCCTTTTTTGTAATTCCGGAAAGTCAATGATTTTCTTAACAAAATGGAATGAACCTACATAATCGTAAAAATAATGACTTTCCGATATTCTTATATACCACCCGATTAGCTAAAAAATAATCATTTTCATGAAATCTTTTCTGTTTTTGAATAAAAACGCAGCCAAGATTTGAAAATCCTCATCAGATTTATGCTGCCACCTTTCCTAAGTTGGTAGAATTCAAACATTCTTGGATAGAAAGGAAACACCGCACATTGTCATTATTACTACCTGACCTAGTTTCGAGAACAATATTTGTCGCTGTCTTTGTTTAATGCCTACTCTACCCGAACTACATGATCGTCGTCGTATGTCTTGGTGTGGTTGAACTTTCTTACTTTTTTGTTTTAACTTTATTTAAGGTAAACTTCTTTAAATTATATTTTATTAAATATGAGTGTTGTAGAAAGTCTTGAACACATTGAGTTTAATTAATTTAAAATAAATACAACCTCAAAATTATCGAGAAAATCCCTAAAACCGTTTTTAATTTTTTCTCCACTAAAATATTTTTTTTTGTGAAACTTTGTAAAAACTTTCTTTTTTGTGTTTTAAGTAAACTAATTTTTTCAGAGCAAAATATTTATTTTTCGATTTTATACGAACTTAAATTGAAAAAAGCCTAATTTTCAATCGAAAAAGTTCACTAACAAATATTCAATTTTTTAACTTATCAGTGCTCATTTTCTTCGTTGAAACCTCGACTTTAAGATGGCGTGAAAAAAATATATGTAATAAATATGGCGGTGGGTTCTACTATACCAAAAGATTGTCCCGACGCCGACGTCGAGTAATGTTACGGTAAATAAATAAATATCACGTCGCGTAGAACTGTCAAACATGAAATTCATGGCTATCTAGAATGCGGACGTGATATTTACAGCTAGGTCTTACAGAATGAACAATCTAACACTAGAGTAAGAATGAAATACGTATAGAGACAAGTGTTTCAGAATTTTCTTTCAATCTCAAGAGCGAGAACGTTTCTTCTCTGTTATTATAAGTGGTTTCAGAATAACTACATGAATATTGAAAAAGACGCCTAGGACTGGGTACGGAACGTCACAAAGTTGGTGGAAATTTATTTGTAAATAAACTTCGATTAAATTCCATAGACAATGAACAATTTTCTCAAAATTAATTTTTCTCCTTAAAACATAATTAAATATTTATTACTAGCAATAAATGAATTGCATTGTTAGAACTTTCAAGGCATGCAACATTACAAGAGATTGAGAAAAATTGCGAAAACTTTCAATACTATAACAATAGATCCCACATAAAATTCCTCAGCTGATTATCAATGATTTTTCCATTTAATACATTGTACCATGAGTAAATACTAAAAACATTTGTTTATTTAATAAATCATTAAAATATTTTTAATTTTTTCCAAATATATTATTTTTTATAAAATTTAAAATTTTTGAATGCTACTATAATCAACATAAAAAAGTGTAAACTTCTACATGAAGCCCCTATTTCAATAAAAGCAAAACTTAAGGAGTTGTTCACTGTGCATGCGTACATGTCAAAATAAAGGATCCTGTATTAAAAGATCTGCCAAAAAGAGGTTGCAATACATACATACAATAACCTTGTTTTTTTTACAGAGGTGAAAATGTCAAATGGTGTGTCAATCAAGCAGCATTGGTGGGAGGTTTTAATTTTCTGATTTAATTGGAAGAAAAGTGCAGCTGAAACCCATCGAATGCTTGTTGAAATTTATGGTGACGCTGCTTTAACTGATAAATCTTTTAGGGAATAATTTCAACGTTTCAAGGATGGAGATTTCAGCGTTGAAGACAAGCCTCTCTCTGGACAGCCAAAAAAATTGAAGGACAAAGATTGAGAGGCATTACTCGAAGAACATCAGAGTCAAACCCAAGAGGAGCTTGCAGAATCATTGGGAGTGACTCAACAAGCCGTTTTCGTACGATCGATTGTAACTGGAGAAGAGCAGTGGATATTCTACAACCCCAAGAATAAAAGATACCACGCTAAGCCCGGTTAATTAATTGTTTAACCTCAAAATCAATACCATTTTAATCAGCAGAAATAAGGTAAGTATGTAATCTCTACAGGTAGAAAATATTTACAATTCAAGATCAATTTAAGTAGTTCTCAACTTTCTTAGAAATGATTAAAATTTCTAATCGGCAGAAAGTGTTGTGCAGATTGTAAATTATTTTAGTTAAAATTTACATTTCTGTTTGTGTAGTCCTGTGATTGTAACACGCAGAATTGTTAGTTCTGTAATAATAGGCGATAAAAAGTAATATTGATCAAGTGAATTTGTGCAATAAAAATGGCACAAACGTCTAATTATACTCCTGTGAAATTAAAGTGCAATTTAACCGTGCATATGAAAACTTTAGTGGCAAAACGCTATAAGACATGTCATAGCAGTGGAAGAGAAATTCTGGAAACTTGATATGTTAATAGAGGAAACAATAGAACCAATTATTATTTCTGTGGGAAGTAAGGAAACTGATGATGATGACTCCTTATCGGGAGAAAATGACATTCATTTAGGTATGTAACTCTATATTTATATTAATTATAATAAGTTTATATGACGCTAGTACCCGAAATACAAACAAACAAATTTATATGGAATCACCCCGTATTTCTGAAAACGAAATATTAGTGTTTTATGAGAAAAGGTTTTTTTAGTATATCATATAAATTTGGTTGTGTGTATATTTATTATTAAATCACTGAGGTATAGAATTATTGGTAAATCCCTTAGGGTTTGCTTATTTACATTTTATGATGCGTTGTATTCGATGGAAAATACTTTAATTATCGATCTGTTCATTCATTTTGTTTTGAAATAAATACATTTTTGAACACAAAAAGTGTAGTGAACTAATTTTTGCCCCCAATAGATATTTTGGATTATTTTTCATGAATCTCTAAGGAGAATGTTTAATTTTATATACAATACTTTTCTTTCAGAATCATATTACGCATAACAAAAATGTTAATAACATTTTTTCGCAAGAGAATAGAAGGTTCGTACGTTGATATTGACTTCCACGATCAAGAATGTTAAGGTAAATATATTAATATCGTTGTAATATTTTTAATAAGAAGGTAAACATGTTATATATTATAAAATTAATGCCTTCGTTTATAAAAAAATACCGGTATAGTTTATTCATGAAGAAAGGTTGCAACTAATAAAGTTCACAAACAATATTGTATTTACACACATTAACATTACTCTTGTTCTTCCACATATGTTTTTAATTTGATAATTTATTCAAAATAGGCGTGGTGTCTATAATGGATCTTTTCCACATTTCTTAGTGACTCGATTTTTATTGTAAAAAATATTCAATATCCGATAATGAATTTATCGAAAAATTTAATTTTTTAATTAATCAATTTTATAATCATAGTAGTGTTTACGATCTTGTAAAAAATAGGTTGAAACAATCTGTCGTGTTAAGGCCAACTAAGAATGCGAGGTACTGTATCTGAGAAACTATCCATCGTAGAGGCTTGTGACAAAAAAAGTTATGACTAAAACGACCAAGAGAAAAACCTGGAAAATATTTTCAAGTTTCTGAAATGGCCGCCAGGGGGCGTACCTGCAATCTTGAATCTAAGAAAGTGATGTTTCTGTGAATTCCGCTATATAAACCTAACAAAAAATCCCTGATCTTTAAATTAGAGGATAATCTGAACCTTTTTCGTTTGACAATTTGTGCTGTATCTCTAAAAATAAAGTGGTGGGGGTATTCAAAGGTTTCAGTAAAAAACACCCTGTACATTCGAAACGGCTACGCCGATTTTAACAATCTTGGGCTGGTTGAAAAGAGCTATTCTTGGGCTACAAATGCTATAATATTTGAAGTTTTGTTAGTTTCGGATGTCGCCGCTAGAGGGCTTTTTTTTTTATTATTGTGCGAGAGCATATTAATGCAGTAAGCATATTAATGTAGTATTACAACAGCGATGGATTGGAAGAGGAAGTCTGTTTCCATGGCCTGCGCCAGTGGCGGCGATTATGGGGGGCGTAGGGGGGCAGCTGCCCCCCACTTTTAGAGGGATGTATCGATAAATAAATGTTATATTTATTCCGTTTTAAACATTTCAGGGTAGAAGTTATGTAAAAATTATTTGTACAAAGTCTTTGCCCCCCTACTTCTAATGTCCAATGTCTTTGCCCCCCTACTTCTAATGTCCAATCGCCGCCACTGGCCTGCGCGATCACCAGACTTAACTTGTCTTGATTTTCAGACTCAACCTACGACCAGAGAGATATGAAAAACCGGATTCCTAATGCATTACGTAACATACCGAGAGCCGAAATTGAAGCTGCAGTTTTGTCTACCCATGAGAGTCTTCAGCAATGCATAGAGCGTGATGGTCAGCATTTAGAGCATTTACGGGGGGATTAAAAACCTTTCTTTTTTAAATCGGTTTTTTTAGCTTACTTACATAATAAAAGGAATTAATTAGTTTAAAAAATTAAAACTTTAAGGGATTTCCGAATAAAATTTTCTTTGGCCTAAATTTTAGGTTAGGAACAAGATATCGAGATGCGGTTTTCGCGAGCTTATTTAGGCATCATTTAGCTATTTTTTCATGAAAAAGAAATCATACCAATGCATTTAATTTATATGAGAAAATTAACCATGTTTGTCGAAATGTCGAAAAAAGCCTTCTACGGCGACATGTGAAACTATCAAAACTTCAAATATTATAGCATTTGTAGTCCAAGAATAGCTCTTCGAATATACAGGGTGTTTTTTACTGAAACCTTTGAATACCCCCCACCACTTTATTTTTAGAGATACAGCAAAAATTGTCAAACAAAAAAGGTTCAAATTATCCTCGACTTTAAAGATCAGGTATTTTTTTGTTAGGTTAACATAGCGAAATTCACAGAAACATCACTTTCTTAGATTCAAGATTGCAGTTACCCCCTGGTGGCCATTTCAGAAACTAGAAAATATTTTCCAAATAAATTTTTATTATGTACCCAAAATTCCATTTCAATATTAATAGAGGGATAACAAAAAAAATTATTGTACATTTATCAACTTGTGATGTAAAAATAATCCAAATGATGAACATTGCCATTTTATCATTTTTTTTACAGCAATTATTCGACGCCATTTTTATTTTCAAAGTAGTGTTTATATAAATCAATTTCCGAATTATTACACATTATAAAGCTTGGCAAGCTCTTTTAATAATAAAATCGAAGTTTTTGGTTTAAAGCCCCGACTCACAGTGGGGCCGAATCCAAAATTTCTGGCAAACAGTGAAGAATTTAACGAATTGACTTTAAAATCTTAACTCGGGGGTTTTGGGGTTCGCCAATCACGAATCTGATGTCAGAATTTCAAAATTCAAAATGGCGGCTTCAATATGGCGGGACGAAGATTCTAAAAAATCTGATGTCATAATTTCAAAATTCAAAATGGCGACTTCAATATGGCAATGTATCATGTTCATTGCATGCTACAACAGGAAATATTTTTTTAACGCTAACAGTCTTCATAATTTTTCAAAAAATATCTCTGGACTCTATTTGTGCTCCTGCAGTTCCCCTTCATTTTTGTACATAAAATCTTAAACTGTTGATTTACATCATTTCCTTCTTGCATACATTGTCCACTTTTTTCTGCAATAGCTTCCCGCATGATATTCCGGATATTTTCTTGTGTATCGTGCAATTTTGCCTTTTACGAGAAGAAAAATATCTTTTCTTGTGAACTCCACCTCTTCATCCCTCGATCGTAAATAATTAAAACGTAAATAATAAAGATAAGTGCACGAAGCACAGTTAAATATCTTGTATTTTGAACACATTCTTATATTAAAAAATTTGATAATTTAAAACTACTTAAACTAATTAATTTATTATTCACATTCATATAATAACTTTAATTTATTCATTTCACAATCAAAAACCATTAATTGATGCTAATTAATTTAAAATAAATACACAAAATTGCAAGTAACCTCTGCTTGAAATGCCTGCCTAATTTGTACACAAGCGCGCGACTAAACTAAATTTCATATTACAATCAAAATTGCAGCCAGTTGCAGCTGGTATTGAAATGCGTTGGAAAGAAAGATATTATGACTAGATCCTGAAAGTTTCAAAGTGTAACCTCGTGGAACTTTTTTTAAAACGCCTTTCAATAGCCAGTTCGAAAAAAAAAAATCAAAAATTTTCTTCTGTCATCGATCACATTTTTCAATTGTATGAACGTAAAATTGATCATATGTTTATATATAAACAGAAAATACATACTTCCAGGAAGATTTTCCATATTTCAGAATTGAAATTGGACCAAGACACTTTCTCTCTTTGCTCTAATCATCCCAGGACTATCTCCAAACACAATAAAACCATAATTGGTAAAAAATTCGAAACATTATTTTTGCCTGTTTGCCAGGAACTTGCGATTTGGCCCCACTGTGCGTCTGGACTTTCGTAATTCAATACCTGGTGGGGCATATAGCCCAAGGAGTAGTTGTTCAAGTCCAGACGCTGGTGCAGTGTAGGACATTTTTAATGTTCTTATTCTTGGGAACAAGTGTGATTTTATTTCACATCCTTAGGCAGTTTTGTTACGCCCATGGTCCTTTTTTGGTATTTTTATGGTTCAAAAAATTCCACCTTCGTTATAGACTACTTTTAAAATTGTGGAGTGATAGAGACAGAAAGGTCAATACATCAAAAGTCTAAATAAGATATTAAAATACGATGTTTGCTCTATTTATTAAAATTCTACGTCAGTTAACTAGACATGGGTTTAAAGTCTTAAAAAAACACTAATTACATTATACGATAACTAATATCCTTAGAAGCCACTAAGACAGGACATCAATATTGAATATACGCGATGAATAATATTCAGGACACTTTAAGGTCATTATATACGAGCTTCCCTGGAACAAGGTGATTTCAAAAATTCGCTTGACGCTTAATCATCGTCACAGAATATATAGCATATTGATTTTTTAATACAGGTTCCCAGAATAAGTAAATTTCAAATAACCACAAATATTGTTTTCCAAACTATAAAACACAAGCAAGGGTGTCATATAAGGGCGTATTAATATATTATTAGACAACCACCAAAAATGTTAATGTATTTTAATTATTCAAAATATATCACCTTTTGAAAATATACACTGAGTTTTATTTAGCACATGCTGTATATCGAAACGAAAATAGCAGAAGTGACTATTAGCCCAGTTGCCAGAGCCACATTTAGATCAAAAGCTCTCATAAAATGTAATATCGCTGAAACTCTTAGTTAAAGGGTGTAGAAAACGATAAAAAAATATTTGCTGCTCTAAAGTGTATCATTAAGTTCAAAATTTCGAAAAACTAATAGCATCACGTGAAAGAGCGGAAAAGTTTACTATAAATTATAAGTTATTTAAAAAAAATTATTAAAAATAAGAAAGCGAATTCGAAAAATACGCGCGCCAAGCCGCTGAATACAAATTTACAAGCGAGGCGTTCGGAAACACTAAAGTATCTTTGCCTAAAATGTACGCAAAGAAAAAAAAGAAAGCGTTTTAAAGAGGAGACTCTAAGTTTTCCCATGAAGCCATTAGTTAAAATTCTCACTGACATGATTAATAACAACTACCCAAGTAAATTTATAAATCGTGAACTTTACCGAGAACAAAAATAAAGATCAAAATTTAAATCCCCCAATAATTCATTGAAATATAGTAAAAATCGCTTATATTCCAAAATTATCCGAAAAAATTAGCAATTATTGGCAATAAATTTAATTTAAAAACAGTTTTTCAAACTAATAATACATTAAAATCTTTAATAGTAAATACAAAACCTTTTAATGAAATTCAAAACACAAAAAATTGTATTTACAAAATTCCATGCGAATGTAATAAATTTTATATAGGAGAAACATCTAGACCTTTTCATATTAGACTTAATGAACACCAATCATACATTAAAAATAAACAATTCGAAAAATCAAAAATATGTTTACATCACACAAACAACAAAGGGAAATAACTACCCAAAAGAAATAAGGGAGCTTATCATTGAAAAACGAAAACTAAGACAGAAATGGCATCAATCGAGAGCACCAATGGATAAAAGAAATTATTATTCAGTACGTACCTACTTAAGTTAACAGTTATGGCAGGTTAGAGAAAAAGCACGTTATAGAACCGTGTCTATTACGTGGCAAAGACTTTAGCAATACATTTGAAAATGTCTTTACCGTCCGAGAAAAATGCTACTTGGGCACGTCAAACAATTGGACAAGGTTATTGATCAAGTTGCTAAAACTGAGACTGCCGGTTCTAAATAAAATTCTTATTATTTTAAAAGCATCTGATGGTATTGATATACTACTGATAATAATTATAAGGCCATTGATGAACGTGACAAAATCACTAAAGTAAATTTAGTATAGTTTATCCATTTTCAATTGCAGAAATATAAAAACAAAATTCCCAGATGTTTTGATCGGCATTGGCATTTGAGGAAAATATATTCCAGACAGACAGCAAGTACGATTATCAAGAGCAAGGAGAGCCGAATTCATTTTCAGACATCCTTTAATGACAGGATGTCGAGCTGCCTGCTTCTTACTGATGAGGCACAATAATGCCGAAACCGATCTAAGAATGGCAAGCTCCTTTAATAACAAAATCGAAGTTTTTGGGTTAAAGCCTCGACTTGGTTGGACACCAAACCGCCTCTGGACTTTCGTAATTCAATACCTGGTGGGGCATATAGTCCAAGGAGTAGTTGTTGAAGTCGAGACGCTGGTGCAGTGTAGGACATTTTTAATGTCCTTTTTCTTGGGAGCTTGTGTGATTTTATTTCACATCCTTTGTGCAGTACCAATAGAGAATTTTCTCTTAAAAGAACTGACTAATAATGGTTCTCTAACTCGGTGTTTTAAATTGGAGCATCCATCTCACAAATTAACTTTTATTTCATTGTGGTTTCATTAAAGTTTTGTATGTGTTACTCTCAGTTTAAACATGGCTTAAATTAGTAAACAAGTATGTAATAGTAGGCACTAATTTAACAATATCAACAGTGAATACTATATTTAACAGAACCGTTCTTTAATTTCATCACAAAAATATACAGGCTTATTTTATTTAATACTAAATGTTCAAGTCTATATTTGACTTTATTTTAAGTATATTTTTTTAAATATAAACGGAGATATCTGTCATAACCAAAAGACTGGATATGAGGAAAAGGTAATTAAAATCACATTTCAAAAAACGGTATTTTTAAATAGCCTAATATAGTAAAGTCAATCACCCAAGTGACTATCTAATTAAGAATATACAGGGTCTTCTTATTTATTTAATTATGTGCGGGTGTACATTTATTTATATTTTCGGCAATTTTCCTTTTCTCTGGTTATTGATTTTCTTTGGACCTTCATTTCTGTTAAAGAAATGTACATACATTTTCGCGGGCTACGTACATTCGATTCTCGATTTTATTTTTTTGTTATGTTGGTATATATGTTCCTAATATATGATGACATCATCAGCCGTTTTGTATTGTTAGTTTGTTCTCGACAGATATACAGGTAAGCCGTGTTTTGGTGTGCTTAGCGAATTGTTGCTATCGAAAAACATGGATCAAAGAATCTGTATTAAAGCTTTGGTTTCGACGACATGACAGTATACCCATGTTTTGTCATCAGTTGTGATCCTTTTGAACAAATCTGGATCGTCGTTGACATCCTTCTGACTGAACATACTTTTTTGATTCATATGGTAAACTCAACCCCAAAAAAATCAGGTCTAGGCTTAAAAAAATTAGTTCGTTTGGTTCATATAAAAAATTTCACCGTGTATATGGCTTCTGAAAATTCTAATAGTGAATAATAATCCCACAAATAGACAACAAAAATGGCGTATTTATTTGTTCCCCACACGATTACACAATTTCTAATAAAATAACAAATTTGACTATAAATTAAAAGTTTAGCAAAATGAAGCAGAATAAAATTTTGTTTCGAAAGAAAATTACAGGTTGATCTTTTTAAAATTAAAGAAAAAAAAAATAGAACATTCAAAATGAACGAATTTATAAAAAATTTAAAAATACACAAGAGTAGTAGATAATAATAATAATAAGACACAAAAACTAAAACGACATAACGAAAACCAAAAAGAAAATCGTTGACATTTATAGCAGATTTTCGAAATGAAAGTATAGACAACATTACCAAGATTACCCCTTCTCGGAGGACACCATCGCAGCCGGAGAAATGCTAATGGCTACAATTGCCGATGGTAGAAGAGAAAAATGGACAACGCTGATGGAAGAGCTTGACATGAAGCAAAATAGCAGGCGAGTCTGGCGTACACTGGAAAACCTCAATGGAGACCCCACTAGTGCCCCATTGAACTTCAGCAAGGTCACCGCCGACCAGGTGGCCACCCAGCTGCTCCTTAATGGCAAACCCCCGAGGAAAAGTAACTCGAAACATAGCAGAGGAAGTCGACTCTTTTCGAACCCCATTTAGCACCGAAGAACTCACTAAAGCAATTGCCGCCATGAAACCAAACAAAGCAGCGGGTCTAGATGATATCAGAGCAGAACAACTTAAGAACTTTAGCCCAGTAGCACTTCAGTGGCTCCTCAAAATGTTCAATAAGTGTATCATTACCTTCAAGATACCAAAAATATGGAGACAAGTCAGGGTCGTCGCTCTCCTAGAGCCTGGGAAAGAGACAAATGAGCCTAAAAACTTCCGACCAGTCTCCCTCCTATGCCAGACGTTTAAACTAATGGAGCGAATGATTCTGAACAGAATCTCAGCGACTATCGATGAGAAGCTAATACCGGAACAAGCTGGCTTTAGACCGGGAAAATCTGGTGGCGGACAGGGCCTAAACCTTGTTCAACACATCGAGGATGGCTTCGAAGAGAAGAAGGTCACAGGGGCTGCCTTCATTGACCTATCTGCCGCATACGATACGGTCAACCACGGAAAATTGCTATGCAAACTATATGAGATGACAAATGATTTTCACATCACGTCGATTGTAGGAGCCTTCCTCCAAAACCGCCGTTTCTTTGTCATCCTCTTAGGGAACAATAGTAGATGGCGCCTGCAGAGGAATGGATTTCCGCAGGGCAGTGTACTGGCCACATTACTGTACAATATCTATAACAACGAACAACCCTTACGGCGGGAGATAAGGCAGTTTATATATGCTGACGACACAGCGCTAGCAGCCCAAGGAAATGGTTTCCAGGAGGTAGAAAGAAAACTTACAAATGCCCTGAACGATCTTGCCACCTACTAATTTTATTTTTCATTTACTCAAAAATACTGTAGCTTTTTATTTTGAACAAAGTAAAAGAAAATTATGATAATTCGATAAAATGGCGATACCGATGAATCACTAAAGAAATATTATACAGGGCTATGTTTTAGAATTATTCAAAACAGCTTGTACCTTTTTGAAAGCCGATTCTGGAAATGAACTAAAACGGTCTAGTCTGGTTCACAAGTGCCATTTCCCTCGAAACCTGATCGCCACCACCGAAAATTATGATTTTGGGCTCCTTCGATTCGGAATGGCATCTAGAACGTTCTATCAAAATTCCAAAAGGGGCTGAAAAAAAATGCAAAAGTTATAAACAATTAAGTAAAATAAAAAATAAGGGTTTGGTTTTTTTGAAATATTTCAAAAACTATTTGAGATAATCGAAATTTGAAAAAAGATCCTTAAAGAGCAGGAAATTTCCTAAAAAAAGTCCTACCTCCCGGAACTGTATCAACAACCCTTATAATTTTAATTAAGCGGCGAAAATAACGGTAAAAACGCGTAGTTCGGCTGCCGCCTGCATCGCCCCAATCTGACACGTAAACTAAAAAAATTATTTTAACTGATTAAATATTAATATTAAGTAATAAAAAAATTTGAGTACTAAGTAGACATATCAATAAACAATAATCCGTCAACAAAAATTTTTATCACAATTTTTTTATTAGTTATGCTTTTGTTAATTAGTTAATTTTCACCATTTTAATGTTAACATAAAAACGCTGATTATTTCAAAACAAGAAATATAGAATTTTTTTGAGCTAATCTTAAAAGAGTTTAGAAGAGATCCCCGTTGGAAAAATTCAAAAATTTTGATTTTTCGTTTTTTTATTAACAATCAAAGGCATTAAAAAATTATTTATGTAAATAAAGCCATTAGGAAAATTTTTTTTTCCAATCATTGTTAATATTTTGTTTTTTTATTGATAAAAGCCATATAACAATAATTTTTTTTTATTTTTATTTATTTTTTATTTATTTTATTGTTTATAATATTTTTGAAAACTTTTTCTTTGGAATTTCATCCTTGATGAAAATAATGATTTTAAAAAAAAAATCGTTCCTTAAAAAAAAATTTTTTATTAACAAAAATCGTACTTGTTAATTAACAATTTTTTTTTTGTTACTAAATATTAATATTATGGAACCATTTTTTTTAAATCATTATTTATTATGTTCTTTCGTATTATAAAAAAAAATAATTTTTTTATTAACTTTTCATTTGTTTATTAAATAAACAATTTGTTATAAACAAATGGAATTTTACGCAATATTTTTTTTAAATACTAAAAATATTACAAAAACAACCATATATCTTTTTTTATTGAAAAAAATTTTTTATTACTTTTTATTTAACTTTTAAAAATATTGCACTTTTGCACTTGTAGTTTTCTTTCTGTTTTTACTCATTGTTATTAAAATAACTTATAAACTATTAAAGATACGACAAAAACACTTCAAGACTTTTTCTATATTGCGTAAAATTGCATTTGTTTATAACAAATTGTTTTTTTAATAAACAAATGAAAAGTTAATAAAAAAATTATTTTTTTATAATACGAAAGACCATAATAAATAATGATTTAAAAAAAAAATGGTTACTTAATATTAATATTTAGTAACAAAAAAAAATTGTTAATTAACAAGTGCGAATTTTGTTAATAAAATTTTTTTAAGGAACGATTTTTTTTTAGATCATTATTTTCATCAAGGATGAAATTCCAAAGAAAAAGTTTCCAAAATATTATAAACAATGCATTTGTTTATAACAATTATTTAAATAATGTTATTTAAAAATAAAAAAAATTATTGTTATATGGCTTTTATCAATAAGAAAACAAAATATTAACAATGATTGGAAAAAAAAATTTTCCTAATGGCTTTATTTACATAAATAATTTTTTAATGACTTTGATTGTTAATAAAAAAACGAAAAATCAAAATTTTTGAATTTTTCCAACGGGGATCTCTTTTAAGATTAGCTCAAAAAAATCAAAAAAATTCTAGATTTCTTGTTTTGAAATAATCAGCGTTTTTATGTTAACATTAAAATGGTGAAAATTAACTAATTAACAAAAGCATAACTAATAAAAAAATTGTGATAAAAATTTTTTGTTGACGGATTATTGTTTATTGATATGTCTACTTAGTACCCAAATTTTTTTATTCCTTAATATTAATATTTAATCAGTTAAAATAATTTTTTTAGTTTACGTGTCAGATTGGGGCGATGCAATTAAAATTATAAGGGTTGTTGGTACAGTTCCGGGAGGTAGGACTTTTTTTAGAAAATTTCCTGCTCTTTAAGGATCTTTTTTCAAATTTCGGTTATCTCAAATAGTTTTTGAAATATTTCAAAAAAACCAAACCCTTATTTTTTATTTTACTTAATTGTTTATAACTTTTGCATTTTTTTTCAGCCCCTTTTGGAATTTTGATAGAACGTTCTAGATGCCATTCCGAATCGAATGAGCCCAAAATCATAATTTTCGGTGGTGGCGATCAGGTTTCGAGGGAAATGGCACTTGTGAACCAGACTAGTCGTATTATTAAAAATATAGCACGAGCACGAGTAATTAAAAATATTTTATTAATTGTATTCAGATAGTAAGGACCAAATATCCAAAAATTACCCAAATCCATGACTTCCAATTCCAAAACTTATTTTTTTTGGATCAATTGACATCAAATGACCCCGTAGTGAAAGAATATTTTCGTAATTCCAATATCATCTCATGTTTCTGCTAAAATTTTCTCATTTATAAGACAGGCTATTAAATTTCCAATATGTATCATAGAACTTATGTGTATTTAGTCTTTAACGTGGTAAAGCAAGCACACCTCTGTATTATTGATTATGCATCAGTCCTATACATATTTTTAGAAAAGCGAGTAGACAAAATGCGATTAGGTTCAATGACTGATAATGATCCTATTTTCTGTAATAATCAGATGTATCTATGGTAAGAGACAGTAGATAATGTGGAAATTTTTTATTACTATCACTGTTGTTTTTTTGTTATCTAAAAATATATAGAAAATTACTTCAATGGGAACTAAATTAAGGAGGTGCGTAGGTATATTTCAAATTATTTTTAAAATACACAAAAATAACCTCGCGTATGAATTAGATTGTGTTAATGAAAATTTAGACATAAAAGTGATTTTGTTAATGTTTTAAACTTAATAAAATGAATTCAACTCTACTACTTTGTTCTAATTTTTGTTATTTTGACTTTAAAATGTCAGAAAAAATCTCGTTTATTGTTTGTTTGTTCCGGTGGTGTTGAAATTTTAAGTAATTTAACCAACAATGTATTGTATAGTTCTCATTGTCTGATTATGAAAATTTATTCTCATTGAGAGGTATTGGCGTGTCACTTTGACACCTCCAGACACTGATTTTATCATAAGTAGTGCAAAGTTGAAACACTATCGTCGACCACTCAACCAAAACACAATTTTCACACACTGTACGCGCGTTTCGCCAACTATGTTGGCATCATCAGGAGTTGATGATAGACAACATAGTTGGCGAAACGCGCGTACAGTGTGTGAAAATTGTGTTTTGGTTGAGTGGTCGACAATAGTGTTTCAACTTAGTTGATAAATCAAAGGTTCCAATTTCCCAATTTAAATAAGTAGTGCAGGCAAATTAGATTTAGAGTCAATAATAATTTTCAGCAGGGTTTTTATGATTGAAAGTGGTAAAGGGGCTTACAGTGAACGTAAAAAAAAATCGTCCAACAAGATGGGTGCTAAAGGGTTAATTTGAGGGGGGTTAAAAAGGGGGCAAAATGGTATTTTGCGATTTTCCGCGAAACTTGACGTCTTATCAAAAAATCTCCAATGGCAAAGTTGTAGATCTGGAAAAAATGTACTACTTCTATGTGAATCATCATTAAAGTTTGATATGCTGTGAAAATAGAATTTAAATTCAATTAAAGTAATGAAAAACTCATTATTTTAAAATTACAATAATCTCGACGCTCATCTCAGTAATTTTAAGAAGAAAATGTCATAGACCTCAGTAAACGCTTCGAATCAATATATTGCGGCGCCATAAACGGCAAACTTTACTTACTGATACATAAACAACTATTTTAATGGTAATTGCATATTCTTTAATAACAAATTTCTTGGTTGGTGAATATGCAAGTTTTAAAATGTCTTATCATGTAGTATAATAGTACAGGTTTGATTTTATTAACAATTTAAAAATCATAATTCAATATCGATGATCGGCTATGGGTAATAAAGAAATTTTGATTTATCTTTTTATAAATTTCTAATCTAAAATGACTGTGTTCTGTACATCAATTCATACATTTCAAGTTATTGTTCGTTCAGATATCAATGAAAACCCAAGCAGCATCTAAAGTTGCGGTAACTGAGATGGGAACTTTGAATAAGTAATTATCACTTTAAAATTGACTTACTGGTTTCTATTACCTTAAATAAGAAAGTTTGAGTAATTAGGTAATAATGATCACTACGAGTTGATACTTTATGGTTTCAGTACTTCTAAGTAGTTTCTGAAGTATCTGGAATGAAATTGCCACAACAAAATTACATTCAAGTCCCGTTAACTTTAAAGTTATATTCAACGGTTGCAGTTACTTTGTTTTGTTACTTGTTTATCTCTTTAAAGTTTTTATTACTTTATAGTAGCGATAAAAGTAACTTCTACGTTTTTGTTACTTTAAAAATTCCTTTAAAATTACGGAACTTTATAGTACTATTTAAGGTAAAATTAAATGTCCTGGTACCCAAGAAAACTACTGCATCGTAGGTTTTACTTTCCACTTTGTTTTAAAATTACTACAAAACTCCAATTACTGCAAAAATCCACTTTAAAGTAACTGTTACTTCTATGGGGACAAAAAATACCTATTTACTGGACACGACATTTAGTTCCTTATTCCAATTGTTTAAAGAATAGTGAAGTTGTGAAGTGAAAATGTCAGCCATTCGAAAAAAGAAAAATTAGACACAGAAAATTAAAGCAGCAGTTGGACGAAATGAAATGAAACTCGCACCCAATTTTAGAAAAGAAGAAGATATAGGTTAAAGTGCCGAATGGAACTTAACAGTAGCATTCAGAACTTTAGACAAGACTTATGGAACTTTGAAGTCGTCTTGTAGTGGTTGCGATTTAACAGTTTAAACTTTCGACTTAATAGTAGAAATGACCTTAAAGTGAAAATAACGTAGTTGCGGTTACTTCCTGTTAAGTGGCAAAACCTTTAAATAGCCATTTTGAGGTAAATTTTACTTAGAACTAGTTTCTAAAAATTACACCATATTTTCTTATAAAAAAAAATTTGCAAAATCTTCCTTATTTCAAATGGAACACCCTGTATATTATCGATCCATAAGAAGCGCCAACAAAGGCTCTACAAATTTCATCAACTATTCACTATGGCTAAGTTCACTAGTTTTTCTTAAAACAGTTCTTTTTTTAGAAAAATGGCAAATATTCATATTTTTACGCTATAATACCAATGAACGACTTTTTGACGACTGATAAGAATATACAAACGACTGATAAGACTATACAATTATATACATTATAATGTGTCCAAACAAATATTATTTTTTTCATGTATTGGTGTATATTCATAAATTAAAGTCTGAGCTTAAGTTCCAGGTATTTATTTATTTATTAAAATTAAAATATGTTCAACATGTCTTCCATTTTCTTGAATGCAGAGCCGAAGTCTATGTTTGAAAGACTGTTCCATAAGTACATAAAAAATATGGTTCACGTCGAGCCAATAACGAATGCTTTTCATCAACTTTCATCAACTTTAAATAAATAAATAAATAAATAAATAAATACCTGGAACATAAACTCAGACATTAATTTATGAATATACACCAATACATGAAAAAAAAATGTTTGTTTGGACACATTATAATGTACATAATTGAAATAGGATATCTTTGTATATTCTTATCAGTCGTTCGTATATTCTTATCAGTCGTTTGTATATTCTTATTAGTTGTTTGTATATTCTTATTAGTTGTTTGTATATTCTTATCAGTCGTTTGTATATTTTTATCAGTCGTTTGTATATTCTTATCAGTCGTCAAAAAAGTCGTTCATTGAGATTATAGCGTAAAAATATGAATATTTGCCATTTTTCTAAAAAAGAGCTATTTTGAGAAAAACTAGTGAGTTTAGCCATAGGGAATACTTAAGGAAATTTGTAGAGCCTTTGTTGGCGCTCCTTATGAATTGATAATATATAGGGTGTTCCATTTGAAATAAGGAAGATTTTGCAAATTTTTATTGACAATGTGTGACAAGCTATTTTTCATACCCTGTATATCGCAGGTCGATTTCAGATACATCGTTTGAGAGAGTCAGCAATGTACAATATTTGACCAAAAATAAATTTTAATGGGAGTTGGCATAACTTCATAATTTCAAATATTCTAACTGACGAATATTGGAAAAAAAAACTTGTCATGCTAAAAATCTCGAAAACCGTCAATATTTTCGAAAAATAAACATGCATAAAGTATCTTTTATTTTTCATGTAAAAACCAAAAAAGTGATAAAAAATACAGGTTACCAGTTGAAAAACAAAGTTGGGACCCGCCGAAATTTTTTTCAATCAATAAGGTAACATTATCGAAAATTGTATTCCTATCTGTTTCCTAGATAGACATATGGAACACCGTGCCACTGTTGCAGGACCCTGTATAATCCGTGCTAAGCCGGTAAGGACAGCTAGTTTAGATATACATAAAAAATTTTGTAATAATATTTGAAGAATATTAAAGCTTTTTTTATTTTATTAAATGTATAATGTAAATAATATAAAGATTTTGTCTAATGACTTTTTGCGGAGTAATTATAACTAATCATGAATTAAAATAAAACAGTTGTTTCTAGATATTTGATACCTTTGTTTCTCTGTACAATAGTATATCTGTAATAATTCGTTAAAAAATATTGTAACAGGATAATAAAATGATGTTTGATTAAACCCAAAAATAGCACGGTATTCGCATTTTAATGTCACAAAATATTCCAATAAATAAAGTTTACTTAATCTATTTAAAATGTTTTTATTTGTAAGAAATAGTGACTTGAAACTGAACAAGTTTTTTATTTGCTATGACCATGCTCATGTGCATTTCAGATCAATTTCAAAAATGATGAATAGATATAATATAGTAAAGGTTTTTTTTTTTGTTAAAGAAGGCTCTTTTTTCCAAGTGACCAAAGCCGTGAGAGATATATCAAAACCGCCGAAGGACGAGAAAAAGTTTTTATTTCGAGGTCACACATACGTTCTGCCAATCACCAGGCGCGTATTGCTTTTTACATTTCAATGCAACAAAACTAAAACCTCGTCACGTTTCCATGACAACAAGTATTGCTTACCCTCCCGATTTCGGTTTGATATCGGAAACACGTTGAATAAAACAACGTAGATTTGTTGTTGCCCTAACCACGGTTAGGCGTCAACAGATAAAAATGATAAGTTGACCGGACATTTTTTTGGAGAAAAACTTCTATTTTGATATTCTAAAACTAACATTATTCACTTAAATGAACCCTTCTATAGGACTCTGAGGGAATATTTCTTATATTTTATCCGTATCAATAATATTCAATGAATATTTAATCAGCCAGTCAGTCCGATGTTATTCATGTGTTTGTTGAGTCTACAGTGCCCTGTCAGGAGACCAACCAAGGAAGAAAGAAAGAAGTATCTAAGTAATACCCTAAATATATACAGGGTGTTCCGATATTCGACCGACAACGCTTTACAGGTGATAGCCCTTGACAAATGATGAAAAATGAGTTAGGTACATAAGCCCCTAAGATTCTTAATTAAAGTTGAGAAATAAAAATTATTTTCATCTATAAAATTCCACATTTTAGCTACTGTTTTCTTTACCTAAAACATTCGAAGTTTCTGAACGGCCCTACCTTTTCATGAAGAACGATCATTGGCAACACCGCAAATCCTAAACACAGTTCTCACGGAACAACAGTTGTCAGGTGTATGCTCAGAGTAATAAAAGTTGTATGTTGCATGATATTTGAGGTTAACGCTTGCAGCAAACGAACGAACCTACAATTCAGATGTAACTGCAATTCGAGGTTCCATTGTTCACAATTCGCACAACGATGCCAAATCTAATTTCGATGAACGTGACGTCACAAACACATGTTTTTCCTGATTATGGAAAAATTAGCTATCAGAGAATTCAAAAAACAAAATTCTCAGTGATATTAGCACATATACTTTCTAATTACAGTGTTCCCTCATAGTTCATGGAAAGGTCCATTGTAGATTTCTGTTTCTACCAATTTCGAAATATATCCAACTACTCCTAGGACTATTTGCCCTCGCAGGTGTTAGTTTTGAGGTTTGCAACCAGGATGACGGCAAAAGACAATAATTTAAGGATATCTTTTGGTAGAAACTTTTTCAGCTATCCATTGATTGAATTATTAAAATCGAAAAGTTGTAGAATATTTAAAAAATAAAATGAAAACATTTTCGTTCACTTACAACATAACTGGAACGTTTAGTGTCAAGTAGATTGCGAGTGTGTGTAGGTTTGCTTTTTTAGACTCTAGACCAGAAAAACAAAACAGTAGCAGTGAATTTTAGGTCCTATTTCGCATGTAAAAAAAATACTAGGGATTTTGAAAAACTGAATCACCTATTTTTAACAAATCCATAATAGAATTAAACATGTACAGACAACAAAGTCAAAAAATGCAATTATTAGATATTTGTAAATTCAGAAAATGAACCTGCTCTTTCAAATTTAAATCGTGAATCGATGAGTCATCTATGTCCCTTATTATACAACACATGTGAAAAATAGAACAATAGTAAAAATTTTAATATACATAAGGTGCTGATACATACATGACCCAATGTAAGTCAAATACAATTCATTAAAGAAATTTTTTGCATAATATGCCAATGTATAGTCAATGAATTTGATTAAAAACACACAAAATTTTCAAATATTTTGTCAATCAATCTATAAAGCGGTAAATACAGGGTGTATCATAAGGAATGGTCAATATTTTCATCATAAGTTCAGGACCTCGAAATATTAATATTTTACTAAATAACTCTGGGTCAAATGTTATCTACTACACTCTACTGGATGAAGAAAAGTATCATTTGTTTTTTATTCCTGGCCTTTTTTTAATTTTTTTTAATTCTTTATAATACACCACCCTGTAAATTTGAACAAAAAAGGTATACTTGTTATAATAGCATAAATTCAGCTCATTTCCAGATATTTGCATTTAAAATATTCTAGCCACAGTATCTATTTAATTTACTTTAACATATTTCAACATAGTAGGCTTTGAAGCTAAAATAAAAATGTACAGCTGTCAAATAATTAAGTGTTAGATGGCAGCAGCAAGTCCAGAAAAATTTATTTGTGCATAAACACAAATCATATCTCTCATTTCTGAATTAGAGAAATGGTTGAGTCCTGGCATTTTCATTTCCTACTTAGATGGAATTTAGTGAACAAAATTATATCTAACAATTAATTATTTGACAGCTGTACATTTTCATTTTAGTTTCAAAGCCTACTATGTTGAAATATGTTAAAATAAATTAAATAGATACTGTGGCTAGAATATTTTAAATGAATTTATGCTATTAAAACAAGTATACCTTTTTTGTTGAAATTTACAGGGTGTATCGTAAAGACTTGAAAAAAAAATCAAAAAAGGGCAGGAATAAAAAAAATTGATACTTTTCATCATCCAGTAGAGTGTAGGTGGCGCCCTCTTTATCTAATCTCAAAATTGATGAGACGCTTATGATTTACTAACTGAAAAATATAACCATACCAAATTTCAAATCAATATATTAAATAATAAAAAAATTATAGCAAAAAAACGAAAAATAAATGTTATCTTCAACACCCTGTATCTTAGTAGTAGATAACATTTGACCCAGAGTTATTTAGTAAAATATTAATATTTGGAGGTCCTGAAGTTATGATTAAAATATTGACCATTCCTTATGATACACCCTGTATAAAATAATAATAATGATAATAAAAATATTCTTTATTTAAAAAGACTTTTTAGGTAATAACATCTTAGTTTTACATTTTTGTGTTAAAAGAATTCCTAAAAGCATTAGTTTAAAAAAAATACACATACTTGTTTTACTGATAAGGATTTTATATTTCTAGTACAATGACTAGGGTACCGATACCTTAATGCCATAGATAAAACTAATCCTTTGTGCTTTCAGAAATAAAAATGACAAAAATTAGTTACAACATAATTAGTGAAATGAATAATAAATATTCGATCCGAGGAGATCGTAAAAAATGTATTGATATTTTGCTTACTAATAATAGTTGTCCACATACTTGTAAAACAAATTATAGAAAAAATTTGCCGTTTTTAAGGATTAATTAACTAAATTTAAAACTTATACAGCCATTATTGGTTATCTTAAAAATATTCTAATTATTTCCCTTATCTTAGGTTTTACTAATTGAAACCGCTTTTGTGAATTTAAAAATATATTTTTCTCCACGGCCACTACTGAATGTAGTTATTCTGAAACCACTTATAATAACAGAAAAAAAAACATTCTAGCTCTTGAGATTGAAATACAATTCTGAAACACTTGTCTCTTATGTATTTTATACGTATTTCATTCTATCACTAGAGGTAGAATCTACATTCTGTAACACCTAGCCGTAAATATTACGTCCGCATCCTAGATAGCCATTAATTTCATTATTCATTTATCATTCATTCATCAATTACAACCTTCTTACAGAATAGTATATTCTGTAACAAGGTTATGAGTGTCGAATTTTCATTCCAACAGAGTAACAGACTGTACTTTCTCCACGGCCACAGAAAGCAGGAATTAAATATAGTAAAATGAAACATCAATCTCTCAACATTGTGTAGGTAGTATTTTTATATTCAAACTTGAATTTTTGCGGTAGCAAATTTTGAGTTATGTTATCGGCATATTGTTTTTATTTCAGGAGGAGTATTTTCAAATTCTACATCTGAATCGTTTGATTTTCTACTCCTTTTTAATAAATTAAAAAATTTTACAAAGACCACGTCAACTAATACTGACAGTTAATTTGACATTCATGGCAAACCTTATTTTTTTAAACAATCACGGAATGAACATTCTGACACTAGAGTAAGAATGAAATACGTATAAAATACATAAGAGACGAGCGTTTCAGAATTTTCTTTCAATCTCAAGAGCGAGAATGTTTCTTTTCTGTTATTATAAGTGGTATCCTAACAAACAATCAAGTACCGGGAAACTGCTGGCCTTGTGGTGTAAGTGAGGGGAAACTGACTTTTAATACAAAACTGTTGCTGGCCCACAAGTTACACATTCATGATGGGCCAACATACGCAAATTAACGGTGGCACACTACGAGCAAACCGGCAGTTGCCCACACTATTTTACAATCCTACGAACAGTGTTGCCGGACTCGTCATATCAAATACCACTACGAACAAGGGAAAATACCCGCACACCACTAGATGATAATTTTTTTTAATATCTTGGCTGACAGATGATGTCTTATGAATTACAGTTTATTCCCCGATTTTACCCGCATTTCTTGTAAAATTCTCGTAATCGGCAACACTGCCTACGAACGAAATCATGAGGAATAATAAGAAGAGGAAGTAAGGTTATGTCACTGAAATTAAATTCGCGATTGTGCACGTGGAAAGTGAATCTCTACTAAATAATATCTTAAGGCCATTATAAATAAAAAGGACATATCCTTAGGAGACTCTGATATCTGTAAAATACAAAACAAGTAAGTTTAGTTCATGTTTTACTTTTTATATAGAAATGTATACTGTTACCAATATTATCATCATTTAAATGCATTGTCTAGTGAATGAAGAAATGCTTGAATTAAAGCTTTGAAACGAGGTACATTTTCTGAAAGCCAAGTGAATAATAGACGTGTTTGTTCTAGGCATTTTATAACAGGTATTTTTGGCGATCTTTTATATGTATTTTTTTATTATTGCTTGTGTAAATTTTCGGTAAACCTGCTCTGACAGAAAACTGTGGTTTTTTAAATTTAATTTTACCAGATGATATTGTTTTAGCCGACAGAGGTTTTTTCAATTCAAGATTCTCTACAAATATTAGGTGCGAATTTAAATATACCAGCCTTTACGAAGGGAAAAAATCAACTACATCCCACTGATTTGGAAAATACACATAATATTGTCACTTTACGAATTCATGTAGAACGAATTATTGGTTGTTTAATTTTCAGATAATTAAACATGTAAACTCATATTCGTTCAACCGGCAACGCCGCACCGAGATACATTTGCAAGCGGCATTTAAACCAGGAAGCCGTGTCGTCAAAGATAATTTTTTGCTCTATTTCACAATGATGGTATCAAGCCATAAATTTAACCGTCTAGTCTAGACAATAGAAAAAATTTTACATGCTTGTTTACGCGGCTCACGCTAAAGAATCTTTCGAGAAGGTGTTGCGCAATCCGGAAAGGAAGATTTTGAAGCGACGGAGGTTCGAGAATTAAAACAGTGTGTTGCTAGCCGCGAATCAGGCTAGGACCCTCCAGTGTCTAATTATCACTCACACAGAACACACGCAAAAATAATATTTTCTGAATGATGCGATCATTTCTTTTTAATTCGTTTTCATTAATATGTGTTAGTGCTTGTTAAACACATATTAATTATAATACTTGTTCATCGATTACTAGTTTAATGTAATCCTTTGTTACGTTGTTGTTTATTCATTTATTTATTTAACAGTTTAATAAATGGTTAAATAAAAGTGTTCATTGTTTTTGTTGAATGGAGTTGAGAAGACAAAATATTACAGTCCACTTAGAATACAACGATGCAGTTTAAAAAGGCGGTAACACATTGTTGGCCGTCCTGGGAAACTGGCACAACATAGGGTTTATTCCAGAACCCTCAACATTGGTCTTTTAAAAAAAATAAGATTTTTCATGAAATAATACCAATGAGTATGTTGTCTAAAAAAAGAGATGTTTATATACTACATTGGACAAAATTGTAGTAGTGTGTAGTGCATTTATAAATATGTGCCCCTCGCAAATACCATTAAATTAATTTTTTTTTCATAATTTATTTTGTTTTATGAATATATAAACATCTAAGATTTACAATTTGTTTTATTTTTATTATTTCTGTATATTAAACACAATTTTCACAATTTGGCTAAAACACTATGAACAGCCCTGGCCTCATACTGCTTATAGAGGCTTGCAAACTTTTGTAAGCCTTAAGCTGTTGTCCCAAATAAAAACTGTGAGTTAGTTTCGTTCGCGCTCAAATTCAAATGCTCAAATATCAAACTGCAGATAAACAAACAAATATTACGCGTTTCGGGCAGTTCAAATTAATACCGCTAGATCGCATAAAGTTGTGTTCATGTCAATAGAAATCTAATTTCCATCCACGACTGAAAATGCTACGTCTAGATGTCGTCCTTATCCGAGAATTGGTAACTATACAACCGCAAATACACAGATGTATTTCATGCTGCCTAACAATTTCTTTAGAGGGGGTTCAGCGAAGACGTAAGGGGCGAGGATTTCGAGGTTATGTATGAAATTGACAGAGTTGATGGGTATAGAACACTCTTAAACGGATTTATGGAGATTTCCGTGTTTATGGACTGAAATGGGAAAAGTGTTTCTTAGTTTAGCTAATTTGAAGTTTTTTAGTATTCAAAAAACTGATGTTTAATGAACAGAAGTTGAGTGTTGAAGTGAGTTTTGTGTGTTAAATCGATTTAAAATAAACGAATAAAAACAGGTTAGTTTACAGGTAATTTTATAAAAAAAAACAAAAACGAAGAGATCGTTTAATCAAAGGTAATATCACGAGTCCTCCAAATTTAATCTATAAAATTTGAGAGGCCGAGTGGTATTTGGAAAGTTATTTTATGAATCATTTTGTATTAAAAACAGAGAATATAGTCATTTATGCAAAATACACTTTACACACAAATGTTCAATATTTTCTTTATCAAATGCAATCAAACTTTAATTACTTAACGCTCTCTAATTTTCAGCATGTTTAAATAATACTAGTTGATAATTTTATCAAAATTATGAGCTTACAAGAAGTACCAGGTACATAATTAGAGGTATTTTCATCTTATAACAAAATTAAAAAAGCAACATCCAAAATTTACCAATAGCTTTGTAAATATTTGGGGTAAGAATTATTTTATCTTATCTTAGAAGAAAAAAATGTACTTACAATGTTTGCATAGAACTGGGGTCAGAAAAAATACATCTTTTAATTTATGCTCTGGTTTGCTCTCCATTTCTGAAACAAAAAACAGCTGTTATAGCAAAAAATAGAAAATGCAAAAGAATGTACACTGACAATTGTACCATACTACGCTAAGTGAGCAAATTAGTAGATAAATTATGGCTATGACAATCGAAATAAATCAAGTTTGTAAGAAGTCGTGTATGGTCTAAAACCTAAAATGCAACTATCAGATATCAAATTTTTACAGTCCTATACGAGGTTTGTCAAAAAATATGAATTTTGCTCAAGAGTAAAGTACCTTTATTTTTGAAGTATGAAAAAAAAAGTTATTAAAAAAAATTGTTTCTAATGACATGATATTCAGACTAAGAAAATTTTCATTTTTAACATTTTTTGATACACCCCCGTAACTGACAATTTTCAATTCATTGAAAAAGCTTAAAAGGAACGAAAAGACAAGAATTACAAACATTTTTTTTTTAATAACTTTTTTTCATACTTCAAAAATAAAGGTACTTTTCTCTCGAGCAAAATTCATATTTTTTGACAAACCTCGATAAGATTAAAACAATTTGATATCTGATGGTTGCATTTTAGGTTTTAGACCATGCACGACTTTTTATCAATAATAAAAAAAAAATTCCATATGGTGCCGACTTAATTGGACACACTGTATATGATTGTACGAAATATGCTTGATTAGATTTTTTGTGCTAACTCTATGTGTTCACTTCCTACTAAAAATAAATTAAAATGATGTAAAATCAACGAAAAATATTTATATTTTGCAAATCAATTTTGATTAGTAAGTCCTTCATATCCTTATTTGAAAATTGCGAAGCATGAAGATCTTTAAATAATTTTACACATGATTTATAACTTAATTTGTAGTGAAACATAAATTAAAATAATGGTTAGGTTATATGACATTGAATTTGTTTCTAATTTACATACAAAAATATTAATATCAATATGAAATGAATACTATATAAATATGAGCTAGTTATCTTTTATTTTATGTTGAAAAAAATTAAAATAGAGTCTTGCTTATTAAGATTTTTTTCAAAATAATCATGTTTTATAGTATTTTAGGAATAAATTTTATTATCTTATTATTCGAAAGCTTCTAGGGTCATGATCAATGTTTAGAAATACCCAAATGAGATCTGGTGGGTAGAAAATGCATATGTAAGTACCACCTTTTCATTGTTTGGGTCGAATAAGATTATGTGTACATGCAACTGTTCTTGAATGTCATGTATTTACTGCTGAATAAGCAATCATAAGAGACATAAATCGGGTCAAACATTTAAAAATGCATTGAAAAAAAAAACTGTCAAACTAATAAAAGTATGACGTCATATTCCCCAAATTTTTGTAATTTAAATCTATGTTGAGCAATACCAAAAGACTGGAACGAAAATTCAAGTAGGTATATATGCGGGAACGACTTGCCTGAATGGATATTTTTGGAAAATCAAAGGTAAAGAAAAAAACCTCCTTAATTAACAAATGGCGACCCTTTTGGGTCCTCGAAATTCTGAAGTAAATGCTCTGGAAAAAAGGGAATACTTAATTGGAAAGAAGATCGGTCAAGGTTCATACAGATGTCTGGTCTTTGGGTATAATTCTATTTATAATGTTAATGATGATGTTTCATGCGAAACAAGTGCAGTAGCACTTATCGCTTATCATTCATTGTATTTATTGAATAAATAAATAAATAAAATAAATAAATTGAGCAGACAATTCAAGTAAGCTGGAACTTGTATGATTGTGCGAAGCTCCAGAGATAGAAAAAATGTGTCAGCTGTGTCAGTTTTATGTAAAAACTAAAAAAACTAAAAAAAATTTTTTTTTAATTATTTTCACATTTGAATTAATTAAAACATGGAAATAATTTGGGGGGAATATTGTTATGGTATCAAAATTTTGTATATTTGAAAGGGACTTTAAAATTGAAAGATATATTATGACAGTTTTTGTTTTTAAGTAGTTAGTAAGTTTTTGTTTGAAGTTTAAAAAAAATGTCAGATTTGAATTTTTAAAAAATAAAGATTATTCAAAAGTAAAAATCTAAGAATTTACTGTTTTATAACAATATATCAAGTATTTTATTGAGTGCGCGAGAAAAAACTCTGCCTTCAAACTTTCTCAAATTGGATTTTTAACAATAAGTGCAAAAAGTGAAAAAAGTTGGTTATTATTGCCTTATCTTTTGTCTTCAGACAAAAACGGGAGGATATTCAATTTTTTGGAGGATATTCAAATTTATTTATTTAGTCCCAGATTTTGATAAAGAAGCGACGTATTTTCAGATTCTCAAAATTGCTAATTTTTGAAACGCCGTTTTTGCAAAAAATATTAGTGTAGTCATGGGGACAACTTTTGTAGGTAATGAACTGCTCTTCATTTTTTGTCTAAACAAAAATGCTCAAAGGGTCATATTTCGGCAGAAGAAAAACGGATTTTCGGGAACTCTAGAGCCATTTTCCCACCCTTCCACAAATACCTGCGAATTAAAAAAAATTGACGGGCAGACTTGATGCCCAGGTTTGGGGTTTATCAGGGGTTAATTTACTGGACTATGGAATAATTATGATGTTTTGTTCTGTATTTATAAGGAACAACTATAGTTTGTTATGACCAATTTAGTTTTTGTTATACATCGTAATTTTGAAAAAAGTTGTATGGAAACTAACAGAAAATTTTTGCAAGTTTTAAATTTTTAGTGCAACTTCATGTTCTAAAGGGAAAGGATAAGTCACTACAAGTCTACATATTAACCAGTTAAACTAGGACGTGGGGAGTGTAATGAATAATTACATTAAAGTACAATCAATTTCCTAATTTAATTTACAACAAAAATAACGACATTTTGACCAATAAAGACAGAAAAAACGACGTAAAACCTGAAAAGTGTTTTGAAAATTCTTCTAACATGTAGAATTGGAAAATAAATAAGAACAACTTCTAATTATGGAGCTCTCACATTGCATAGTACTACACTATGAGAAAATAATTTTTTTCCATCATCTTTCTAACACTTTTTTTTACTATAACAAAAAGTATGTAGTATTTAACAACATATTTTTTGAGCATACTCTTATATGACATAATTTCCTGTTATAATTATTATAAAAATAGAATACCAGTAACGATTTATTTACATATTTATTTTAAACTGTATTTAAACTAGTAGTAGTTGATTTTAAAAATGAATAATTACGAAATAATATATTTACAAATTTTCTTTAATGAGGCACACTAAAATCGGAATTAATTT
This sequence comes from Crepidodera aurea, assembly GCA_949320105.2. Taxonomy (NCBI): domain Eukaryota; kingdom Metazoa; phylum Arthropoda; class Insecta; order Coleoptera; family Chrysomelidae; genus Crepidodera; species Crepidodera aurea. The sequence continues at coordinate 16,233,048 of OX439478.2, forward strand.
TTATTTGTAAAAACAAGTTATAAAAAAACTAGTTTACCCAGTTTTGATACTTCCACACCACATGCAGAAGGATGATGTATAGTTTTTCCAACTTCTGATCCCAATAATTTTACACATTCCACTAAAAACAAAAAAGATTGGTTAGGTGACTATTTTTTTTATAAAATGCACAAGACATAACAATTATTGAACAAACATTTTAAAATTGTAACCATTAGTATCAGTTACTAGACAAATAAATAAAATTAACATCAAATGACTAAAAACACTAAAGAATTGTGGACATCCCATCTTGAATGGGATGGTTAATAAAAGGTATTTTAAGCAAATCTTGGTTAAATAAACTCAAAATGTTTAAAAATTATTAAATTAAATCATTGTTTTTAACATTCATATTTAGTTTTATTCAGTTTTTCAATTCTTTTGCTATTCAATGATTTAAGAATGATTATAATTTTTTTAATTAAAACCACTTTTTATATATTTAATTAACTTAATGGTGTTTTAAATAAAATATTACTGTTTTTTAAAATTAATATTTCTTCTAGTTTTCCCACATTGTCATTTATCAGTACATTTTATAAGTAAGTATACAATTAACAATTTTGATATAATGCATTAAAGAAATGAATCACTTTACTGGAAAAATCTATTTAATCCAGAAATTGTCTCGAGCATAAATCTTTGACTCCTCAACTTCTCATGATTTGATAAAAAATGTGTTTAAAATTAAATAAAATCTTCTTCCAAACTTGTGATAATAAGCATCTGTTTTTGGTCTACAGGAAAGTGTGTGAGATAAAAATAGCAATATGACCATTGAATGGTTAAACAGTTTAGATAAGACAACACTGTTTCCTTAAAATAGGAGATAACTGAACATTGTACTGGTGCAAGATGAATGGGAAAATCTTTAACTTATTTGGAAACAAGTATAAAATATGGTTATGTAAACAGTATTTATTTTATTTTGTAACACTTGGTAGTATAACCAAAAATAAATAATCATCCATTATTTATTGATAAAATAATTCATAAAGCCCAAATCAATTTTTACCAAGCAAATATTGCAAAAAAATGATCAACAAATTTGCAGAAGAAAAACACCCCCAAAAATGTAAAATTAAGAATTCCTTATATTGGCGTCACTCTACCTGGGACATATCCTACACCATTTGTTCTTCTACTATAAGCAAAAAGCCACCCAGGTCTATTTAACTGGATATCTTCAAACGGGCTTTGTATGGATACTTCAAATACATCTCCTTTTTGGAAATCCAGTTCATCTTCGGAAGAAGATGTAAATAATTTAATTGCTTGATATAACTCATAGTCTCCCATCTCAAGTCAAATTCTGTTACTCTAAAGTTGCATATTTTCTGCATTACTTGTGATTCCAGGAAGCGCCGAAATTTTTGGAAGTTTCCAAAACTAGCACCCTACCATTGCAGCAACCAACAAGTAGTACAGAAATTTTAAACGTCCAAAAATCACTATTCATAATTTATTATATAAGGATTGTTAGCTGCACTATTCCAACATTTTAAATTTTCAAAATACGTATTGAATAAATCAAAAATAAATAAATATCAATGCAGGGTGCCTTCTTTTGGTGGTAACATCAAAATGTTTCTCAAAATTTTCACTGTGAATTTACTGGTCTAAATTTAACACTGGGAGGAAGTTGTTTTAAATTGGACCTTTTTACTTAATTTTTTATCCACAATTTAACGATCTACACAAACAAAACACCAGAAAAAATAAAAAATGGCGTCAACGTCAAAAGATCTATCAAAATTCAAGATTTGAGATGTATTCTTAAATGTCAAGTCAATACCAACATAACCAAACTTAAACACCCACCACAAGAATCGATTTATTTTTGAAAATATGGATATATTCTTTTTAATGAATAACAAATATATATTTTTTAATTATCTGGTTTATGAAAGAAATATAAATGTGGGACGTAATAAAAATAAAAGTTCAGGTTGGTAAGTCTGCTTCTCTCGGCATAACAATTAATTGAAAACAAATATAACATGAAAAACATATCACTATAGATAGACGAATACCTAATTACAGTTTAATTAAAAAATTAAAAAATTGTTATTAAATAAAATATGTTATTTTATGGTTTTTATTACAAGTAAATTGTTTAAGATTTTGAATCGATTGTAAGAATCGATGGATTAAATTTCGAGCAGTTAACGATGACAGTTTAGACTAGTATTCGAATTCGCTAGAAGATTAATTCAGTAATTTAACACTAATAGTTGAAGAATATTTTTATAAAAGGTGTTTTCTATTATATGTATCATAATTAATATTAAATAAACATAAAATTGCTTATTTCAGGTTATGATACATTAAAGACACAACTATTTTGATGGCACATGGCTTGTTTTTGGTTAAATACAAAAGAAACTATAATAAACATTTTCACTTCTGAAGAAATAAATAATGTAACTTATTATAACGTTAAAGTATCAGTTGGAGACTTTAATTGGAAGGTGGCTCATCGTTACAGCGAATTCTACGAACTGCATAATCAACTTGTCAATGACCATGGAGTGTCTAAAGATATTCTGCCCTCCAAAAAAGTTATTCGGAACAAATGCCCTATTTTTATTGACGGTAGAAGAAAAGGCCTGGAAGAATATTTACAAAAAGTTCTCGTATTTTTAAAACGTACTATGCCAAAAGCATTTGTAGAGTTTCTACAATTCAATGTATATGATATTTTCTTTTTACTGCAAGATCTTTCATCAAAATTATTTTTAGAATCTGACCAAATTCTTTCAAGCAAAAAAAACTATTTCTTTACGGCTTTAGAAGTAAGTTAGATTTGGCAAGTTGTGATTTTTTTAAGTTACATTTTTGTTTTTTTAGCTGCACGCATTAAGCGAATTTTTAAAGAAACCTCTATTGGAGCAAACTGAAACCAGATTTGATATTAGTCCAGTGGTAGATTTATGTTCCCAGTTGACTTCTATTACAGTTAGCGGCGATTCAAAACCATATTTAAACAGCAATATTGTGTTAAATAAGTTACCATTTAATCTTACATCCTTCAAAGTAAGTTAAGTTTGCCTTAGCTAATAAGTGGTAATAATAAAATTTAAAGTGTTTATTTTCTTAGTTTTTGACAAATATTTTTTCATCATTATACAAGCCCAAATTTCTTATACAATCTGCAAATGTTTTAACAGATAATAATTTAGATAAACTGAACAAAAAATCCTAATAACACAGTAACTGCATAATCATCAATTAATTACTCTCCTTGTGTGTATCAATTTCTTTGATTAATCCAAAATTACTCTAGTTAACACACCCTTAATACTTTAACTAGAACTTTAGACCTATATCCATTCTACCAGTCTTTTCCAAATTTTTTCAAAAACATACAACCAACTTGTAGATTATCTTGATAGGTATGACATCTTAGTAAAGGAACAATTTGGATTTAGGCGAAATCTTTCAACAATAGATAATGCTATAACATCACTAACAAACTATAAAAAATTCATTTGAAAATAATGAGAGATTTCTAGGCATTTTCACTCATCTAAGTGCCGCGTTTGACAGTGTTGATCATAAATTACTGATTCAAAAACTTGAATGTTATGGCATATGGGGTATTGCTAACGCTATATTAGAAATTTTTTTAAAAAATAGGTCTCAGATGGTGTGGATAAACAATGATAAAAGTCAGCCACTAGTCATAGAGAGAGTATTGCTTCAAGGATCGGTACTGGGCCCTCTCCTCTTTCTTTTATACATAAACGATTTACCTTCAGTTTTTCGACACAAAAAGGTCAAATCTTTCATGTATGCTGATTACGTCTCATTTGGTATCAGCATAGAAAGAGGTGAGTTCACAGACCTGATCCTTCAGGAAACTATAGAACTAGCAAACTCCTGGTTTATTGCCAACCAGCAGTGTTTAAATGAGGATAAGACTCAAACACTTGTCTTTGAAACAAGAAATTCTCTTGCAAATACCACAATTGAGAAAAATATAAAATTTCTAGGTGTATCCATAGATAACACACTTACATGGAATGACCACATAATTCAGCTATGCAAAAGACTTAATTCATCTACATACGCTATTTGAATCAACCATACGATACAGTTTGAAAGTTTGGGGTACAGCTGCCCACATCCAGTTAAATAAAGTTTTTATAATCCAAAAATCAGCTGTAAGGAGCATTGTAAATGCTCAACATGATAATTCGTGAAACAAAATTTAAATTCTTACATTAAAGCTGGTGATATTCATTCACACAATACAAAAAACAGAACTAATCTAGTCTTACCTTTAACTAGAATCAAAGAAAAAATTGAAATAAAACTTTTTAATTCACTCCCTGAAGTATTTAGAAATCAAAATATTGCTACATTTAAAAATAGACTAAAATCAATATTTATAAATAATCATCTGTACAGTATAGGCGAATTTTACGCCTTGGTGCAGAACAGAAATATCTTCTTGTAAGTTTAACATAGGTATTTCAAAATTTAATGTTATTTAAAAAAATATATTTTACATTCTGTGACATGTTTTTTTATGTGTTTTATGTATTTTGTCTTTTTTCTGCTCTGACGTGTTTACAAAATCTTGTACTTTTTTTAAAAAAAATAAAGAACTATTGAACTTGCAATGGTGCTTATTAAAAAAAGAGTATGTCACTTCAACCATAAAAAAGCAATAATGTTTATATCATCAAGAGCTTATACTTCTGGGTCAACTGAAATAAATTATAAACAAAGTAATGTCAAATTTTAAATAATTAATTGACAATTTCAAATATTATTTTTATATTTCCGGAATAATAATATGCAAAAACGTTTTAAAACTTTTTTGTTGTTCTGTACCCATACTCTGTTAAAATATTTACTTTCATACTTATTGTTACACTGGATACTTTATATATTTTTATCTTATTAAGTGAATCCCTATATATACGAATTTTTACATTATTTTATATTTTTCAGAGTTTAAAAATATTACATTTGAAACACATTGCTTTCGAAAGTGTAATCTCGCTTGGCAACCTAAGATATACTATTCAGAAACTTCATGTCAATAATACAAATGCTACAACTATTTCTCATGTTTTACAATGTGATGTCATCCATAAAGATAACATAGAAAGAAGTCAGGTAATGACAAACTTTTACTCTTAGTTTTAGTATCACAAAAAAAAAATACAAGAATAAAAGGATATTTCACTTTGTAGGAACAAAATTTAAATTACATATTAAGAGTCCATACACTACAAAATGCTTATGTCATAGTTTAGAAAAACCTGTATAAATATAACCTTATAAACACATTCTATCAAATACTTTTATCATTATTTTTTTTTTAGAAATGGGATGTATTAGAAATACTGGATTTAAGCAACAACAATATAACAGAAATTGATAATACTATAAAACTGGCCCTTAAAGTAAACAAATTGTTCTTAAACGACAACAAAATTTCTACTATAACAAATCTTTCTCATCTTCCGAATCTATCACAACTAAGTCTAGCTAATAATTTAATCTCGTTATGTACAGACTTGCACACGAAAGTTGGAAACCTGACGTTACTAAACCTATCGCAAAACAATATTAGTTGCTGCAAAGGTTTCAGTAAACTTTATTCCATAGAAACCCTAGATTTAAGTTGCAATAAAATAAATAACGTTGAAGATATTCAATTTCTTGGAGATTTGCCTTGTCTGGAAAACTTGATACTGACAGGCAACAATGTAGCCACTGCAGTCGATTACAGGGTAAAAGTCTTTGAATTTTTTGGAGATAGAGCAAAAACTCTCTGTTTAGACAATGAGAAGCCCTCTCAAGCAGAACTTGATAGAGTTTCAGTTTTGAGAGCACTGAGGATTGTCAAGGAGGGCAAAACACCCGACTTAAAAGCAGGATTCGCTGCTTACTAAGAATAGCCAATTTTTACATTAACTATGTTAAAAGAGAAAGATAAATTTAAATACCTCTTCATTTAACTCTGTTACAACACTGTGTCTTTTTAACAAAGTTTTGTTGGACACTAAGAACAAAATTTCTGAGAATGTCATGAGATGTATCAAATTACTATCTGAGAATGTTATACCTTATTCAAACATATATTTGTATTCATATATATTTTTATTACAAAATTTTGATTAATCTCTAAATATAGTTATATTCTATTTATTAATGAAATTAAAAAGTTAATATATGGTGTCGAATGTTAACAGTGTTTTATTGCACAATTTAAATAATAAATATCTGGACCTACGCACTGAATTTGTTTGTCTTGGGAGTGAGTATCCCAATATATTTCTTTTTAAAAAATGTGAAAAATATTTTTCCGCGCAAAAATTTCTATTGCTATATTGAATTTATCATGTTTTATAACATCTGTAAAAATTTCATGAAAATCCCAGCCGGCCTCATATTCTTAACGTTTACCCAGAGATGTGCGTGTCAGTAGTTGTCAAAATTTGTAGGTTATGGCGAAATTAAATAAAGTAAAACCTTGACGTTGATATTTACAAAAATAGGTTATTTTCTTATGACTATTTTCCATCATCACTCCACCAACGTTTTCGTCGACCACTGCTAGACCAACATTATGTATCGGTACTACGTTACTGAACGTTGCTTTTGAATACCCCTCGCACAAAAATATGTGATTTCCATCGATGATCGATCGTTGACAATTAACTACTTTTGACAATGCCAAAAACTGACAAACTAAACTAATATTTATCAGTTTCTCTTCTAATGGAAATAAAATCACTTATTTTAAAGAAAAAGGGGGCTTTAAATGAAACCTAAAATGGACGGAGCCTCGTATAATTGTGAGGTATTCAAAAACATAAATAAGCACTAGCAGTGACAGCTTTACGAATTTATAATTACATTAAAAAAATACTGGTGATATGTTTTCTACAAAACTGACTTTTGGATCCACTTGATATAGAGTTTAAAGTAGCATTGTACTCAATTTCATGTAATATTTTTATTAAATAAAAAACGTTTCATATCACAATATTTTATTTTCCTACTAAATCCTTTATAACATCTAGATTTTATTTACGTGTCATTTCTAGTGTAGCTTTTTCAAATTCTTTCTGTGCTTGTGATTCTGGAGGAAAGAGTTTCTTTTCCACAACCCAGTCTTCAAAATACTGAGGTTGGTTGAAATAATGGAATAGTGCAACAGGAAACGATACATACAGTGCCATTATTTCAAATTCAAGCGCCCACGTGTCCATTACTACCTAAAAATGAATTTAACTTTAAATAAATGATTTTTAAAGTTTAACAATTGGCATTCTCATTAATAATTTTTCACGTTCATTCTAGTAAAACTTGTTAATTTGTTGTTTTGAATAAAGAGTATCACATTAAAAAATGTAAAAATACAATTTCAGGATATTAAAAAATATTGTGACATCCTGTATTTGTTGGTTTTAAGTGACAAAAACTGTATTAACTTCTAAACGTTCTTAGACTAAACAAATAATGAATTATGTATCCGTTATTCTTTCTGATGGCGTTTTAATTATGCTTAGAAATCATAACAATTTTATGTATAGTTTAAACACCATACCACACCCAAAAGATTATTAGTCTTATAAGAGCTCTTGTATTATATAGATATTAATAAATAGAAGAACTAATATTCACTTTGTTTAATAATCCATACCTGCTAAAAGTATTTATTATTCATGTTTTCATTCGTTTCTATCACCACTGTAATTATCAATTAAATAACTCATTGTCATTCAAAATATAGTACTATATGGGCGTTGTAGTATACTACTTCATTCATAAATATTGAAACAGTTGAAAGTCAACATAATGGCCGACTCTCTAGAACCAATAAAAATCAACGTTACTACAGTCAGACGAAGGAAAAGGCCACAACAATTTTTAGGTTATGTTAAATGTCAGATTTAAAATGTCTCGTATTTTAAAAGCTAACGAGTGTCTTAAAACGTTTTATAATGTTTATTCAACATATATAAAAATCTCTATCAATAGTGAGTCGTTGTTATAGTGTAGTATAATCTAGTGCAGTAGAGAAGAGATGAATATTTAGGTATGTTAGAAATACTAGAGTAATATATATATATAGTGTGCTGGTGTCCAAGTTTGTTGTTTAAATCTTATCTTTTGATATAATTATGTTTTATGAAGGGTTCATGAGTTTACCCAAGTTGAAATGTTTATTTGTTACAACCCCCAGAAACAGACATACACTTTTAGAAAATATCAGTGGATGTAGTGGATGTAGTTTCCCAATATTTATCTATTAAGTCCATTCTTAGATCGTCTATCCTAAAAAGCCGCATTGTGAAAGAAGTCCGAAAATGGGAAAAGGAACTTAGTGCAGCCTCCTGGAAAAACATTCCAGGCCAAAGACAAGCAAAAAGTATATGATTAACAAAGTGAACTAGAAATTTTTATAATTTATAATCACTTAATTACCCCTGTACCCCCCGTAAATCCGCCCTTGTGTTTATTTAGAAGAGTTTGGGCAGTTTCCATTTGCATTTTGGATTACCTGCGCGACAAAACAACTTGGTGATATTTTCGCCGCACCGCAATGCGTGCGTAGCCTTAGCTCCGATGGTAAGGATAACAACTGTCTAATCAAAACCAAACGAACGTGCCAAGGACGTACATTACATATTTGACATTTTTGACTTTGACATAAATTAAAAGAGAAAAAGCAGGGGTCTAGGCGGTCTTTACTATTTTATTTAAAAAATGTTTATTTCATTATTTTAACAATAATTTACAAAAAAAATGCCTGTAAGTCGTTTAGATGTTATATACAGAAAAATTGTTTTAAGCAAATATTTTACTAAAGGATGGGGATCACCTGAGAACATGCACAAGTAAGTAGCACCCCAGAAAGCATTTTTTTTAAATAATGGTAAGATGTGGTACATTAAATAATATAAAGTGAATTTAAAAAACTTTGTTTTGCTGTTCATGCTTTTTTTTAAACCATCGGTATCATTTTCAAGTTATTTTACTTATTATGCTACATAAAACTAACCATTTTATTTATTAAAAATTAATCTTTGGAAATAGAAACTTAACAGATGTCTTTAATATTTTTTACAGATTATTCGACTTCAGAAAATTAATATCTAATAGAGAAACTTGTTACAAATTAGTACCGAAAGAATATCCAATTAAAATAATAAATGTGAGTTTTGAACTGTATTAAAAATATGATTTTAAACAAATAAGTTTTTACATTAAGATACTAATAAAGTAAGGCCCCTTTTGTCAAGTCTAAAATGAAGTTATAAGAAACATTTTAAGAAAAAAATTGTTCTTAAGTTTATATATAAATTTACTTACCCAACAAGTTTTTTTTATAAAAAAAATTGCTTTTTTAGTTAATTTTATATTTGTTTTCTAACTAAGCACTAATAATACTTGTGTAGTGTCGTAAGATAAATATATTAAAGAGACAAAATGGATAAACATACCGATAAAACAAAATTTTTAGGTGATTAATAGATCAGATTGTCGAATAATAGAGGGTAAGTTTAGGAGTCCTTTTTCCGTACATTTACCGGGGTTAGTCAGAGAAGAAGTTAAAGACTCCTACTTTCAGATGATTCTTCCAGTAAAGTGGAAAAACAACTATAAACCAATGTGCATTCACTTAGCAGGAACAGGGGATCACGTAAGCCCAAAGTTCTTCAACCATGAACATAATAATTTATCAACATGAAATGTTTCCAGTATTTCTGGCGGAGGCGCAATATAATGGCGAAACCTTTACTTAAGGATGGAATAGGTGCTATAATATTAGAAAATCCATTTTATGGAATTAGAAAACCTAAAGATCAGAACAGATCTAGTGTTCACTACGTTTCTGATATTTTCATCATGGGAGGTTGCCTGATCTTAGAATGCTTAGTCCTTTTAAATTGGTGTGAGCAATTGGGTTTTGGACCTCTGGGAATTACAGGGATATCTATGGGTGGACATGTACGTTTTTAATCATAATTGTTGACTTAAAATTTTACTTTTTTTCTTTTAAGCACAGTAGCCTGTTAGGCTTGTGGATTAATTACTTTAATCAGTTGAAATGTTTATATTTTCTTATATTAACATACTAAATTCATTGATTCTAAATATTTAGCCTTTGCAAATTTTTCTACATAAAACTAATCACAAACATAAATTCACCATTAATAAACATTTCTTTCAGTAAATTCTATGATAAATATATTCCATAATATGCCACGGACCAATATCTAAGCAGAAATGTTCATTGTTGGTTTATTTATTCGGTTTTTTTACATTTTAGCATAGTTTTTAGTTTCATCTTCAATATTTTTAATTAATATTTTATATTCTAGTTTGCACTTATACCCTAAAATTTGGCAATTTTGGCATACCTCCAATTTGAATTTGATTATGGTGTATTCTCTATCATTTGTTATTAATAAAACGATAAAAACCTAATATTCCATAGGCGTCTTTTTTAATGTTTCTTTAATTTTTACAACAAGATAGGCAGCAATTAAAATATATAATAATATATATAAAAATATATTTTACACTTTAATAAAAAAAATTCAAGTAGAAGCTGTGCAGAAATTGTACATTCAAATTTTGACAAAGAATGTAAGAAAAATTGAGACGCGTACTTAAGTTCATAAATTTTTTTGGTTTGTTTTAAAAACGCAACTTTCTTTAGATGGCTTCTTTGGCAGCATCAAATTGGCCGAAACCTTTAGTGCTAGTTCCTTGCTTATCATGGTCCACTGCATCCTCTGTATTTACTGAGGTAAACAAATCTACCACTCTTTCACACATGTATTACAATCTACATTTCTTTATAGGGCGTAATGAGTGAGTCTATAGACTGGGACATGCTCCAAAAGCAATACGAATCCAACAAACTGTTCTGTTATACTCTTTCTAGACTATGTAAAATTGTAGATAACCCTTTTGCGTGTCATCTCAGTAAACCCGCAGGTAATGCAATTATTTAAAACATTGGCTAACTTTTATAAAATCAAAATAATTGATTAAAAACTCAAAATTCTCTAAAATTTCGTAGGTAAAGTTAAAACAAATCGGAGGGTAGAAATCCCATTGTTTCAACCAAGCCAGGTGCACGTTTGTTTTTTTTTGTTTCAACTTAGATTTTAAAGGTACTATGAATCTTTTTTTGTTGTAGAAACTCAACTAGAAATACCAATGCACCTACTTGATGATACGCAAGTGTCTTATGTGACACCGTATCAACTGATAAACTATTTAAATTTAAATCCAAAGTGTCAAAATGTTGCCTACAGAAAATCTAGTCAAACACTTAATTCTAAAGAATTTTCATTCATTAATATTTTAAAAGAATCTCCTGCGATAACCGCAACTAGTAAAAAGGTGCAAGAGATGAAAATAAGGGACAGAGAAGCCTTATGGTTTATGAGAGGTATCATGGATGAATGTACACATCTAAAGAACTTTTCCATACCTTATGATACTTCGTTGATTATTTCAATTTGTGCTAAGTACGACGGCTATGTTCCTAGAGTCGGAGTGTCAACTTTGGAGGATATCTGGCCAGGTGCTACAGTCAAATATGTTGAATGCGGCCATGTAGGTGCTTATGTTTGGCATCGAAACATTTTCAGGTCAGTAAAAATTAACCGGACCCTACATACCAACTTTTTGCCAATTTATAATTTAACTCAATGCAATACTGTTATGAATGATTTTGGACATATTCTCGATCTTGTCTTGTATAACAATAACTGTGTGGCGGAAAAATCGTTAGAAAATTTGGTTGCTGAAGATCGACATCATCCCGCGCTAAATATATCGTGTAAACTAAATTTTAGCCATAGTTTAAAAAGAAATTTTCCCACAACTTCATGCAATGAATATAACTTCCGAAAAGCAAATTTCCCGTTATTATATCAACGTCTCTCAAATATAGATTGGACTTTCCTTCCAACATTTGACAGATCTGATGATGCCTGTACCTACCTTTATGGTAAGTTATATAATGCGTTTGATGAGTGTGTTCCAATGCAACCAAAAAAAAAATGTAAAAGAAATTTTCCGCCGTGGTTTACACGAGATATTATTAGGCAAATTCAACTTAAATCAAAATTAAATCAGCAATTTAAAAAAAACAAAGATGTAAATACTCTTAATCAATTTAAACATTTACGAGCAAAAGTGAAATCCGACATCGACAAGTCGTACGTATCCATAAGAACATGAACCGGAAAAGGATATCCATTGGAAGTCCTTGAATGGTTATCCATTGTATGTCCATGAACGACGTCCACTAGACATCCATTGGACGTCCTTTTCTGGTCCATGTCCATATGGACCAATTATGGACTTTTGATGGATGTCCATCGGATATCCTGTGTTTACTGGGAAGTTCTCGAGGTCAAACGTCTTTATTGTCATATCGTAGATGCATGATTATTTATTTATTTATTTATGGATAAACCATTGATATAAAATTTACTACTTTAACTTATGACTAAGAATACGAACACAATACAAATGTATAAGTAAAATACAAATACTATACAGAAAAATTACAAATTGAGGAAAACAAGAAGCCTCGATATATACCTGCATTAGCTGGGATTAATTTTTTAATTAACTATTGATAGCATACGCTCATAATTCAAATAAAAAGAAGGAACCATACTCTAGATTAATTCTCCAAAAAGGAAATATATAATAATGATTAAAATTATACATGCCTCTTTCACATCTAACTATTCTAATAACACCTATAACTACTTCAAATCTTTAAAGTTTGATTGTCTAAATGTTCATTTATACAAAAAATTTTAATTTTAATACCTTTTATTTCAATTTACTCAATTGTCTTTGTTTTTAATCCAATACAAATTCCTCTATCGTCTATCCTCCTCTTTCTTCATGGGTAAGTATCATTCAATTATCTCATTAGTTTTATTTTTTATTTTGACTACCATATCGTCGTTACCTTTTTACTACATAAATTTTATTATCTATACCAGTTACAAATAAGATTTTAAAAGTATTTTGTTTAAAATTTGACTTTTTATTCTTTTCTTCTCAAAATTTTCAATCAATGTCAATCATGTACTATTCTTTTTTTTGTCACTAACCAACCACTTTTTTTTATATCCCAGATTTCAAAAATGTCCACCCAAAAATCCTCCATTAATCTACGATCTCTACCAATGATATAAATGATCACAAATTTTATTATGACAAATTAAATTATTAGCAACAAATAGTATCATTAAATTCGGCCCTAATTTTTACACTACATAATTCTCCCCAACATTTCAAAAATTTTAATACCATAACAATACGGGGTGAGTCACGGTAGACGCGACGGTCTATTGTGGCTAAAATTAATATTTTGAAAATTTTGTTTATTCATGGATATGTGGGTTGATAAAGGATACATTTTAAAATTATTTTGAAATATACAGGTTGTCTCTGTTTTCTCAATATTCATTGACAAGACTCTATGATCAAACCATTAAATCATTTTCCACCTGCATTTTTAGTAAATGCCAATTTTTATTTTTATAAAAGATTACAGTATCGTCCGAAAAACTGATTATTTTCCCTTCTTGTTGAAGAAGGAAAATATTGTTCAAATAAATGATAAAAACTATTGGGCCCAATACTGTGCCTTGAGGTAAGCCACATATAATTGTTTGTTCTGTGCTGGTTTGATTTTTTAACCTTGTAATTTGGCATCGGTTTGTTAAGTAATTATTAAGTACCTCTTACTCCAAGATCTTCTAAGGTGTCCGATAGTATATTATGATCGACAGTGTCAAATGCTTTACGAAGATCAATAAAAACTCCAATGATGGCATTCCTTCATCACTGGTACTTTTTTTGTCTCTAAAGCCGTATTGAGATGGTGAAAATAATTTAAACTTCTCGAAATAATGACTTAAACTCAATTTAATAACTTTTTCAAAAATTATGGCAAGAGAGCTGATTAATGAATTGGACGAATGAGTTAATAATAATACTTTAAAATATGAGAAAGATGGTGATTTTGGAAAGTTTTTGAAAAATTTCCTGTGTAATAAAATTAGATTAATATTTAAAACAAAAAAAAAGTTGTACGGAATCTGATGATTTTTTTTTACAATCTTACCCTAACCTGTAAAGTGTATTTCTCTGAAATAAAAACTATTTTTTTTATAAAACACCCTGATGCAAATATTTTTTTTTATAGCTTTAATATATAAAAAATTTATATATATTTGAATCGAGAAAAAAAATTATTGCAAATCAACCCTGTAATCGTAGATAAAATAAGAAAAATATCGAAAATTTAAGTTTATTATCATGTAATTGTGGCATAATAAAAATACCATTTTAGATCCTATTTAGATGTTAGCATTTAGATAAAATATTGCATACTTTTATATATTATACATATAATAAATTTTCCAGTGAAGATAACATTTGACCCATCCAATCTTTATCTGAATGAAGCTTTTACATATATAAAAATTAAAAAAAAAATAACCTTTACCGCAGAATACGTTTGTTAATATTAAATGTTTAAATTGTATTTTGAATTTTTAATTCTATGGTTCTAATTTAAAAACTCTTTTATTTACAGAGAATCCATTATAGAAGCCTTTGACCGAGCTATGCAAAAAATGGATCCTCCCTCTCAATCTTATATTGAAATCTGAAAAATTTATGAAGCTAAATTTTCAGTATTCCCTGACCGTCTAGTGCCTTTTGCTCACGAAATTTATATTTACATCTATATATTGTATATATTATATATTTATTGTACATTAATCTGGACTTGAGCAACAAAATTCTTGTGATATTTTTTAAATAACAACCAATTCTTGAATAAACCAGTGTTTTTCTTAAGAACAAATTTTTTTGTGAAAGAACCCTGCACAAATCTCATGGGAATTGGCTCGCGGTCAAATTGGCTGAAATTTGGATATGTTGTTCGTTTCGGCATGCTGTGCAAAGGCCCAATGGGCACAAAGTTCAATTTTGCGTATTTCGGCTCCTACGGAGCTCCAAAGCTCCACGGGTTTAACATTATTTACTACTTAAAAAGGTAATCTTTTCAAAAATTTAGTACCCTCTTATGTTTTCGAGGTCGCTGCATTCAAATCTAATGCCAATATAATAATATTGACAGTTGACAGCTGTCAAACATCATGTAACAATCAAAATTGATATAATTAATATGTAAACATATGTTTTTAAGGTTTCTCAATTCAAATGTGTTGTCAAAAATACGATATTGACAGTTGACAACTGTCAAACAACAAGCAATAATCAAAATTGATAAAATCCATGGTTTTGAGATTGCTGAGTTCAAAACTGATGTTAAAAAATCGATATTGACAGTTGACAGCTGTCAAATAACTGTCAAACAGCATTTAACAATCGAAATTGATAAAATTGACATGTAAGCATATGTCTTTAAGGTTACTTAATTCAAATCTTATGCTAAAAAGACGATATTGACAGTTGAGTACTATCGTTAATTAAATATTTGACTGTGCATGATGATACTGTGTCAAGATAGAGTAATAATTAGGTGATAGCAAACATGCTTTAGTTGTTTTTAAAATATCGTTTTTTTTTTACCTTCAGTTTTGAATTTAACGATCTCAGAAACATATGTTTGCATGCGGATTTCATCCATTTTTATTGTACCTTGCTTTTTGGCAGCTAGTTTGGACAGCTTTTAACAATTTTTTGACATTGACAAAATAGAAGTGAAATATACATATACATTTCTAGGAAGACAACGGACAAAGAAGAATCTCTTTGGTATCATGTCTGTAAGACAAATTTGTAATAAAAAGATGTGCATATAATTTTGGTATAATATTTATTACACATTTTGAGACCGAAAAACAAAATAAATATTTTTATGAAATGCGTTAGAAATACAATTTTTCCTTGTAGAAACATTTGCCAAAATTAAAATAGTTTGTTTATACTACATACCTACTAAATTTTAGTGAATTCGGATATTTTAAACCAACTTTCTTGTTGTGCACATAAACTATACGTTTTTAATTTTTGTGTGGATTAATAGAAATGGTTTCAGAAATTGAAATTCCAGATTGAGAAAACATGAAATCTAAACTAAATCGACAAGATGTAATAGGATAGAGATTTTATATATTATACAGGGTGGCGCAAATTGCGTAAACCGTTATAGATACAAAGTTGATTATATGGGGGAAAATATGTGTATTTTCAAGAAAAATTTATTGATTTTTTTAAATTATAAAATCAGGTCCGGTTTCTGAGATATTTGGGAAAAACCGAAATTGACGATTTTCGTTTTATTTAATTAACACCCTATTTTATTAAGATAGAAAAAAAGTTTATAAAACCAAATATCGCTTATCAAACGTATTCACTTTTTTTAAACAACGTTTCGTCTTTGAAGGGCTACCCTCAACTATTTTTTTTAAATACGGACCTGTACTTTTATTTCACTTTTGAAATGCCCGTTTTTTTCTCTGTCCAACCATGTAGAATACTTAATTTTTTTATTAGGTTCTTACAATGAATTATTTTTTAAGCAACTTGGCTGTTGAGTATATATACTAAGTATACTTAGGGCAATAAGCTCGAAGTATACTCAGTTTTTAATTTATTTTATTCAAAAAAATGTATAAATATTTTCAGTGAAAATGGGACAAGACTGTACCTAAATAAAACTTACAGGTCTGTATTTAAAAAAAATAGTTGAGGATAGCCCTTCAATAAAAAAGCTTTATAACTTTTTCTATCTTTCAAAATTAAGGTGTTAATGAAATCAAACGGAAATCGTCAATTTTGGTTTTCCACAAATATCTCAGAAACCGGACCTGATATTTTAGTTTTGAAAAAACTAATTAATTTGTCTTCAAAATACGCATCTTTTTTCCAATTGAGCCAACTTATATCTATACCTTATTTATTTTAGCGAGGCAGTGACGCAATTTCTAGTTATTTCTGTTGTCAACGGAATAAACACGAAAACACTATGAGCAAATACGATTTAAACTTAACGTGCAGGGGAAATTAACTGTTAAAGGTTGGCAACACGTCACGACGTTGCCGTTGTGATATATCGAAAATACTTGATTTATTAATCTACATTCGTTTGTAGGTTATATTTTAAGATTTTTCTGTTTCATTTTTTGTGTATTCAATTTTCTTTAAAATTTACAAGAAATAGTAATTTTCATTACCAAACAGTTATTTTCATAACTAATTCATTGTATCAGTCTTCAGTGTGAAAATTCAAAAACATTTAAAATGGCTAAGCTATTACCCAGGCAAGAAATGGTAACAGCTCTGTTAAACTATTTTTTACTTACTTCTACAAGAGACGTAAGTAATGATATTTTTACATACAATACATAAAAAAACTACCTACTCACTTAGGAGTAGTTACAAATTTTATCTTTAAGTGAACGAAAAAAAATTGTATCTGGCAACGCCGCAGATTTTTGACGTATGACGTCACTGCCTCACTAAAATAAATAAAACCCATATAACGGTTTCCGAAATCCCAATAGTGTTCAATTAAATTTGCGCCACGCTGTATATAAAATATATAACTAATATATAAAATATCAAAAATAAAACTATATCTCTTTGTCATTTTTTAGAGCTGTTTTTACCCTAGTTTTACCTTTTACCTATCTTGCAATATTCGTTCTAAATAAGGTCATTTTTTCAGTTCTTATAAAAGCAGTTTCTAAACGTGGTATACTAAATAACTTACTAAGTACCTACAGAAGTTTTATATTTTAATAGGTTTACATATTTTATTTAAAAAATTAAAAAGTCCTTTTAACTATTTTTTCTTTATTCTTTTTCCATACGAAATCACATTTTTGAGTTCTTTTCAATAATCATATACTTTCAATTTTTCATAGACAACTCTCGTCTTTTAAATTTTTTTAAAATAATGTTTAGTTTATATTATTACCTAAATAAAAAAAATAAAAAGACTGGGTACCAACTTTAAATTTAAAAAAAAAATTGCATTTGAATTTATTGCCCTTAGAACAGGGGTCGCCATCTATTTGTTGGTTTGTTTATTTTGGTATTTTTATGTGGGTTGTGATTGGCGTAAGAGGTCACATGGTTAATGACGCCATTGCTTATTAGACAAAGATGAACGCTGACTAGTTGTTTGGTTTGTTTCAGGCTGTCAAGTCACGTACGCTTATCAGTGAGTTTGTGCGAATACGTACGTAAAATTCCGCGTAAATACTTAATTGAAGCAAAACACAAAGTGAAGAGGACTAAAAAGGCTGAAATTATTGATATTATAGCAGAATTTCAAAATGTCATCTACTAAATCAAGCGTAGATGATCTTCTTGGAGGTAAGATTCATTGTTTATATTCCCATCTGGCATGATATGTCACATTTCACTTTTCTATTTGTAAATACGACTGATTTTGTTTGTAAATATACATATCACTTTATTGTCTAAGTATCATATTCCTAGTTTTAATAAAACAGTTGTTAATATTCCAAGACCTTAAAGTGACAAAGCATAGCATATCGGTTTGTTTACTTTGTGTAGTTCTCACTGACAAAGAATTCGAATGCAATACATTGTATATGTATTCAAATATAATAACTACTTTATATGTAAATCATAAAAAGGCACATATTAAAGGATACCGAGGTGTTAAATAAATTTTATAATAATTAAGTAAATCGCGAAATAGGAAGTCCTTGCTGTTTCAATTAATTACTCTAACATTTTAAATATCTAGCATAAATCTGATGTCACTGACTCTAAAAGGACAGAAACGTGCAAATATTTTTTGCAAAAAAGCCAGCTTTCAAGGCTACACAAGCCAAATATATTCAGTTTTATGACTTCAAAAATAATTTCCATGACAATTGTGTATTTAAATTTTTTCATTCACAATATAGAAAACAACGTATATCCTAAAATATCTAACAACTTTAAGATTTGACTCATTACCATTGTAAACAATTAGCAATGTTTACCAATTTATATTTAACATGCATCATTAAAGTGCAAAAATTTAAGAGATTGAAACAATGGATATAAGTAAAAAGAAATGTTATTAATTTAATATTAAAATGTCTTAAATTTACGTTTACCAATAAATTTATTTCTTTATCCAAATATAAATTCGTTTTTTCTTTATGTTTATTTTCCTATCTATTTTGTTTACGATTCTCTACCTAGATAAATTGTCTGCAGAATCATGGGTAGATGTTAGCGCAGGTTCGACATGTGGCTCTCAGAATGGAGGCACACCGGGATCCATAGCTCACAGCCTATCCGTGGAGGATTACTTACGCCTTCTTAAAGAAGCTCAAGAATCTAACCAGTCGTCAGCTAGAGTATCGCTAGCTGGATCTAGACGGGATTCTCCCAGAAGCAGTCCAAAATCTCCACCAAATAGTCCTGTCCAGGGTACTGCCCTCAACCTTGAATGGCAATCTTATTATATTAATACCGAGGCTAAAGAGGTAAGGAAAATCTATAAATTCATTTTTAAATAAAAAGTACAGAAATATTTAAAGTATCTGTACATCTAGAAGATGGAATTTACATAATTATTAATTATATTTTTTCTTAAAAAATAAAACTAGGTTTGAAATTGAAATATTTATTTAATGAACAACTTGGGTTTCATTTAAATTTATTTTTTTACCGTTATTTCATTACTTAATAAAAGTTGTATTAATTTATAGACATGTCAGTTGCCTTGGAAATAACTATGGTATAAGTACACAAAATTTTAAACAAATTTGTAAAAAAATATCAGGAAATTTTTTAAAATCTTTACTCAATTTGGTATATATGAAATTCCAAATAAAAAATTTAATAAGCTATTAAAATCGTTTTAAAATAAAAGTTACTGCAGTAAAAATATTCAGAAATTGTGTTAACAAAAACATAAATTAATACTTAATTCATTAATTGTAATGCAGTGCACGTAAATCATTAAAAAAGTTATTGACAAATTTTGATTTCCACTGGAAAACTTTAATTGTTGTTTAATCACTAACATTTACATAAAATACATACGTTTTAAAGCAGTACGTTTAATTTTATTTGTTATCATTTACGTAATTCATTTTTTTATTGAATAATTTCTTTTATGTTTTTTGACTTCCATATAAGTTTGCCATTTTGAGGTGAATATTTTTGATTCTAGCGTAAATTTCTAGAAGATGCATTTCTTTTGTGTTTTCTGTGTATTATTTTTATATTAAAGAATAAAAATACGTTACGTTGTTCATTGGTTCCTGTAAGTAATTCTAAATATTTAAAGTGTAATTTTTTACATCGCATCTTTTGCTCTAAAAATAAATAATTTGCTTTTGTTTTCGCACCTTGACAGTGACCTTGATTTTAATATCTGATGGCAGCAGATTAAACATGTTTGTGAAAAATTTTATTTTCTCCTGGGATTATAGGAATAGCCAGCCAATAGAACTAGTTGAAGGTTTATTAACGATTGGTTATTTCGTAAAGGTGTCAGAAGATACACGTGTATACCCAACCGATATAAGTATCACTTTTTTTTTAAGTCGAAAATTTGAATGATACATTTTTTACTACGTGAGATTTTTAAATGTAGCACGTGGACATTCGTGATCCATGCATTGCATTAGTAGGAGTTTAAATTGAAGTGTCAACAACATTTATTGCGGATTCGTAAACAGATTTGTTGACATCGAATTTTTAACAAAACTGTTTTAGAACTTTTGATAAACTTTCGCCTTTTTGTTTCTATATATATATATATATATATATTTATTGTGTTGGATAAATTAACTTTGCTTTATTTAAACTTGTAATAAGTACATAATACAAGAATAGAATTAATAGAAACTTCTTATGGACCAACAAATTTGAAAACAGGAATTCAAGAAATATGTAAAAAAAATATTCGGGATTTAGATAATTCTCTGTAGATTGGCAGATAGGTGAAATAGTGGATCTTTGGTTATACTTGAAACAGATTTACATACAGGGTGAGCCACGGTATACGCGACGGTCCATTGTGGCTAAACGGTTAATATTTTGAAAATTTTGTTTATTCATGGATATGTGGGTTGATAAAGGCTACATTTTAAAATTAAGTTATATTATTTCTAACGGACGACCGTATATTTGAAATTGAAATAGAATTGCACTCTTTTGAAAGGGCAATAACAAGTGATATCTGAATTTGATCTGTGTGTGAGTGTGTGTTGATTCTTTGAGTTTATGAATTTTAAAATTCTGACTTCAGATTTTGATAGAGCATCGAAAAGTAAGGTTTGATGTGCCCCTCCTCACCTCTTCGGGAACACCTTGGGGTTAAATGGGGTTAAAAATATGAAAATTTTGAAGTTTAAAATGATATTGAATTTAAAGTAGACACATAGTGATTGACGATCTTGGTAAAAGTGAGTAGACTGTGGCTGTGTTGTTTAGAATAATAGAATACTGTCATTACAATTTGTTCGGTCTATGGCAATTTAAAATATGGTTTTGAATATTATTATTGATTAATCATCTGTTTTTTATTCTACTTAAATATTACATAATGTGAAATGGTAGTTGACAATTGCATATCTGTTTAGAACAGCTTAATTAAGTAGATATTTACAAAGTTGTTTTCCAGTTTTTTAGTAATTTATTGATAATTATTTTACAATGGTGTAATTTTATTTTATAAATAGATGTGGATCGATAAAGAGCATAGCTGGGTGACCAGCTTTGAAAATGGTGAGTGCGTTTCTTTAAAGAATATTTAATTGCCAACGCCTCAAAGAAATTATTATATATCTTCAAAACCAAACGAAAAATTAAAACCACCAGGCATATTTGTTATCAAATATCAAATTTTCTGAAAAGCCGGTATGTTGTAGAACTCGATGCTCTGATAAAAAGTGTCCATTGGCCCAAACCGATCCTATAGCTAGTTCACAAGGTACACCCTGTTAAACATCAGAAATGCCACTTTTTTCTAACCAGATTTCTCATAACAGACCTGTTTTATTGGCGTTTGTTGTAGAAAACATGAATTATAGATTATTTAGCATTAATATTTTATAAACAATCACCGTAGAATTTGGTTAGTTACAGGGTGGTTCGAAAATAAGTAATATGGTTTTTTTGAAGAAATCATTTTTTTATAACAGCTTTAAAAATACGAGCAAATGTCATTGCATTATGAATATATAGTTTAAGTAATTACTTCTTGGTGATGAATCATATTTTATACACGGTGACTCATAAATGTGGTTACAGAGGGCAACTCATTGGGAAACTCGCATACGTCGAGGGCAAGTATATGCCACCAAAGTGGCTTTAAATGTGGCATATTTGGTGGGTCTTTGAATCATTATAACAAAGATACCCGGTGTGTTATCCATTTTAAAAATAATATACTCTAATTCATCGGTTGCCCCCCTCCCTACGAGCCACCCTCAAAAGCAAACAGAAAGCTTGTCCGAGTTACAAATGACGGGACCTTATCTTTTAACGTGCAATTTCCCAGCACAACCGATCAGCATATCAGTGGTCACCCATCCACAGTCTAACCGCGGCGAGACGTGTTTAACTGCTATATAGATACTCACCAATCTTACCAATTGAGTTGTTCTGGTGATTCAAAGACCCTCTAAATATGGTACATTTAGAACCACCTCGGTGGCAACTATGTATCTACCCTTAACGTACGCGCATTTCCTAATGAAACACCCTGTATAGTATTATTAATAATTTTAATGTTAACGTGAAATAATTTTTTAAGAAATGTATGTTTTTCTGGCAAGGCCCTTTATATATCTCAAGAACTCAACTTGTAAACTTTTTAGGAACCGTCGAGAGCAGTCTGGCACATCAATTTTTGTCAAACTGACCCAATTAACGCAGCGTTGTTGTTAGTCTAAAGTCTAACGAAATGAATGCATAATTTGCTGAATAATAAAATCAGTTCAAGTGCCAAAATAATTACTTACTGCATGTTAGCGTCAGATTTATAAACAAGTAGGGTGAAGGTGAAGTCTTATTTTAGAAGCATTAAACAATTCTGATATTCTAGCTTAAATATTTAAAAATTTTAGAGGTAGAGTTCAAACATTGATTTAAAATGTTTCGTTGATCAATGATCTCTGAGCATTGCAAAGTTTTTGGTATTCCAAGGAACATTCATTTGAAAAACAAATGTAAAGTATACAAGTGTAATATTTCTACTTAAACATAAAAACACTAGCAGAAAAAAAAACCCATGAGCTATTTCACACTTGGCGATACGACACCGACACGACATGTAGTGGGGATGAATTTACATTGAAATTCATCCCCACTCCATGTCGTGTCGGTGTCGTGTCGCCAAGTGTGAAAGCGACCTTTATGTGCACTATAATTTTCAATAAACTACCAAACAGTTTGAAAATAATAACAAATTAAAAAATATTTAAATGAAAAATAAGAACTCTTTTGGTGAATATGGAACGTTATTATTATCGCTGTCTAGGTGCACGCTGACGTGTACAAAATAAATAACTTAGGTACACGCTAAAACGTCATCATTGTCCATGACGTAGTATTTTAGCGTGCACCTTTAAATGCATGCAAAATTAACATCGTTCACTGTAATTAAACAATAACTTTATTCTTATGAAATTCATAATAATAAATAGATATATTGATAATGAGTCAGCACAAACGAACATAAACGTTTTAACATTTATACTGAACATAACCTCATTTATTTTACGTGCAAGGTTGAATGTCTCAGGCGCGGTAAATCGGTGCACGCTAAAAGACAATGGCATGGACAATGATGACGTTTTAGCGTGTACCTAAGTACACGTTAGCGTGCACCTAGACACAGCGTATTATTATTATTATTATAAAAGAGTGTGCATTAATGCGTAATTACCGGAAATTTACGATGCACCGTGAAATTAAATTTAATGTTAATTGAAAAAGTATTTGATTCAATGTCCTGGCTGACAAACAAATAAATCTTCCGATATGTGTTATTGTTCTTAAATTAGATTTTCTTTATATTATTTTGTATTTGTACGATAAGCGCTAATTAAAACAGAAAATATAATACATTTGTATAAGTATTTAATATTTTTGTTTATTAAGAGCAGGCCTTTCTTACTAATCTTTATTTCTTTTTAAATGTTTATTATCTTGTTTAATGTCTGGAAGACGTGTCTATTTTTGGATACGAGTTACTAACAACCAATGTCTGTACAATAGTCAATTCAATTGAAATTTTTGAATTATTTTTCATACAGTAGCAAATTACTAATAATTAGTTATTAAACGTAGCATTATGCTTAAAAGTAGCTTTTTCGTTTCTTAATTGCAATTTAATGTTATTAATCTATATTCACAGAGAAATATACATAAAGATGTGAAATCATTTATATGAGGATCAATACCTTATATAGGATATAAAATTAATATAGTCAAAATTGCTTTTTTAATCCATAATAGATAAAACCGAGCGAGTCTATATGTATCTTTAAACAGTATGGTAATTATCAGTGAACATATTTGGAATAGATTATTATTTTATTTGTTAATAAATACAGTCATGGATTAGATACCGGCTGGAAACGTGTGAAATCGAACAGATGCTTAATCACTATAAGAGTTTTATTCGATATAATCAAACGGGTTCTCATGACACTTTTATGGCAATTGCGTTTTTGTTTATGACCCAATTTCATCATCAGGAATCGTTGTAACAAAACGTAAAATAATATTCCTTTCCTAAAGTTATGCCTCGGTGCCATTTTTTATAACGATTTATGCATATATTGTGAAATTATTACCAAAAAACAAAAACAATCTTTTTTCACAGCAACATTTTATTGAGGCATATTTGGTCCAAATAACCTGCGCTCCCAATGGTTTTGACACCCTGTATAAGGATATTTTTAACAATTTGTATTAAAATGTATTAAAACGAGCAAGGTGTGTGTGTGTGTCCAGAGGATCTCGAAATCCACTCGTCAGAATTCAATGAAACTTTCAGGGTCTAAATCGGCAAAAAATGTAGGTCTCATGTCGATCTTCGATCTTCCGAGATATTTACAAGAAAAGTTAAGCTTTTAGTTTTATTTCCTAGCAACGGCACATAATAATAACTTGTTTCTATAGTAACATATTCTATAAAGGAGAGATGAGTACAGTAAAAGTGGGGATATAACGTCACATTCCATAGGCGTACTTTGCAAAATAAGTTTCTATAATATAAATAAGGTCACAGCATATAAAATATATATACGCACTTCGTAGATTAAATTTTGAAGATATATTATTTACAAAAAATAAAATTAAACCTTATGCTTCTGACACTTTAACATTGAACGAATTAAATTTAACCAATAAATAACAAGGAGGATTATATGTTGGTATTAAACTTTTTTAATCTCTTGGCATTAAAAGTAACGCTTCAGTACTTACCTAAACTCAAAGATTAAAAAAAAAGTTAGTTCAAGAACTATCTTTAAAAGTCACTGTCTTCACTAAAACTACTGGTATCACTATAATTGTCTTTTCTGAGGTTTATTATTATAGGTTCTATTAAATTATCCATTGATATATCCACTTTCCTAAATGAATTTTCCACCTTTTTAATATGATCAATGCATTTTTCCCAATGTTCTCTATTTACATTTGAAACTGCCTTCAAAAACAAATTTCGCACATCAGGAAATTTAAACGTTTTATTGTTTTGAGAAACATAACCTTTTAATAATTGTGACCAGGCAATCTGAGAATTTTAATTCCTTCTTCTCTGGCCATCTCATCTATAATATATTTTTTGAATTTGAATAATTATGGTACAGTTTGATCCTCCATATTGGATCAGCCATTTTGAATTTGTCAACTTTGACATCAAAATCTTAATCAGCGACCACAAAAACCTAAATGCATTCGTTTTTTTAAGTTTTTATCATTTGAGTTTGTTGAAACTAATAATTTTCTTCAATTTTCAGGAATCGGATATTTTCAATGATTGGAGCAGTCGCCCAGACCAGCTGCCGCCGAAAAATTGGAGTTTCCGTCCACCGAAAAGAGATCTTCTTAGTATTCGATATGCCCGCGTGGGCAACAATAGTGTCTTTTCTCGTAAAGGTCTTTGTACCTTGTTCCTTACTAATTTAATTTCCCTTTTGTTGGGTACCGGCGTGGGTCTGTGGTTAAGTAAACACGGATTCTTCGTTCCCGCCATTAAAGTACGTTAAAGAAACAATCTTGACAGTGTTCCAAGCAAAGATGGTTAAAAGAATTAATTATAAGTTTTTTTATATGGCTTATCGAGTTTTGTTCAAATTGAAAAAGGTTTATTCACGCGATTTGATATAGGAATCATGTACACTAATATTTAAATGTGCATATGTTAAGGCAGATATTGAGTCATTTTTCTTTTAGCACACTGACTTATTTTTTTTAATATATTTGGCCTAATATAAGAAGTTTTTGGAAAAAAATCCATATTTAAGCAAACAAAAACATTGTAACATCACATTACTACATTATCGAATTCTAAATACTTGAAACATTCTTAACTATTTTTATTTTTAATCACCCTATCACATCTTAACGGTTTTCTAAGAATATCAAATGTATCATTTTGATTTGAGACTTTCCTTGAATGCATCTTTCAAATATTAGTAGCTTGTGAACGCTGCCTTGTGAATGAGACTGGGACTTTTCTACTATATACATAGTGGGAATCGAAATACCACTTTAAAGCTTATTTTGTATCTTAGAAAAAATACTAAATCTCCCCTATTTATCTACTGTTATTTCTTAGATATAATTAATTTATACCACTAATGTTAGATGTAAAAGTCTTGCTATAATGTTTGGTTTACTGTATTTTCCAATTCTGGAAAATTAAATCATTATTGTTCTTTAAATTAAAGAAAGCATCTTTAAACAAATTAGGAATTTTCAATAATGCGCATAGCAATATTTACCATCAGTATATATGCTTATAACACGTCAAATGTATAACTAGAAGAATTGAATTGTCGTCACTATCTCTTTAAAAGGAAAAGAATCATGCTGGTCATGTTTTTAACAACTGCTGTAGAACCACCCTAGATATTATTTATTTTAGCTGTAGATATAATGCAATTCTTTATAGATCTTGTATAAAATTCCTATTTGTAAACCAGTGGTTGAGCAATAATGGTTCAATTAATAAAGAAAAATTTTAAACAATACAAAATATTTCAACGATATTATGATTCCAGTAAAATTTGTTAAACAAAAATTACTAACTGAGATTCAATGTTTGTACTATTTAATATGGTCACCCTGTATGTAAATCAGTCAAGTGTTTTGTATGTGGCTGGTAGATGTCGAAAATTGTGAAGTTCGGTTTCCTTATTTTCTATTTTTCTACCAGTGTTCTGTTGTGTTATATCTGGCTAAGCCGGAGATTTTAAATTTTGGAAATTTACCTTTAGATTTTAGCATTACTTAAGAATTTCGTGTTTTCAAGTAATCAATAAATTTTTTTAAACGGAAAAGGGTTTTATTTTTTCTACCTATGCGCTTAATTCATAATGGGTTTCTGATATTTTCCGCAAGCAAATAAATGTAATTAAATTCCTATAGGCCAGGAAAGGGATCCGAAAAATGGCATTTATTACGCAATTTTCTGAGCCAGGTCAAATCAAAGTGAAACCTTGTGGAATTACTTCATTTTTGGCCCAATATCAAAGTTAGAAAGGTTTGGTAGGGTATTATTGCCTGTTCTGGGTTTGGACAGACACTCTGTATATTGGCAACCCAGACTTTGAAGAAGACACCCCATAGATGTCCCTGTTCTCGTTTAAGTAACATTGGACTTAAAACGAGCAATTTGTTCAGTGGACTGTATATCTCTTTGAAGAAGACCCTATAGATGTCCCTGGTATTGACGAAGGTGGTTTAAAAAACACATAAATGGTTCAAATTATTCTTATGAACCCAATCAAAAACTACTTTGCATTGTTTTACGAAACACGAAAAGTGAAACGAAATTATTTTTACGTCGGCGTGTGCCGACGAAGCTTAATTGAAGGCTGATTTAAGATTAACGTTAAAACTTAATTATATTGTTTGTGGAGATTCTTTTGATGCTAACTGTACTGGACGTCTTCGGCATGTTTCCCGAAGTCCGACCAACCGTATTGCGTAACTGTCTAGAGGCTAAATGTTTTTTATGCAAGCGAAATTATGTTTTCGTACCGGTTAATATGGTTTAATAACGAGTTTGGCTGATTGACAGCGCTTTGATACAAGGCCAAAAACACATGGGCGTGCTATATTTATTTTATTTGAATATTTTTATTCACTTTATTCATCAGGGGCGTAGATGTTCGATTTCGAACATTGCCCGCTTGCAACAATATACCCCCCTTTTGGGGCACAGGGGGTGGCAGCTACTAGATTGCTTATTTTTAAAAAGTCCTTATATGCTAGGGGTTTTGGGGGGTAGCTAATTACGAATTTGAGGTCAAAAAAAGTGAAAATTCAATATGGCGCCCGGAAAATCCTTTTTTAACGAATTAATGTTAAATACAATTTTTCATGAAAATAAACCCCTCCCGAGTTATAGGGCGTAGAAAATTGCGATTTTCACAACAAAAATTTGGCTGATAATATCGAGATGTACAATAAACCATTTTAAAGCTTAGGAAATCGCCGAAATGTCATGTTATGACAAACTTTTTTTATTGGAATGACCGTTTTTTCAATATTTGACCCCAAAAAATGAGATTGATTGTTATAAATGCAATTTCAAACGGCCATACCTCGTTACAGACAAAAGATTAAAAAAATGGAAATTATTAGGAAGAACATTGCTCAGTCTTGTCTCTTTAATTTTTTTCCAAAAATCAATAGTTTTCACGCTAGCCAAAAATTGAAAATGTGTGGACTTTGAAGACCGTTCATATACCTTATCGATTACTTTGAAATAGATAAACTAGAAGTCGCTTTATGCATCAATTACTTATTTTTACGATTTTATTAAAAAAATTAAATGAAACGTTACTATTTTAGTAAAATGTTCTAAAGCAGCTTTAAATTTGTTATATTTTAGTGAAAACCGCATCTCGATATCCCTATTCGTTTTTGACAATTATTTGCTTTAAAAATTGTCAATACTCTCTTCTAATCATAGATGGTAGCACATCTAAAAGTTCGAACATTACAAAACAAACTTAAAATCTTAAAAAAAATATTAAAATGTTCGAAAAATTTATTTGATTTTTTGACAAAAATTTGATACAAGTCCATTAATTTTTAAAAAAATTTAATACTGGATGCTGATTGTCATTCAATCAATTTCAGGTTCAACGTTTTGGAAATAAATGCAAAGTAGTCTACGATTTCGTCAATCTGAAATGGAAAATAAACATTATAATTTTATTTTCATATTTTTTGATTTATGAAAAATATTTCTTACAATTTTTGTCGTAGGTTTTCCAGCTCCGTGTCCAGCTTTGGTTTCTATACGGATCAAAAGTGGATTTTTTTGAAAAGGCGAGCTGCCAGCTTTGTACTGTAATTCAGCTATAAATTTCAATGAATGCAACGGTACAACCCTATCATCATGATCAGCTGTTAGTAATAAAGTAGCTGGATACTGCTGCGATTCATCTAAAAAAACATTATACATTATACAGGGTGGCGCAAATTTAATTGAACACCATTGGGATTTCGGAAACCATTATAGATACAAAGTTGGATAAATAGGAAAAAAGATGCGTATTTTTAAGACAAATTGATTGGTTTTTTCAAAAATAAAAAATCTGGTCCGGTTCCAGAGATATTTGGGGAAAACAGAAAATGACGATTTTCGTTTTATTTTTATTATTTTTTATTATTCACTTGACAGAAAATATTATTCTATAATGTTCTGAATTATCTGAATAAATATTCAATCTGACTGCTGACAGTTTTCAAAGTAGCGATAGAAATTTTTGCGTGGAAAAATATTTTTCACATTTTTTTAAAAAGAAATATATATTAGATAAGATAAGATAACTTTATTTAAAATAGGTACATCCTAATATACAACAACAAAAAAAAGACATTAAATGTCATAATTTGATATTTTAATGGTTCATTAAGTGGTTTAATAAATTCCTTTTAAACAGAATAAGACTGGTAGAAGAAAAGTATTAAAAAAGGAAAAAATGTTCATTTGACGGACATAAATAATTTGCTTGTCAAATGACAGCCATCTCATAAATTCAAAGTTGCCAATTCAATTTCAGAAATCATGGATTTAGGTAAATATTTAATGGAAAGTTGAGTAACACTGTTAAAATGGACACTTGTCAAAATGTGCTAAAAATATGTGTAATAGTTTTGGTTTTAATCATTTCTTTCCGAGTTAAATATTCGTATGTCTATGCTAGACTTTAATATTGAAACTCGGTTTGTTAAATTTAATAAATTTTCAGGCCAATAACGTTTTGGCGAAGAACATCGTGACTTTTTTTAAATGAAAAATGTAAATGTTTCTTATATCGTTTTGTAGGTCCAGATATTCAAAAAAATTTATTTAGGAAAGTTTAAAATTAAAAATCACAGCCTCCTACGCAAAAAATCCATTTTTTTATGTTTTTGGCCTAGCTAAAAATAATATCAATTCAGATGTACTTTAGGGGCCTTGCTTCAAGCACTATAATACATTTTGGTTAAAAAAAAATTTCACCCTGTAGACATGTAAATAAAAACTACCATTATGATTTAATTGAAGAAAATGGGTAAAAAAAATGATACCCAAAAATTTTTAGTACCAAAATGTAAATAAAAATTTAAGGATTATTAGATATTAAATATTTTTTTAACCAAAATGTATTATAATGATTGAAGGAAGGCATCTAAATTGCACCCTAAATTATTTTGAGCTAGGCTAAAAACATAAAAAAATGGATTTTTTGCGTAGGAGGCTGTAATTTTTAATGCTAAACAACTTTCGTAAATAAATTTTTTTTATATTGTCAAAAATAAGAGTACTTTACTCTTGGTCAAAATTCCTATTTTTTGCCCGCACTTGTATACCATTTAGAAATTTGAAAGTTTGACGATTGCAATAGCAGTTTTACGCAATGCACCAACTTTTATCAAGAATAAAATTTTCTGTCAAATTAATAATAAAAAAATTTCCCATATGGTGTCGCACAGTATAACAATTTCCGAAATCCCAATAGTGTTCAATTAAATTTGCGCCACCCTGTGTATAAAAATATCAATTAAAAAGTTACTAAAAATTAAAAAGTTTGTAAAATATTACCATCACATTTGCGAATATTGTGCAGCGGTGAATATTTATAAAGATAATTGAATTGTTCTTCAATCTCGGAGCATCCATAGTCTGACTTCCAAGAGTATCCTATGGTGAATTTATGGTAACGTAACATATCCAAAACACCGACTTGACAAATGGCAGCACCAAAAAGTTGAGGTGCTTGGTTTATACAAGCGGCAACTAAGAGGCCTCCGTTAGATCCACCCTGTATAGTTAGTTTGTTCACTGATGTGTATTTTTCTTTGACTAAATATTTTGCGGCACATTGAAAATCATCAAAACAGTTTTGTTTGTTGCCAAATCTACCTCCATTATGCCAAGAATCACCATATTCTCTAAAAAATATAAATTTTTGTAATCTATTATCTACAACCATCAATAACTTACCCTCCGCCCCTGATATTCGCCAGAGCAAAAATTCCATCGAAGTTATTTATGAAAATTAATCTACTGAGACCAAATGAAGGGGTCAAATTAACGTTGAATCCGCCATAACCATATAACAAGCAAGGTTTGGAACCGTCATTAACCAAACCCTAGAAGAATCATCGATTAATTGTAATATTTCATATAAAAAGTTTAAAAATTTACCTTTTTATTTACTATAAACATGGGTATCTCAGTTCCATCTTTACTTTTGTAAAAAACTTGCTGCGTCTCGTATTTTGAGGCATCAAAATCACCCACTTTGGTTTCATGAAATACCTACACATAAATAATAAAATACAGTTTTGGGTCTCTACTTTTCCTTGTTAAAAATCATATTAAATTTTAATAATAACCATGCATTAGAATTCAAAATTCCCAAATTACCTCTGTGAGAGAAACTCATTGAACCAGACAGATGTAAACATTACAAAGATGCAAAATCTTATTTATTTATATACCTGATCTTTCCCGCAAGCAAATAACGTTACTCAAATTCCTACTAGAAGGCCTTTAAAACACAGAAACTTGCTCAAGCTACAGCCTGTTAAATTTCTGAAAATACCTTTCATCTCACCCCCTTTTTGAGACTATTCTATAATCATCTAAACCTCGAGGATATCCCTGGGGATTCGGGGTACAAGAATAGATCCCAGTTAGTGAAAAGACCTCCAATCCAAGGTGTAACGCGACCCTTAACATACCCTTAACTCCTGTTATGCATTCAGTCAACGATTATAAATTACTAAGGAACAGATCGAACAGAACAGGGACATAAGGAAATCTGAATATTGATTCTCGGTGACTGTTCTAACGTACCTGTTCCTTGTTTCTGATAATACCTGTTCCAAGAAATATTTTAAAGAACCTGTTCCAAAAGTAACAGGTACTGTTCCAGTGTCACATCCCTAGTCCTTACACAGATGGATCCCAGACTGAGAATGGAGCGGGTTCGGGCGTGTTCTCCAGGAATCCGCAGGCTGGCATCAGCTACTCACTGGGTACCTACACTCCAGTCTTTTGGGCAGAGGTATACGCTATCCTCCAATGCGCGAAGGAGAATAACAGGAGAAATAGTGAAAATACGCAAATTAATATCCTGTCAGACAGTCAAGCGGCACTCAAGGCCTTGCGCAGCAAGGAAGTGACGTCCTGACTGGTATGGCGAACTCGCAAGAAGAGGATAGGAAAACTCCCCAAACCAAAGGCAAACACTAGGGATACCAAATCGTACAGCAAGAGTGTCTGTAAAAAACTGGATTTGGGACAAACACAAAAACTACTGGGAAAACGTCCCAGGACACAAACACGGAAAAGAATACATCAAAGGACCGTGCCACAAATCAGCGGCAGACCTGTTAAAAATGAATAAGAGACAGCTGAAAATCGTTACAAGGCTTCTAACTGGCCATGCGCCAGTAAAAGGGCACCTCAACAAGATGGGACTGTACAATGACGACCTGAAATGCAGACTGTGCGGTAAGGAACCAGAAACAGTGACACATATACTGTGAAGATGCACTGGACTGCAAACGATCTAATTTTTGGACAGCCAATGGGTGAGCCAGAATTATACAGTTCCCATCAAGTAAAGGACTTGTACAAGGCACTAAAGTATTGGATTGGGTACTGTGACAACATAACAAGAGGTGAAATACAGTGGGCCAATAGGGAGACATCAGTCAGCCGGCCCAATAAGGAGGTGAAGTTTTTAGTGAGTATGACCTGGAAGGGAGCCTCTCGCAGTAGACCTTGATATCTTAACCTCACCTCCACAAAAAAAGACCATGAAGAAGAAGACTGCTAGTTTTTAAATTTTGTTATTCAGGAATTTTAAGAAATGATATTTGCTCAGTTATTATTTGCGCGATACGAATTTTGATTAAATGAGTAAAAGAAAATTTAATTGTATTACCAAGTGAAACAATTATTCTTGAGCTTCGCCGATAAAGAAGATTTGTAATTATTTATAAGATTAACACAATACATAATAAGAGAGTAATAACTATTCTTACCGTTTCTCTAATTTTGTCGCTATCAAAATTAACCTTGTAAATAATATTTGGAGTTAAAAATGAGCAAAAACTGTAAAACATTTCATCGTGGTCACGTTCGCCAGTAAGGGCCGAGATGGTTCCAACGTCTAATTTGAAATCATGCACCTTTTGACCAGTCTCCAAATCATAAATGCTCATGGCATTCTGAAATTGATTTTATTATAATTGTGCATAGTTTTTGGGAGCATATTTGATGAAAATAATAAATTACCTTGACATCTCTAAGAAAGCACACAACTAACATGGTTTTATTTATAACATGTGCCCAATCTAAAACATCCTTAGGGTGTTCTGGTATCAAGTTTGTCCAGTTAGACTGACATTGTGGGTTTTCGAAATCAATAACTACAATCCTATAGTTTGGGGCGTTCTTATTAGTGCGGAACACAAATTTTGTACCCATATTGGTTATATACTAAAAAAAATTATTTGGCAATAAATCAATAGTGACAATAAAGAAATTCATTTTCTCAAATACATAAATAATATTTTTAAGATTTACCTCATAATCAGCATTGAGTTCTGTAATAACAGGAGTCAGTTGCAATTTTCCTGTGATTTTTCTATCATTTGTAAATTTAGCGAAATATACTAAATTATCTTTGCATCCCTTTATCGGAGTCAGAATTAGATAGTTACCACAGTGGCTTACGTGAGCACCCCTAAAATGGAAATATTACATACAGAATAATTTATTTCAAAAAATTAAAATTAAATTTTTATATATTTGTGTTTTGTTACGCATATGATTCTAAAACTTACGTTCTTATTTGATGGTCATCAAATTCCACTACCATAATATCTTCGGACTGATCAGTACCTAATTCATGATAATATAATTTTTGGTATTCACAGCCGTCGGTTTTGCCAGTTTGATCTAAATAACCCTAAAATTCGTCAAATAACAATGGTCAAAATCTGGTATTTATGGACCAAGATATTTGGAAAAAGTCTTAATAAAAACCAATTAGAAAATCCCCAAATTTTGGCTTTTTTCTGCCTTTTTGTTAAAAAAATTAAGTTGTGAATACATTAAGTCTAAATGTTCTTTTCTGGATATTAAAACAACTTATTTATATTAAAAAAATAAACATAAAAGATATAATAATAATTTAGCACTATAGAAACAGATCACTGGATAATCTCACAAAAATGTGACAGCAACATAGGACAGAGAAATAGATTTTGAAATTTAAGATGTTAAATGATGCCAAACATATTTTTGAGACGTTTCTGGGAACGATTTTAAAAGCATAGCGCCAGTCAACATATTTTTATTTCTTTATTTAATATCATAATAGATAATTTACAAACAAAAAAAACATATTTTACCCTACAAATGTCCAAATTACATAAAAAAATAAAATAACATTATTAAATTAACCAAATGAGTAACAACAAAAGAAACATGTGAAAAGAAAATTCGGGTCGATACAATTGACACTTTATTGCTAAATGTTGGTTTTTATAGAGTGGATTAATGGTCTCTTAAAGGCGCCTACATTATGGCTATTTTTAATATGCCTCGGTAGATTATTGAATTGCACAATTCCCTTGTGAAACAAACTTTTCATCGAACTGGCCATGTTGGTAGTTTTAACATAAAAACTTAATGAATCTACAGCTCCAGTGTTATGTGAATGAACACTTGAAGATGGCACCAACTGATTGTTCAAATAATCAGGTAGTATATGGTTTACCATCTTAAATACGAATATCATTGACTGGACATATATAAAATGTTCCACCCTTAGCCAATTTAGTGTATTTAACATGTCTTGTATTCGACTATATTGATTGCATCCTAGTATTACTTGCATGGCCTTATTTTGAAGAATTTGAGCATCCTGTATATATCAACGAAAAGCAATAGAAAAAGTATTAACGAATTATAGACTGTTAATTTAGATTGAGTACTCAGAAATGGTGATACTCTTCGAAAAAAACCAATTTTTTTTTTCCTATTTTTCTGCAAATATAATCAACGTGTTTACTAAAAGTTAGTTTCCTATCCAATATAAATCCCAAATATTTCATTTTCTGTACCATTTCAATTTTTTCATTATTTAATTTTATATTAATATCAAGACTTAAGAATTTCCCAAAAAGAACATTATTACTAATAAACATGTATTTGGATTTTTACTCATTAACTTTCAGCTTATTATACTTCAATGAAATCTTCCCCGTAGAAATAGATTAATGTGTCATCAGCAAAAAGGTGAATTTTACATATGTTCAATACATTTCCCAAATCATTAATATACAATATGAAAAGTAGAGGTCCAAGTATACTGCCTTTGGGCAATCCAATTAAACGATGTATTGTCAGATCTCTTTCTGACAGAGCAAAAACAATTTGTTCAAATGACAATATCTGTTATGTTAATTTTTGAAATATACAAATAAGTGGTTTTAATATCCAGAAAAGAACATTTAAAATACTAAACCACTATGAACTACAGAATGAATTAAATTAAGTCTACTATTTTTGTCAGACACAAAATAAGATACTCTTCAAACAAAATTAAAAATGTAATTTTTTTAAAATCCCATAAGCTAAAAACAATTAATACCTAAATCACAGAAATTTATTATTACTGAAACTGGTTGTCTTCCTTTTTCTTGTTAACTTTGTCAAAATCTAAACCTTTTCTGTTTTTCTCAAATCCCCATCCCCAAATGTTGAAAATATTTTATGACTGCCGAGACTGCAAGACAACTATGTAATTTTATAAGAATTATCATGCCTTTTATTTTATTTAGTTACTTTTGTTAATATGATAATGAATATATTTACCCCATAAAAGAATCCTTTATTGTCATGCATCCACGTCATAGGAGAATATTTAACTTTTTTAATCACTTCTTTGTAGTCTTTACCTACAAAAGTACATTAGTTTTTGAAAAGGATCTGTTCACTTTAATTTTTTATCTTTATTTTTTCTAAAATTCATAGCATTTAAGTCATGTTCGTTGATATTTGAGGTTTAGATAGATAGTAAAGTATACTTAATAAATCATAGAGAAAATTAGGTTAAAAATAGAAGAGAACAGACCTTTTTTAATTTCTTTTTCTCGCTCGCTAATTCTTACCAGTTTCTACATCTCTGAATTTTATTTCAAGCCAGTCACATCCACTAGTACTTAGACCATATGCAAAAGTTGCACCATCTTCAGAAAATTCAGTTCCTAATAATGCCACAGTTCCATCCTCGGAAAATGTATTGGGGTCTAAGAATACTTTTGCTTCTGATTCCAGAGAATCCTGAACAAATATGACACTTTGATTCTGCAAACCTAAAGATTTTAAACATTTATTTTACTGTAGTTTATACAAGAACTGTTTACCTGTATTTCTATATTGGAAATACTTTTTCCCATGTTTGTGTGGGGTAAAATATTTTGGATAATTCCACAATTTAGTGAGTTTCTCCTTGATCTGGTTTTTGTATGGGCATTCATCCAAAAATGGTCTGGTAAGTTTATTTTGAGCATTAACATATGCCTGGGTTTCTTCAGAATCAGGATCTTCTAGCCATCTATATGGGTCGGTAATCTTGAATAAATTATAATTATAATTTTAAAGATAAAACAATTAAAATAAAAATACCTCTGTGCCAAAATAACTGTCTTTGATAGACTCTTCTCTTGGGGCTTCTGGATATTTAAGTGCCATAGTTCTCGTTAATAATGTTACCAAAGATTTCCTACAAATTTATTAAATACTGTATAAACTTTCTTCTTTCCAAAAAAGCCTTACCTATTTCTTATAAACAATTGCATCAATTATAAAATTTATGTACAAATCAAACGGAAAGATTTGTTGGTTATACCAGACAGGGTTACCAATGTCGAAAAAATAAATAATTCCGATTGGTTGAGTACAATTAACAAGCGAAGATTGGGAACTTTGTAATCCACTGACATTTCAATGAAATGATTTCATCGATACTATCGATAATATAGTAACTAATCAAACATTAACCGATTGTGAGCATCAAACTTTTTTTTTTGATTTTCTGGGAGGTATTGTGGGACTCTAGACTTCTAAAAACCCCTCTTCTTTCACTACCTCTCAACCCTGGAATCGCCTAATTTGGCCTGCGTCAGTGTTGTCATAATCCTCTTTATGAGGTTGTGGATTGTGATCTACTTTAATCTGTCGCTAATCATCAAATCGATCATGTTATCTGCTTGTAGAGTTTCCCCAATTCCCACCTCGACACCGACTCTTCTTGCTCCCCACCTAACGCAATGGGACACCGTGTGATCAGGTGTATCAGTTTGTCCACAGAAGAAGCAATTATCAGTTTCTGTTTTCCCGATTCTTCTCGTGTAAGTGGCGGAACATCCGTGCCCAGACAGGAACTGGGTAAGGAAGTAGTCCGCTCTCCGATGTTTGCATTTCATTGCATATTTCCAGTATTCCAGTGGTTTTGATTCGTTCTGTCCTCTTGGCAGTTTTTTCGGCACGCTTTCCATTTTCCCCCTGTGTCTCTTAATGTTTAAAGCCCCGTAGAGCAGTTGTCTTTTTAGGCTACTTGGCCCTCCGATATTAGGCATCAGCCTTATGAGCGAGGACAGCCTCCGTTCCGCTTTCTCTGTCACACGTGGGCCGAAGACTCCGTTGCCGTCGAACATCACACCCAGGTATTATAGACACTCTTCCCCTATAAATTTCTACGTCCATTCCTTGTACAGTAATTTCCCTTTTTCTTGTCCCCTTTAAGACTATTAACTTCGTTTTCTAGGGAGCTATCTCCAGCCTCGTTTTTTACCAGCCACCTTTTAATCCGGCGAAGCACCGCGATCTCAATTCTATGAGTGAGCTCCTCGATGCCTTCAGCCTTCACAATGATAGCTAGGTCGTCTGCGAAAGCCACAGTTGTCAGACCTTAGGACTCTATGTTGAGCACGTCATCGTACAGCAGATTCCACAGAAGAGGCCCGAGCACCGATCCCTGTGGAACCCCCCGCGTATCCTTTCTTTTTCCTATCTGAACCATCCTGTCAGATAGGTAGCTATCTGCTATAACCTTGCAAACTCCTTCCTGTCCAGTGCCTTCATTATTCCGTCCCAGGATGACGTATTGAAAGAATTCCTGACGTGTACCGTGACGAGGGCGACCCAGGTGTTCCTCAAGTTCTTAACTATTTTCAAGACCCTCTCTATGGCCTGCATTTCGGAGAGCTTAGCTCCATCCTCGATTTCTTTTTCCATACGGTTTTTTATTAATTTTTCGTACAGCTTGCCAACGACACTGAGTAGACATAAACGTCTATAGGCAGAGGCACCTACAGAGCCTCCGGCTTACCTTTGCAGGGCGAAACTACTGCCGCTTTTTTCCAATTCTCTGGAAAGTTTCTTTCTCTTACCAAAGCATTATGGTATGTAATACAAAATACAAAATAAAACCCTGACTCAATTCAAATGATACATGAAATGCATTTGTTAATTTATTTCAATTTCAATTGCTTGTGGGTAGAATTAAATAAAAAAGGTTTTGTTTTTTTCAGGGCTAATTAATTTCAAAAAGACCGATAATAAAATTCTAGGTATAGCAGTTTCCATAAATTAAAAACTTTAACTATGAATTTATTATTCACATAAACATAACTTACCTGCCAAAATAAAATTTAAACCAAAGCGAATTTTAACTTAACTTATTTTATATAGGTACCTTCCAGATTAGATAGTTGTATTTAAGTAGTATTAAAATCATTACAATGAAATACTTTAATACTAGTCTAACAGAAAAAGTATATACCTAGTAGAATGTGTTAACAAAACGAATAAAATAAAATACGTCTAGACATGGAAGTAGGTGTTGGCGCAAATTCAAATTCATATCTGTTCATAATCTCACGCAACGTTTTGTGGGATTAGAAAGGCGCTCCTAAAAATGTATAATTAACTAGTTTCAACCCCCATAACACCTACCTCTGAGTAAGAAAATTTGCCATTAAAATGTTTAATACATTCAATATATAACGAAACTTACTTGATTGTGAGCAATCTAAAAAAGACCCTTGGTAACACATCTCTGGTCCATTTTTATTCAACTATATTCACAAAATTGTATATAATATGTTATTTTTGAAAGTATTAAAGTAATTACATGGTGGTTACTGATATTTCTGCAAGTTGAAGATGCTGATCTGCATAATGGAGTCCAACTGCAGCATATCCCACAGACTTTTTCTATATTAAATTGTGACGAAAAAATAGTTTTTCTTAAGAAAAAAGGAGCAATACATTTTTAATTAGGCCACTAAATTAGCACATAATTATTTAACTTATTTATATCATGTTTCATTAATTTTTTACATTTAAATAGTTGCTCTGCTAGGTCCATCTGTAGCTAGCAGAACATGCGTTTTTCTTAAGAAAAAAAGGAGCAGTAAATTTTTAATTAGGGCACTAAATTAGCACATAATTATTTAATTTATTTACATCATGTTTCATTAATTTTTAACAACATTTAAATAGTTGCTCTGCTAGGTTCATCTGTAGCTAGCAGAAATATGCGTTTTTTATAAAAAAAAAGCAGCACAAAATTTTTAATTAGGGCACTAAATTAGCACTTAATTATGAATGTAGTTTTCTTTTGTTCTGCTGACCTTGCTGTGCTAGCTTCATGGACGTCCATCACTGATAAGATTTTAAAAGTTCCAGATGATTACGAAATTATTGTTTAGATTAAAGACCACACCGTGTGTAATTATTTTGTATTAAAACTTGCAAAATTAAAACACCCAGTTATCATTTACATACTTTTTTACGCTATTTCGATACATAAATATACATATGCATTATCCTTTTATCAGTTTGCAGTTGTTATACAAACATTAAAATAACGGACTCAGTCAGACTATATGATATTTTTATATCTCTAGGTCACTTAAAATTTCGAGCAAATATGTACTAAAAAGTCAGACCACCATAAATATAAACTCGATAATCATATTGAATGGATTATTGAATTACTTTTCCTTGATAAACGCAATAATGCATGCATTGAAAATAGATTAATTTCGCCGTGATAAGAAATAGATATTTTATTCAAGTATAAAAATGAATTATTTTTATTTTTCCACGGTACTTTGTGAAAAGAACAGAGTATTAAAGATGAAAATTTAAAATAAATTTAATCGTTTAAAAAAAAACAAAATGTTAGAGAGTCCAAAAAAATGTTTTTTAATTACCATCCTGTAAATACAGTCTATTGTCGTGATATTTTTGACTCACATTAGGCATTTTTCCCAATTCCGTAAGCTTTAGTCATATACTATTTAAAAGACCTTCAATTTAATAATGCATTGTAAGTGTATAAGCAGTTGGGTCAATAATCTTGTCTCATACAAAACAGGAAACACATGCAAACTATCTGACATTCTTATGATAACCAATTGAATTTCTGATAATCCTCGACTAAAACAATGAGTGAATTTTTTTTCTTTACATGTAACTTGAAAACATAAAGCACGTTTTTAATTGAGATAAAGAGTTAATAAAATATTTTCTTGCTAATGTGACTCACAAGAAATTTCCTTTGGTTTAATATTTCTGAAACCTGATGAGACAGTTTTGAGTACCTAATCATCTTATCGCGCTTTAGATAAATGGATTTTATTATGGTACTAGGAATGATATTTGTTTCAACACAATTATTTTATTTAAAAATATTAAACAATGAGTCAAAAATGCTGTTTTAAACGTGACGATTTTCATTAATAAACAAAATATTTTAGCTATCTGTTTGATTTTAATTGTTCTTTAAAAAACATATTTCTGACACGTCATAATGATAAAAGAAAATTGTGAAAGTTGTGGCTTTGTAAGACACAAAATCCATAACATTAAAAAATCATAGGGATTTAGGAATATTTTTTTTTTAAATTTTATGTTGAGGTCGACAAAGTGGACGTGAAGAAAAAAATTCCTATTTCTGTCGATCGTGATTTTAGATATTTGAATTTTTCAAATATACTTTAATAAATTTTAATATATACAGGGTGAGTCACGGTAGGCGCGACTCACTCAGTATATATACAGTGTGTCCAATTAAGTCGACACCATATAGAAAACTTTTATTATTTATTTTAGGAAAAAAGTTAATTCTTGATAAAAAGTCGTGCATGGTCTAAAACCTAAAATGCAACTATCAGATATCAAATTTTTTTAGTCGTATACGAGGTTTGTCAAAAAATATGAATTTTGCTCAAGAGTAAAGTACCTTTATTTTTGAAATATGAAATAAAAGTTATTAAAAAAACTTGTTTCTAATGACATTTTACGCGAATATACCGATTTTGAACAATCTATTCCTACTTTAAGAAAATTTTCACTTTTAACATTTTTTGATACAGACAATTTTGAATTTATTGAAAAATCTTAAAAAGGACAAAAATACAAGAATTACATACCAATTTTTGTTAATATTGTTCGATGGTGTGGTTAGTATGTAAAAATTCCTTTATTGATTTTTCAAAAAAAATATTCTTCATAAAAACTTCTGCATTACATTATAAGCAGGAATTACATTTGCAAAATATTTAATGGGATACAAAAAATTTTAATCCGGTCTAACTTTTTGCTTATAAACAGAAGTCTAGTATGGGTTTGTAAGGTCCATGTGAACACAATTTTTCAATAATTCAAAATTGTCAGTTACGGGGGTGTATCAAAAAATATTAAAAATTAAAATTTTGTAAAAGTTGGAATATCTTGTTAAAAATTGGTGTTGACGTAAAATGTCATATAAACAAGTTTTTTTTAATAACTTTTTTTTCATACTTCAAAAATAAAGGTACTTTACTCTTGAGCAAAATTCATATTTTTTGACAAACCTCGTATACGACTGTAAAAATTTGATATCTGATAGTTGCATTGTAGGTTTTAGACCATGCAGGATTTTTTATAAAGTATAACTTTTTTTCCTAAAACAAATAATAAAAAAGTTTTTCATATGGTGCCGACTTAATTGGACACACTGTATATCCTCAAGATTTTTGCTTATTTACTGACAAATTTGGTTTTGTTGAACAGCCAAAAACCGGTATTTAAATGTAATGGCTTGTTTACAAACAACTGAAATATCCCCCTATGATTTTTAAAAGCAATTATCAAGGAAATATACAAATAACCTATGAATTTTACTTCTTTTTGTCATTCAGTTCATTTTTAGAAATATATTTAATTACGTTTTAAAATTTTACTTGTAATTTTTACATCTATTAACTATTGTTTATTTAAAATGTAAGTTTTTTTATCAACATCACGATATCACAAAAATTGTGAATATTATTGTTTAAAATATTAAATGGTACACAAGTATTTATTTGAAAATCAATTTCCTAAGTTACTTCCTCAAAAAACTGATAAAATATTTTTATCTTTTCATCATAAATATGTTTCTCTAAGTTTTTCATAAGATAAATAAACCAAATTTCTTTAAATACAATGTAGTAAAATAACTATTTAAGATTTGCTCTTGTTAAATTGCATAAGGGTTAGTTATTGTCAAAACTTCTTGTTTCTGGTATATTTTATTTAAAATTGAAATATTCAACAATATCAGTAAATATTTAAATGACTTCATATAAAACTATAAATAATGAAGTAAAATTTTCTACAATATATTTAAATAATAAGATACAAATTTTGGATTTACCGCTTTATAAATTAAAATGACACAACCCTATAACTTCATATTTTATTGTAAAAATTATCAGCCTTTTTTTAAAATAGATTAACATTAAGATTAAATAAGTGAAAAGCACTTTACAGACACAAATGTGAGAAAAAACTATGAATATTAATATAAAAGATCCATTTAGAAAAAATGTGATAAAAATTTTCTGCCTGTTTCATAAGGAAAGTTTTTACCATAGACCAGATGAGTAACCCCCTGGGGGTACTCTGGCTCTTCTAGGTCCTTCAGGAGTTGCAATTTTCTTTTCTTTGATTTCTTCATGTGCTGGTTCGGTATTTTCATCTGAGGTAGGAATTCCATGTCCGTTTTCAGTATTTATGCCATTATTATCGATTTCGTCTTTTTCTTTGGATTTAGCATCAAATTCTTCGTGTGCAAAACAGCTTGTGATCGTTGTTGGTGGACCCATCTTTCTTTTAGATGGTGTTGCAAAACCAGAATCATCCTTTATTCCAAATATGTCCGAATGTCCACCACCTGGTGGTTTTAAAACCCTACTAGAATTTTTTGTTTCATTTATACCAATATTAAAACTTGTGGAAGTCATTCTGCAATAGAAATTTTGTATATCTAAGACATGTTTTTACCTTTTCACTTAAAAATAATTACTTTGCAGTTTTTTAACCGATCGACATGTGTAATGTCGCTATTGTCTGAAAGTCCGATGACTCAGAGCACAATGCTCTACAAAAAGGGAGAAGTTGTTGTAATTATAAATGTCACCAGCAAGCATTCATAAATTATACCGGTAAATAAATTGAAACACTATATTTTTATGCTAATAAAAAAAGATTAATTACCTTAAAAATTTACGTCCAACAAGAAGCACAGCCACAACCTTTCTAACTGTTTGAGACGGTTAAAGTTTGTTTGGTTTGAAATTAAAGTGAACTTTCGACCTCGAACATATCTTTCTCTCTCACCACCAATCACCGCCAAGATTACGCAGAAGCTTGCAAATAAAAAGAAATGAAAGAATAACGCCGTTCAAATATCCGCCAATCGGACAACGACCTCCTATCACATGACCTTAAAAATTCCTACGTTTGTCTGTCTATGTGCTGTCAAGAGTTTGACAACAAACAGGCGCGTTTTTTTGAATACCGCTTTCTAGTACTTTGAAAATGTAGAACAGAAATTTAAAAAGGTCAATGCACTATTAATAAATTATTAAAAAAAACTGGTTGTTTGTATTTAAATACACCT
The DNA here is from genome assembly GCA_949320105.2 of Crepidodera aurea. Classification (NCBI taxonomy): domain Eukaryota; kingdom Metazoa; phylum Arthropoda; class Insecta; order Coleoptera; family Chrysomelidae; genus Crepidodera; species Crepidodera aurea. Next base: position 16,277,834 of record OX439478.2, read on the forward strand.
CGGAATCGAATACTTTATGATTGAAAATAAAGAATAAACAACACAGCGGTACTTTTAATAAATTAAATATGGTTTAGTGGTAAAAAAAGCTGTAACTTAATAATAAAAACTTATTTTTCTTGTTGAATGTATTGAATCAATTTTTGCAAAATGTATATTTATTTTTTAAATAACGGTAAGTGTACAATACATTTTAACGCCCTCTACATTAAAAACGATGCAACCTGTTTTGGAAAAATAAAAATTACAACAAAAAGCTATATAAGTTATCAAATTTTTTGTAAATCTCTAGACTTCATTCTAAAATACCTGATTTTTCCAAAAATAGTTTCTTTGAAATGCAATAAAACTTTCAACTTTCAACATAAGTAATTTGGCACTAAGCCAAAAATGTTCACGAAACTTTCTAAAAACAGTCGTACGAGTTTGAAATTAATCTTTTTTAGTTTTGATGAAATAGCAACTGATATTCTTGATTTTTAGAAGTCAAAACTTACCTATTTCCTTCAAACAATTGCATTCATTATACCAATACAAGCTGAAAGATTTGGTGATTTAGCAAATTTTGAGAAACAATTCAAAAGATATCAAATTTTGATTATAACTTCACACTAATTCTTAAAATTTTAAAGCTACAATAGTATAGAACCCCCTGATTTTTTTGTCTGATTAATGGGAGATATAGTAACGGCTTTTAAAACGTGGCTCCTTTGATACTACCAAAAAAACATGACCCTTTAAGCGTAAAAGCGACATTATTTGGCCGAGTCCACGTGGACTCGACTATTGGATGGATATTCAAATAAAGCGCTGTACGCAGTTTATGGGTAATAGCGAATAGGATCGTTCACGCATCGTGAAATGCATTTGGTCGCGTCGCCTACCCATTACTTGATTACAACGTAGCGATTGCACATTTTTATTTTTTTTCTACGTTCATGCAAAAAACAAAACTTTATTGAACTATTTTTAGTGAAAAAAGTGGTTCTTTATTACACTCATCTATCATTTTACTACAGCGTATTTTGACGTGACAAAAATAAACGGTCAAATCGACGCCATAGTCAATTTTCTGTGAGATTGCATTACCTTTTACCATACTTTAACGGCCCTACGGGCTCATAATCCACTTACTCGTACATATTTAAGGCAGGCCATGCCTGGCAAGAGCGTGCAATTATCTCCATGAAACAAAACACTTCTACTGCGCTTGCGCTATTATGCAACTATGTTATTCCATATTTTATTTTTAACTTATAATATAAAATTTGAAAAAAGTTTTTAAACAAAATTTATAGTAAATTTAATTTAAAATAAATTTTTTCTCTTAATATTTTTACATAAACTTAATAGAAACGATAATAATTGCGAAAATCTGAAAATTCTCAAGAGTAAACCCCCACTTCCGGTAGTCCGATTTTGCCCAAAATCTAATCAGCTCATGAGCATGTTGTAAAAATGCTAAATATAAAATTTGGTTAGGAAATTCCGATCGCAGTTGGAGTTAGAGCGCACACAAATTTTTCCGGACTACATACTCCATACATACATTTTCTGGAAATGGTCTTAAATGACTTAGGGGGTCTCAAAACATGTAAATCCACTGAAAGCTGAACTTTTTTTTTTTGCGATTACAATACTTTACCTATGGTAAAGTAAAAAGGACCAAGCTCACAAGAACAAGGACATTAAAAATGTCATACCCTGCACCAGCGTCTGAACTTCAACAACTACTCCTTGGGCTATATGCCCCACCAGGTATTGAATTGCGAAAGTCCAGACGTGGTTTGGTGCCCGACCAAGTCGGGGCTTTAACCCAAAAACTTCGATTTTGTCATTAAAGGAGCTTGCCATTCTTAGACCGGTTTCTGCATTATTGTGCCTCATCAGTAAGAAGGAGACAAGCAGAAAATGAATTCGACTCGCTTCGTTCTTGATAAAAGTGGTTGCGTGTATCACGAACGAGGAGAGCCCAACGCCATCTTCACTTTAATAACAAAATCAAAGTTTGCAAAACTATAGAAAACTACACGAAGGTGGAATTTTTATGGTTCAAAAAAATTCACTTAAATAAAATGTTTTGGTTTTTGCATGAACGTAGAAAAAATATTGTATGCAACTCGTGCAAAAAGTGTTTATTGCACCTGACCTATTGTCGAACTCGACCTAACGGCCTGGTTGGAAAATTTTACATCGCTTGCAATAAACACTTACTTTTTGCACTTGTTGCATAAATAAGTATTAATTTACTCTTTCCATTCTGTCTCCCGAGCTATAAACTAAAGTAGAACACTTCTTTGCATTATATCTCCTGTTTTAAGTATAAATTGTAAAATTTTACGACGAAATAAAACTACTATATTTATATTTGTGTAGTAAGTGTTTATTGATTTCAAATTCAGTTTAAGAGGCATTTGCAAAATTCAAACATTAAATTTATTTCACACATAACATCAACATAAAAACTATTCTATTATAAATTAAATAAAATCGATAATACTCTGTGATACACTAAACCAAAAATTGTATTCGTCATAATAATAAAATAATTGTATTAAAATTATAAGGGAAAAGAAGGAATTCGAAAGCCTCTGGAATACTGAAATCAATCTCCAAAAAAATAGTGTAATCGATCAGCAGATCAGAATTGCATCGCATCTAGAGAGAACAACTAACTTATCACATTCCCTGACAATATATATACGTTCATTTTGTCAGAAAATGGTTAGCAAATACTAGCTTTAAAAACGATATAACATAACAATAATATAGGTTAATATTAGGGTCCGAAACCATATTATACAATTATATTCAACATTATGCTATGTTACTCACAATGTGGACACTTCAAAGTATTTCATATACGTGTTTAAATACCTATACATGAAATATTGGAAAAAGATACAACTACGAGCGTTCGCGAACTACTTTCAAGATTTTTTTTTACGCCATCTATACTTCATTCCATATAAAAGAAATATATTTAATTATTCCACTATTTTATTTTTACTAGTCATTAGTCCCATTTTATTCAAACGATTCTGCGATTTTCGATATCAGACATACGCAATTTTTAATATTAAATATTAATTAATCATAACACAGATCTCAAAATTCAACTCTTTAATTATATGCACTTACATATTGAATATAAGTGGATATTTTCGTGACTTCAATAGTAATTTATGTAGATAAAATTAGTGGGAAGCAGTCAATTGTTGAGTCTTTATTTCGAGCTTTCGAAAATGTTTATTTACTTTATCAAGACAAATAACATGAAATTCAGAAAAAATTACATACAAAAAGAAACAACAGTGTTAAAATTTAAAATGACAATTTCTACAAAATCATTATACAATTGAAACATACAGAGTGAGATTATAAAATGTATAAGTAAGTATAAATATATAAAAATTTCTTAACTCGTCCTTCTTGAATTGATTTTTTATATATTTATATATACTTATATATTTTATAATCTCACTCTGTTTGTTTCAATTGTATACTGATTTTTTAGAAATTGACATTTTGCCATTTTAAATTTTAACACTGATATTTCTTTTTGTATGTAATTTTTCTGAATTTCATGTTATTCGTCTTGATAAAGGAAATAAACATTTTCGAAAGCTCGACATAAATTTATTTACTATTGACTGCTTCCCACTAATTTTATCTACATAAATTAACAAATATATTAATATTAAAATCTATTACTTCACCTAATATCTGAATTGTCCCCCGCAATAGTTTTAAATGCCGATATGAGGATGAATATTTACATAGCCATATGTAAAGAAAAATCCCTTTAACTAGCCTTCTTTTAAATGCAAAACTTTTATATGGAATTAAGCATAAACTCAATTTAAGACAAACTCTGATTTAAGGTTACTATTTGAAATTATTCTAATGCTATTTTCTGGAAATTCGTCGAAACAATTTTTGATTCGGCAAACAAAAATTGGTATTAAACCACCATTTACAGCATTTCAAGTCTAATTTTTTACGTCTTACGAGATAAGTTTTCACAGATGGCGTTAATTTATTAATTGTTTTACTTTTGCCCACAATCTATCTATCTGACTGGAGCGTTTTTAATAGTTGCGGGTTGAATTCTTAAAGTGATGACGTATGAGCGTTTTAAGTTGTTTCTTTGTATTAGTTTTTTGTTTTATTAACTACGATATTTGAGAAAAAATAGAGTGATTTTTAAAAATAGTTCGGTAACACCGACGTCATTCGAACCCTAAACGTGTACGCATAGATACACGACTTACAATTTTGTAAAACCAATTCTGAACTACTGTCACCCAATTTCTTTTTCTGCCCACGAAAATGAAAATGGGTAGAAGCACTGATTGGAAATATACAGTGCCGAAGCAATAACCAGAATTATACATAGATACATGAATTCATTTCATATAACATCATATGTTAATGAAATCACATGAAATAATAAAAACAATAATTCGTAGTTATTTTTAAATATAAATTATGCAAATTTTTACATGGCCACATGGAACTCATGTATAACTGTTCTGTACCAATGACGGAAAAAAGCAGTCACTAAGGGAGAGATGCAATTCTATAATTGGGGCCATTGGTACAGCCTACGCAGAGTTCAAAGTTTACTTCTTCACACCATTTTGATGCACTGGCCCCTTATTAGATACAACTGGGGAAGCACTAAAACAAAAACATATCTTAACAGAGCTACCATACAGGGTGGCGCAAATTTAATTGAACACTATTGGGATTTCGTAAACCGTTATAGATACAAAGTTGATTAAATGGGGAAAAAGATGTGTATTTTCAAGATGTATTGGTTTTTTCAAAATTAAAATATCAGGTCCGGTTTCGGAGATATTTGAGAAAACCAGAAATTGACGATTTTGATTTATTTCATTAACACCCTATTTTTTTAAGTTTATAAAGCTTTTTTATTGAAGGCCAAATATCGCTTAACATAGCGTATCTAATTTTTTAAAACAACGTTTCGTCAACTATTTTTTTTAAATACGGACCTGTACTTTTTATTTCATTTCTGAAATCCCCGTTCTTACAAAGAACTGCAATTTAGGAATTTTTCTAAGTACAGTCCTGTTCAGTTTTATGCTGAATATTTTTTAAACAACTTAGATTTTGAGCATAATTTGGATTTAAATTAAAATAATTCACAATGACTGGTTCATACATTCTAATTTCTAATTATCTATTATAATTCAATAGTTGGAAGTTTAAATAAATTTCTGTTTCTATTACAATTTAATTTTGTTGAAACATTTTCTTTTCAAAATTGTATGAATCTGTCAAATTTTACGACAGCGGCCTACTCGATTCTTTCTTTTCTCGAATAAACCGTCAAACATTTATTATTTTGCATAAATCTGGTTTAAAAAGTTTTAGTTTTTAAAAAATTTGGTGTTCATTAGAGTCGTCAAGCTGTTGCAGTATCGCTTTTCAATGGCGTTGTTGCTGATTTGTTTATTAAATATGAATGAAATGAATTATGTTTAATTTATAATTGGAAATTAAACACTATCTATAGGTGAAAGTACTGGCCTACGTCAAATAAGTTTATTTTATTTATTTTTTTCTTACGTTACCATAAATCTGGAATTATATAACTTACTTATCTCCAGCCGGGCCAGAAGAGCCGTCCTTGGGAGCAATATCAAGACCCAACTCAGAAAGTACCTTGAGAGCTTCAAGGGCAGCTTTTTCGTGAGAGGCTTCTGTCGTTGGCCCTTCACCGTGACACACTTGAGGTGGATTGGTACTCAATGATACCAAAGTCAAATACATTTCGTGGTTAGCTTTTGGAAAATCAGAGAACTGAACTTGGATGTTCATCAATTGGGCTAGGTATAATAGCTTGTCCTTTGAGCGTACACCCTAAATTTTTTTTTATGAAAACAAGTAAATAAAAGAGTCAGTCAATATTTATGTTTATCTTATGTAGACAGAATTAGTGGGAAGCAGTCAAAAGTAGATGAATCAGTACGATTTCTTCCTTTTTATGTCCAGCTTTCCAAAATGTTTATTAGAAATTAGACAGAGATAGAGTCGCACCCCAATTTAAAACCCACTTTGAAGGCTGTCCGCAGTCTATGTATCAGATTGAATATTAATTCAGATAATTCAGAACATTTAGACAGCAAAAACACAATATTCTTCTTCTTCTTTATTCGGTTATGACTTGCATACTAGTTCATTTGCCAGTTCATAAAATCATTATATTAACAGTTAACTTTGATTTTAAGTTTCTAATGTTTATTTATGCCAAAAATATTATCTTTCAGAACATTATGCAAAAACACAATATTTTATAAATATATTTCTTATTTCTCACTCTAATGGCTATTGACGATTCAAATTTATATGTTACATGAAAAGGCAACACTATACCCCGGACGTTCTTTCAGAACTGGCAACATGGATGCACTCCAATTTAAAGGGACAAGGTTACAATCTGTGCCTTGACGTTGATATTTACAAAAGAGGTTATTTTCTTATGACGATTTTCCATCATCACTCCACCAACGTTCTCGCCGGTCACTGTTAGACCAACATTATATGTACCACGACTACGTTACAGAACGTTGCTCTGAAACACCCCTCGCACAAAAATATGATATGATTTCCATCAATTAACTACTTTTGACAATGCCAAAAACTGACAAATTAAAATAATATTTATCAGTTTCTCACACACATACATACAAACCTTGTTTGTTTAATAGTATTTAATTTTATCTGAATTTCATGTTATTTGTCTTGATAAAGAAAATAAACATTTTCGAAAGCTCAACATAAAAACGAAGAAATCGTACTAATTTATCTACTATTGACTGCTTCCCATTAATTCTATGTACATAAATGACTATTGAACAGTAACGAAAATATCCACTTATTTATGTTTACCTGTATAGTAGGTGGAGGTTTTATTTGGGTCTGTTGAGACTGTACCGGCTTGTCCATAATATCTTTTTGTTTTTGGTAACCAGTTTGTTCCGTGACCAGCAGAACTCCTGGGACCAACTGTCGACCACCGCTGCCTCCAACAGATTGGGTTGGTTGATTATCCTGGGTCTCTTCAACAAAGGTGACTTTTCGATTTTTATCGAGACTGGAATGCATACCAGATGCTTCTTCCTTGTCTTTGTTGAGAGGCTGCTTCATGTTGGAAGGATTGTTGTAACCCAATTCTATTAAGAGGGCTTCTGCAGCATTGCGTTTAGCTACCTGTTGAAAAATTAATATATTATAAATAAATTATCACTAGTAATTAGAATTTTATAAAACCTTTTTGTTTGGTCCAACTCCAGTGCAAGAATGACCGTTCACAGAAGCTTCGATAACGAATTCTCTACGCCTAGGGGCTCCACGTTCTTCTAGAACCGTATATACCGGCTCGCGTTCTTTGTTAGCTTGTTGAATTTGAATCAATCGTGAGATGGGATTGATCTCTTCAGCGACTTCAGTTGTTTTATCTGTATTGACCTTAATCAAATTGCGCGTTTTCTTTTTATTTGTTACCCGTTTTCTCTTTAGCTGCGCTATATTAATGACATTAGGAAGTGCCGGAAGCTTAGAAAGTTCTTCTAACATCTTTTCAGCAGCGCGTTTTTTGGAAATTTTTTTACCATTTCCCTCTCCTTCTGCTAAAAACGTGCCGACCCGACACTGGGTTATAAATACCTTCATGTGTGGAGGTCCCTTGAACATTAACTTATTAGTAACTGTTACTATTATTTTGACATATGAACTATTGGCTGCGTTTTAACTCTTTATGAAGCTACTTATGAACATTGTATTGATACATTCTTAGTCTAATATAAATGAAGTTACTTCATTAAAAGGTACATTACACATGCCTAAAAAATAATTTAATAAACTTACTTTTTCGCTAAGAACTTCGAAAATGACACTTAAGTTTCTCTTTAAAGCTATTTCGTATACGAGGGAGATGGGAGATTTTAAATCTGAGTTCATATCGCCAACACTTCCTTGTTGCATGGAGTCATTAGATAATTGTTGAGAATTATCAGGCGACATTGTACCATCACTTTGTTCTGGATCACCTAAATCGATACGAAATTTGTAAAATCCATAATTTTTTCCTAACATTTCTTTCAATTTACACAAAATATCTTTTACAACTAATGCAGAGGATACTAAAAAAAAGTGAAGCAAGGCATGCACTAAAAGATTAAGAACTATTTCTACATAGAGTGGGGCAAACTTGTGACATCGGAGGATTACATTGTTGTGGTAAGAAATAGAACTTTCAAATTTTGTGTGAGCTAGTACAGTTACTGAGTGCAGATTTTGAAAATACCTTCGATTATACAGGGTGTTCCAAAAACTCGTGGCAGCGCAAACTTACATTTTTTTAAATGAAACATACTATATTTTGTTCAAGAATCAAAAAGATCTCACCGACAGACTTTAAAAAAATATAGCATGTTAATATTGTTACGTACTATCTTTTGTGTAAAAGAGAAAATTACTTTTGTTCAATATTTAATTTCGTTATTTTATTTATTTGAATTTTAGTTTTAGTACCTACATAACCTATTAAATTACTGTTGATTTTTTTATTGCCTTCTGTCGTGATCTAAGACAGAATGTAATTATTTGTTGTTGATAATTTTGGGCGCCATCTACTTTCCAGTAGAAAAATTGACAAGTCTTAATCCCAGGTAGTGCTTTAGTTTATGTGAGAATAAGAGTTGTTTGCCAGAATAAGGTAAGCGTAATACATTTCTTATTTATAAAATCAACAATTAATACAAATCTTATAATTACTCTCTTACCTTATTCTAATCTAAATTATTTAGTTATTAATTAAAATATAATCTAACCTAATTAAATAAAATACTTGTGGCCTTTTTTTATTTTGAAACGTTTTTAAATATCGATATTTAATATTGTGAATTGGTACCTTTAATACGACTTAGATTTTATTTCTAATTCTGGTTACTTTCCTAGTCAATTCAAAATGGGATGGATGCAATATCTTCCAGGAATCAAAATCAAGAGATTTTGATCAAAAGCCTCGTTTGACAGCGAAAAGTAGTTTTTATAAACCATCATATCACGGCTCTCTAGATTAAAATTTGTCAGTTTTTTACTTACATTTTTATAAAATTCAAACATTATCAATTTTTATACAATTTTTGCTTATTACTAAATCATTCTCGAGATAAAAAGAATAATTTTGATATAATTTATTTACAATTCCTACTTTTATTAAATTTACACACAGACTTTTTAAGTTCGTCATTATCAATTTCTAAAATTCTATACAACTTTATTATTACTGCCTTTTTTACAGTAATTCTTTGATTTTAGAAGTCCCAACACCATTTTCCCGATTTATTGTATTTCCCCTGAATTTAAATTAATCATATTGATACATCATGATATTGAAATTTGAGGTTAAGTTTAAAATTTCTTTTTATTTATTCAAACATTAAAATAACAATGTTCTCATTGTTATTGTAATCGCAGACTTATCTGTGATTATATTACTTTAAATTTTGCTATTGAAATCTTTGCTAAATTGTTTGTAAATATCCTAAACTTTTGACAGAAAGAAAATTTGTTCAACTCGCTTTACAGGGTGTTGTTTTCACAGGATTAATAAAAAAAAAAAAAAAAAAAAAAACGGTCCTGGAATTTCAACGGTTGATTGAATAATAATCGAGTAAAATGAACTTTCCTTATGATTTTTGTTGAAATATGATGATGTGCTATCGATGTAGTGCCGCATCAGTCATAAAAAGAATGTGAATCCATTAAAATTGTACTATTTTTCAAAGTTTTATTTTTTTCTACAGAAAACAAAAAGTTCAATTTTTTTAACTGTTGTTTAGTATCATCCTTAAGCGTTAAAGTGAGAAAAATAAAAATCTAAAAAAACTCCGGACCTGAAATTAAAATTTTTTAAAATCCTAGTTTATTGAGCTCAGGGAGCATACTCAGTGTGCCAAATTTTATTTGTCTGAGATTTTTACTTTTAGATATACTTAACGTAGAATAATTCACATATTTTCAAATTTCACCCTGTATATCCGTCAAAAACACAACAATGCATTTTTTAATACCATATATGAAATGGCCTCGGTCCGTAGTACTTATGGTTGGACTATGTACAGTACGTCGTGGGACACCCTGTATATTAACATGCTATATTTTTTTAAGGCGGTAAGATCATTTTGATTCTTGAACAAAATATAGTATGTTTCATTTAAAAAAATGTAAATTTGTACTGCCAGGAGTTTTTGGAACTCCCTATATAATCGAAAATATTTTCAAAATGTGCAGTTAGTAAGTGTACTAGCTCACACAAAATTTGAAAGTTTTATCTCTCACCACAACGATGTAATCCTCCGATGTCAGAAGTTTGCCCCACCCTGTATACTGTAATTTTTTGACAAAATTTTCGATCTCTGAAAATCCACATTTAGTGACCCGTTCTGTTATTCTTTATTAAAATATTTAAATATAGAGTGATTAAACATGAAGTTCTACAAGTATCAGTGCTTGGGTCTCTAGTTTTTGTAAAATAGTTTCTATATTTTTAGGCCAACTTCAAACATACTGTGGAGTATTTTACTTATAGAAAAAGTAATGGAAAGTTCGTTCACCTAGCTGTTTAATATGTTCGATGGCTTTCGTGGCAGCGTCATGTCTGGCGGCTTGCACGGTATAACCTTGACCAGGGTATTCCCGTTCCCCAACTCGTAAACGCACTGTATATGGGTCCCCAGGATTGTGTGGTGCACCAGGTCTAAATTGACCATAGTATCGATTGTCATGGTATGGGTAATGTCCTCTTATGTTTCGGCGAGCATCATATCCATACCTTTGAGGCTGCGTCTGAGCATTGTAGAGGTTATGACGAGGATAGTATCCTGGTTGAGTTATGTAACCCTAAGGAGAAATATATTTCCTTTCCAGAAACATCTATTTAATTGATATAACCAAAAATGCTCCTTAGAGATTTAAACCTAAGATACCACTGCCTAACTTTCAAGTAAAACGAACAAAAATTAAAACATGTTAAAGTAATAATAAAAAGCATAAGCATTTCCTATAAACGTAATTTACGCACATCTATATCTTGGAGATAGACTATGTTATGTCACAATTTTAAAAACGGATACTCATTTGAAGTATGTGAAAATTCTTTTTTTTAAATCGAAATATCAGGTACCACTATAAAGTTAGCAGAGCCACTTGCAAAAAAATCGATGAAATCTATTCCAATAATTGTATTAGTTTTTTTATATGGGGTGGCTCTGCTAACTTAATATTAAGTTAGCAGTCCCACTCACAAGTAAACATACAAATGCACTGTTGCCAAAAATTGCGAATTTTCCCCAGAAACCAGGAAATCCCAAGAAAAATGTATAAGCCTTAAGGAATGGATTTTTTGCATTTTTTTTTACGTCAGATGGGCTTCGACAATTATTCATAACAATTGTGATGATATTTGATGTTTACTTGTGAGTGGCACTGCTAACTTAATATTAAGTTAACAGAGCCACCCCCTAGAAAAAAAAAAAAGAGCGCGACAATTTTTTTTTGTTCACGATAAATTCTCGACAATTATTGGAATAGGTTTCATCGATTTTTTTGCAAGTGGCTCTGTTAACTTTATAGGGGTTAAAATGCTGTATTTTTAACACTGAAAATATTACACAACTTAGTGTACCTCCTTCTAAAAATCTACTTCTGCCATAAAAATATATTATAACTTTTTTTAACTTGTCTCTTAAACATGCAGGTCAAAAATAATATCTAATTATCATAATTTAGCTTTACTTTGATCTCTTTGGTGTAAATCATAGATCCAAATCTCTGTGAAGCACTTAGTTTTGAATTATTTATGAGATAATTTAACTTAACGTATCTCAGGAAATAAAAATGAAGAATGTGCACACAAAAATGAAATGACGTTGAACACAGAACATTTGTTATATTTCTCCCTATTTTATATATATATAATATACGGGGTAATCTATAAAGATGCCAGTTTTTAAAATTCACAATTTAAAAATAAAATGATTTCAACTTATATAATTTTAGAAAATGTATAATTTTATTCTGACATAATTAGGGAACACCCCGTACACGTTTACATTTTATATTATATTTTTTCATAGAATTTAAATTCAAAATAAACAAATTTGTCAACAAAAGTTACGGATGAATAATGAAGGACAAAATAATCCTCTACAGACAGGAGGTATAATGTTTCAAGACTAATATCATATGACTTACTTCCAGCTAATTTGAAATCCGAGTTAAATTAGTTTCAATGATTTATTGTATTACTTTTTTATCTAAAGCAAAGAAAACATTATAAAGAAACTATTATAAAGAAAATATATGCATTTGGGCTACTTAAAACAATTTTTTATTTGTTGACTTCTTACTTTAATTGATAAATGACTTTTAATCAATCTTTGTTTACTAATTTGATTAATAGTGCAGGGAAGATAGCAGATTTAGTAGCCAAAAAACAAGAAAAATACCACCCGAAATCTACCAATGGCAAATTGATTGGGTTACAAGGAACTTCTAAAAAAACGACGCCATGGAGGTTGGTACAATTAACGGGAGGGGTGGTTAAAGGGGTTGAAAAATGGATTTGTGTAATTTTTCACGATTTCCGGCGAAACTTGACGTCGTATCAAAAAACCATCTACAGGCAAGTTGTAGCTTATAAAAAAACCTACAACTTTTGTAAAAGACACTTGTGACCATAACCTCAAAATCATCGACGAAAATGAGAAAATTCAAAGTAAAATTTTTTTTTGTTTTCCATTTTTCATTTTCGTAAAAATCATTCGATTTCGAGAAACTTTATGAAAGTATTTGTTTTTATGTTATAAATAACCAGAAAAATTTTGAGTTAAAAAAATAAAAAATGAAAAGTTGCATGGTGAAATTTTCTCGTACAGAATAGATGGTTTTTTGATACGACGTCAAGTTTCGCCAAAATCGTGAAAAATCACACAAATCTTTTTTTCAACCCCTTTAATCACACCTCCCGTTAATTGTACCAACCCCCATGGCGTCGTTTTTTTATTAGAGTTCCTTGTAACCCCCTTAACCATTTGCCATTGGTATATTTCGGTATTTTTCTTGTTGAAAAAATTTAATTTGCCTGCACTATAATAATATCTAGGAAGAAAATTGACTTAAGGTTGGCTCTGCTAGTGAGTTGGGGATGATGACCTTATGAAGCGTGTCATATTTCTTTAATTTAGCTTACCTGGTGAGGAGGTGCACCCCCGTTCTCGACGACATACACAGTACGTTCTCCTCTTTTCATAGCAAGGGCATTAAGTTCCACAGTTGGAGTAACGACCCCCGGGTTAATGGGGCGGGTACCAGGACGATTTCTTACTGTCTTTGGCGGTGGGTGTTTAAATTCAGTTTTGGCCAGTGCTTGAGCGGCGGCAGAATGCTGCGCCTTCTTAATACTGGCCCCCTCTGCTTCATATTCCTCGTTACCAAGTTTCAAGGTAACTGTGAATATTTTCTTGTGGGCAGGTCCCTGTTCCCCAGTGAGCCTGTATTGGTGTTGGATTTTGTTGTATCTTGCTTTAATTACAAAAAAAACCAATTGAAGCGTTCTTATAATCTAGCATTATTTTTAGGAGCGTATTTTGTTCTAACTAATATAATGTAAAACATTTTTGCGATATGAACTGGTTCTGATCATTCATTTATAAAAATATTCATACAGTACAATGTTGAGAACAAAATACGAGTTATATTTTGGTAGAATGTTTACTGAGATTGTTACGTACCAAGTCATTTTTTCATATTTTTCTGGAATTTCTTCTATTAAGGAGGGTAAAATTTACTTGGATACTGGGATTATTCAGTTAGAAGGGATTAAATGACGTCTTGCAAACTAAAAATTATTTGTTGATTTTTAATGTTTGTTAATAAAAAATAGGTTATCATAGGTATCTAAGAATAAGAGAGAATATGAAAATTGCTTCAAAATATTCCTAAATTGGAGAGTTTTCTCAGTTCAATACAGATCAGTATGTTGCTGTAAATAAAAAATAAATTTTTACACAATTTTGACTTACCTAATTCATTTACCAAACACATTGGTGTTTTTTCTTTTATGTTTGCCAAAGTAGCATTGGGCGTAGACAAAGTATTAGTGTTTGAACAGTTTTGATGTTCTGTACTGTGTTGATCTGCTTCTGCAGGCTGGCCAGCGTTCTCATAATGGTAGACTTGTTGCATATTAGGTTTGGGTTGTGGCTGTTGTGGAATAGAAGTTGTTGTTATCAGAGTTGGCCCAGGTCCAGGGGACATTGAGACCAGAACACCTTTTTCGGGAAATCAGTAATTTATTAATGATGAACAGATCATTTATTTTATTTTCTATTATTAGTAAATATTCACATGACTACCCAGAAATGACCAGTTATCTCAAATTCTGTATGGTATGACAACTAGATATATTGGTATAAATATTTAAAAACAATGAGAAACAAGAACATATTTTAATGAATCATATTCTACCTGATACCAAGTTTTACAGGTTTACATTGCATCTATGATTATCGATTGTAGCTAATTATAAATGATCTAACTGTATTAACTTTTTAATTTGATTTATATATTGAAAAACATTTTTTATATCTGCAAGGTCTTTATACTTCCTGATTTTTAAAAGAATCATATTTGTTTAATGTTTAATGAGATTTCACAAATATCTACAATATTAATTTCAAAATGGACTTAGTCATATGTCGTGTCACAATCCAGTTACTTTGATATAGTAAAAATACCTACATCTCTCAATATTAAAATAAAATTACTTTTACAATAAAAAAATGTTTAGGTATTTGAAATATTTTACCTCTTTATTGTACAAAAGTTGTTTGTAGCTCTGTTTTGGTTCAAAAAAGTTCTAGAAAAATGTATCACTTTTTACCTGGTATAAAATATAAATTGGTACATACCGACATAGTTTAATGGAATAGGTCTGAACATGTTACTAAAGGAAATGCAGATGGTTCTACTTTTATACTAATTAAAATTCCATAGATTTTAACAGTATCAGTATGTTTATTAATTAAAATTCTCTTTAAATGGAATGCCCGGTTCGATACTCAAAATTACACCATTTAATCATTGAATTATGGAATGTTATAAAGTTATTTGTTTAAAAGTTAAATGCATAATTTAAAAGATATTTCAAATTTAAAGTCTAAGCAAAACCTTCATAATTAGATACAACAAAAATAATTAATAACCTGGTAAAAATATTTACTAAAAATTTCATTATTAAGGAAATATATTATTGATTGATGTCATTATAATATATAAATTAAACCTTGAATAACTGAAAAACTAAATCAAATTTCGTTGCCTCCCTATTTGCATATTGTAAGATTGTTTTAAGTAGGTGAAGTAAGAAATTTTTTACTGTTATTTAGTAGGTACCTATATAGTAAAAACTTACCAGGAGCTGGCATACTCATTATCATGGGTGTTCTTTGATTAGGGGGTGGCCCCATTTGTTGCATTCCCATTCTAAAAATACATAAAGACAAAACTGTAAAGTCGAAGTGATGTGACTGTAGTATGAAATTACCGCCAATATTTACATAAAAAAAAAGTATACTGACCTGGCATTTCTCTGCATTCCATTCTGAGACATATGATGATGCTCTTGCAACATTTTTATTTAGAAATAATCAAAAACACGAAATCAGAAATACCTATTTTATTTGACAATCTAAATACCTCAATAGGGAGGAGTAGATCAACAAGACGAAGACCGGTACAACTTATCAAAAAAAAATAGGTGTAAATGCCTGCCACTACCACTACTTCTATCTACTCTTCTATGTTTTATCAAACTTTATTTTTCAAACAAACACCACTACTAAATCTTTAACAAACGTTGGCAAACAATAAAGAAAAATCAGCAACTAACATGCGGCCATGTTAGAATAATCGCAAATGGTGGATGATGTTCTTTATGGACATGGACTACTTCTAATGCTCGTGCGCATTAGCCCTAATTTGTATTTATTTTTAAAATTCAATTTTTGTTTATTATAATCTCAAATTACAGAGGTTTAATTATGCACTTTTAGTTTCAAATAATCCATTAATCATTATTTAATAATGCATTTTTTAGAATCATCAAATTATTTTAACATTACATCGGCCATGTCTACTGCTCCAACCAAACGGATTTTTATATTTTTTAATTATAAAAAGTTATATTTTCTTGCTAACAAAACTGTAAATTATATAAATGTCTCATTTTTGCTTTGTAATTCTATAATGTATTATGAAGCAATTTGATCAAAAAATGTAATGTTGTCAAAAAAAATATAAACGAAAAATTAAATTACAAATTGACTTTTAACTGCCTTCTAGTGCAATGTATGTTCAAAAGATTTTTCAAACTGGACTTGAGGGTAATGTAATATGTAATAGACATAGAGTATACAGGGTTTCCCATAATATACGTCACAAAAATGTTTGACCAATACTTTTAAGTTCGCCCCTGCTCTACAAGTATAGTTTCAATAAAATTTGTTTTAAAAGTATTTGTCTACTTTGCAGGTCACCAAACGAGTACCGCCGGTTAAGATTGGTAATTTGGCCCCTATCCAATTGACAGCATATTGGATACAAAACAATTAAAAATTTTATTTAATACATTTTCTGAGTATATAGGTGCGATTTTTAAATGATTTTACTTAGTGTATTATGTATTATTAATAAACATTCTGACAAGTTATTGCTAGTTTGTGCGATCGTTCGTTTAATTTTTGTGGATTTTTTTTCGTCGCATAAAATTTTTGTATATTTATTTAGTCTTAGAAACAATTTAAAGGTTTTTAAAATAATAACACAATTACGAGTATTGATTAATGAACTGCCAAGGGTTAAGCAAGCTAAAAAAGGCTGAGAACCGCAGATTTAGAGGATATAACATCTTAAAAAATAACCGTCATACATATTTTGACGCGAAAAACCAAAACACATATTCTTGGATTAATATATAACGGTTAATTTTCTGACGTAAAAAAAACCATATTTAAAACCAAATCAAAAACTATAATTCAGATCAATTATAGCTATCATGACTCATTACTAATTATAGTCATTTCGCCTAACGAGTGATCGTAATCCGCCGAGCTCTGCAAATCAGTAAATTATTTAATTTGAAATTTTCTTAGCTGTCAAAAACACAAGGTCATAATTGTGCGCAGATGTCGGCGTATTGATCCTGTCGAAAATGAACCAATAGAATTTACTTTTTACTTATAGGTTTACACAATAATCATTATTGCTGAAATAAATTATCTAAAAGAGCGATTAATAATTAATATCAAATTATTTTTGAATAAATGAATTGTTCAGTAAATGAGTAGACTATTGTTCATCTAATTACTTTATTATTATACTCGGATCACGTGTTTGATTTGTCAACTCAATATTTATTTCATTGGTGTAATCATATTGTAAAAATGCGGGGTTGCAAGATTGTGAACTGATGTTCAGCGTCATCACGGAAGTTTTTATATTTTTTCTAGATAATACGAGCTAAATTTTTTTAAAAAAAGGTGTATTATATACTAATTTTTTTGAGATCACAAAATGAGATATATACTAAGCTTGTATAGTATAACTAGTTGCACAGGCCCGGCGGGTAATCGTGTAAAACCCGCACGGATGGGCTGCTAGGCCGGGTCGTACAAACGTTTTAAAATAAAGAAATGTTTGACTAAAAGCCAATCTTTGATGAAGTTGTTGATTGTTTGAAATATGTTTCTGGAAAAAATGTTTTTATCGGCGTAGTTAATGATAATTGATCCATTTTGGGCTGACAGTTGTTTGACAGCTTTGTATTTAATAAATCTAAGTGTCAAAACTGCCAGTCAAAAGTGGTCATTTATTCGATTTTAATTTGCAGACTTTCAGAGTATACCTCCTATTATAAAATGTTTAATTGATGTATCTGTATCAAAAATAAACAGTTGTAGGTTATGCTAAGAAGGGCCGGTTTATAGGAACACCCAGGCCGAAAATTTTCCCAATCCGGGCCTGTAAGTTGCATACGTTTTAATTCCTTAATTTATCATTCATAAGACTTAAAACGTTGAAGAAAATTGAAGGGTACAGGGGAAAAACCGGCCAGTCACTTTTTGTTACATTCGATCTGGAGGCATTTCAAAGGTTATATTCACTTTTGTGAGGAATCGTACTGGTAGATTGATAAACTATTAATGTATATCGACTTGTCAAAATATTATACATATTATATATGACTTAGCCAGTTTTCCCCTGCATAGGTTATTTTTGATCGTTTGTTACAGCAGACTTGGCCACTTTATCCCCTATTTGATAAACTGAAACTAAAGATCCTTTGATGGACTACAATCTGCGCCCTCTATCTCAAAACTCACAAATGACTCTTAGCCGGTTTTTCCCCTGTACCCTCCAATTAATTTGGCATTTTTTTTAATGAAAAGTGGAGCGGGAAATAAAACTAATCAATTATAGGAAATATTTATTTCTAAATTAATTATCAGTATGACACGTTACTAAATATCATAAACTACATAATTTTTTGTATAAAAATACCAGTATAGGATCCTTGGGACATATTTTTGCATATAAAATAAAAGTAAAAAAAGTTAATACAAATTAAAATAAATCAATTACTTGCCAATTTTTACATGCAAACATCAATAATGAAGATAAAAAATTGAAAATTTATGATAAATATTTCTGAAAATCGAAGCACCGTAATATAAAAAAGATATACAGAAAAATCTTTTAGTAAAAAGCAATGCGAGATTAAAGTAAATAATTAAGTATATAATAAATAACACGATACTATTTATAATTACCACCTAAGATTATTCTATAGCAGTAAATGATATTTAGTAGCAAAACTTGATATTTTAAGTTCCATTAATATGGAAATTCAATTTCATAAAAATCGTTTACACCATCTACAAATTACAAATTGTCATTTATCTCATAACTATAATAACTTTTTAGTTCAATTAACTTTGACTATATATGATGGTGTGGTGGGGCTTGTGGAGACGATACAGCTGCTGCCTGTGGGGAGGGGGGCGTCGGAGTTGTACTCGGTCCTGTTTCTGGAGGAGGTGCTGAGTGAGCAGCCTGAGGTTGCTGAGAAGCCCATTGACCCTGTTCAGCTTGAAGTCTTTGATGTGCTTGCTGTCTTGCCCTGAACTCTGCTGCTTTTAATTGTTCCAAGTGAAATTGTTGCCTCTCCGTAATTAACTGTTGCCTTTGATATTCTAATCCTTCTCTCTCCCTCTCCATCGTCGTTTCGAGTTCTTCAAAGTGACGCAGTTTAATTTCAAGCTTCTTCATTTGAGTTTCTACAAGTAGAGCTACAAGAGATTTTATTTTTCTCTCTTCCACAGCTGCTAAATGCTTTGCTTTAACAGCAGCGGCAGCTAATGCAGCTGCAGCAGCGCTCTGCATCTCACTATCCTTAACTACCTTTTCTGTTTTTCCCTCAGAAGTGTCCATTTTTTCCTCTTTCTCACTATCTGAAGTCTCAGATTTAACCTTGTCACTACCTTTATCCTCTTGACTGTCACCATTCTTTTTCTCATCAGCGCCTTTATCTTCTTCTTTCACATCCTCCTTCTTAATCTTGTCTTCCTCTTCTTTGTCAGGCACAGTACCTGCAATGCCAGTGAGAGCAAGGTTCGCAGCAGGATCATATTTGCCATCAGCATTGGAAGCTTCAACATTCTTTAAATGGGCATCCATTACAGAAGCTGGGACTTCATCTTTAATGCTAGCGAATTCAAGCATGGCTGATTTTGCTGCAGCTGCAGCCACTCTAGGGTCAACTATTGAAGCTAAAAAGGCAACTGTGGACATTATTGGATTCCCAGCTTTGCTAAAAGGGATTGGTTGGTATGCTAGTGGCCCTAGAGCTCCTCCAGCTTCAGGGTCTTCCAAGTATGGATCTTCAATGGGTAGTCTGAGGAAATGAAGAATGCATTCATCTTGTGTCCTGGATCCTACATGCTCACAAACTTTGTTCCAATCGTCTTTATACATTTCAAGTCCCTCTAGAAGTAGAAGCGTTTCTTGCTCGGTCCAATCTCTGGTTAAGGAAGCTGCACTCTTGTTACGGAGCACAGCTGGTTTCTTTGCATATTGATCTAATTTCAATCCAAAACTAGATATTTCTGTAACACCCTCTGGCTTTTTCACATCCTGAGTCTTATCCAGATCCAACAAGGTTTTGGCTGCACTAGGTTGAGGTGTTTTAGGCGGATTGACAGGTTGTAATCCTGATGGAGTATCAGACAGTATATGGAAATGAGATGTAGGTGGTGGACCCATGGCAGTTGGTCTGGAATCTGTGTCAACCTGGTAGTTAATAAGTCCCCATTGCTCTAAGAAGGCATGCACTCTCATTATAGCACATACATCTCCAGCTAGGTTCCGTCTACAAGCTGTGCTTGTTATGTACTCAGTAGGATTTAATCTGTAGGTATCTACCATGAAGTTCCTGTAACAAAAATTGAGTTTTTCATTCAATTAAGAATATCGGCAACATTTTTTTTTTTTTCAGTTATTAATTTTCAATTATTGTAAACCAATTTCTTTAGATTAGTAAGTTTCTAGCTACATGTCACCATTGGTGTCACTTTCGCGCCAAGAGCCTATGTTTACTAAATCTCACGATAGATCGTAAAAACACATTTTTGCTCATAAAAATCTTTAAAAAATCAGATATAAATTAATTCTACACTATTTATACTATATTTGAGAAGTCTTGAATCCCCATGTAGATTTAAATCAGAAATTAGTTAGAGATAAGTATTAGAAAAAAAACATCCAACCCAATAAACAAACAGAAACAGTGCTAAGGTATTTTTTACATACGAATTTACTAGGAAAAATATATCAAATCAAAAAATTATAAAACAAGACCAAAATGTACAAAAGTGGTAAAAAAATAATAGAAAATTTAGTTTTTGTAAAATCTTGCAAAGCACATGTCTAACGCAAAACAAGCTTAACAGGAGTTTATTAGATTTTTGAGCTTAAATGATTTTATTTCTTAATTTTCATTGAAATAAATACACCAACTTTAAACCACCTATATAAAAAGATAATTTAATAAATTGGCTTGAAAGGGTGTTTACTTTCATTACTTTAAAAAGTTCATTCATTTTACAATCATTGTATATTATAGACGAATTTTATCAATTGTTTTAATTCATTTGTGTTCTTGACTATATAATTTGCTTGTTTTTATTGTTACTTATAGTTTGTTTTAATTTATACATCATTTGTCTACATTTTATCTATTTATATGCATATATTGTTATTAATTTAATCTACAATTTGTAGCCTAAAAGATTAATAGTTATTTATTTATCTATATACCGCTGACACACGGTGTGTGTCGCCTTTAGCCGATGGAAATTAACGTGTTAAGTCTTACCTGTAACCCAAGTAGATTTCTGGTGTTTTAGATTTGTTTCTACCATTGAAGAATTCAGGCATTGCTCTTTTCTCAACTTCATGTATGGAATTGTAATCGAACCAAGCAGAATAAGATGGAATAATAATGTGGTGGGTTTGTTCTGTAACATTATCTTCTTGGCCATCATCTTGAGTGTTGGTATCACTGTTTTTACCAGTCTGAGAATCGTCACCCCTTTCTTCAGTATCTTCTAGGTCAGTAATAGATCCTCCTTTTAGCGGTTGCAGCTCAT
Organism: Crepidodera aurea; assembly: GCA_949320105.2. NCBI lineage: Eukaryota > Metazoa > Arthropoda > Insecta > Coleoptera > Chrysomelidae > Crepidodera > Crepidodera aurea. The sequence continues at coordinate 16,299,637 of OX439478.2, forward strand.
GGTCTTTCTTGACAGGTTGGCTGTTCTGAGAATTAGGGTTCACTTCAACTATATTAGGCTCTGGAGTAGGTTCTTCCATATCTTTTGTAAGATCTTCTGATTCGGGATCCTCAGGTCTTGTTTTCTTACCTACAGCAGGGCTTCTACCACTTTTTCTCTTGCCTACTTTAGATGGAGGAGAAGGGGAACGTTTTCTTTTACCCCCTTTATTCTTTTTGTTACGGTCATCAGAGGGATTCATGAGATCCTCAACAGACATCAATTTTGGATGAATTTTCTTGATTCCAGCATCATCTACCTCATAATCTTCTTCAGACATCCATTCATTATACTGGTCCGTTTCATAAACCCAAGTACAACTGATTTTCCAAGGTCCTGAGTGGGGACTAGGGTTACTTTCAACAGACAAACTCTCTAAGCCTGCAGTTTCTAGGTTGACCCAAGTGTCAAATGAATTTGGGAAGTAATACCAATGCATCATTACCATTTTATCTCTTTTTGATACTGGCCTGCCATATTCATCTTTCAAAGGATCTACTGATCCATAGATAATGTGGGTAGCAGTTTCTTCTGTTTCTACTATTTGTCCATTTCTTCTTCTTATAATTTCTTTTACTTTTTGAGCCACACTTTTCTCAACTTCGGACCTGATGAATACTATTGGAAGAGTATACAGTTTTGCACTTATCAGAGCCTTTTCCATATTTTGGAACATCTCGTATACCTTTTCTAGCTTTGAAACATTCTAAAATAATAAGTAAAAAAAAAATTGTACTACTTGAAAACAAATTAAAAATAATTAACTTGACAAACAAGTTAGGAAACTACAATATTACCTTTCCAGAAGGCAATTCAAATCGTCTCCAGTTGTGTTCATTCTTAAATTTATAGGCTGCTAACAGCATATGACACAATCCTCCCCCAGATTTGAAATCCAAGAAATGTTTTACCTAAAATAACATTAGCAACACAACACATAAATTAAGAAGTAACTTTTAACTTACAGGTATTCGAGTCATTGGTGGTTTCTGTGTATTTTTTCCAAGGAAATCTTCTTGAAATTGCATAAATTGTACAGTAGTCGTTGATACTGTCTTATTCGTTATTGGATCATTTTGCAAGTACTGCAAACAAATGGTTTATTAGATTTATTTAGAAACAGTTTATAAACAAATTTTTCATAACAGTGTAGTCAAAAATTTGTATTTCTAAGCAATTAATACAAATAGTTTGATTTCGATTAAAAAATGGTGTAGTGAATAAGGGAAATTTGTAACTTAATAACATGACTAGGTGTGATAAAAATGTTTACCTTTTTGCCATTTTTCTGTAACCATTGCTTGACTCCTTCCAGAGCAGTAAGTGTCTCAGGGGACTCAAAATACTTCACATTTGGCCCCCCATCCATTTTAGGCCCTATGGACAACATCTTGATGTTTGAAAAAGAACGCCGCGAGATAGGAAGCCGACAAAACTTTATAGCATTGACAATACAAAAAATATACACTTCCTGTTACCAATTTTTTGAACAAACATACTAAACTGCAGAAGAGACTACCAACAGGGCATCGTTAGGATTAAATAGCAAGTTAATAAAATACTAAAACAATGTTGTCACTTCAAACTTCCAATACGTCCACCATCTTTTTGACGTTAAAAGAACAATTGTTGTGTATTTAGTAAAATTTACTACCAACTGTCTATTCTGAAAGTTCCTATAACCTAATCAATACTCCAGTGGCGGAGGTATTTTTTTGAATGGTTTTAATGATTGTTGATTCATATTTTAAAACTTTACTCTTTAATAATGTAAATTAACTTTGAAAGCAAAAAAAGCCATTTTTTTTATTAAAAAATAACTTTACTACTCTATATAACTGGTTGTTAATACTAAACAAATCTTTGATGGTATCTGCGTACACATTTGTATACTTGAAAATGACTTGAAATAAACGGTTTATTTAATAATCAGTCCAAAATATTAGTAATTAATATTCTGGCGTATTTCGTGTTTTTTGTGTAACTCAATGCACTGTCCACGTAGATCGCACGTCATACGCACACTATCGTCATTTCATTTGACGATTGCTTGCATTTTAGGTATAAACAAGCGAAACTGTGTCCACGATGCAGCAACGTCGCGTCTGCCTTTCGTCATGCGTTCGTCTTGGGTTGGGAAACGCGTGGGTAGTAACATGTTACAGCACGAGTTGCATGACGAACGCATGACGAAAGGCAGATGCAACGTTGCTGCACCGTGGACACAGTTTCGCTTGTTTATACCTAAAATGCAAGCAATCGTCAAATGAAATGACGATAGCGTGCGTATGACGTGCGCTCTAGCCTTACATGAAAACCACGACGTGCTTCGGGAGTTAATTTCTCCGTTTGGTTATTTAATTTCATGTCATATTATAAATAAATATTTTCTTATTTTTGCATTAGCTTTATTTCCATCGTATTTTCAATTTTTTTTTCATAACCTCACACTCAAACGTTTTTGTAGTTATCGATTGGTTGCAGGGGTAACGATTAAGTTAAAATACACATTAAATTTTATTATTTTATTTATTCCAACCTTTAAAACTTTTTTGTACCGTTGGTAAATAATCCTTTTTTTATTTTTGTTACAGTTGAGAGCATTAAATCTAATATATCACTCGTACATTTCTTATTTTAATTCCCAACTGTTTCACGAAATACCCTCGTAATATTTTGATTTTCCGTTCCTAGTCAGGCCCGGATTGGGCCGGCGGGTAATCGGGCAAAACCCGATGGGCTGCTAGGCCTAGTCGTACAAACGTTTTAAATAGAGAAATGTTTGACTGTTATACAAATATGTTTCTCGAAAAAAATGTTTTTATTGGCGTAATCTGTAGACTAATGATAATTGATCCATTTTGGGCTGAGATTTGTTTCACTGCCTTGTATTGAAATAAAACTGTAAAGTGTCAAAAGTGGTCAATTATTCGATTTTAATTTGCACACTTTCAGAGTATTACCCCCTATTATCATCAAATACAATGAAACGAGCAAGGTTTGTATGTATATGTGTATGTATGTGTGTCCGGAGGATCTCAAAATCCACTCGTCAGAATTCAATGAAATTTTCAGGGTAGACTAATTCCTACCTAAATCGGCAAAAAATGCAGGTCTCATGTCTGTGAAAATTCGATCTTCCGAGATATTTACAAGTGGTGTTATTTCCATTAGAAGAGAAACTGATAAATATTAGTTTAATTTGTCAGTTTTTGGCATTGTCAAAAGTAGTTAATTGTCAATCATCGATCATCAATGAAAATCATATCATATTTTTGTGCGAGGTGTGTTCCAGAGCAACGTTCAGTAACGTAGTCGCGATACATATAATTTTGGTCTAACAGTGGCCGGCGAGAACGTTGTGGAGTGATGATGGAAAAACGTCATAAGAAATTAACCTATTTTTGTAAATATCAACGTCAAGGTTTGACTTTATTTAATTTCTAGCGTTTCAATCTGAAAGAATTCAATTTCAAATTTGCCGCTTTTTATAATGCAATAGAAGATTCCATAATAAGCTCCAGATTTTGACAACTACTGACACGCACATCTCTGGGTAAACGTTACCTGCTGGGATTTTCATCAACTTTAGGAATAGAAATTTTTGCGCGGAAATATATGTCACATTTTTTTTTTGAAAAATATATGTTGGGATACTCACTCACAAGAGAAACAAATTCAGGGCGTTGAAACGATTATTTAACATATTTTTCTAATACAAACGCATACATAACTTTTCTACAAATGCCCAAGTAGCAATTTATAACCAGAATAAACCTGAAAAGTATAAAAAAAGGAAAAAATGTTTTGCTTTGTCAAATGACAGCCATCTCATAAATTCAAAGTTGAAAATACAACGTTGCCAATTCAACTTCAGAAATCATGGATTCAGGTAAATATTTAATGGAACGTTGAGTAACACTGGTAAAATGGACACTTGTCAAAATGTGCTAAAAATATGTGTAATAGTTTTGATTTTAATCATCTCTTTCCGGGTTAAATATTCGTATGTCTAAGCTAGACTTTAATATTGAAACTCGGTTTGTTAAATTTAATAAATTTTCGGGCAAATATCGTTTTGGCGAAGAACATCGTGACTTTTTTTTTAAATGAAAAATGTAAATGTTTCTTATCGTTATACAAAATGCATGGTAGAATCAAAAATTTTGTAAGTTATGCTAAGAAGGGCCGGTTTATAGTAACACCAGGGCCGAAAATTTCTCCCAATCCGGGCCTGTTCCTAGTTACCGTAAAGTTAGTCGACCACACAAATATGGATGATTTGCATGTACACTGTACTTGGTTTTTTTGGTGTTGTCATTTTAGCGCTAATTTTAATATTGATTAGAGGTACCTGTAATGATTGTCATTTTTAACATAAGAACATGATTTATTATTGTTTTTAAAAAGATTTTTATTTAATTAAATTTTTGGAAAATAATAAAAGAAATTAAGAATTCTTTTCGGTTTAGCGAAACACCATCTCGAACTATGGTAACTCCAGACAAATTAAACCAAAAATCTGTTTAAAATTATCGATATATTTTAATTTTAATATTTTATGAATTTATTTCAATTCTAAATTGGCGCGTTAAATTTAATATAATTGATATCCAGCCGATAATTATTTTATTCAAAAATAACACTATTACAAATTGTAATCACAATAATGTATTCTACAAACAAATATTCACTTGGGCACAAAATGAAAACTTAGCCATTCAGTTCGAAAATTTTTGACACTCCACCAATTTCTGGGCTTCATTCTGAAACAAACCAAAATGTTCTTGTAAATCATCTACTAAAATTAGTAATATAATAATATTAATATTTTATTTAACTTTAAAAGATTTATTTACATCGTGGCTACGTTACAATATAGCCTTAGTAGACAGGTATGGTACATTTTATGGTTAGTTGGGGTAAAATCAGGTCCGGCCTGGCCCACCGGAACACGTCTCGGTGCGCCCTCTTGCAATAAAAACAAACTAGGGGCTGCAGAATATTTTTAATGATATAATTTGTAATGCGAAAGACTACGTTCACAAATTTTTTCAGATTTTTGGACCCCGTGCCGTCTAAAAACACAATTTTTTTCGATTTTTTTGATTTCATATAGAAAGAGACTTTTTTCTTAGGGAGATAAAGAGCGGTTTGGGATCTGAAAAAATTCTTAAATAAAGGTAACGGTATCCTTTATAACCATAATGTTTTTCAGATTTTTTAATTGTCCGATTTGTAAAAAAAACCAAACTACCACATTTTTCCACACCTAGGAGTAGGGAGAAGAGCTACAGATCGTGCGTACCTTTTTTATCAAACTAACCATAAAATCACACTTATTTGAAAATTTGTGATCTATGTTAACCAGAATTACCTTTTAATACGAGAATATATCATACAAATGAGCTTTAATCGAAAATGTATAGTTACTTTCAAATTTTGCATTTTTTAAGATAAAATATTTGATAAAACAATGATTTTGGACCAATTTAAACTATACGTAGAGGGACATTCTTATACGTATATTATTAGTCGAGTCAAATTAGCATTTTACTTATAACTTTTTGGAAATCCGATTGATGCGGTTTTTTGCAAAATGTTCTGTGAATCATCTGTAACAGAACGTACATCTAACCTCTGTACGCTCGCAAATTTCTAATTGTTTATTTAACAAATGATCCAGTTTTGTTAGAGTATTGATGAACATAGGGAAAATATAACAAAACGCTCAACGAAAATGTTCTCTTGGGGGTTTTCGAGGTCGATCTTTATCATGATTAACAAATTAATAACTCTACTCCCGGAATGATTAGAAAACCGGAATTCCGGTTTTTCAACAGACGCCGGAACATAATTATGTGCAACAACCTTGTGACAATGGTTCGCCTCAAAAACCCGGAGTTGTTGGAAAAATTCTGGGTTCTCTATACATCCAAATGTAGAATTGTTAAGAAATCCAATAATATTTTTAAGTTTGTTGTAAGTATAATTTGCTCTTAAAACTGACCAATGCGTACTTGATCCAATCTTTTAGGACTGACTCAATTCAATTATATAATGGTATTAAATTCAAATGTAACTAATATTATCTTAAGCATTAAAATTTCAGAGCAAGAATGAAAAATTCGAATCAAAAATCTATGTACTCCACATAAGACTAGTGAGAACAAACTCATCAGCATGACGCGTTCATGTCCCAACAAGATTCAGAATCATAAATCTTGAGAACATCTTCAAACTGGATGAGGAGTTAATTAAAGAAATGATTCCAATTATAGGCCAGATGATTAAATTTTTACAACAGTGGAAAGAATTAAAAGAGTTATCAAGCTTACCAGTGGTAATATTCAACCAAAATCAATATATTTTGTAGCTAGTATTAATATTTTTTGATTGTAATTTATATTCAACTTGAACCACTAAAATATATCTTGTTATAAGATAATAGTTTCTTGAATGAAAATAAAGTATATTTAAAGAAGATTTAAGTGTATTTCATTTAAGATTAGAATATACTGCATTTGCATGTCAGATAGTCTTAAATTAAATGGAGATATTTTAGTTAAGGCAACTTGATTTTAATCTTGAAGCAAAATTAATTCGCTATTGTTGAACAAGCATTACTATAATCTTAAATTGAGACTGGTACTACTTGCTGCTATTTAAACACAACAAACCGTTGAAATAAGACCATTCATCTTGAATATAGTACACCTTTTCTTCTGTGTATAATCATTTCGGCAGTAGAGTTATTAATTTGTTAATTAGCCAAGTTACAACAATTAAACAATAACTAATTGTGTGCAACAATCTTGTGGCAATGGTTTTCAAGAACCCGGAGTTGTTGGAAAACATTCTGGTTCTCTAATCATTCCGAGAGTACCTAGAGTTATTAATTTGTTAATTAGCCAGGTTACAACAATTAAACAATAAACAATTGTGTGCAACAACCTTCAACATGATAAAGAGGGATCTCGAAAACCCCCAAGAGAACATTTCCGTTGAGCGGTTTGTGATATTTTCCATATGTTCATCAATATTCTAACAAAACTGACTCATTTTTTGTTAAATAAACAATTAGAAATTTGCTAATTTGACTCGACTACATATACAAGAGAACTTTAAAACATTTTCAAACAAATACATGCTTTATAATACAATTTAATTAAATAAATATTTTGTTAAATACAGACATTTTTTTAATTTGAAGCATAAATTAATGTAAACAACTGTATTTACCTGAATAATTTTGTAGATGAGCATGAGTGTTTCGACGCTTTCTCTGCATTTATTCTCATTGTCATCTCCTGGACTGATGGCTCGTTTTCCCCAATTAGGAGAAAAATTAACTTGCGCGTTACAGAATGCAATAACTGCCATAATAACGATAAAAACAATTTTATACATTTTGTTGAAACAAGTGAAGTGATTCCTTGGGAGTATCTGACACAAATGTACTTTTCGGAGAACTTTTCAAACATTTATAGTCAGGGGTGGGTATCACAATAATTGTTAGATCCCAGTAGTCTGCTCAGTTCTCCGGTAACCCCCTCCAATCAGTTTAATTGAAGAAACCTTTGGGTAAATATACACGGTGTCCCCATCCTAATAGAACTGCGTTTAGAAATTGACGATCACATTTTAGAACGCCAACTTGAAGAGTATTATTATTTTCAAAATGAACTTATTCCTTCTCATAATTAGGGTAATGTTAAGGTATTATAAATTTTGTAACTAAAAAAATAATCCGTTTTGATGTTTCGAGTGGATTTAAGGGTGATTGCCTAAAAAATGCTCGATTTAAAGTCCCCACATAATTACCAGGTTTCTGTTGCATACTAAAAGGATGGAAGCAAGGAAAGTATCTTGTTTTTGATATTTTCCTTTCTAAGAAAACGTTAGAGATGCTGTATTAAGCTAATTAATCTTAAGTAATATCATAGGGCATCTAATTTTTCCGAAAAAATAATTATAAATTAGAGGTAAGATTAAATAAAATAATTTGTATTTTAATTTAGTCTTTAGACCTGCAAAGCCAATCGATATCTATAGAAGCGTTTCAGTATCTGGGTTATGAAAAATTTAAAAATAAGAAAATCTTTATTATTATACAGTGTGTCCTATCAAGTCGGCACCGTATGGAAAACTTTTTTATTATTTGTTTTATGAAAAAAGTTATTCTTGATAAAAAGTTGTGCATGGTCTAAAGTATAGATTTAGGCATAGTAGATCTTTATAATTTTTAAAAGGTAATAGAATTTGCTTCACAATAGGATCATAAAATGCAGGGTGTCCTATTTAAAATAAGAACGATATTGTCTTTTGAATATGTCATTAGAGAATCGCCCCATTTTGATCGCCCTGTATAATTTTAAACAACTCCAAATACATTATTGCTTTCAATTATTAGTCTAATTTTTTTCAGTTAAAATTGGATTTGGCTGATTCCATAGGTTTCCAAGTTATTGGTTTTCTTGTAAGTGCTTCCATTTTTAGAAATATCAAAATATCTCGAAAACTAAAAAGCTTAGATATAGGGAGTACTTAAGAAAGTTTGTCTTATTTTTAACGAATAATCTATAAATGCAACAAAATATGGGGTCTTCCATAAGAAATAATACAACTTTGATACGCCACACTTTTTTGGGACAACCTGTATATTTCAAAATAATTTTAAAATGTAGCCTTTATCAACCCACATATGGATGAATAAACAAAATTTTCAAAATATTAACCGTTTAGCCACAATGGACCGTCGCGTCTACCGTGACTCACCCTGTACAGGGTGGCTCAAATTTAATTGAACATTATAGGTACAAAGTTGGTTAAATGGGAAAAAAGATGCGTATTTTCAAGACAAATTGATTAGTTTTTCAAAATGAAAATATCAGGTCCGGTTTCAGAGATATTTGGGGAAAGCCGAAATTGACGATTTATTTAATTAAGACCTTAATTTTGAAAAATAGAAAAAAGATTATTAATATTTTTTATTGAAGGACAAATACAATTTAACATAGCGTACCTAATTTTTTAAAACAACGTTTCGTCTTTGAAGTGCCACCCTCAATTATTTTTTTTAAATACGGACCTGTGCGTTCTATTTCATTTGTGAAATCTCCATTTTTTTCTCTATCCAACCATGTAGAACATTTAATATTTTTATTAGGTTTTGACAATGAACTGTACTTTAGGAATTTTGCTAAGCACGGTCCTGTTCCATTTTCACTGAAAATATTAATAAATGTTTTTGAATACAATTATTTAAAAATTGAGTATATTTGACCATTTTCCAGAAATTTGCAACTAATTCTCTTTTAGGTAATTAATTAAAATAACACTAACTAATAAAATAAAAGAATAATTTTTGTTTCAAAGCTATCTTGATATGCATTTTTGTGATTAAATTATGTTCTTTCCTACGTGCACATTTCTTGAAAATGTACATCCAAAATAAAATAAAATAAAAAGTACAGGTCCGTATTTAAACAAAAATAGTTGAGGGTAGCCCTTTAAAGACGAAACGTTGTTTTACAAAATTGAATACGCTATGTTAAGCGATATTTGGCTTGGGGGGGATTACGTACCGGGGGGTCTGGGGGGTATGGAATACCTCCCAGTGAAGCGTGGGGTCCGTGGGTCCTCCCCCGTAAAATTTTTGAAAATTTGAAGCTTCAAAACGCAATTTTAAGCTACTTTTCACCAGTTGAACTGTTATACTGTTTTTCAGCTAACTCATCCCGCTTCTGTTTCCTTCGAAATAAAAATAAATATTCACAAAAAAGTTAAGGGGTGGGGGGCATTGCCCCCTCCATAACTCCGCCTATGCTCGGAAACCGTACCTGATATTTTAATTTAAAAAAAACCAATAAATTCGTCTTGATTTAATCATCTTTGTATCCGTAACGGTTTACGAAATCCCAATAGTGTTCAATTAAATTTGCGCCACCCTGTATAGTTCAAATCGGCAAGCATTGCCAAAAATCTGTTTACATTACTTTTCTTTACGTTGGACAAACTATAGTTCCTTCGTTTTTTTTTATGAAATCCCCCCTCCCTCGAGCAAATCCTACGCACGGGCCGGATCGTGATATTCTATTTATGTATGTTGAATAAAAATTTTATGTATTAAAACAAAATAAAATTTGGCTTATACAGGCTACTCTTTGGACTATTACGATAATAGTGGAGACCCTGTAAGTACAAACACAAGTTTAGTAGACTTTTTTAATTGTCTATTTCCGATAAAGAAACACTAAAAACTTCTATTTCCTCCAGGTCGATTACTGTTCACTAACTACCCTGTGGGAGTCTCTGGAAGCCTTATTTAATTTATTTTATAGGGATACGCAATACGCGTCTTTAAGTATGTCGTTTTTTACAAATGTACAATTATACTTATACGATATATAGAAATATTTGTAGATTTTACTATGAAAAATGCCCTTTTCTGATTTATAGAAATGCATGTGTTGTATTTTCTAGAAAATCGAGAAAAACTGAAGTTGTAAACGAAAATTTTGACATCAAAAAATCCCGAAAAAACATTGTTTTTCTTATAAGAAGTTCAAAATTATATCGCAGTTTTTATTTCTATTCCATATCGATTATTTGTATGTAACTTTCAGCAAATTTATTTGATTGACATTAATTAACGTCCACGTGTAAATTGTTTTTCATTTTCCATGGACGTCCCTTTTTTTGTTGGTTGGTCTGATTGGATGTAAATTAGACATTTCTGACCTGGCAAGAGAGCAGATTTAGTAGCCAAAAAACAAGAAAAATACCATCCGAAATCTACCAATGGGAAATGGTTATGGGGGTTACATGGTCCTTCTAAAAAAAACGACGTCATGGGGGTTGGTACAATTAACGGGAAGGGTGGTTAAAGGGGTTGAAAAATGGATTTGTGTGATTTTTCACGATTTCCGGCGAAACTTGACGTTGTATCAAAAAACCATCTACAGGCAAGTTGTAGCTTATAAAAAACCTATAACTTTTGTAAAAAACACTTGTGACCATAACCTGAAAATCATCGAGAAAAATGAGAAAATTCGAAGTAAAAATTTCTTTTTTGTTTTCCATTTTTCATTTCCGCACAAATCATTCGATTTCGATGAAACTTTGTGAAAGTATTTGTTTTTATGTTATAAATAATCAGAAACATTTTTTATACAAAAGTTGCAGGTTATGATAAAACCTTCAACTTTTGTAGAAGTCACTTTGACCATAACCCCCAAAATTTCCGAGAAAATGCGAAAAATCATATTTTTTTTTCCATTTTTAAATGAAAATTTTTCAAAAAATATTGTAATTTAATGAAATTGATTTTACATTGTTTTAGTGGTTTTTTATCCCTTTAAAAGATTGGTACAAAGTTAGTAAACCAGTAAGGAATTTTAATTTATTAGATTCGACATCCTAAGACCGGTTTCTGCCTTTCGGCTTCATCAGTTAGGCTTTTTGAATCCAATATATAAAATTCCAAACTCGTACAAGTCATCTTAATGAATCGTTCCAAGAATACCGATTGCACCGAAGGATCTGATGATAACGATGAAGGACAGTAAAAATTTCATTACATTAGTTTTTACTTTGTTTGGTTTTAAGACAAAATTGTAAAAATGAATATTATTAATAATAATACAAATAAAAAGTACATGTCTATCTATCTTTAACTGCGAATATCTCGAAAAACAATGACTTTACAACAAACTAACAAGTGTACATTATTGACTTAGAAAATATCAAAAAAATTAAAATTATAGTCAAAATTAAAATTTAGACAGCGGCGTAACATTTAGAAGGGGTACAAGCATTACTTACTTCTGCCGTACGCCACTGGTAGAGCGTGCTGAACTGTTTTTTTTACTGTTTGGTGCATTTTATGATATTTAACAAGTGTGCCGATTTGAGTAAAATTATACGGTGTATTAAAAAAATTATGGCCATTAATAATTTTTCAGTTTTCAACTTCAACACCCCGTATTTCGGAAACGAGTAACATTTTATCTAAGCATATTTCGCTTAATCGTTTTATTTTGAATTGGAGAATCTGCGGTTGTTCTATGTCCCATTCTTAATGGGACACCCTGTATACTATATTTCATTAATTGCAATTCAATTTCATTAAATTACAATATTTTTTGAAAAATTATTATTTAAAAATGGAAAAAAAGAAAAGAATATGATTTTTCGCACTTTTTCGGAAATTTTGGAGGTTATGGTCAAAGTGACTTCTACAAAAGTTGAACATTTTTCATAACCTACAACTTTTGTATAAAAAACTTTTTCGATTCTGTTACAAAAAAAATTAGAAAACGATTATTTTTGATTTTTATATGAGACTTCCAACATGTTCGTTTAATGTTTAGAACAATTCTGTATACGTATGAAATTTTACATAAATAAAGAACACATATTTTCTTCAGCAGTTTTTTCCGTATAATTCAATGGTGTAATCAGTTTTTTAATTTTCTCAAAAGTTTAAACAAATTATCAACAATTGTTAAAAGTTTATTTTTAAAACAGTGATTTTTTTTGGTTTTTTTCTTCCATTTTTGAGGATGTTTTTAAATGGGAATGATAGTGGTTTATCATTGTATCAAAAACTTCACGTGAAAACGAAAAAAATGCGCACCAGGAGAACTCTGTACGAGAAAATTTCACTATGGAACTTTTCATCTGAAAAAAAAGTGTTTTTGACCGAAAAAAATGAATATCTCAAAAAAATTTTATTTTTTTTTACTCACATTTTTTCTGGTTATTTATAACATAAAAACAAATACTTTCACAAAATTTCATCGAAATCGAATGATTTTTGCGGAAATGAAAAATGGAAAACAAAAAAAAAATTTTACTTCGAATTTTCTCATTTTTCTCGATGATTTTGAGGTTATGGTCACAAGTGTCTTTTACAAAAGTTACAGGTTTTTTTATAAGCTACAACTTGCCTGTAGATGATTTTTTGATACGACGTCAAGTTTCGCCGGAAATCGTGAAAAATCACACAAATCCATTTTTCAACCCCTTTAATCACCCCTCCCGTTAATTGTACCAACCCCCATGGCGTCGTTTGTTTGGACCGGCACTGAAATTTTCCCACTTGCCCTTTTAGTTTAGATGGTAAGTTCATAGTATTTCAAAAAAATTGTTATACAGGGAATTAGAAAACTGAATAATTTGTTCCAAAACCGGACCTGTACTCACACTTTTAAAGAGTTTAATGAGATAAACAGGTACATCCAGACATATTGTACAAGTTTCAATATTACAGTAAATTATTTTCTTAATTCTTAAACAAAAATAAACTAGTATTAAATAACTTTTCCTTATATTATTAAAATAAGTAAATTCATTGTAATTATAAAATGTTGATAAAACGTTTTCTCACTGCAATTATTTTGTTAAATCAGCTTTAACAGTTGAAATATTCATTTATTGACAAATATGAAATAGTAAATGATTCAATTATTTTCAAAATAATTTCATTTTAAATTCTTTCAAAAGCAGTTAGTGTCTTAAAGATGGTTCAAAACAAATTAAACGCACGCACGCAAGAAAGTTTAAAAATTTTTGCAGACGTTAAAAAACTCACCTGTAATTTCTTTTTTTGGTTCATCTTTTTGATTTTGTTTTATGCTTCTTTTTTTAACTGGTTCTATTGCGCGATTTGAACGTGTTAATATGTGCGACATAATTCACTCTACTGGGTCTTTCGCGGCAGCAAGACACTATATTTACTGGCGCATTATTTCAAATGCCTCCGAGAACAAAAAGTCGTGGTACCAACATGAAACTAGTTCTCTAATCTGGAGACAAAAACTTTCGTCGTTATATTTTTTTTGTAGTGATATTTGTTGTCAAGGAGAATATTACTATAGACCAAGGAATCATAGCTTAGCCATTTTTACTAAATTAAAGCAATTAAATGTATTTATAATTAGCCATTATTATAATTTTGGCGCGGTAACAGTATCGCACTTAGGAGTTTGAAATATGAATAAGATATAGAAGTTCTAAAATGGAAAATATTAACAAACTGTAAATAATAAGTCGCCCATCGGAGGTAAAATATTGAAGTCATAAACACTTTTAAATTTTACAACAAAATAACAAATGCTTCAAAACAATAATTGAATTAACTGTCAGAGTTTGGATGTCAACTGGCTTATGGAGACAAAGGCTTTGTTTGAATGTTCACTGAAATTTTATGATTTTCAAATGGTGTTTTTCAAAATATTACAGAATAATTTGTAATAAAAATTATGCAAACATGTCATTTAGTGGTTATACTTTAATTATTTGTACATTTAAAGGGGATTTACTCATTTGTGATCTCTCCCACTAGATCCATAAAATTGGCTTCAGGTTTCGTGTCTTGTTAAATTTGTGCCACAAAAGATGGACAAATGAATTATATAGTAGAACCCACTTGTTTATGAGAATGAAAAAACGTTATAAAAACACAAAGGATACCGCCAATAGAAGGAATGCTGATGAATCTGGACATTTTTGAGCAGTTTAATGTCGAAAACACCATATACTGTCCATATATATAAAAATAAAATAATATTTTGGCTATAAGGACCACTTGTAAAGATTCAATAACCAACTTAGCTGGATATCGTTATAGAGGAGAATGGCGTATAATTATTTAATATGAATTTACATTTTAATTTCTATAACGCATATTAGATTTGAATAGAGGTTGATATCTTCATTTTTTGATCTCTTGTGAGATTAACAAACGTTACTAACTAAAATTTTGTCTCTATCTCAATCCTCACCATCGGATTCACTGTCATCAACATTGATAATAAATTGGGTGGGACTCGTTACATAAGAATTTTCTTCTTTGATGACATGTTTGATTTTTTTCTGCTAATCATCAGCTGAAATTTTGTTAATTTCTTCTTTTACCAAATTTGCAACCAACCCGTCAAATTTGGGAAACACGTTATGACGCCTTATTCTTTTTTTAAGTTGTCCCCAAATTAATTCTATGGGGTTAAATACACAAAAATAGGGCGGAAGGCGCAATACCCCCTTTTTGATGCCATTTCATCAATAAAGAATTTTTTTTCAAATGATTGTGTGCCTAATACTTGAAGCAATTGTTTTTTTGTATCATTTTCTTCGAAATAAAGTTCATGATTTTTTAAAAATTCCTGAATCTCAAACTTATTTGAGTTGGTATTGGGAACTTTTTCTATTAAGCGGGAATGATATGAAGCATTATCCATCACTATGATGCTATTCTGTTCAATATTGTTTAACAGCTGATTTTCAAACCAATCTTCAAAACTTTCTCCAGACATATTTTTGTGGTAATCTAAATTACAATCTTCCAGAGAGTTTGAGGCAATTTTGTACCCACCCTGAGTCCGATCCACAGTGAAGAATTGTAAGTCGAGTTCCCTTGTTACAAGGAACATTTACTGAACATCTTTGGTTTACGCAGATATGAGAAATATCTTCTCATTGACGGACTACCCCCCTTGGAGCCGCCGTTGCCAGGTAGAAGTTGGCCTAAAATAAAAAAAATGAGTAGCTTTCTCATTTATAGAAAAGCAAATAATTCTGGAAAGTTTTATTTCATTAAATTGGGAACAATTAACTTACCTTGCTTTACTCTGTGCACATAAAAAGTAATAATTTAGTAAGTTATGTAGTCCAAATAAGTGCGATATTTTGAATTACTGGAAAAAAATAACATTTTATTTTATCATAGAAACTATTTTAATGGTATTAAAATTATAAAAATACTAGTTGGACCAAATTTTAAAGGCCCAGAACAAATAATTTAGTTCACGAAAAGTTTATATCTCGTTAAAGAAGTTGGGAAAGGAAACATCGTTTTATTGAATTAGAAAGATACAACAAGTAATGAGAATGAAGGTAGGAGTCAGTATACAGAATTTATTTGTTTTTATAGAAATTGATTGTGTGTTTACACAAACTGTTATATTGGATATATATAAAATGCCAGTTAGAAATAACAAATATCGAACTGATTTCTGTTGTATCAACGTACATGGAGACTCAAAAACAATTTAAAAAATAGTAGACGTTTGAGTAATCACTTAAATTAAATTGTTTAGAATATAATATGGTTGGAACAAATTAATTAACAGGAACTATCGGGAAGTCACTCGCTTTGCGTCCATTTCATATTAAAAAAAGTAACCCTATCAGAGATATTTCTGTAATTATCTTTCTTAAAAGACCCGCACACAAACTTTGATTACGAGGAGATCTCGAAAGAATTATTTTGCTATGTTAAAATTTTACAAAAATATTATTAAAGCGTCTTATAGATCAAATATCATTAACAGCAGACCAAATGTGGTACATTTTCTAGGAGTAGGGTAAGTATTTAATACTTGTTTGAGCTGCTAGCTTCAAAAGGCTAAGCTAACAATAGCTAAATTGCATGGACTAATCGGTAGAAGAAGTAAAATAGAGGCAAGAACAAAAATTAGACTGATAAATAACAGTGATTCTGCCAGTGCTTGCATACGTGTCAGTTGCGTGGGGACAAATATGCGAATCGACTAGGAAGAAGATACAGGCCCAACACAATATCTGTTTGAGGCACCCTAATACGTTGCTAACCGATGTTTGCTTAGAGATCTAGAATCCAAGAGGGTTCTAGATATAATGAAAGACCTGAAAAAACAGATATTCTCTCAGACCTAAGGAACCACCCTAACCGACAGTTATGAGAAACCAAAAAACCCTCATAAACTAAAAAAAATTGTTATAGTTCGTGTAATCGCTTTAGTGTGGCCATCTGAGAAGTGCTTTAAGGTCGACATCGAGTGTTCTACTTTAATATATAGCTCGGGAGCAAGAGAATATTTCTCGAGTTGATAAAATAGAAACATGCATTCGCTAAGATGTAATTGAAGCGTATATGTATTACACGAACTATACGTCAGATTAAAATGTGTATTATCACTTGTGCACCTTAATATTATTTATTTTGATGCAAGAAATACAAGTCCCACGTTTATGAGACATTATACACCACCAGTTTTTTTTTAATAAATCGCGAAAATAACTTAAACCACATTCTATTGTCAACTACATTAATCTTTTCACATAAAGTCTTCTTTTTTAAATATGAAACCTATTTCTTTTACAAAGTTCCAAAGACTTGTTCTGCCAAACTGACACATATATTTTTCTTTCGACTTAAACAGCCTTGCACATGTGAAGATAGCGTCTCGACGCTAGCGCCCAACGCCAGGATCCTATCCCCACCACCAAGCCAAGATCACACCATACTCTTTATTAGTCAGGGACTGCGGAGTGCGGACTGCATTTATTTAGCTTAAGATAGGAGGATGTAGGATAATGGACTGGAGAACAACTGAAGAGAAAATGAAAAGTTGTAGTGGTCTTTGTCTTGGGAAAATGAATAGAACTGCATATGCAAATACTTACTATTTAACTGAAAAATTAATTCACCTCTGTCTCACATTTTTCCCTTCCGTTTGGAAAAATTTTATTAGGAGGGGGGATCATCCGAACAGAATACCAGAAATAATATTCCCATGAAAAATAGCAATCTTCAGAGGAAAATACTTATCGTGGTAACAACAATAACTAGATAAAAAAAATCGATATCTTCATGACAAAATATTTATTTTCGAAACGTTCCCGTCGGTTTCGAAAAATAGTATTTGCAGGATGTGATCGTCAAAACAAAATATATCTTTGGAAAAAATACCAGATTGTCACAAAATCTAGTTTGGCAGAAAAAAAATTTCTTTTTATATTTTGCATCTATAATATTTTACATTTGAGAACTCTATGTTTCATTAGAGTACGCAACTTTTTGTGTTATACGGATGGTAATATGAATCAACAAATGACATGCCATCTCATATCTTTTCGTTGAAGAGCTCATGCGCAAACTCAAAGTTACCAGATTTTCTCTGATGTTGGCTAATATGAAAAATTAAGAATTTGACATACCCCAAAATTGTTAGTTAGGTTATTTTAAAGTGTTTTGTGTTTAATTAAAAGAAAATAATTTCTAATGCAACAGGCCCTTTCTAGGACCACATTTTTTAATATAATAGGATAAAATGCGAGATATGAGATGGGTTTATTGAATGAATTTTAAAAATTCTACAACAGTGCTACCAACTCATTTTTGTTTAAAGCAAACTTCTCTATAATATGAAAAGTATAAATTTATTAAAAAATTAATAAAATGCCAAAATATAAAAAGTATTATAAGCAACTCATTTCATATGGCTGCCCGATTCGTTTTTTAAACTTGGACTCGTGTCATATCAGAAGTTTTAATATTTGTTACTTTCTTTACTGTTTCCACTTTTAACGTTTTTAAACCGGTTTTAATTTTGTGTCACTTATGCCGAGAGCATCATCACAAGCGCATTGATCATACTGGTTATTAGTCGTAAACAGGAAATTTTCAGTCATTTACTTTTCTTAAGACCATTCACTTCCAGAGATCTACTGGTTTTACTTAAGGAGAAACTAAAAAATAAATACTATGTACGCCACTACATTAAAATTAAATATGCACCAGGTCAGCCCTTAGTGTACGCCTATGACTTCTTCTTTACACCCATTTGATGACAGAGTTACCAATCTATGCATAACATCATTTTGTCACGTAACATCAAAGTTGGTAACATCGTCAAAGCTACCAACTGCCTTATATCTTACATACTACCAACTATGAGAATTTTTTGTTTACAACTTTAATTTAGGTTGACATTTAACGATTGTTGACTAACTGCTAACTGTTTGTTGGCGATCTAATTTATAGTTGGGCGTGCCATTACTAATAGGTTGGTTTTTATTTGTATCATCTAATCATAATATTTTAATAGTTTTTTTGCAGGGAGGATATTATAATATACCACCATGGTGTTAAATTCTTGCTGGTCTCCCTGTATCTGGACTGATAATTTAAAAACTGGGTGCAATGCAATAGCCTTTTATACTGGAACAATGAGTATAGTTTTAATTACTTTTATAATATTTGATATGGCTGGTGGAGATTCAACGCAACTTTACAACCCCTTGTTCGAAGCTGATGTCAGACTTTGTGAGTAATATTTTCCTATCATTTTTTGAGTACTTATGTGTTAAAATTATTTTGTTGCTTTTGTAGCTATGCAAGTAATAGGAGGATTGCTTATTGTGTTCTTTTTACTCCTTATTGGCTCTGCTGGATTCCTTGTTTGGGGCATACAAATAATGGTTAGAGGACTTATGGTGCCATGGATGATATTATTTGGGATTGCTACAATCTTTCAACTCGTTTTTGGCTTATGGTTAATTGGAGGTTATTATATCTATGTATGTTTTGTTGCATTATCTGCTTTTTTATCAAGTGTTATTTGTCAGATTTCAGAACCACCAAAGTCTTTTTATAGCAATTTTACACAAGAAGGTTTGAATTATTTTTTTATCAGTATGAAAGATCTTGGCTTTTCACAGTACAAATGGTAATATGTGAAAATGTTAAATATGTTTTGAAGGGACTTGTGTAATTTTAATTTTTGTGTTTTTGAATGTAAGAATAGACTTGAGTTTTGAAATCTGACCAAAGAAATATAAGTATTTTTGTAGTTTGTGCTGTAACTTAAATAATTTCTTTTTCAGCTTGACACTGTGCTGTACTCCTTGGTAATATGGGGTTGGATGGTTTACAACGTAAGTTTTGCACCTATAAATATTAATTTAGTCAATTCAGAAAATTTTATGATATATTTTTGAATGTTAGTTCCGATACCAAATTACATTATTTTATTGTTGTAATAACTATAGAAATTATAAAACAAGTGTTTTTGCTATTTGCTCTATTTAAAAAGTTTGTGCAATAAAAATAATTTTAAATTTTATTTCAGACTTACTGTTGGCTTGTAGTCTACTCACAGTACAAGGTGATCAAAAAGATGCAATCTCCTAATATCGAATTATTGTGGCCATAAATATTTTTTTTTATAATTAACATGTCCGTCCACAAATTAGACTAAAATCTTATTAGATTAATTTTTATACATTTTTTTACTTATTGTACATGTTTGGTGCATGAGTTATTTTTTTAAAATATTAAATTTTTTAATAAGTTTTCTTTACCGCGTTTATTTTCCCCGTTTGGCGTCTTAGTGTTGGTATTTTAATTTTTTTGCTCCCAGATAGCCGCAGTTGTGCCAAATTTTTAATTTCCAAATCATACTCATACATTTCAAACTTCTAGTTTGTTACCATTCCGATAATTGATCAAAGGACAGAATTATTAATTTCGTCACTATCTTTCGAGGGACTATACAAAATTTTTGTCATATAAATGTTTACTTTTTAACTGATAACTGATTGTGAAAAAGAAA
Organism: Crepidodera aurea; assembly: GCA_949320105.2. Classification (NCBI taxonomy): domain Eukaryota; kingdom Metazoa; phylum Arthropoda; class Insecta; order Coleoptera; family Chrysomelidae; genus Crepidodera; species Crepidodera aurea. The sequence continues at coordinate 16,320,057 of OX439478.2, forward strand.
TATCCTCTTTTGAGAAAAAGCACACAATTATTTCCTTATAAAACTGAAACATTAATAATTTTATTATTTACAATAATTCCAACCCCTCCGATTTTTTATCACAAAATGCGTTTAGACAACATAAATAAATGAACTAGTATTTATTAATAATATGTATGTACAAGTATATACATTTTTTAAGAGGGGGTATTGTTTTTTCTAATGAGTAATGAACATAATGCAAAAAGCAAACAGAGACAAATTGAATAATATATAACTTTTTGACCTACTGAGTTATAGGTATTCATACGTCCAAAGCTACTAGTGAAAAGGAATATACTTTAAAAATTTCAAAATTCTAACCCTTCCTGCTCTATTTATCTTTGAATCCGTCTGCTTAGTTCGCAAGCACATTCAAAAGTTATCGGAAAGACCAACTCGTAGATATCCTACAAGAAATTTAGATACTGATGTTTACTTACCTATTCCCACCTCTGACCTAATAAAAAATTCTATTACCTACAATGCCAAAAAATTATGTAATAACCTCCCGAATCAGTTAAAATCTATAAATTCATATAAGTTCAGAAGATCGACTAGGGCTTTTCTTCACGAAAGACCATATTACAGTGGCAGAATTCTATAACGTACTATAGACTTTTGGGTTGCAACTATAGAAGTATTCAACGAAAAATATATCCATGATCACAAGTGGGTAATGTTTAACCTTGCTGGGTCCAAACGGACCCCAGTCTTTACATTTTTATATGTATCTTAAGTTAAAGTTATTATTTCACTAAATCCATCAAATAATTTTTTTGAGAAATATAGCAATAAAAGATCAGGAAAACAAACGTTTGCTGTTGATTTATGTATGAATGCAAAAAAACATGGTTGTGGTCAAGGGCGGCTCCAGCCCAGAGATTTGGGGAAGGGGGCAACGTCGTTGGCTTTTAGGGTTATATATATATATATATATATATATATATATATATATATATATATATATATAAAGTTTAAATTTTGGGTTTGTTGAGAATTATCCTCTGTACCCCCTTTGGAGCCGTCATTGGTTTCTTATACAAAATTCATTCTGCGTAAACCAAATTTTAATTTTTTTGAACTTTTTTTGTAAATTCTAGGTCCATTTATACCCTAAAAAAAACTCACTTTTCTCTCAAAACTGGCCCAAACATTTTTTTCGGTAATTTTGACATTGCCAATCGTTTCTGATACAAAATTCATTCTGCGTAAATCAAATTTTAATTTTTCGAACTTTTTTTGTAAATTTTAATTTTTTTTTGCAGAGTCTAGGACCATGTATACCCTAAAAAACTCACTTTTTCTCTCAAAAAAGGCCCAAACATTTCTTTCGGTAATTTTGACATTGCCAATGGTTTCTTACAAGGGCAGAGATTTGGAGGGTGGCAACGTCGTCGGCTGTTAGGGTTATATATATAAAAGTTTAATATTTTGGGTTTGTTGAGAAATATTCCTACTGCCCCCCTGGAGCCGCAAATGGTTGGGGTCCGGAATGATGTGATATGATTGGCTGTATGAAGACGCGTGATCAAGAACGAGGCGAGTCTTACTCGTTTAATGACAAAATCGAAGTTTTTGGGTTAAAGCCTCGACTTGGTAGGGCACCAAACCACGTCTGGACTTTCGTAATTCAATACCTGGTTACCAAGGAGTAGTTGTTGAAGTCCAGACGCTGGTGCAGTGTAGGACATTTTTAATGTCCTTGTTCTTGGAAGCTTGTGTGATTTCATTTCACATCCTTTGTGCAGTTTTGTCACTCGAATGTTACTTTTTTGAAATTTTTATGGTTTAAAAAATTCCACCTTCGTGTAATTTGTAAGTATCTTTGTTTTTAATAAATAAATGTTATAACTACTACCTACAACCCTTCTTAACCTTACCAACAGTAAGAACAAACAATTAGAAAAAGAAGAGAAAATAAAATAGTGATATAAAATGCTAAAAAAAAATTTAGGTCCGTTTGGACCCCACTTGGATATTTTTCTTTCAGATTTCACTTGGCCCCAGGAAGGTTAACAAAAATAATATTTCACACAGTCAACCTGACTCGAAATATAATATAAATTATATTAAAAATTGGTTGCACCACGTCTGGATTGAAAACAACTACTTCTGGGACTAATGCCCTCACAGACATTGAATTACAACAATCCAAACGTATATCGGAAGACACAACCCTTTGATTTTGTTATTCAAGGAGCCGTCGTTCTTAGACCGGTTTCGGCATTATTGTGCCTCATCAGTAAGACATAGACAAGCTCAACATTGTATCTTTAAACGATGGCTGAAGACTACATTGGACTAGCCCCTTATTCGATGCCATTTGTTACGTTATAGCAAACGTGTCGAGAACTAGGAAAGCCCAACGCCATCATCACTTAAATAACAAAATCAAAGTTGCACTCGGTAGGCAGCCCAACGTGCAGGTAGCAGGATATAAGAGCCGGACTCACTTACCAATGAAACACCCTACATTTTGCCGAATTTTAAGATAATTAGAAAAGTATTAAAAATTTTCTTCGGTTATGACGCTATTTTTTGAGGTGAGATGGTGATTTTCGTATCATAATATGAAACAAAAAATAAAAAGCGGATTCTTTGAACATTTATATTTGGATTTTTTTTTAATTAAAAACATGGTGGGGTTATCTATCTTGCAGGGTCCGTTTTTAAAAATCCACAGTTCTAAAGCTGGTTTTGGTGTGTATAAACGAATAAAAAATAAGTTGGTTGAATGATAGAATCTTTTATTGGTGAAAAAGCGGAACTGCTTAATCTACAATAAAATGAAAAGACCAAAATACTGATATGTAATTAATAAAAATATAAATTGAATATAACAGCGCAGTTTTTTAATTGTTCATAAATAAATGGATATATACTATATATATGTATATATTGGGTTAATGTTAGTGCCAATTAAAATTAAAAATTCAATAAATATACAATAAAAAATCGAGCTCTATACAAATAGCAAAATATTTAAAAAATTTTACAACTTCCAAATGTGACTAACTTTCATTCTCTTCGTCCAAAAATTCAACGTGCGTAAATGGGAAATATCCCGTTTTGCCATTCAGTTCACCTTCCCATTGTCCATTTATATTAGTCTTTGTAACAGTAATGATATCGCCTATTTCTAGCTTCAAAGCCGTATCGTCATAAGCATTTGGGATACGCACTTGTTTAACTCTAGCCTTTGCAGGCAATTTTCGCTACAACAAAAAACATACATCAAATTCTACAAATTCTAAAACAATATAAACTATAATAATAAAGTAACAATTGTACTATTTACTTTAACCAACTAGCATCAAGCATTTTGCCATTAAAAATCAATGCGTCGCGAAATTGTTCGAAGCTCTAGGAAAAGTCGTCATTTCAATATTAAAGCTAGAGCCGTTAAAGTCAAAAAATTAAAAATATGTTTCTGAATACTAAAGATTAAAACAAAATGTTAAAAGGGGTGCAATTTTACATTCAATTAATTTTTTTCTGTAAAAATTGTACCACTAAAATATTGTAATGTACCACCAGTGGTATAGTAGAACCCACTGCTTTATGAGAAAGAAAAAACGCTACAAAAACAGCAAAGGATACCGCCAATAGAAGAAATGCTGATGGATCTGGACATTTTTGAGTACTTTAATGTCGAAAACAATGTCCATATACATAAAAATAAAATAATATTTTGGCTATGTGAATCACTGTGCAAAGATTCAATAACCAACTTATTGGAGATCGTAATAGGGGTAATTGGCGTAAAATTTCTATATTGGTTAACTTTCTTTAATATGAATTTACATGGCATCAAAAAGGGGCCACGAGGTATTGCGCCTTCCGCCATATTTTTGTGTATTTAACCCCATAGAATTAATTTGGGGACAACTTAAAAAAAGAATAAGGCGTCATAACGTGTTTCCCAAATTTGACGGGTTGGTTGCAAATTTGGTAAAAGAAGAAATTAACAAAATTTCAGCTGATGATTGGCAGAAAAAAATCAAACATGTCATCAAAGAAGAAAATTCTTATATAACGAGTCCGACCAAATTTATTATCAATGTTGATGACAGTAAATTCGATGGTGAGGATTGATTAATTAATTTATAATAATTAATTTATAATATTTATGACTTTATTCACCGTGTTTTTAATTTTATAATTAAAATTTGAGACAAAATTTTAATTAGTAACGTTTGTGAATCTCACAAGAGATCAGAAAATGAAGCTACGAGACAGGTGGAGTGGTCAACCGCTATTCAAATTATAGAAATTAAAATGTAAATTCATATTAAAGAAAGTTAACCAATATAAAAATTTTACACCATTTACCCTTATTACGATCTCCAGCAAGTTGGTTATTGAATCTTTGCACAGTGGTCCTAATAGCCAAAATATTATTTTATTTTTATGTATATGGACAGTATACGGTGTTTTCGACATTAAGTGGCAACCGGAGTTCTTGTGAGAAGCAAATTTCACTTCTATTTTATGAAGATTTTCTAATATAAAATTGTATTCATATGCGCGCCACTGGGAACATTTGGCGATGGAATATTTCTCGACAGCTTTAAATGTATGTAACAATGTGGCAGCACTTTACAAAGATATTTAAGAACAAAATGGGAAACCATATTATTTAAAAACTACTTGATATTTATTAAAACAAATAGGAGCAAATTTTCATAGATTTAATGCATAATGGCGCGGATATTTCTTTTTTTGATTTTCCATTTAAAATTAATAAAATAAATACTTTTCGAAGGTTTACAAAAAAATCAAGTAATCTCCACCCTAAGTTTTGTAATTATTAGAATTTTCTGAAAATTTCACAAACATCAGACTAAAACTAAAGGCTTAAAAGGTTATTAAAATTTTTCAAGGGGTTCGGTTTGCTCTTAAAGTACTAAAAAAAAAACCAGATCCATCAGCAATTCTTCTATTGGAGGTATACTTTGCTGTTTTTATAGCGTTTTGTCTTTCTCATAAAGCACTGGATTCTACTATACATGTACCACAGTTTGAGAACCGCTGATCTATTGGGGTCTAGTCTTTTAGACGGCTGTTAAATTTTTTAATCAAAAACGGTATTCTGTAAATGCAAATTTTAAGGGCCTTTTAAAAATTATTCCTTTAAAATATTAGGGGAATGCTTGACATCGCATTTAAGATTCATTTGAACTAATTTTGAATGATGTATGCATGTGAGTTGTCTATTTTATCATCACTTAATATATTAAAAAATTATTTGACAGTTGAAACATTTTCTTGACGTCTCTTAAGCTAACAGAACAAAGCAGAAGTAAAAATCAAAACATGGACAATTAAAGGCTAATTAAATGCGCTAATTTAAAATTGTCTGCTCTGCGAATTTTCGCAAAAATGGCTGTTCTGCTAGCTTAAACTTAAGTGATCGAAAAAGTGGTTGAAACAATAAAAATTGCAATTTTCTTTGCAGTTATTAACGACTGTGGGAAGACATTAATCGCTAATTTCAGGCTCGATTTATTTCTTTGCGAAAATGGAAAAAGTCACGACGTGGTGGTAAGGTTTGCGAAGCATGGCGGAAAAACGATTTTAACAATGAAAATCAGTGTTTCGGTAGTATAATCGTTGAAAACTTATTAGTCTGATAAAAAAAGGTAATTACAAATTTTTTGCTCTGCGAATTTTCGCAATAATGATTATTCTGCTAGCTTAAATTTAAGTGAGCAGAACATGACCGAAAAAGTGGTTGAAACAATAAAAATTGCAATTTTCTTTGCAGTTATTAACGGCTCTAGGAATACATTAATCGCGAATTTCAGGCTCGATTTATTTCTTTGCGAAAATGGAAAAAGTCACGACGTGGTGGTAAGGTCTGCAAAGCACGGCGGAAAAACAATTTTAACAATTTATCAACCCACATATCCATGAATAACCAAAATTTTCAAAATATTTACCGTTTAGACACAATAGACCGTTTACCACGAATCACCCTGTATATATTTGAGAAGATTTTTAAAACCAGCAAAGGGAAAATTTTCTAATGAAGAATGATGATAAGAAAAACATCGTCATGTTTTCTTGCAAAACAAATCTAAAATTTTTAATTAATGATGTAGAAAATATTTACGTAGATGGGACTTTTGATTACAGCGCCATAATCCAATAATCCTCAGACTTTGGCACCCAACTCGCATTTTAACATATGTTAAAATATAAATAAATCATTACAGAATAGAGCATATTCATTTAATTTCAATAATTTAATAAAGACTCACTTCATTGGCATTTTGTGAAACATTGTATATACATTAGGATTGTCTCTAAATGGTTTTAAAGTGAATTATTATAGGAGACACTTAAACAATGGCATTCTTGAAATAATGACTAAATAGTTTGTTAATGGATTTAAAATTACTGATAGTTTGATAAAATAATGCAGATTGTTCAAAGAAATTTTAAGGCTAATGAATCAATTTTATTGAATTCTTAAAATGAGAACATTTATTTAAAAATGAAAAAATACAAGAAAAACGTAATAGACATTATACAAACCTGCATTTGATTTCTTTTGGCTGCTTCAGCTTGCAAAGAAGTATTACTAACTGGACCTCCAGATCCAGGCCTAGGAATTTCTACAGGAGAATGATTTTCCTCTATCTAAAAACATAAAAAAATTTCTAATTTTTGGCCGCTAAAAAGTTCATGTGAAATGGGTTGATTTTAGTTTGTTTTTATGTATGAAAGAGTAATAAAATTTTATTTCTTATGCAAAATGCAAAATTTTCAAATATTTCTTAAAATTTTTGTAAAGGACCCCGCACCATTCTTATGGAAACGGGAGCACCGTTAAATTTTTGATATGTGATAGTACTTGATGTGCTGATCAATAGTGTCCATGGGCCCAATCCTATCCTATGGCTAGATTTCGATATACAGGGCGTTAAAGTTCAAGATCCCAAAATTTTAAAATGTGTACCAAAAAGTCCCTGTCACATATTTTTATAAATCGTTATCTTATCTGTAGAAAAGTAATGTATAAAAAATATATATGAATAGCATTTCTTTAGAAATAAAAATTATAAGTTAAAACGATCGAAACAATTTGTCCGACTTATTTTGAAGGCAACTATACATTTTTCCTAATTATTTGCTAATTACTCTTATCACAGACACTGAAGCTCGATTTGTGAGTAACCAAAATGTTCGAAATTTTTATTTTTTCCGTTGATACCACTTGCATGGAAATCTGAACGGTACTTTTTTTTAAATAAAATAAAATCTGTGATTTCTCATAAGAATCGATGGTAAAGGCAATTTTTTTTTATATTAATATATTTTTTCTGGTTTTCTGCAGCTATTTAAAAATTTTACTGGTTCATTATCTTATTATAAAGTTCCATTAAATTCTGAATAGTAATTCTAAAACCAAGAGTACTACCTTAAAGCACATAAAATAATATTATTTTTACATTATCTATAAATTGTCAATAATTAACACTAAAAATAAATCATGTAGAGATAAATTTCTCATAAATATTTGAAATCATCCTTTTCGATGAGTTTGAGAAATGAAATTTATAATTATTTTACTGTTATTCCATCAAGTTTAATTGATTAGACTTAAGTATTTGTTAATCATTCTGAGATAAGAATAGCCACAGATAAATGCTTATAAAATGCAATTTACTTACTCTCTGAACATATGGTACTGGAATTGAACCAGTTCTACCGTTTTTATCTCTAGCAGTCCACCATTGCTCCTCATCCTTAAATAATATTGTTAATATATCTCCTTTTTTAAAACTAAGATCATCTTTTTCCTAAAATCAAAATACTTAAAACAAACACTTTTTTTTATCATTACATGACCTACCTTACTATCGAAATCAAATTTAGCAATAACTTTTTCAACTTTCTTGCTAGCGGGTCTAATAAGTGGGGTAGTATCTAAATAATGGACCTTGTAAAAGGATAACAGTTCTGGTATATTTTTAAAGAAATTATCTCCAATCTTATAGCGAGGCTGATCCTGCAGCTGTGTTTTATTTATTATATAATGACTAACCTTGCTGTCTTCCCTAAAAAATAAGTTATTTACAATACCTGTAAGATAAAGCACCTTTTTCTACTTACTTGACACATAAAACATAGTCTCCTACACAAGATGCACTGTCTCTAACAAGAAAAACACCACCTTCTCTTTCCTCCATGAGTACATTAGTGGCCTCATGTCTACCTATGGCCCCAAAATACCAGCTAAAAATTAAAATGTAAAGATTAATAGTTGTAAAATAATTTATTTTTATACTTACCCATCTTTATCCTCGTGATCAAATGAACTAGCCATACTAATTAACTATATTTACTTTACAATTTTTAACCTTACAATAAAAATTTTTTCATTTTTGAATTTTGGGCCCACTCAACAAATTAAGTTATAGAATACATTATACTGCAATGCCCATTCACAAAGACATATTAAGTAAAGTACTCATGAAACTATTCTTATTAAAAGTAATTGTTTTTAATTAATATTTCTTTTTTTTTTGGTTAAGTGCGTTGGAAATTAATCATTTTGATTAGGAGATCACCATAAGTATTTTTTAATTTAGTACTGTTACTTTTAATATTTCTGATCAATGTTCGCCGTATTTGTAGAAATATAAATAAGAATAATAATAAACTTTTCAATGAAACCCACTACAGACACGAATATGGCGTCAGCATTTAATTTTCTGCTACTCATAGATAAAAGCTAAACAAGATGGAATAATTCCATGTAAATAGAAGACGCTACGGTGCTGCTGCTTGGACTAGTTCGGAGAAATCGGAAACTAAATGATTTGAGCTGTATATCCCAACAGTACCAAGTCATTCACCTACCTCAATGTGAAGAAGAAGACGAGCTGTTTATATACAGGGTGTTTCATAGTTAAACCGGTATACGTTAACTGTAAATAGAGGGTACTTAGGTGATTCCAAATAACCTTGGTTACTGGGTCAAACGCCTTCAGTAACCAAGATACGGGGTGTTTCATCCAATATTTTGATAAACCGTAATTTTAGAACCACCCTGTAGATTTCTCTCATACTTGGTACAGGTATTGTATAAGGATAATATCCTTATACAATGGTACAGGTATAGTGTGTTAATAGCCCATCCTATAGTGTAAGAACTACAATTAAAATCCAGATCCGGATTAAGAAGAATTTGAAAATCCCCAAAGCAACACCAGATTTTTTTAAAATTGGGATGGATATTTGCAAAGAAGTTTAACATCTTTTTAACAGATAAAATAGATAAATGTTCAATATTTAAATTAATAAAATTAAAAATGCTTTTAAATATGTAGAAAAATTTGTAAAAATAATAAAACCTTATTATTGATGCTAAATGCATGTAATGTGCTTATCTAAATGTTACTTTCAATTCTGATCAACTTTTCACAATAAAATTGTTCGATATTATCGAAAATAAAGGTACTTTAGAACAAAATTTATATTTTTTGACGAACCTCGTATACGACTGAAATTTTTTTATATTTGATGATTGTATTTTTGGTTTTTCATCATGCATAACTTTTTATGAAGAATAACTTTTTTCCTAAAATGAATAATAAATAAGTTTTCCATATGGTTTCAACTTAGTGAGACACTGTGTATACATTTTTTTGTGGAAGTCATATTTTTCCAGATATTTGCGGCAGAACGATCCACGTAATACAAACAGATTTTCGGTTATATTTAAAAAACTTTTAGAAATGTAGGATTTTTGAGGTGAAAATCTTAATTGTCTTCGCCCAATAACTCGGGAGGGGTTTATTTTCTTGAAAAATTATATTTAACATTAATTCATTAAAAAATGATTATTTATTGATTGCGCAAGATTTTTTCTTTTTTTTTCCTCCCTTTTTGATTTTATAAATTATAATCATGGGGGTGGGGGGTAGTTACCCCTGAACCCATGCCCCCCTGTAAATCCGCCCTTTGATAAACATCTGACATTTAAAGATCATGCTATTTATATTATAAATAAAATTACTAAAAATATTAATTTCTTGTCCAGAGTGGCTCCATTTTTATCCAAATGGACAAAATGTACTGTGTTTTACGTTTGCTGCATCTATTTTGTACATTCGGGTTTCGCCGTACAATAACCTTTTCTGATTGGCTAGGATTCTGTAAAAATCCGACAGAACACGAGTGCAATTCGAGAGGTCCCGGAAGCCGCTAAATATAAATCTTCTGGGTAAAATTTTAATTTTTAATTGCTTTAAAAGAGGACCGTCGGGGGGCAGCATCTCCCGGTACCCCTCTGAGATTTTGAAGCAATGTTCAATTTTAGAAAAACTACTTACTTTTTTCAAAAATGGTAAATACAAAAGTTGTTCAGTGGCAAATGAAGAACTGCGGATGATAACTATATACGTATATGACATTTTTTTATATATTTTTCATGTTATTTCTTTTATGTATATAAAAAAAAGTGATCATCTGCCATTCTACGATGAATAATAAGCTCGGATACAAAAAAAATATTTTTTTTTGTTGAGAATTAAGCCCGCAATTATAACATTAGCATTTCCAATAACTGAATGATTCCATAAAGACCTGCATCACTATTAATTCTTTCAAAAAACAACTAAAGGCTTTTTTATTATATAAATGTTTAAATTAAGTTTTAATTGTAATGTATAATGTTTATTTCAAGACACTTTTTAAAATTTTTAACAAAAAATGTTTGTATATTTGCATTTGCATCTATAAAATTAGCTTGTGCTAATTAAATAATAGTTATTTATGCACCAAGTGCAACATTCATCCCTCCATCTACTCTTACCGTATGCACATTTCGCAATGAATCACCCTGTATGAACAATATTACCATTGGACTGATTACTAAAAATTCTAGAAAATCATATATTAAAATTGACTTACCTTGTTAAAAACCTTTTTTTTGCTCCTTGTGCATTTTTACTTTTAATGATTTAATTATAGGACAAAATAATAATTATAATTACTAATACATAGACGAATACCTTGAAATAATAATTACAAGTGAATTCAACAATACAAAACAGAATGAACGCGCCCGCCTATGCATGTCAAAAATGTGCGGTTCTTAAGAGCAGTAGTCACTGGGAAGAATCTAATAAAAAACTATGTGTTCTACATGGTTGGATAGACAAAAAAACGGGGATTTCAAAAAGGAAATAAAAAGTACAGGTCCCTATTTAAAAAAAATAGTTGAGGGTAGCCCTTCAAAGACGAAACGTTGTTTTAAAAAATTCGATACGCTGTGTTAAGCGATATTTGGCCTTCAATAAAAAAGTTTTATAAACTTTTTTCTATCTTAAAAAAATTGGGTGTTAATTAAATAAAACGAAAATCGTCAATCGTCAATATTAAATGTGATCCATAAAAATAAAAAAAAATAAAATGGAGTATAAAATTTATAACAGACAGTACAGATTACACTTATTTGGTAACAGTTTTTAAAAATAATTTTGTTGATTCCTTTGTATTTATTTACAAAAAATATTTCACTCGCAATTTTAATATCATTTGAAAAAAAAATATCAAAATACTAAAATACCAACGAATACATAACCGTCTTTAACTCTGGATACTTTTTCTTGATTATTTCAACAATGACAAGTTTATAGATAATTATCAGTTGCAAAATAATTGAGATGATCGTTCCGTAAAACTATGAATGCTATAAGAGAAGACCAATAAGCCAATAAGCAGCAAATTAAAATTCTGACGGCAACCCAAAACTTAATATTTTAATCTAGTTAATTGAAGAAGAATGTCATCCATACAATTTTACATTTATTCTATGCAAAAATAAAGCGATTTCTGATTTGAATTCAGGGAAAGTGTTAATAAAATTTTAACATTTAGTCATAGTTAAAGCTGTTGCATAAAATGAAGCGAATAATATTTTGCTTTTATTTATAAACAAATGATAACTAAAATTCCATAAAATATAATATATAATGGAATTTTGATGTCAGAAATGAACACGGCAACTCAGAAAATGCTTTTCCGTACGAAAAAGGCCTGCAAGAAAAATGATTTGTTCATTTAAGCAACCTATTCTAAGGTTTGTAGGCGGAATAGAAGAGACAGATAAAGATCAGGAGAAGGCCAGAAAGTACTGCAACTTGCGATATTGCTCAAAAAGAAGATTCACACCCACAAAAATTCAGTAAATAGTTAAGATCATTCGGAAACAGATGTAAGAAAAAGTTGCTTTGGGGCCAAATTTATTGCGAGTAAAAACTATCGAAACCTTCTTAGAATATGTCACTTTATGTTTGAAAAAACAAGCCATTTAAATGATTTAGATTGCCTCTTCAAGGAATGAACCATTTAAAAATTGATATTCCTTTTAACTTAAAAGCAAATAAAAGGATAGGTACCTCGAAATAGATTGATCGCCAAAGAACTTTTGCCAACATGTATATTTTAATAATAATATCAAAAAAGTTTTGCAATCCGAACCGTACACAAATATTAATAGTTTCCAAGTACAAATCAAAACGTCAAATGATTTTTCAACAAAGAACAAAAGTCAAGGCCAAGCCTGGATACACTTTTAAAAATGTTTTTTTTCTACCGTTTGTAAAAATTAAAATAAACTGATGAAGCCTCTGGTCAGGGGCGAAACGTCTTTTCAATAAATCGTTTAATTTATTTTAATTTACGAGGAATCCTAAACCCAGGAAACAAAAGAAAAGAATATTAATCAAGATTCAAGAACGTTCCTAACCAAAAATTTTAATATTAGATTAATAAATTGGCGTGGTATCGCTCTTAATGAAGCTCATTCAGGTTTTAAAGGTTTAGTCCAGTAACAACAAAGCTGTAGATAAGTATGTCCAGATTTCCTTTGTGGCTTAATTTCTAGGTCTTGACGGTTGCTTCCAAGAGCGAAAAATTTCAGCACGATTCCGACTTGGGAGAGGGCTGAAAATGGTTTCCCGCTAATATCTGCCACAATATGCAAATTAGCCAATTTTTGTTTAGATAAAAAATGAAAATCTTATCATTATCTACAAAAATGGTCTTTATCATTTTTTTCGGGAATTCGATAGTTTTCGAGATAACCGGACCCAAAAGTCCCCTCATTTCAGCGGCTGCTCTACCTCTATAGGAATGCTGCTGTCTATGCATTAACTTGTAAACGGGCGGACGAATTGTTTCAGAACTCGGGCAAAATTCATTGCAATGGGAAAACTCATAGGTATCGATCAATGTGCCTTGAAACCCGTTCTTTCCTGTCGAGAACATTGAAAAAAGTGGTCAAAGTTTATGTTTTCCCAATATTTTGGACCATTTTACTAATTCATTCATATATTTTTTTAAATAGTTTTTTATCCCATTTTTTTTAAATGGGATCTTTAGAAGTCTCGAATGATCTCATAAATTTTTTTTCAGTATCTTTCTGGCGTTTTAATAAAAAATTGATTTGTTTATTTGCATTTTTCAGACGTTTTTGGAGTTCTAGAAATCTTCGAAACAAGCACAAATTAAAAACTCATATGCCATTATATTGTTATTCAATGCACACCATTTTAAAGCTTACAGTGTCTACTTTTCGAATGTATTTTTCTATTTCGAATAAAGTTCCTACATTTTCCAGAAATCGGGAAAATTGATCACACCAGTGAAAACCGGACTTTTTTTTAAATACTTGTTCCCCGCTGTTCATTTTTTGAGGATTAATACCCAGACCGAAGTGAAGCTTATATTCTGACCGTTTATATCAATTGATTCCTATATTCGAGCGCGGTTATTAAATCTTCGTTAGAATTATGTTCCCCCATTTTTACGCTCTCCGCCTGAGATCCATGATATTCCACATAACCTAACCACGTGTACCCACGCGCCCACATTAGTCGTCTGCTTTTGTTGGTATACAATCTGTTGTTTTTGGAGTCGTTGGCTTGCCCGTATTATTGAAATATCGATAGTATTTTAACAAAGGTAATACCAAGTCTTCCAAATTTAATCTATAAAATTTGAGAGGACGTGTGGTATTTGGAAGGCTTATTTTTTGAATCATTTTGTATTAAAAACAGAGAATATAGTCATTTATGCAAAAGACACTTTATGCACAAATGTTCATTATTTTCTTTATCAAATTAAATTGAAACATGAGCTGTTATAGTTGTAAATACAGTGCCACCAAGGCATACGTGATTGCGTTTGGCTTAATTCGGATATAGTTTGACATTTGTGAGTTTTAAAGAGATTTACAGAGTCCAAAAAATGAAAATCAATGTATTCCCAACTCCCTCGAACGGAAATTCAGTGAGAAACTAACATATCTATTCAGTGCAAAAATTTGGGATTTTTCGAAGGCCATTTTTGCAAAAAATATTCGTGTTGCGAAAAAAATGGTAGGGACCATTTTTGTAGATAATGATACGATCTTCATTTTTTATCTAAACAAAAATTGTCTAATTTGTATAGTGTGGCAGATATTAGCAGAAAACCATTTTTTCAGACTTTAGGGGCCATTTTCAGGCCTCTCCCAAGTCGGAAACGTGGTGAAATTTTTCGCAACCGTCAAGACCTAAGAATTAAGCCACAAAGGAAATCTGGACCGACTTATCTACAGCTTTGCATAGTTTCAGGTCTTCAGTTACTGGACTAGTTTCCTGGATGTGAATAAAAACAGGCTTCATTAGGAATTGTTAATTCTCAGTAGCGCGAACCGCAAGAGGAAGTCAGGTTTATAAAAAGTAAATAATATGCTATGAAATCTAGTAATAACTAATTGTTGTTAGAAAAATATTCAGATCGGGAGTCAGAACCGACGGATTAAACTTTATTACCCGTTCGACAGAGAATCAACCAATCTAGACTGAAGAATCCCTACACAATTAAGGTCGAAATCCGATCTAGAGAAACAGGATATTGAACCATACGGATTTTTAGTCAGTTGATGTCTCAATTATCTCGGAACGAATTTCACTGAAGTTGAATAAATAAGAAAGTAGAACTAATTTTAAACTGTTCGGCCTCTTAACTCGCTACTTATTGCCCAAAACTCCTGTCCCTCAATAATTAAATAAATGAGTAATTTAAATCTAGGTACATATTAGTTGGTATTCAATTACTCTACACCACACATGTATCAAAACTTCCGAGTGAAATCTGCAAAACAAATAAATATAATAACTTCGCGGATATTTTTTTGGCTCACTTTTTATAAATAACAATTATAAATTATTAACACTTATAATTTGATTAATCCAACCAATGAAAGAAGAAACTTTAACATAAACACCTGGTACATCTAATCTTCCACAACCGAAACCCCATGATACAAGGCCCGCCAATTCATAGAATCCGTCATCTTGACATACTAAAGGTCCTCCACCGTCCCCTTGACACGCGTCATTTCCTTCTTCACCTCCGGCACAAAAACTACTTGCAGGAAGGATGAAAATTTTTTCCGTTACCGCATTCACTTTCCTTATGCATTCCGCGTCGCTTACAATTGGGATTTCAGCCTCTCTTACTCTCAATGGAATTGGCCCCGCTGAAAAAATATATCAAAATTAATTTCCAAGGTTTAAACATTACTTCGTACAGAAAAAATAATATATAGAAGGCAAGGATGGAAACCTAATAACAGAGGAAGTTAAAAGGCAAAACTTCAAAAAAAAAAGTCAAGCGTAACCGAAAATATGTGAAAAATCCAGAGTTTCTTGGGAGTATTAATTGATCAATTGTAGATTTCGAAATATATCGAGAAGGTTTGCATAGCATCTGAATCTAAAACAACTACTCCTTGGGCCTTGCCCCCAAACTTTGTCGGGACAGTCCAACCCTTTTATTCTGTTGGACTGTTGTAATTCAATACCTGCGAGGGCAAATATCCCAAGGAGTATTTGCTTTTGGTTCAGATGCAGTGCAAACCTTTTATATATATTTCGTAATTGATCATATATAACATGGTTTCAGATGATTAAATATTATTATTATGATAGGTTAAGATCATTAATTTTGACTAAGGACTTCACAGATCACAATCCCATTTTGTTGAACACAGAACTAAAAAATCAAACTAAAGTTGACTACACAAAATTGACAAAACTTGTGTCAGAGACAAGATGGGAGGGTGTTCTGGATTCTAACGATGTGGAGACAAGTAGTACAAACTTCATTAAGTTAAAGCAAGACCAAATTAAATCAAAAGGGATCAGAAAAAGAAACAATGCACAATACTTCCGGGAAATGCAGAAATTCTAAATGATTATAAACACTATAGAAATACATCAGAGTTATAACCAAAATAAAGCCTATAGTCAAGCAGTAATACAAAATATTGCTCAAACTAACAAAAAACAAACGATAACGATGATCCCCTGAGTGATCCTGGTTTATCTTGGATGGATTTAATCATTATTTTAGTGGTATTGGACGAATATTGGCTACAAAAGGAAACCTTAAACCTCTTACAGAAAATGACCTGATTGAACAAATTAAGTCCTTAAAAAAGAATGTGAAAACTGGGGGAAGATCTGATCACTTCAGAGATGATTAAATAGAATCATAAATATCTTTTAATACCTCTGTTGCATATATCTTGTTTTTACTTCTGGAGTCTACCCATCTATACTCAAAAACACAATTATAGTACCACTATATAAACAAGGTAACAGTAAATTCACTACAAATTACAGGCCAATAGCCTGAACAAGCACTATTAGCAAAGTAATAGAAGAATGCATTAAATTTAAAATGTCAAATAAGCTTTTTTCGCAAAACCAGTTTGCTTTCAGTAGTTTCAGATCTAACACCAGTACATAGCATACATTGTGCAAAGTGACAGAGATAATTCTGAAAAATCTAGATGAAGGGAAAAAGTGATAGGAATTTTTTCGGAATAGGCTAAGGCGCAGCACATACAGCCTGAGAGACTTGACGAAATGGGTATTAGAGAAATTGCAAACCGATTAAATCCCTCCTAAGTAAGAATTTGAAATAACTTTAGTCAGACCCTTCGAACAGAGTATGTGTGCCACAGGGCACAGTACTTGGTCCTATTTTGTTTAATGTTTATGTCAATGGTATTTTATCTATCCTGGATGATGAGGATATTGTCTTCTGCTTTGCAGACGATATTGTGGATTTTTACTATATTTGAATGAATTATTGGGGGATTTAAAGTATCTTCTTTATTTTTAATGTCTCGGTAAAGTTCACGATTTATAAATCATTATTTGTAAGTACCAAGAAAGTGTATGCAAAATAATGTTCAAACTATAGGAGCATAACAGTGATTAGCATAGGGGATAAAATTCTGATGAGAATAATGCAAGAAAGAGTATCACACACAGATGAAACTCGATGTGGTTTAAAAAAAAAAGGAAGTAAGACCTTAAACAAAATATTAAATATAAAATATGTTAAAATTTCATTTACATTTTAAAACAGTTATTTAAATTATTAAATAACTGTTTTGTCAAAATACAAGTGAGCATAATTTTAATACCTTCTCCCATGTAGCCATATCCAGTGACTGTACACCTCTTCCCTGCAGCATGGCTAACACCTCTTGCTGGTAAACAGACAAGGCATACACCTTCTTTCAGTTCAGCTTGCCCATGAAGTTTTAAAAGAGCAATATCGTTGTCTAAAGTCTGACTGTTGTGATTATGATGGATGTAAGTGGTTGCTACTCTTAGAGTTTGAGCTCCTGGGCTACCGTATTTTCTTGTCAAGTCATGGTCACCTACCCTTACGTAGATTGCGTCGCCTGAACGTACAATACTAGAAAAACAGCAAAAACTAATTAGATATGCATAAAAAAAAGAAAAGTACCAATAAAATATGCCAAAGTATAATCTACCAGAACATGAATGTGACATTTATACATTTAAATAATACTTGCTGCTAATTGAGCATCTGAATCAAAAATTTGTGTTAAGTTGTTTATGTAAAGCTAACCAAGGGCGGCTCCAGCCCAGAGATTTGGGGGGGAGGGGCAACGTCGTCGGCTGTTAGGGATATATATATAAAAGTTTAATATTTTGGGTTTGTTGATATAAATGGACCTAGAATCTACACGAATTTACGCAGAATGAATTTTGTATAAGAAACGATTGGCAATATCAAAATTATCGAAAAAAAATGTTTGGGCCATTTTTCGAGGAAAAAAATGAGTTTTTTGGGATATAAATTCAACTATAATCTACATTAAAAAAAATTATGATTTGGTTTATGCAGAATGAATTTTGTATAACGATTGACAATGTCAAAATTACCCAAAAAAAATATTTGGGCCATTTTTGAGAAAAAAAGTGACTTTTTAGGATATAAATTACCTAGAATCTACAGAAAAATTAAAAAAAAATTAAAGTTTGGTTTACGCAGAATGAATTTTGTATAAGAAACGATTGGCAATATCAAAATTACTGGGCCATTTTTCGAGGGAAAAAATGAGTTTTTGGGATATAAATGCACCTAGAATCTACAAAAAAAAATTCAAAAAAATTAAAATTTGGTTTAGGCAGAATAAATTTTGTATAAAAACCGATTGGAAATGTCAAAATTACTGAAAAAAAATGTTTGGGCCATTTTTGAAGGAAAAAGTGAGTTTTTTAGGATATAAATGGACTTAGAATCTACAAAAAAAAAATAAAATTTGGTTTACGCAGATATGAGAAATATCCTCTCATTGCCGGGCTTTGGAAGGGGGGGGGGGGCAATTGCCCTTACTGCCCCCCTTTGGAGCCGCTGTTGGAGCTAACGCATCTTAATATCACCTTTTAGTGTGGTTTATAAATCAAAGTAACTCATCCATTTCGCATCTGCAGTAAAATGAATGGCATAATCTTTCAAATTGAAACTCATAGAACTGTCAATTCAATCCAGCCTTTTCTTGTGTCGGCATTCCAAAATTGATCACAAACAATTTATTTATTTCATTACCTGTCTTTTCAAAGCAGTAGATACTTTGTTGCTTTGGATAGAAAATATCTGATGGAAGTGATCAAGATATTTTTTAACTCAAATTTTGGAGAAACTAGGATATTTGAATTTAATACACATTAAGTATTTATTATTTTGTATTAAGTTAAAAATATTTGTACTTACATTTTAAAGTACAAAAAGTTTTGGAAAAAACATGTTTTCAAAAATTTGTGTAGAAAGATATCTTCGATTCCATGTGATATTTTTTATCAAAAGCAACAAAGTATCTTCATGTTTTAATAAAAGGTACTAAAATAAATCGTTTCTGACCCTTTTTTTCAAAGCTAAGACAGGAAAAGACTTTATTTGACATTAACAGTTCTGAGCTTAATAATGTTGACATACATTTCTATAAAGCTGAAAACAATTAGTGGTAATTATGGATTAGTTACTTAGATTTAAGACCCACATAATAAAAACATTATTCTGCTCTATGTAAGCAAACAATATTTTAAATTAATTTTCTCAGTTAGACCTAAATTATTCACCTTATATTTATATATTGTAGTGTGTAAGTTATGTTATATTTTGTTATTGTGTGATTGGAGTTTTTGACACAGAAAGACAGAGTAGTCAATTTGATAGATGAATCCACTTATTTAAAAAACCCTGAGACGTTAATATTTGTATTCAATAAAAAAATATAAAAATGAAAAAGGCCGTAATATCAAAATAATATATTGCTTTACACTGGCTCAATAATTTTAATTATCTTAACTAAGAAGGTTAAGAGCTCGATTAGCTACTACCTTATTGGTTCAAATTTTTTGTACATTGGTGAAGTGAAGACAATCTTATACTCTTTATAATAAATTGAAACACTTACTTTGTGACACAGTGTGCAGCTGTTAAAACCCACTGAGTTCCGATAAGAGCTGCTCCACAGAGATATTGGTTCAAAGAGTTGATGAGAGCAACTTGCCAGCACCATTCTCCTTGTTCTCCATCTTCACCACCAACCACCCTCCCTGCACGAGCAGTACCTTTAACTCCACATACATATTTACTGTAAACTGGAGAACGAGATGTTGTAGGGGCTATCCTCGATGTTTCAGTTGCTGAAATAAATGTAAATAATAAAAATATTTCATAGAATAGAGAAAAAACAATGAAGGTTTGTTTTTGTGTTCCTTCGTAGCTTATGAACGAATGTTTCGATTTTAATACCGTTCTTTTTGTTTTAAAGTGTATATTTACCGGAAGGTTAATAGACAGTTTCATAGGGCTTAGGATTTTATTGTATCTCATTTATCATTTCTTCAATAATTTAACCACAATATTTTGTTTAACATTTAAAAATATCTAAAAATAAATTTGCTTGACAGTGACAGCCAGTGACACCAACCGATAAAACCTAAAATCGCTAAAACTTTGTAAAACCTCCTCTTCATGAAAGTAGCGACAGACACAAGTGTTGGTTAAATAAACACGCAGAAAAATTACACAAGAAGCGTTGTTGAATGAATAAAATATACAGGGTGGCGCAAATTTAATTGAACACTATTGGGATTTCGTAAACCGTTATAGATACAAAGTTGATTAGATGGGGAAAAAGATGTGTATTTTCAAAACGAATTTATTGGTTTTTTCAAAATTAAAATATCAGGTCCGGTTTTTGAGATATTTGGGAAAACGAAAATTGACGATTTTCGTTTTATTTAATTAACACCCTATTTTTTTAAGATAGAAAAAAAGTTTATAAAGCTTTTTTATTAAAGGTCAAATATCGCTGAACATAGCGTATCCAATGTTTTAAAACGTTTCGTCTTTGAAGGGCTACCCTCAACTATTTTTTTAAATACGGACCTGTACATTTTATATCATTTTTGAAATTCCGGTTTTTTTCTCTATCCAACCATGTAGAATACTTAATTTTTTTATTAGGTGCTTATAATGAACTGCAGTTTAGGAATTTTTCTACGTATAGGTATACAGGGTCCTGCAGCAGTGGCGCGGTGGTCCATATCTCTGTTTAGGAAAGAGATAGGAACACAATTTTCTATAATCTTACCTTATTGATCGAGCTCTACAAAATAAAAATAATTTCAGCCACACAGGGTGTTCAGTTTTTTCTGGGCGGGTTCCAACTTCGTTTTTTTAAATGGCAACCTGTATTTTTTATCACTTTTTCGGTTTCTACATGAGAAATAAAAGATACTTTATGCATGTTCATATTTCGAAAATATTGACGGTTTTCGAGATTTTTAGCATTACAAGTTTTTTTTTCCAATATTCGTCACTCAGAATAATTGAAATTATGAAGTTATGCCACGTCCCATTAAAATTTATTTCTGGTCAAATATTCTACATTGGTGACTCTCTCAAACGCTGTATCTGAAATCGACCTTTGATATACAGGGTATGAAAAACAGCTTGTCACACATTGTCAATAAAAATTTGCAACAAAGGCTCTACAAATTTCATCAAGTATTCCCTTTAGCCAAGTTCACTAGTTTTTCTTTTCTTAAAACAGCTCTTTTTTTAGAAAAATTGCAAATATCCACATTTTTATGCTATAATCTCAATGAACGACTTTTTTGACGACTGATAAGAATATACAAACGACTGATAGGAATATACAAACATATATTAGTACAGAAATTCTCGCCAGAGGGAGTGCCGCTTATGACGAGTAACGAATATCATTGATTTAAAATTATTTGTTTTTAATTTTATTCATAAATACAATACTTTTTTAGTAGTACTTAGGAATAATTTTTTACTTTGTAAATAGATATATTAAATTTAAAGTGGATATGTTAGATTTTACACTCTTACTCGTAATTTGATGGATAAAATTAAAGAAACATTTTAAAACTAGTTGTACCTATTGAAATATCGTAAAACTTACTTGATGTCTGTGTTAAAGTTACTGACGACGTGGTAGTATACGGGACGCTTAACGATTGTATCGTACTTTCTTTAGCAGGTGAATCGTCTTTTTGACCTAAAGCTTCTTTGATTAGTGATTTTGGTGCACAGCATTTAGTTCCTGCTTTCCTACATTTAAATATCTCTGTCATTTCAGCGTTTCCTATAAACAAAAACTATTAGAACATTTCACTGCTAAACAAAACAGTTGATAAAATATTTTACTATTTTATAATTATAACAAAACCATGCATATTGTTTCATATTTATAATTAACAGTATTCGATTAAATACATGCTATTTTTTCAAAAAACAAAGCAAAATCAGTGCTATATGATTTATTTTACTGATTTTGGTCGTATATTCCAAAAGCAAATATTAAAATATAAATAAATATTACTTACTGAAACAGGTAAAGCTTAAGTAGGATACTATGCATGATCCAGGGCATTCCGGCCTAGGATCAACAGTGGTAGTTGAAGTTGTTGTTACAGGATACTGTGGACGAGGCTTAGGTTTAGGCTGTGACGTTACAGATCTAGTATTATCACAACATACAGATCCTCTCTTACAGTTTGATGTGTGGGGTATGAGAACTGATGGTCTTTCGCAAAATGCTGCCATAATATTCAGGAGACAGAATCCTGGACATGTTGGTCCTGGATCCCGGGTAACCGGTCTGGGGGTTGTAGTAGGTCTAGGTGAAGTTGGTATTGGCGAAGCTGACTTTTCAGGTTCCTCATTTGACTGAAATATAATCACTAATGAGTAGGTATATATATTTTTTAAGCAATAGGTGGTTTGAAAAACTACAGCATATCAAATTCAATAAACAACCGTTACGTAAAGTTCAAATTCGGTGAGAATCCATTCATAAACAAAGTGTCTTGTAGGTACTAATGATTGTTAATATTTTAGAATAAGTAACTTGCCCACGCACAGTCTCTGCCTTAGCAGTGGCGGCGATTGGACATTAGAAGTAGGGGGGCTAAAACTTTGTACAAATAATTTTTACATACCTCCTAGCCTGAAATGTTTAAAACGGAACAAACATTACATTTATTTATCGATATATCCTTCTAAAAGTGGGGGGGGGGGCAGCGGCCCCCCTACGCCCCCCCTAATCGCCACCACTGTGCCTTAGTGGATACTTGTTTATTCGAAAATATCTTTTACTAGAATATATTATTTTGACACACCCCCAAAAAGGTTCACTTAAAATTGTTAAAACATTACTTACTTAAAATTTTTGAATAAAATTATTATTATTACAACGCAGTATAATTATTATAGTTTTTATAAAAATTAACACCACGCTAAAATCCGATCATGTACATGATTTTCCCCAATTCATTTTGATGTATAGTTTGTTCATACCAGAACTTGGAGTATGGAATGCGGTAACTAGAGTTGTACAAATTTTGGATAATTTGTCATTTTTTCGGTGTGTTGAACATTATGCTATAATAATAACACATTGATTATCCTTAAGGTTGTAAATTCCTCATTATAAAATAAACAATCAGATCCGTACTCCTGTTTTCGATATAATTATGAATAGGAATTCCCTTTAATTTAGGAAATTCCCAGTAATTAAAGTAATAGAACCAGAAATTCGAGTTGTATTGCATTACTGGGAAATTGAAAAAATAAAATTATTTGGTTAAATATGGTTAGTGTGTGTTCTGCTGTCGTATTCTAGTGATTATTTCCCTTGCCTGTCAAATATCAATTTTTAACCAATCACGTGCTTGGATACTGATTTGACGCAGCCAATCAAAACAAAATAAAGCGACTATTCACCTTGGTGGTAAATAGTCGGCTATTTGATCATCGTCCTCAATATTCACCCGAAGGACGATATTTATACGTACGTACAGAATTTTTTTTGACTCGGGAAATAATCTTATTAAATATAACGCGACCTTGACAAATTAGCTACTATTTTTATTGCTACTCAAAGAATAACTCCCTCGAGCTAAAGCTCTCGGAAGTTATTCAGATTATTAATGCCAAAATTAAGTCTCAACGAATTGATCCTAAAATAAACTCGAAATTTAGATACAATAAAAATAGTCGGCTATTTGTCAAGGTCTTGGGATATTACTGTCGACTATTTCCCTCGTCTTAATTTACACAAATCACAAACGCGCAATTTTGAATTACAAATGGTTTCTAGATGAAAAAACTGTATGACAGCTCCTGTCAGTAGTTTTTTCGAGTTTACCTGCGGCAAAACTTGATAGCTGTTGTCACCAAAATTTCTTTATTGTTTTTCAGTGTTCAAATTAATACCTACATATTTATTATGTATGCACATACAGGGTGTTTCATAGTTAAACCGATATACGTTAACTGTAAATAGAGGGTACTTAGGTGATTCCAAATAACCTTGGTTACTGGGTCTAACGCCTTTAATAACCGAGATACGGGGTGTTTCATTTGGTACAGGTATCATTATTTAGTAACCTACTCGTATAATGTAAGGACTACACTACAGTTAAAATCCAGATACGGATTATTATGACAAATTTGTAAAATTTGAAAATCCCCAAAGCAACACGCTGTACATAATATTTTTTTTAATTTGGATAAAAAAAGAAAAAAGATGTGTTATACTGAAATATTTTTATAAGTGCACAAGAGCATTCTACAAAAAAAATACAGATTTAATTTTTTCGGATTAATTCCGGATACAAAACTCATTAAACTATCAAGTAGGCTTTGGCAACACATCTTTTTTCTTTTTTTTTCAAATAGGTATCCAATTACATTTTAAAGAATCTGATATACAGGGTGCTATTTTAGAGATTATCAACTATTACAAATTTTTCTTAATCCGGATCTGGATTTTAATTTTAGTTCTTTTATTGTACGATTGGGCCATTTAAACAATCTACCTGTACCAAATATGTAAGAAATCTACAGGATGTTTTCAAAGTTATGGCTTATGAAAACGACAATAAGTATTGCATTAATTGCATTTTAACTTTAAAAGTTTAGTAATATGTAGAACGAGATGTTCATTTATAAAAATATGTCTGTATATCTCAGTTTTCTATTCGTTTCGAATGTCTGATTCAATGTAAAAAAAAATCTGATATACAGCGTGTTGCGTTGGGGATTTTCAAATTTTACAAATCTTTCTTAATCC
Source organism: Crepidodera aurea (assembly GCA_949320105.2). Taxonomy (NCBI): domain Eukaryota; kingdom Metazoa; phylum Arthropoda; class Insecta; order Coleoptera; family Chrysomelidae; genus Crepidodera; species Crepidodera aurea. Next base: position 16,345,090 of record OX439478.2, read on the forward strand.
GTATCTGGATTTTAATTGTAGTGTAGTCCTTACATTATACGATTGGATTACTGAAAAATGATACCTGTACCAAATATGAAAGAAATCTACCAGGTATTTCGAAAGTTACTGCTTGTGAAAATAAAAAAAATTTGACGTTAAAACTCCAGTAGTAGAATGGGATGTGCACTTAAAAAAATTTCACATTTTTTTCCGTTCTTTTCAAATATCCATCCAAATTTGAAAAAATCTGATATACAGGGTGTTGTTTTGGGGATTTTAAAATTTTACAAATTCTTTTTAATTTTAATTATTTAATTTTTAATTTTAATTGTAGTTCTTACACTATAGGATTGGGCTATTAACACACTATACCTGTACCAAGTATGAGAGAAATCTACAGGGTGGTTCTTAAGTTACGGCTTATCGAAATATTGGCCGAAATGGATGAAACACCCCGTATTTCGGTTATTAAAGGCGTTAGATACATTAACCAAGGTTATTTCGAATCACCTAAGTACGATCTATTTACATTTAACGTATGCCGGTTTAACTATGAAACACCCTGTATAATAGGTACTTAGTATGTGTATGCAGAATAATCGGTTACTCATGAAATAGTCTTGTCAAATACCATTCGGGCATCTAATTTTTCCTGTGAAAAAAATCGAAAAAACACAATGCAAAGTAATATTTTTTTAACAAAATGCATTCATGCAGGTGAAAAAAATCCTCGTCTTCGACTCGGATTTTTGTTGCCACCAGCACTCATTCTTCTTGTTAAAATATTACTTAGCAACGTGCTTTTTCGATTTTTTTTTCGGAAAAATTAGATGCCCTTATGATATTACTTAAGATAATCTAAACTTGAATATCTAATATTTTTTCTAACAAGAATCAAGTTTAGTGGTATTTCGGTAATCCGGAACACATCATTAAAACACAACTTGGTGTATAATAAAATGCAAAATATGAAGCGATCTTCTGTCTTTTTTTATAATAATAAATACAGCGGCTTCATTTAATTGGGAACCGAATTTCTTATGTAAGTTTCTGGCGTTTTATGGCCACCACATTCTTAGACTCGTAAGTTCTGGTTAGAAAAAATTATACCCAGCCGCAATTGTGAAACATTTAAACTAATTTTTTAACAGAATTATAATTAAACGATAAACGTCCATAAATTTTGGAATTTTTGTTTGAAGATTCTGTAGCAAATCAAATAATTACAAAAAAACAAAATAAAATATTTACATTGAATCAAATAAATACAATGCTGTATTTTATGCATTGTCAGTGTCCGCTGAATTGTATACCTATCTATGATACCGTTATTTTTCGCCTATCTCTAGGGTGACATCTGTAATCGCATTTTTACGTGCCTGATGTCCCAGCCAGAGCCCGAATGTGTATTACCAAAACATGGTTTCCCTGAGCAAAACAAGAAGATATCAGCTAAATAGTTTTCCGAACCCATAGTTCCTTCCTCCCCAGTTAAATAAACCCCTTATTTATTAACTTAAAAGTAATTTTTGTCATATGAAGCTCTAGTAAATTAAAATTTTCTCGTTATCGTATTCAAAGTTTTGAATAAAGATAATTATTAATGATGTTTCCACATTTTATTATTAATACTTTGTAATCTGAATACTTATTTTAAATGTGGTGTCGCCCCAATTTCTAATTTCCGCAGTGCTTCAGTTATTGCGGATCCAGGAGAGGGGGTGGTGGGGGCTGCAGCCCCCCCTTTAGGTCATATTTTTTAATATATTCCATAGCCTCCCGACTTTCAACCCCACCCTGGTGGGGAAAATAGGCCATGATTTGACAGCACTGAAAGACAGTTACTGAAATCATACTTCTGTCTCTTTTGCATTTACGCGGCGTTGCCAAATATAAATACTACAGTAGTCAAATAACACAGTGCACACTTTTGACTATTGTGGTATCGAGAATACTACATTAAGTAAATAATTAATAATTTGTATGAGAACTTACAGCAGCAGTGGTGATGCAGCAACTCGCTCCATTATCACAATCAGCCTCGGAGTCGATATCATCACAAAACAATGCAACGAATCCACTAACACACTCACCACTACACTCTTTTAAAACTGTTGGTTGAAATTGTGACACAGTCGTCGTTTTTTTAATATAATTCGTTGTCGTACTAACAGGTCTCGGAGTTGTCCTTGTCTCAATTTTGGTGTAGTTCGTTTTAGTTTTGTTCGGGTAAATTAAATTAAGGGGTACTTTATCACCGAAGGTGACACTTGATACACAACACCTTAAGCCCGGTGCACAAAGATTGTCAGTGTTCAAGATCGCTTCGCAGTAGTTTGCTATGTTTTCGGCCACGCATACGCCTTTGTATTCGGTGCTGTTACAATTTCCTGAAAAAAAAAATATATTACATGATTTAAAAGACTCTATATAAGCTCGTAATAATATTTTTCCCCACAATAGATTAGAAAATTGGGCAGGTGGTAGAGTAATGTTCAGAAAATCACAAATATTCGCTTTTTTCAGCAATAAATGATTTTCTGAATTGGGTTTACTCATTGTTAACTTTCTCATTAAAAAGTGTTATATATTATATTATTTTTTCTTCAGTTCATCCGAACATGAAAAGTTTTATCCCTTCTAAATTATTGTAACATTGTCTACTATCTATTTCTTGATAAATGCACTCAATATTGACTCAAACGTGTGCAAAATATTTGTTGTAGATTCATATTCAATCTGTGGAAATATGATCGCATTTCATGCCTGTATCTCCTTCACTTTTCAACCGATTTGAATAAAATTTGGTACTTAGATACGAAACACAATTTTGGATTGACAGACGTACAAAAACAAAATGGCGAACTTCCAGTTTCGCCAGAAATGTTACCAACTTCGATTTTTTAAATAGAACACACTGTATATATTAGATGTTTTTGGGATTCTATGGCTCAAATTACATATGACATTGTTGCCAAATATTTTATTTTTCAATAACACAAATCAAATTCTCAGATTTTTTAGCACAGGAGGCCTGGATCAGGTCCAAATCTATTCTAATTGACATCATTAATTCATAGTAATAATTATTTTATCGATAAGATTCATAACAAATCCTACAGCAGGAATTGAATTTTTCTGAATTAATTTTTAACGAATAAATCGTTTTTTTCAAACCTAGGGCCATCTTGCCATTCGATAGAGAATTTAACTACCGATTCAACGATATATAGTGTATATATGGGAAAATTTTTTATGAACGGATTCCCGACAAAAAGTTATTCTTGATAAAGTTTGTGCATGCACCAACAAAATGTAGTAAAACACTCGTAATATACGAGGAGCCTTCAAAAATTTGAATTTGACACAAGAGTAAAGTACCCTTATTTTGAAAAATCTTGGGAAATATTATTTAGAAAAGTTGTTCAGTATTAAAAAATACATCTAGATTTGAAATCATAGCCATCTAAGTCTAAGTTAGTGATATTTCTGGTGAAAGTGAAGGAGATATAGGCATGGCCCTAGTCTCATTGTCACCCGGTATAAACACCATTTCCTTATTTTTTTTGCATGGATTGTTTAATATTAAAAGTCTCCCATACCTTCTTGCCAAATTAGTTTTCATAAATAATTTACACAATCTTAACACCAGACGTTCAAAGATACTTAAACATGCCACACCACTCGACAGCTCTATTTGAACGCTGTTTTACCGATAATGCAGTAGAACTTTTTAATTCCCTCAAACCAGATTTATCTATGCCACTAAATAGATTTAGAAAAGTCGCTAAAAATGAACTGATCAACAAACGACATTGCTACATTTTTAGATTAAATGATTTACTATTTGTTTTTTTTCTACTACTGACGATCAATATTGTAAAATTTTTCTTATATTATTTTTATGTGTTTTTGTTTCATTTTGTAAACTGAAAAGGTTAAGAATTCAAGAGTACGTATTTAGCTAAGTCGATTTATTATTAATATTATTAAAAGCATGTACGGAATATTTAAATATCTAAAAACTAAATATAACGACGGACCTGTACATACCGCCAGCATAGGGTCTTGATCGTAAATACCGATCAGTCGATAGGCTAGGATATTAATTTTCCGAACAAAGTTTACCAGGTTGTTTTTTGCTATTAACCTTCTTAAATGTTTTTCTCTAAGGCTACTACTGAATGTAGTTATTACTTATAAGAACTGAAAAGAAACATTCTCGCTCTTGAGATTGAAAGAAAATTCTGAAACACTTGTCTCTTATGTATTTTATACGTATTTCATTCTTACTCTAGTGTCAGAATGTTCATTCTTATGTAAATAATATTATACAGTGTTCAATCTAGCCCTGGAGGTCATTTTAATAAGTACAATACATCGAACGTGGCTTATTTATGATAAAATACACCAATGCCTACCTTTTGCTGACGACATTTGTTACAAGAAGTTTGGAGGAAATCAAAACAGTAACAACGTTATAGCCTGTAGTGAGATAAAAGGAATATTTATTTAAAAATATAAAAAAATTAGTAAACCGGAAAGATCGTCCATTCGTTATTTTTTGGCTGACAAAGGGGACAATAAAATGAAAAATTTCTTGTCCGATGATGGATGAGATAGGTACACAAGATCTTTGCTGATTTATCTTTTTATAATTTTCTAAAGTTCAAAACAAGAAGAGTATTTAAGAGTCTTTAACTTTAAATGCAAATCTCTTGTAATCTTTGGTACCTGGAGTGGATTAATTGTAAATTTACGGAGGTAAGTATTCCAGATTTCACATTCCCCGTTATTCTGTTATGGCAAAAAAAATATAGAGAGTTCGTGATCACTGATCTAAAACTGGTTTACAAAGTCGGAAAATCATTTCATATCATAATATTCAACATAAATTTATGTCTACAAAGAGAGCATAGTATGGAAATTAATTATTATTTGATTTGATTTGACGTTGAATAAAAGCATTCATTCAGATAAAGCTTTGCTATATTTTAATATATACAATACAATACACAATAGTATTAAATATGGATTTTTGAATTGACGAAAATATTCATTTGTTAAAATGATTTTTTTGTAGTTTTATAGAAACTGGAATAATGACTAAAAAAGAAAAATCTGTTTATTAAATCACAAAAAGTTTATTACCCCGAATTTTCAAAATTAAAAATTATAAATTTTTTTTACCTTGGTCGTTGTTGGAGACAGAAGCGTTAATTTGTTTCTCAGTGGCTGTCTGAAAAAGAAAACTATGTAGATTTTGACAAAAAATATTTTATGAACGAAGAATACTTTAATATTTATTTATTTTATATATCTATACAGGATGTCCCCTTGGTAAACGGAGATATTTTAAAGGTAGGTGGAGGTCCCAAAGGATCTATTGGCTTCCATAACGAAGTTACAGGGTGTTTTATCGATTATGCATAATTATTCATTTGACCACTTACACTTCTCACAAATAATGTACTTAATTATTGAGAGATTTGAAAATCCAGGTTCGGCTTTAGGAAAAATTGAAACATAATAAAAATATCAAAAGAACACCCTGTATATCACAATTTTAATATTTCCATTTTATAATTAAAATATCTGGAGCTACAAAATTTTTTGATTCCACCATGCATGTTCTTCGCCAAAACGATATTTGCTCGAAAATATATTAAATTTAACAAACCGAGTTTCAATATTAAAGTCTAGCATAGACATACGAATATTTAACTCGGAAAAAGATGAATAAAACCAAAACTATTATTACACATATTTTTAGCACATTTTGACAAGTGTCCATTTTAACAGTGTTACTCAACGTTCCATTAAATATTTACCTAAATCCATGATTTCTGAAATTGAATTGGCAACGTTGTATTTTCAACTTTGAATTTATGAGATGGCTGTCATTTGACGAAGCAAAACATTTTTTCCTTTTTTTATACTTTTCAGGTTTATTCTGGTTATAAATTGCTACTTGGGCATTTGTAGAAAAGTTATGTATGCGAAAAATATTTTTCCGCGCAAAAATTCCTATTGCTATATTGATTTTATCATGTGTTATAGCATCCGTGAAAATTTCATGAAAATCCCAGTCGGCCCCATATTCTTAACGTTTACCCAGAGATGTGCGTGTGAGTAGTTGTCAAAATTTGTAGGTTATTATGGCGAAATTAAATAAAGTCAAACCTTGACGTTGATATTTACAAAAATAGGTTATTTTCTTATGACGATTTTCCATCATCACTCCACCAACGTTTTCGCCGGCCACTGCTAGACCAACATTATGTATCGGGACTAGGGCCGTTGCTAGGAAATAAACTAAAAGCTTAACTTTTCTTGTAAATATCTCGGAAGATCGAATTTTCACAGACATGGGACCTTCATTTTTTGCCGTTTTAGATAGGAATTAGTCTACCCTGAAAGTATCATTCATTCTGATGATTTTGAGATCCTCCGGACACACATACATACGTACACACATACAAACCTTGCTCGTTTAATAGTATTTGATAGAGGGGAAAAACCGAATTGAAACAAGTTGTTGTTTTTATCCCGCCACCGATTCGAATTGGAAAATTTTGAAACTGAAAGTAAAATTTTCTTTTAATCTAGAAAAAATATACTTATTATAAACTCATTTTTTCTTTAACAATGTCAAAAATTTACTTCACGTCATTTACCTGTTTCTTGTTTATTCAGCTTAAAATAATTTTACACTGTACTGGTATTTATTTTTTAAATGCCCAGTATAAAGTAAAGCTAGACAATTAACGCTCATAGTAACTAACAAACATTTATTGATATTAACGAAATTGCTCAAAATATCCACCACTTTCTTGCACGTTTAGTGATGCCTTACTGATTTGAAAAGTAATCAATTTAATATTTCGTTTAAAGTACGGATCTGCTATATTACTTAAAATATGGTGTTAAAACGGACAAATAATAAAAATAGGAATGATTTAGGACCATTTAAATGTCGACAATAAATCCATTTTGTATATTAAAGATAAAAAATTAATTTTTCTTTTTTTTCTCTAAAATATTACTTTCAGTTTCAAAATTTTCCCATTCGAATCGGTGGGTAATAACAACTTGTTTCAATTCAGTTTTTTCCCCTCTATTCAAATCTAAAACGGAACAAGTTTTTTTAATAACTTTTTTTTCATATTTCAAAAATAAAGGTACTATACTCTTGAGAAAAAATCATATTTTTTGACAAACCTCATATACGACTGTAAAAATTTGATATCTGATAGTTGCATTTTAGGTTTTAGACCATGCACGACTTTTTATCCAGAATAACTTTTTTTCCTAAAACAAATAATAAAAAAGTTTTCCACATGGTGCCGACTTAATTGGACACACTGTATATGGGTAATTTAGAATCCCCTTTGTGACCTCTACCTACCCTTAAAATATCTTCGTTTACCAACGGGACACCCTGTATTTATATTTATATTTATTAGCCATTTATAAATAAACCTATAAAAAAGTGATTTAGATTCTCTCTGCAGCTGCTTTGAGACAAATTAGTATTTAAACATTATTTCAGAAGAAAGTACTATTTTTTCTCAGTGTATAATCAGTAGTTTTCTTAATGTTCGGTTTTATGGAGCAGTTAAATACACCCGTGATTTTGAACTGCAACCAACATGTACAATTTGAAGTTGTTTGGTTGCTACGTTATTTGGGAAACTACTAATTAAAATTATCATGTTATTAGTTATATACCAATAACGTCGGAGCCTGTGTGTATGTGTATTAAACTGATGAACTAGAAAATTCGGTTTCAATTCCAGAAGTTATGCAATTATGTATAGTATGGAATTATTTATAACAATGGCCACACAACGATAGTTTAGAATTTCAACCGAAACTGAATTTTCCATGTCTGACATTTCTAATTATACTTTTGAAAAAGAAAAATTAGAATCCTTCGGATTAGAGGTCCAGAGACATATAAAAACAAGCTTCGTAAACATCGAGGCGCAGAAATGAATCCACGACAGGCAGGGATTATAAAAAAATGGTTGATGAGTACTCCTCTGTGTTCTATCAATGCAGGGTTACACCAAGAGTCAGCTTTGGTCCGTACATTATTCTCATTGAAATTTTCTGATCAATTGTCAGCTTAATCCTGTCCATAGCTTTTAGGATAGTTGAGGCGAAAACTCTTTTTACTAGCGCCTCAGGGAACTTTGGTATCATCACGAATATAGAATGGAGTCCTTTTCACAGTCATAATTTTAGAAACATGTTTCGTTAAATGTGGTATTCTCAGAAATTTACAATTAAATCAAAAAGTAACATACCTGATTGGAAATAATTGTACTAGGTGGTATTGTTGTCGTTGTAATAGTATTTATCGTTGTTATTTGCGGTGTTGTCGTTTCTGTTTTCGTTGTCGTTTCTAGTGATGTCGTTGTATTCGGTGATGGAGAGTCTACACAGCATTTCATTGAAGGTGATGGGCAGGTTACATCTTCCAAAACATCGTAGCAGATTATTGTGGCTAAAGCGTGAACGCATACTCCTGGACAGTCTTTTGAATCGGCAGTACTGGTTATGGTGTCTAAAAGTCCTAGAAGAAATAGAAAAAAATTGAAATAAATGAGAAATTATAGTTATTTATGGTCTTGGGTGAATTCACGGAAGATAAAAGGTATCGATGAAAATGTTCTATTGGCTTATTTTTTACATTTGCAAAAAAAATTAGCCCCATCGTCGCTATGGACCAAATACTCGATGCTTCGCTTATAAAAAAAATCGACATAACCAATTGAACGATTATCAATTTAAAAAAACCAATTAATTTTCATTCCACAAATATTAGCCACCCTGTATACATCAAAATATTTTAAAATTGTAGTCCGAGTGACACTGTCAACCCCTACAAAAAATCTTGTTGATATCTCTTTTAGTTTCGGTGCTAGAGATCGAGTGGAAATAATTGGCGCACCCTGTAGTTAATAATATTAATTTCGAAAATTGTTTTTTATTTTTAACCATCCTTTTGGTACTTTTCCAAGTTTCTTTTCTTTCCTTCAACATTTACCTAAGTAATATTTCTGTCCCAGGTTAACGGTGGTCGTCTTCTTTTTGTCTGTTCTCTTTATCGTTATAGATTTCGTCATTCCCCATTCCCCACCCCATACTGTGCCGTTCAATTTGCATTAATTTGATTAATTCATTTTCAGGATTAGTAGCATGGTTTATTTCTTCATTCCAACAATGCAGTTGGACGCTTATTGTGTATCCTAGTTTCTTATAAATAGGTCTGTTGCAATTATTAGACTCAAGATATACTTTACGATATCGTTCATGGGGAGATCAAGTATTGGGACAGTTTGACCTGTTGTTAAAACCTCGCATTCAAAAATTTTTAGACCAGTCTCCTTCTACCATTTTTCAACTTACTCCTTTCTTTTTTCTGTTGCTATGTTACCTTTTAAAGTAAAACAAAAAACTCTCAAATTATTTCTGAATTCATTCTAATTATTTCAAATTTTTGATTCTATGATACTTTATTATCAATTTTATGTGTTTTGATTTTTATAATTTTCATTATAACAATTAACATGCTTTTCCTTTATATTCTAGTGTCTATTTTTATACATTTCATTAATTAATAATTTAGTAACCAATGTTGGTTACTCTGAATTTCATTTTAAACAGTTGTCACAACTTTTTATTTCATTTTGTTATACTGATTGTCCCGAAATTAAATTGTTGGTAAAATTTTGTATTTTGAATATTATTTAATTTTTAGGTTAATATCAGAGCTCTTCAAAAGGATTTTCACTGTAATATTGATCTCACATTAAATCATTCCCTTCGGTAAGTTAATTTTTAACTTTTATCTTTATTAATAAATAAAATTTTAATGGGACTTGGCATAACTTCGTAATTTCAAATATTGTGAGTGACGAATATTGAAAAAAAAACTTGTCATGCTAAAAATCTCGAAAACCGTCAATATTTTCGAAATATAAACATGCATAAAGTATCTTTTATATTTCATGTGGAAACCGAAAAAGTGATAAAAAATGCAGGTTGCCATTTAAAAAAACAAAGTTGAGACCCGCCCAGAAAAAATTGAACATCCAGTGTCACTGAATTTTTTTTTATTTTGTCGAGCTCGATCAATATAGTAACATTATAGAAAATTGTATTCCTATCTGTTTCCTAAATAGGGATATGGAACACCGTGCCACTGTTGAAGGACCCTGTATATAATAATGTAAATATAATTTTTTTTTGTCCTCTTTTATGTAAAATAACTATAAAGAACAGTTGTATTAAAAAAACCAATCCCACATTTTTCATATTCATATATAATGATAAAAGGCCACACAATATGTACTATTTTCTACTTTTGATCGACTTTACAAATGCTAATCGATGTTAACACAATGTAAAACTAAATGGGTTACGTTTTTGAAAAGCTTTTATGGTTAAATGAAATATTCATCAATGCTCAATGTTATAACCGGGAACTTTCATATGCTGATAGTAATGCATAATTTTCAAATACGAAGTTAAAAATATGAGCAATATCTCCTTGTTACAAACTTTCATACTCCAATGTTTAAAATAATGTGGGCTAAAATTCCAGTTATGGTTCGAGTTAAAATAAGTGCAGAAAAGGCAATATTTAAGGCTATAAACGCGATATATTCATTAAGTTTTGACAGTATAAGGCAGTGGCGGATTTAGGATAATATTACTTCGCGAAAATCGAAATAAAAAAAAATCAATACTACAAAATTTAAATAACAATGGTATATGAGACCGGCATCAGTGAAACTCCTATGCGTATATATAATCTTGAAATGTTTCAATGAAATATCAGTTTAAATCTGTTGAAATAGATTGGCGACAATTCCATTATTGTAATTAAAAGTCATTTAATTATTGCTGTAGACTGTTAACTTAAGTTAATAAATTATTTAATAACAGGATATAATATCCATTAAGAACGAACGTTTTATACCTAAATCAAACAAAATATCGACGCATACTTTAGTTTAGTACATACCATTCAACGGTTTCATTGTGGATATTAAATAATTTATTAGTCATAAAAAGGAACTTAGTGGGAGGATAAAAGGATAAAGATGAAATTTTAGTTAATATCAAGAACATCACGATCGATACATTTACGAGAACGTATAATATATCATTAGAAATGTAAACCTGATCTAAGTTGAGAACTTTGAGTATAACAAAACAATTAATGGAAAACATTACAAATATGTCACAAAGTAAATACGAATTGAAAGAAATGACGCGGGAGAGTAGCAAGATACAGTTAGGATGGAAAATGATAGAAGGTTGCATAAACACAGCTGCAAGGGAGACATACGAAGAATTAAGAAAAAAAAACAAAAAATACTAAAACAAGCCAAGAAGACCGCCTTTAGTAAAATAGAAAAAGAAAGCAATAACCGGAACACAAAACTATTCTATCAAAGAATAAATGCACAAAATGAAACATACAAATATAATAAAGTATTGCCAACGAGCTGGATAGCCTCGACATTGACATGATGATGAAGTCTTCCTTCATGACTCTTGGCCAATTTCTTGATGGTCTGGTCAATTGTCAATACTCTCTTCTAATCATAGATGGTAGCACATCTAAAAATATTATTATATATTTCACACTTATTTTCTTCGAATTCATCCACAGCCACTTGTATATAAATGTTTTTAGTTATGTCGTTGTCGAAGGTCGCCAATGATTTACTAGGGAATTTACTACATAAACATCGCAGAATAATTTTACTAAAGATGATAAAACAATGAAAAAGATTTTGAAATTTGGAAATAAACTAACTACATTTTAATTTTTTAACAAAGAAATATTTCCTGAGAACGGATCTATTATTTCAAGTAAAAATCTTGCTAATATACTATACAGGGTGTTTCATAGTTAAACCGACATAACCTTAGTTAATGGGTCTAACGCCTTTAATAACTGAGATACGGGGTGTTTCATCCATTTCGGCAAATATTTTGATAAGCCGTAACTTTAGAACCACCCTGTAGATTTCTCCCATACTTATACCAATAGTCCAATCCTATAGTGTAAGAATTACAATTAAAATCCAGATCCGGATTAAGAAGAATTTGTAAAATTTGAAAATCCTCGAAACAATACCCAGTATATCAGATTTTTTAACATTGGGATGGATATTTGAAAATAACGGAAAGAAATGAGTTAAAGTGAAATTTTTTTTAAGTGCACATCCCATTCTACTACTGGAATTTTAACGTCGAATTACATCAAATGCATTATTTTCATTTTCACAAGCAGTAATTTTCGAAATACCTGGTAGATTTCTTTCACATTTGGTACAGGTGTCATTTTTTAGTAGCCCAATCGTATAATGTAAGGACTACAATACTATTGTCATTTTCATCAGACATAACTTTGGAAACATCCTGTAGATTTCTTTCATATTTGGTACAGGTAGATTTTTTAAATAGCCCAATCGTACAATACAAGAACTTTAGTTAATCAAGATCCGGATTAAGAAAAATTTGTAATAGTTGATAATCTCTAAAATAGCACCCTGTATATCAGATTCTTTAAAATGTAAGGTTATTTGGAATCTCTATTTACAATTAACGTATGTCGGTTTAACTATGAAACACCCTGTATTTATTTAATTTCTACCATTCTCGATAATTTCGTTGTTTTGTCCATGACAACCGTAAGATTTCCCTTATCTACCAGTATAATCTGTTTGTTCATTTATATTAATGTAGAAGTTTTTTCTGACCTGGTTTTTTAATTTTTCTTGTTTTTTTTTGTAGATTTGGATTCTCTTTCATAACTATTTAAAATAAATATTGTAATTAATAAAAATCAAAAACTTCGATACCTCTCTATAGAAATATGATTTAATATTCTCTATATCTTCTTTAAAATTGGGATTGTGAAATTATTCCATTAAGAATTTTGAAATGGAAGTGGTAAATAAACAAAAATTTAAGACCTTCAGATATAAACTCAGAGTTACAGAAGCGTCATTGATTTGCTAAAATAATAATAATAAATCTTACAAAAGAGTTAATTGACAAAATAATACACGCTATATCAGAGTAATAGAATGAGTTTTTATCGGTTTTTCTTTTGATTATAACAACGGTTAAGCACAAATTTTCGTAATAAGCAACCCTTTTATCCTTTTAAAAATCATTCCCAGAAATGTCACAAAATTTCAAAATCTATTTCTTCGTGTTGTTATCATTAGTTGTTTTATTATTTTTATTTTATTTTTGATACACCACCCAACAGTTGTACCAACCATTTAATGGGTGGGAAAAGACAACATAACAAAAATGTTAATAATAAAAAGCACAATTTATACAGGGTGCGGCAGATAAACGGTCAATTAGAAATATCTCGAGAACTAAAGGTGCCTGAATTATGAAAATTGGCATGAAGGGGTTTTGAATAATGAGCTATTTAATGAAAAGATTGCCGTCACCTATATAGACTTTGTGCCTAGGACACCATACCTTCGATGCATATTCGAGTTTGGATCGGGCAAAGCTGTTAAATAAGAGTTTTAATGTAGGAGAATTCTTTCCAGCTTCTTATGGCAAACCCTAAATTTTATTAGCATATGACATCATTGATTCGATATGTTTAATAAAATTTAGCTCGGGATCAAAGTATAATATTATGCAATTCATAATTAAAAATGAGAGCAGTATGACGCCTGATAAAAGATATAACAGAACATTTATTTGGATTTAAGTTATTTTGACACCAATTTGCTATATCATTTAGACAGTTTTGGAGAAATAGAGTCATTGAAAGAATGAATTTCAACTAATAGTTTCAGGTCATCTGCGTACATTAAAACTTTTATATAGAGGCGGTCCCAAAATTGATTCCTGCGGAACTCCTGATGCCTGATGGAATTTATCTCATCTAAAACCGCGACACTGGACATCCAATTTGTTCAAAACAGTTCAAATTACTGAGGTTTTTACTTAGGTAAACGTACACTCATTAAAAAATTAGGAAAATATTATATTTAAATTGAGAATTCAGTTTTTTTTGGGTTTACCGATTTTTGAGATGTGTGCGTGTGTGTTCCAGTCGATATAAACACAACCTATAAAAAACGAAAGCTTTGTTTCCTTTCGCCAATTTATAATAAAGCAGCTTAGAGAGTGTTAAGTTATTCGTCTCAAAGGACAATAAATTTTGTGAAAGTAAACCGTCGCATTAAGGGATAAAAAGAAAGGGAGAAATCTTTAAGGTCTCTGACTTTGCACATCTGAAGGCATAGGAAGAGCTATAGATACGACACGTTTTTACCGATATTAGACGCGACGGTCCATTGTGGCTAAACAGTTAATATTTTGAAAATTTTTCATGAATATGTGGGTTGATAAAGGCTACATTTTAAAATTATTTTGAATTATACAAAAAAAAAAAGTGTGGCGTATCAAAGTTATATTATTTCTTATGGAATACCCTATATTTTGTTACATTTATAGATTATACCTTAAAAATAAGATAAACTTTCTTGAGTATTCCTTATACCTAAGCTTTTTACTTTTCAAGATATTTTGATATTTCTAAAAATGGAAGCACTTACAAGTAAACCAATAACTTGGAAACTTATGGAATCAGCCAAATCCAATTTTAACTTAAAAAAAGTTAGACTAATAATTGAAAGCAATCATGTATTTAGAGTTGTTTAAAATTATACAGGACGTCCAAAATGGGGCGATTCTCTAATGACATATTCAAACGACAATATCGTTCTTATTTTAAATAGGACACCCTGTATTTTATAATCCTATTATGTAGCAGTAACTTTTAAAAATTATAAAGGTCTACTATGCCTAAATCTATTAATTTTGGAGTTATTTTTATTTTTGTTAAATTTTACTTTATTTTGCCACAGTAATGCCTAAATATAACACCCTGTATGTGCACATTATAATCAATAAGCAGGACTTAAATTTGCAAAATATTTAGTGGGATAGAAGGAAAATCAAAAAATTTTAATCCGAGCTAACTTTTTGCTTATAAACGGAAGTTTAGTATGGATTTGTAAGGTCCCTGTGAACATTCTTTAATTTTTCAATGAATTCAAAATTGTCAGTTACGGGGGTGTATCAAAAAATATTAAAAATTAAAATATTCTTAAAGTCAGAATATCTTATTCAAAATTGGTATGTTGACGAAAAATGTCATTAGAAACAAATTTTTTTAATAACTTTTTTTTCATATTTCAAAAATAAAGGTACTTTACTCTTGCATAAAATTCATATTGATATTTTATGGTTGCATATTAGGTTTTAGACCATGCAACACTTTTTATAAAGAATAACTTTTTTTCATAAAACTAAGAATAAAAAAGTTTCCCATATGATGCCGACTTAATTGGACACACTGTATAAAAAAACACATGTTTAATGGGATAAAAAAACACTTTTTATAAAGAATAACTTTTTTTCATAAAACTAAGAATAAAAAAGTTTCCCATATGATGCCGACTTAATTGGACACACTGTATAAAAAAACACATGTTTAATGGGATAAAAAAAATCCAACACAGCATTACTTAAAATTTAAAGTATAATTAGGGAAATGGAACTGCGATACGCTAAAAATATTTGGATACTTAAAAACTATTAGTTTTGTTGACCATTCATTGACCGTAAAATAAAAATATTATGTAAGTCTTTGCGCATTAATAGAAAAACAAGAAATAACCATCAAAAACTAGTTTTTCCAAACTCAGTTTGAACCTGAAGCAAGCCAAGCCTATTGGTACGTCATTGCCGGTAACTATTCTAAATTAATATGGTGGAAAAAAAATCCGCCTTGGCTTTCCAATCAGTTATTTTAAATTTACCATATTATATTGATCTCTACTAATTCGGAAAACCTTCGCCACTTGTGAGCGGATAATGAGAAATCACTGCGTCTAAAAAGAATTCACTCTATATGGCAGCAGTTCTCAAACTTTTAAAATTTTGTACCACATAAATATGAAACAAAAATATATATATACCACCATAAAAGGATTTCCCCATTAAAAATCAATGCGTCGCGAATTTGTTCGAAGCTAGAGCCGTAAAAGTCGAATAATTGAAAAATATTTGTGTTTCTGAATAATGAAGATTAAAACAAAATGTTAAAAGGGGAGCAATATTACATTTATTTCATTTTTTTCTGTAAAAATTGTACCACTAAATTATTGTAATGTACCACCAGTGGTACATGTACCACAGTTTGAGAACCGCTGCTATATGGGGTTCTATCAGATAATGGAATATATTGAAAAATACTGCATTTTCTTCCAAAAACGGCATTTCCATGTATCCCTCTTTTTTTTATTCATTTAGAACCTTGAAGTATCACAAATCCGGATTTTTTATTATTTTCGACCAACTCTGACCTCTAGAATGAAACTTCGTCCACAAACATGCCATTTCGACTTCACATTCGTGTTCATCGCCTCGAAAAACTTAAATAAAAGTGGGTCTGTATTATCATAAACAATTTTTTTATTGATTTGGAGAAAAATTATACAATTGCTTATTCATAGCGATTAATAAATGTCGTTATTTGGATAAAAATATATTTTTCGGTTTGGTATTAAATTTTTCCACCCCTTTTTTAAATTGAAACCTCTGAAATTAACGCTGCTTTTTTTAAATTTACACATTGGGCTGATTATCTTCGAACACTGTTTAAGAAATAAGGAAAGAACACAATATCATTAAAATACATTTTACAATTCAACTAAGTAACTTCCTCCTAAAGTGTTATTTAACAAAATTATACATATTTTGCTTTACTTCAATTGTATTCTTAAGCTTCCGTGAAAGTTTTATTAAAACAATACAAACTTAAAAAAATAAATAATAAATTGAACGAGATTTCACTTAATAAATTAATTTTATTCACAATCAGTCAGTAATATGTCATTTTCACAGCTTGCTAGAAGTTTTCTAATTCATTATTATTAATGTCAGAAATTTATTGCTATTTGAATGGGTTTCGTTTCTTGCGCCGAAAGTAGCTACTTTCAGCCCAAGAGATAGGGGACTATCTCTTCTGCAGTTTTTATTAATTCTGGTGGAGTGCCACTCATCAATTCGACCTCAGAATCAGACATTTTAGTAGTTTAATCTTTTTTTATTAAAAGAGATTGATTTAGACAAAATTTGATGACAGATAAATATGTAACAAATGTCAAATGCACCGACTATTATATTAAAATATTTTGTATATTATTAAATTTTAATTAATTTTAGATTATGTAAGTCTGATTTTTTTTTCTATAAATCAGCAATCAAAATACATACCTAGCTATGGGAAGTAGCTAAGGTCAACTAGCATGATGAGGTCCTCTCCAGCGAAGGGACCTGCTGCTTCCTGTTAATTTCGCAGGTCAGTTGGCCATCGTCGTTTTATTCTTCTTATTACATCATTTTCAAGTAGCGGTTGTAGTAAAGGATTTGTATTGGCCTGTCTAACGTCTAGAAATACTGAGGTACAATATTCTTTGCTGTTTAGAGAGTTTAGTATTGTATGGGTAATGCGGTGACACTGTTGGATTGTGGAGTGGGCTCGTCGGAATCCAAACTGAAAGTGAGGTATCCAATAAAATTGTTGGCACCAAAATCAGGATCAATTCTTCGAAGAATCAGTTTCTCTAGTAATTTTGATATAGTTGAAAGCAGACTGATAGGTCGATAAGATTTTACTTCATGTGGGTATTTTCCAGGTTTAAGTATTAGAATTATTTCAGCAATTTTAAGTTTTTCTGGCCAATATTGGATTCGAGGTAACTCTTTTAACATCTTTGGAGTTATTAAATCCATTCCTCGTGCTTTCTTCATGTTTAAGAGTTTTATTTCATTCGCTATATCTTTTGGTCTAATCAGGTCTATTGTTTTGTTTGTTTG
Source organism: Crepidodera aurea (assembly GCA_949320105.2). Classification (NCBI taxonomy): domain Eukaryota; kingdom Metazoa; phylum Arthropoda; class Insecta; order Coleoptera; family Chrysomelidae; genus Crepidodera; species Crepidodera aurea. Next base: position 16,363,027 of record OX439478.2, read on the forward strand.
GATAGGGAGTTCTAGAAATTCCGTAATTTCTATGTCTGGTACTGTGTTGTGAGGTTTGTAGATTTCTGAGAGGTGCTTAGCGAATGCATCTGCCTTTTCTTTATCTGATTTGGCCCACTTTTCTTCAGCAGGTGTCTGTGTTTCTAGTCGTAGTGGAGGAGATGTTAATGTAGGCTTATTTTTAGACTTTACTGGCTTCCAAATAGAGTTATTAAAACGATTTAAATTAGAGATATAGGTTTTAAAGAACTCTTCTTTCATTGCTTTTAATTTAGTTTTCAATCCGTTGCTGAGTTTGTTGAAGTTACTTTTATCTGCAGGATTATGACTCCTTTGCCATTTTGCTCTCGCTCTTCTTTTTTTAGTTACTAGTGTCTTAATTTCTAGAGGTATATTCATAACGTCTTTTTTGACTGCTATTTCAGGGGTTGTTTGTTGCGCTGTCTCTTGTAGTAGATTTATGAAAACATTTGTGGCTTTCTCGATTTCATTTGGGTTTCTGAGGCTTATGTTTAAGCGTGTTTCTTCATTTAGCTTATGTTTATAGTGGGTCCAATTGGTTTTGGAGTTGTGTAGTCTTGGCGAATGATTTTAACAGCAAATTTTTATAGTGTCATTTGCCATGCTTCTTGTTGTGTATTGGTCGACTTCAAATATATCGCTTAGTTTTTTGTTCATCTCTGGTAGATTGACTACTCCATATAAAATATGGGAGGAGGTTTACTTATTTTAGCATTGATGTAAGTCTGATTGTGAATAAAATAAAACAGTATACAAACCTCGGTGGGAAATGTCATTCCAGTCACGCGATATGGCTAACCTCGGCTAGCTATTTTAGCGCTCATATATTTACCACCTTGGTTTGTAATAATGTCAGAATTATTCCGTAATTCCTTTGGAATAAAATAATCAAATGGGTTAAAAGCAGGTCACCTTGGAGGTCAGTTATGAAGTACACCTCTAATTATCCACAAATTGGCAAAGTTCTCATTTAAAAATTCCCTGATACAATTCGTCTATAGTGTGGCCCGACAAAAATTTATAAAAAACTCAGGAAAGTCATATTAAATATAGGATTTTTAGAATTGTCTAACTGTTCTTTGCCTGCGGTTGATGTAGGTATGAAACACCCTGTATATACTCAGCATATCACTGAAATCTATTATTATTTCAAATAAAGAAGCTTTAACATATATTATTGGGACAATCCGACTAAAAATGACGTTGTTAGTTCAACTTTGAGTAATACGTGTCATTTATTTTTTTTTACTACCTAGATCCTAATTTAAAGTTGGTAGTATCATCAATGAAGTGCTCTCATCTTATTTGGACAGCAGTGAAAAATCCCTAAAAATAACCTGTTGGGTCTCCGGGGAAATTTTTCCATTAGAAGCTCGAAACTTTAGCAATTACGCGTTACATGTTCATTAAATTCTACAAAAATCCTAAAAAAATACCTGTTATAAATACACTAAAGTCTTTGTGGATGGTGAAATTAGTAAAAAAAGAAGGACTGTTATACAGGGTGCGCCAATTATTTCCACTCGATCTCTAGCACCGAAACTAAAAGAGATATCAACAAGATTTTTTGTAGGGGTAGACAGTGTCACTCGGACTACAATTTTAAAATATTTTTATGTATACAGGGTGGCTAATTTTTGTGGAATGAAAATTAATTTGGTTTTTTTAAATTGAACAACCTGTATACGATTATGTCATCTGATTCTACTTATTATTAGATTTACGGTAGTTTTTTGTATTTGTAAATCCGACGCGGCGTTGACAAGTTATTCCTATTTTAAGCAGATTTAATGAAAAAACAGCACTTCAGAAATATTAGTACAAAAAATTCCTCAAAAAAGCTACTATGATGTAAATGAAACATGCACCTATCACAATAATAACACAACATCTTCACCTGTTGCACAGGGTGTTTGCCGATGGCGTGCCAATAGTCTAGTTTTCAAATGGCAATAACTTAATTTTTTCAAATGGGACACCCTGTATATTTTATTTCAGTTAGAAGCTCTCCCTAATACGCATTAAAAAAATATGAAGTTCTGCACATCTAACTTTACTATTTACTTTAATAATTGACGTTAAGTGACAACAACATATTTTACACACAAGTATTAAACAATATTATTTAGGAAAAAAAAACATTAATGAGTAATACTTATAAATCATTTCCTCCCCATTTCAAATAATTTATTTTATTTATTGCTTATTCTTTTATTTTTATACTCATGGCAACGCTGTACAGATCTATATTTCGGTCCTTGTCCGTTTCCTTGATAAGTACATTTTAACGAGCGAGTAAGTAGGAATTCCTTTCTTACCTGCTTCTACCAGGAGCGTTTCATATAGGGTTGATTTAGAATAACGATTATTTAATGACCAATAAATGCATTCAGGGAATTAGCTTCGACAGATAATAAGTGACAAATAGAAAGTGTCTGGTCAAGAGGCAGTCTTGATTGTGTACTGATACAATACAGTCGCTTTCAAATATTATTATTTATTGAAGAGTTGTCAACTGGGTTAAAACAGTCGCCTGATAGGTACACATATAGGGAGCGACAGCTGATTTCTACCAAACGGTGAACTGATATTTTTATCTAAAAAACTGGCGATTACCATGAGGAGATGAATGCAGAAGTGTTTAAAAAATGGTTTGAAGGCATCATGCAATTTTTAGAACCTGGGTCTGTCATAGTCATGGATAATGCCCCCTATCATAGTCGGCTTTTAGAATCATTACCGAAACAATCATGGAAAAAAGCTAAAATTCAACAGTGGTCAATAGATAAAAACATCCATTATTACAAAGATTACGGAATTACTACAGATTACAAAACTACATGTTTATAAATATAAAAAATTCGCAGTTGACGAAATGGCGTTAAGTCGTGGAATGACAGTTTTAAGATTACCTCCTTACCAGAATTGATAGAATTGATCTGGGTGCAAGTAAAAGGACAAGTAGCACGAGAAAACAGAACATTTAAAATGGCGGATGTACAAAGTTACCTTAAAAAAGCGTCACTACAGAAAACTGGAAGAAATGCATCAGCAGGTGTTAAGTTGTTCCTACATGAACATTTTCAATGAATTTTTTAACATTTAGATTTCAAATTCAAGTTTTGACTTTTTCGCCTCTTTATTTCAAAGCCAGTCAAGATTTTAAAATGCGGTCTTCATAAAAACATTTATACATTGTTTCTTCACATTTCTTCCAAATATTAAAATGCAAGATCACTTAAAATAATGAGCTGATGAAATCGTGAATGTCAAACTTGTGTTGCCATCTCATTTCAAAGGCAATTCTTATTTTAGAAGGAGGTCTTTAAAGAAACATTTCTACATCTTCATTATACCTTTCATTTAATTAGTAAATAATTTATTCTAGTATTTGAAACAGTTTTTCGCATATTCTAGCCTACTACATCAAATTCATCACCGTTTTCTGCCATTGCTCTTATTAATCTTTGGTTGTTAATTAAAAAAATCTGGTCAGTTTTACAAAACTCGTTAATTGTAAAATATGTGGACGCCAACTTTTCATTTGAAAAACTGATGGGTGGTTCATTAAAAGTTTTATAAAACTCACGTTCAATATCTGAAAGCCTCATGTTCAAATAATAATGTTTTTGCATACTATTTTTGTAATTAATATATATATATATATATATATATATATATATATATATATATAACACTGAGTTTTAAATTTCTGATAACGCTTTTGAATAATTTAAAAGAGAGCATCAAGCGAGAGAAGCCTTTTTCTGTCGCATGTTCCATTCATCAAGTTGTCAGGCTTTATAAAATGTATGTTTGATATAATTAAAAGGTGAATCCCACACAACAAAGTGAATCTCATCAAAACGGTGCACGGAATCTTTATTTATATTTAAAATTGAATTTTGTTCAAATCCCGCACGGTTTTGTACAAATTATTAAATTAAATCTCGCTAGGTTGGTGTATATATATAAAGTGCGCCTAATAGAATTTCCTATGTACAGTAAAGGATACAAGATGTAAAACGTTTTAACAGTTTTATGGCACATAAGTTAATGTAAGGAAATCTTTTAGAGGGCCACTTCTAGCAATGAACTCTTAAAAGTTATATCAAATCTTATAATACTATTTTACATCATTTTTACGTAACGTACAGAAAATATGGGATAAAAAGGATAAATAAACTAATAAATGTTCATGGCCAGTTAATGAAGAAGGAAAGATGAGAGAACGGTTATTATTTGCCCTCTGGTTTCAAGGAATAGGCTTCTATATTTATGTTGTTTTTATGTTTAGAGTCGATCTAAGCATTGAGTAAAAGGACCATAGAGAGCTAGGTTTCATTTTTTCCGATAGGTGTTGAAAATATGCTACCAAAATATTTTCGGAGAAAGAATTCACCTTATTTTTTAGTCTCCAGTTCATGAATCTACTGTAACAATTTTCGTAGCGTTCGCGGGATTTACTTGGCAGTAAATTATTCGTTGCCATTTCCATGACGTTGGGAGGAGTTAAATTTTCGTTTTCACTATCATTTGACATATTCATATCTTATAATTATTATCTAAAACTTATTTGTCTTTCAAAAAGTTTGTTTCTATTATTTTGATTTTGACTGTTGCTATGGTTACGGTGATGACGGGCGGTTACGCGATTACTACCTACTTATAGTTGCCCTTCTAAATAAGTTGGACAAATTGTTTTGACCGTTTTTATTTCTAAAGAAATACCATTCATATATATTTTTTTATACATTATTTTTCTACAGATAAGATAACGATTTATAAAAACACTTTCTTTTTCAAGGAATAGGCCAGTAAGTTAAAACGATCAAAACAATTTGTCCAACTTATTTTGAAGGCAACTATATGTATAAACTGTGCGTTTTGTTTACGGTAAACAAATCGCACGGTTTTGTGTTTACCGTGCGTCATGAGCTATTTACTGAGGCTGTATGTCGTGTGTTTTTACCTGTTTTCTATAGTGGCCGTAGGTAAAAAAATTAATAATTGGAAATATTCTAGTATCAGGTTCCTCATGCCCATGGTAAACTGCAACTCATCAACCACTTTCGACTCAATTTTTGTCCATTTTATTGTTCTTTGATTATCTTCTGCCAATACAATTTCAATTTGATCAGATATAACATAATTTTATTTCATTAGTTTTTGTGCTAAATATGCAAAGAGGTTCTTTTTATTATAAGGATTTCATATAAATTTCTTCCAATCAGGTATATCAAGTTCGTCTCGTATTTCGCATGTTTCAAAATGACAATTTTTCGATCTTCTATATCTTTCTGTTTGCTTTAAGCATCAATGCGTAGATACTATTGTACCACAGATAAGGCTTTAACTTTAATAGTAAAGACACGTATTTTAAAAATAATTCTCGAAATTTTCTGCTATTAAAATTTTGATACCGCTGAATAAGTGTCATCATATTTTTTATATAAGCTGTGTTAAAAGTGTCGCTTTCTTCTATTGGTATGCAGGAAAGCTCAATAGGTACATCTTTAATTTGTCTTAACATAGCCTTATAGAATTCAGAATAATATTTTTAAAAATTACTTAATTACAAGTGCAAATGCCTGAAAGCAAATGTAAGATGCAATATAAGTTTCCAGTGTGAAGGAAAATGCATTGTAAAATAAATATTTTAATTAAATAATAATAATATTGTATTTTATGCTTGTAAAAAAATTATTATTATTATTCCTATCATTTCTCAATCTCATAAATCGCACTATACCCCCTATAGTTTTCTCGATTCACCATTTTACTCTGCAAAATGACGATATTTTGTGTCATCTAGCGAAAAAAAAATGACGTATCTTTTATTTGACGTTCTACATTTTTTATTGTTATGACACTATGTCAGGGAAGTACTGAAAAATATCATATCCAAAATTCATAACGAACAAAGTTAAGCACTAGTTTGCAATAAATATTATTTTAAGGAAAATTTTCAGTTTTTTCATAAATATTTCGCAATTCCGGATCAAAGGGCGAACAAAAAATTCGAATCCGGCAGGTCATTTTACATAGGATTTCATGTTTTTTAGGTGGATGTTCGCGAGTTGTATAGAGGTGGTCGAATTCAGCACCTCAGATTCCCAACTATTAAACCAGTCCCTGTATTACAAAAGTTGAACAATGAAGTGCTAATATTATTTTGACAATTATACGCTTTTGATCAGAAATTTTACAAAATTATAGATGACCGTGCTAATTTGGGAATCAAATTAGTTATTCTGGAAATCTAGATAATTGCTATTTTGTATCTGGCCTGTGCTGAGACTAGTACACCATATATTATTTATATTATTATATAGTTACGTGAATCTAAATTGGCAACTCACTATATGTTATGATTTTGATTTGAAATCATGTCCATAATAATTATAAATACAAAGGGCGTAGACACCTCAACAAACCGAATATCCGTCATCGTTTACAATGTGAAATGTGATATTTAGTGTTCTGCGAAAACATCAGACCGAATTTATATACCGAAATTAGAATGCCTTCCACACTCCACAAAATTATACAGATATTTCTCATCATATAGGGTACAAGAAGCACTTCACATTCTGCAATATTTTAGAAATAATATAGCGTGATAGTGAAGGGGCTATAAGCTCTTGAAAGCCTCATTCATTCCTGAAATCCCGACGAACACATAGATGTGACTCAGCCGAAAAAAGTCAAATATTTGTGAAAAAGTACTAATGATGAAAATATGTATATATGGAAGTAATTATATTATAACAGATTTTTCTAAATTCTTATAGTTTATGTCCACACATATACATGTATACCGTGGAAGTCTTTCGTAAGAAGAAATATAATTAGTTGTGTCTTTATCGAAACTCAAGGGTTAAAACTTATCTTGAAAGATGAAAGACAATACAATCTCTCCTATTTACTGATAGTCCAGTAAATTAACCCCAGATAAACCACAAACCTGGACATCAAGTCCGATCGGCAATTTTTTTTTTAATTTGCAGGTATTCATAGGTACATTTATTCGAGTTCTAATTTATCCACTCAAGACAGTTTTTAACCTAGTTTTAAAAACCTCCACTTTTCCAGATAGCAAAGAAAGAAAATCAAAAAATCAAATACTAACTCAGATCAATTATCGTAATAGGGAATCAACCAAATTTATCTAAACATTGTCATTACGACTATAGTTTATTTATTATATAGAACAATAGAAAAGAGTTTGAACAGACCGAAATCCAAGAGTATTACAGATTGTATCTTAAGGTTTTTTGAATTTTTTTTTTATTAAAAGTACCTATTTGTAACATATACTGTCAGAATGCGAGGCACTAGACTGCAAAAGACAGGCAATATACGGACTAACTCTCGAAGAACCTGTATAGAATGGTACAGGAGTCTAGAGTTATGGAGTGGGTCCTGTAAAACTAACTCGGAAGGCACAAAAAGCCTAAGAGGCTGAAGTGCACCCTTGCTATAGGACCAGAGTAGGTACCTATTTGTTTAGGCACTTTACCTGTAGATATCTTTCGAACAAATTTTCCATTTCCTACAGAGACTCAAGTTATTTATTGTGATAACAGTTTAATAAAAGCAGTTTGGTTGCAAGCTACACTCTGTTGGGAATTCATATCGAAAAATCAAGTGATACATCACTAACTTCGTGGACCAAATTATTCTAAAGAGCCATTAATATTAAAACATTCTTAAAAAAACTAATTACTTAAGTTTTTTCATTGAGTCACGCGTTTGACTTGCTAACACAATCTTTAACCCTTTGACTGCCGGCTAAAATATTAGACCAATCCACCAATCCGCCTAGCGCGTGCTATGCCTGATTCATTTTATGGTTGTACTATTCATCTAGCAACAATAACAAAGACTCTTAATGTGAAGGCACACAATACTGACTGTCTACTGTGTGCCTTCACTTTGTTATTGTTGCCAGATGAATATTACAACCATAAAATGAATCATGCTTAGCACGCGCTAGCCGCGGTGCCGGCACATGGGTGAAACCTAATACAACGCGATAGCCGCGTTACTGGCAGTGAAAGGGTTAATCCAACACAAAGGCCTATGGCAAATGTGCAAGAGAGATAATGTTGAATTCTCCGCTTACGACGGCCATGTCGATACGATTTTTGATATATTTTGGTGCATATATTTCTTAATCTCGAACATAAATGTCCAAAAAACTGCTGTTAAAATTCTTGAAGTCTTGAAAGTATTTTTAAAGGAATTGTCTCAATGCTTCCAAAGAGTTAAAAGTGTGTTTTTGAGGCCTCCTTATATTTAATTTCATTTTCACGCACTTCCTGGTTACATAGCGTTAAATCTCTTTTTATTAATAGAAATAAGTAATTCAACAATTATGATGTGGAAATAATGATCATTAGGGAAGTAAATATGTGTGTCATTGTAATTATATTTGGTAACATTAAATTTGTTACGGTAACATTTAAAATACGAAAAGAATAAGTGCAGTAATTTGTTTGTATTTATTTAGAATGAACGATTATGTTTTATACCGGGTGTACCAAACCTCTTCGTTATATTATTTGCCCAGTTGTCAGACCTCGCATAAAATGTGATGTCGCTGAAACTAGGCACTTAGGAACTTGAAAGGTTGTAGAAAACGATAAAAAAATCATTGCTGCTCTAAACTGTATGCTAACTTAACAATTTCGAATTACTTTTGTAAACAATTATCCCTCCTTTTCATAATGTTGGAAACTAATAACGAAATTTTTCTTTTTACCTTGGTATTTGTATGTATGTACGTATAACTAAGGACCGTTTATACCACATCCCTATAATCTTTCCTATAAAGTCATCTCATCTGGTAGATGAGTCAAACCGAGTTCACCACCTCCCAATACGGTTTATTGACAGGATAAAGTTACTTTTTTATATATACAGAATTTTGTTACACCCAGTATATATTAAGGTATAAAATAAAATTGTTTATAGTAGGCTAAAATTAGAACAAAAAATAATTCATTGTTACGCAGGACGATTTCATATATCCTTCTCTCAGAGCGATATTTCGATAACAAACTTTTATGTGGCTTTTTTCAATTTTTACATTAAAGTTACATGTGTCTGTAGGGACGAAGTCTGCAAATAACTACTTGGGCTCTGATTGAATCGGTATTAAAGTACATATGCCGTAAACAAGCCACTATCTTCAATTTTACTCTTAGGACCTATAAATTGTCTTCTATTATCCATTTCATATGAAAAAGGAAAACTTTATGGAGAAAGTATATTTGTTTTTATTATTGTTGAGAATGAAGTGGCGTTAATTAAATTATAGAATTAATTTAGTACTAATATTAAGCATATAGAAATACGGCACAAAATGTTTAAATGGAGAGAAAATCAGCCAGGATAATGATTGTCAAACCCATTACAATCCAACTTTTGAATTTGTCACCTGTCATTCCAACTAAATAACATTTTTAAATCCAATTTTTACAAAATTATTTCTATAAAAGCCCATCCATTAGTTTTCTCCAAAACCTTTCGCAGGAACGTAATTGATTTCACTCAAAATTTAGTATGTTAAAGGGCCTGATGAAAGAAGATCAAACTTTAATTTTAAGTCCCCAAACATCTTCACCTGTTGCATAGGGTGTTTGCCGATGGCGTGCCAATAGTCTAGTTTTCAAATGGCAATAACTTAATTTTTTCAAATGGGACACCCTGTATATTTTTCTTCAGTTACAAGCTCTCCCTAATACGCATTAAAAAAATATAGGGTTTTGCACATCTAACTTTACTATTTACTTTAATAATTGACGTTAAGTGACAAACAACATATTTTACATAATTTTTAATAAGTACAAAATTTTACATATCTCGAGGTCCTAAACCTATGATTAAAATATTGACCATTCCTTATGATAAAAATAAAATAAAAATATCTTAACTTCGAATTTGTCACAAGCCAAAACCAATCAATATTTTAAAATGTGGTCTTATTGGTACATATTTTATACATAACATTTCTAGATATTGATGTTCAACACTAGTTATTTTTGAAATAGTGGAGTGATAAAGAAAAGAATGTCATTCCAGAAGAAATTGAGCTTTAAAAATGTGGTTTTCAAGATAAAAACAAGAATGTCAAACCCAAAAAATATATTTGAAGAAAATTATATTAATTATTTACGTTTTCTTATCGTATCCAATTTTTTAAAACTTTCACAAACATTAGTTTTCATCGAATAATCCTCGTATATTTTTTACCAGGTTTCTAGTAAAACAGATATCAGTTCAAGTGTGTATGCCGGTAACCGCATTTATTAATGAAAATATAAACTAAACTATGGTTATCTGTATTGTAAACATTTTTTATGTTTTGCATAAATTATAAGTAGAAATTCGTAACGGGCTTTTTTTTAAACTCCTATGTTTATTCAACAATCTATATTCATTCAGAATTTTAATATGAATTATTTAAATACTTTAATATATTTCAATAGCAGCGGTTATTTTTACCATTTTAAACGGTATAAACTGTTTAACGGTTATAATTCTTTAATTATGCGACTTTTTTGAATTGGTAACATTTCAAACGTGTTTCATATGAATGAAATATGCACTGGGAAAACAGAATTTCTTAAATCTACAAATACCAAGCAAAAATGTTATTTGTTTTAAGATCTTTTTTACTCGATTATGTGCAGATCTAGTGGTTAAACTGAAAGAACAATGTCCTTCGTATACCACTATAAAAAATTGTTAAGACGAATTTAAAACAAGTTTGGAAAAAATTAATTGATTAATCACCGTCTACAATTTTTTTTAGATTAGGTTTAGAAAAACTTGTAGTTTATATACAGTTTGAGAGTAATTATATAATCAATAAATAAAAAAAATAAACGTTTTCTATATTAGGATAAAAATTTATTAACGCTAGAAAACACAAAAGTACTACTTAATTATAAAAATTATTTTTAAATATCACAGATCACATCCACCAGTGTTTACATGAAATTATTTCTTATATTAGAATTTAAATGCCGAAAGATTAATATTAAAAACCTTCATTTTAATTATAGAAAAAATATCCTTCAAAATAAAATAATAAAAAAGTACAAAATAACATTTTAGGGGAGGTTTTAGTAATGTATGAATGGATAAGCATTTAAATAGGTTACTTGCGAATTTGACCTAAATCGAGGCGAATTTGAACATGAGCATGAAGAAAACAGTGATTTATAACAGTAAATAAAAGAGTACCGTTGACTACCAAGGAAGGCAAAAGGTGTGATCTGTCAATTTAAAAGAAAAGTAGAAGAGGACAGTCTTACCTGAGAGGAAGCTGCCGGCCAGAGAGTCATCCTGTGCTTGCACCCCTATAATAAAAACTAGAAGAAATATTTTCCCGGTCCTGCACCACATTTTCGTGATAACACCGATTGACACAGAGAAATTTACACTATCAACACACGCTCATTGCTTGGCCTATTCCATTCATATGCGCTACAAATTAACTGATGTGCAATACAGAATTTACTTCCTAAAAATACCGTTGTATTCCTACTCTATAATAATGTGTTCTTGTGGTTCTTAATATCATTAACAGAGTGTGTATGTGTATGTGAGTACCACCAGTGTCGGTTTTGCTGGTACCCGCACTGGTGCCGCACAGTTATCTTGAATCATCCACATCGAGGCCCTGACCTTGACATGATGGTCATCGACCCCCAACGTTGTCTTGCGTTTCTTCGGCTCATCCTTAACACACCTACGCACTGCATGCACTTACACCAAACATGAACTTTACCACTTCGCGAAACGACCTTTAAAAAACTTTAAAATCATAATTGATCCATAATACAATTTTTCCTATACACAAAAAACTATTTGATTCATTTGAATAATCTTTTTCAACGAAATTTATTATTAGAAGGTTCTTTATGGGCCTCGTGAAGATGCGCGCGCATCGCCATTTTTCCTACACAATCCATTTTTTGAAGCCGCTTTTCTATATACAGTGTCATTACGAAAGTACGCACCATATGGGAAACTTTTTTATTTTATTTTCGACAAAAACTTATTCTTGATAAAAGTTTGTGCATCCCCTAAAACTAAACATGCACCAACAAAATATAGTAAAACATTTGTAATATACGAGGAGCCTTCAAAAATTTGATTTTGAGACAAGAGTAAAGTACACTTATTTTGAAAAATCTCGGAAAATGTTATTTAGAAAAGTCGTTCAGCATTAAAAAATACATCTAGATATCTAGATTTAAAGTCATGGCCATCTAAGGATAAGCCGGGCTTCTTAATGGTGTGCTGGAAAAACAAATAATAAGATTTTATTTAGATGAAACTTGATCAAATGAGGACTATTTTGGAATGACAACCCAGTTAAAAATACTGGTATGGCTGTTCTACTGACTTAAAAATCTTTTGTAAATGAGTAAACTACATGCACGATTCAAGAGTTATGCAGTAGATCAAATGGCATAACTGAAAATCCGCTAACCAGCAGTTTTATTAAAAAAATGCATAATTCCTTTTTGGATTGAGTTACACCAAGAGGTAAAAGAAAATGATTTCTAAAGCAGATTAATGTTTTGAATGGTCACGGCAGTAAATTAATGTGGAGAGAGTTTTTTGTTTTTGGGAATGGGACGAGCTTTCATAGAAAACCAGACAAACTTTTATCTTCTTATAATAACGCACAGTCAAATGTTGGGGGTGGCATTATAAGGAATTATTTTATCGGTCAATATTTTTGTTATGAAACTATAAATATTGGGAGGTGGTTCGTATGTATAAATGAAAAAATAACACTTCTAAATTCCCACCAAGTGAGGTTTTTTTTGAAAAGCAATAGGACTGTAGGAACTGCTCTAATCGTTGAGACGTCCTTAACGAATGGGCAGCAGAAGGGGACACAATAGATCTTATAGGACGCAGTGTATCGACATCCCCATCAACAGATAGATAGATAAATAGAGGTGGCTGTGTGGCAAAGCATCTGTCTCGCATTCGGAAGGTCTGACCTAGCTATGAGTTTTTTTATAGAATTTTCTCATATGCAATAGGGTCAGTAACATACCATCAGATGTCTATCACCATTCCTTCCACCCCCATGTCCTTAGATCCTTCCAGTGTGGCTGAAGTGGTGAGAAAAGTCCCTTGGGAAAATAAAAGATAATCCTTTCCTTTTTCTTTTTAAACGCCAGTATAGTATTGACCTGCATTTCACAAGATACACACTTGCTCCGTACAGTCACGTAATAACCGGCATTTGAAACAACAGTAAACTAGTAAATTACAAAGATTTAAAAGTTTAGGTCCTTTTGGTTAAAATGATTTTATGTACTGTACGCTTCATGTATTATGAAACTTGTTTTAAAAAATATAAAAATTCAATCCGCTTATTTACCATTAACATATAGAATCAGCTGTAATAGGTAAATGTAATAGGTGGAAAATTTTCAGTATTTTTAAGCTGAATGGAGTTCCCCATGGTGCCGGTGCTCGAAATTAAAATGTTTAGCTCTGGATGTTGCTAATAAAGCTTGATTATAAAATATTAACAAGGATTTGAAATACTTCAGTAATATTTTATTTTGTACTCATTGTTTTTTATTATTTTCTATTCATTTAAAATGCATGTCATACATATTTTCTTTAGGTGATTTTTCATCATATAAAGGCGAAAAAAACATAAGTTTTTATCGTGATTAGTGTGTTATTATCGACGTAGTCCTCAAGGTGTCCGTAACTTAGTTTTGTGTTCCATTACATCAGAAAATATTACAAAATACAGCACTTTTATTACATCGGGAGTCTCAAGACGTATATGAAATGTAAGGCAACATCAAAGGTAATAAAAAATACAATCATAAAAGTTTTATGTTTATAAACATCTGGAATTGGATATACTGCAGAAATGGTCTCTTCAAGGTCTGCGTAAGATCTGGAGAGACATAATATTCGTGTAAATTAAGTTATCACTCGTTATATCCTAGATATTCTCTCTTGCTACATATGTATTTCCATATTAAGACCTAAATAATGAACATACAAATAAATAAAGTACGTAATAATAGAAGAAAATACAGAAAAACTGAATGCCTAAGGAGAGTGCGACATGCCTCAATTTACCCACTAACACCTCGTACTAATGTTCTAAAAACTCACCCTTACATAATATTTTTTGTGACAGAAATCGATGAAATGGATGAAACACCCCGTACCTCGGTTATTAAAGGCGTTAGACCCAATAACTAAGGTTATTTGGAATCACCTATTTACAGTTAACGTATGTGAAACACCCTGTATAATATGGGATTTTTTTCTTAATTGCTGTTGATAAATTATGACTTTAACAAGATTTTTCACTTCAAAAATGATAACAAATGACAACCACATGTTCAATAACGTGACTTTTTGTAAATGTCAAATTTATTTATACTTACAGATATCATCAGTAATCAGGTAAAAGAAACTTTTAAATTTATTAATATTTTTTAGACCGTATATATCATTAATTGTACTTTTTAAAAGTTTGATTTATTAATAATGAATTTTTCTATTTTATAAATTAATTAATGAATAGCACACACACACACACCTATTTGTAAAAAGAAAATACGAATTCAGCGGAAAATTCAAATCATAGTGATAAAAATTGCCTTATTGGAGCAGTTAGGGATCAAAAAGTAATGAGTTTAAGGTTTTTGTGGATTTAAGCTGTAAGTAGAGAAGATAAATTCATATTTTCTTGTTATCTTTTCGTCTACTTCTGTTTGCCTGATATATTATTTCTGTTTATAAGCAATAAGATGAATATTACTTCGCATGGGGGTGAAAACCATCAATCAAAGGGTAATTTTTCACTTGTAAAGTTTTTCTTTATGTCATATTTCCTCAGAAACCTGCACAATAATTTTCTCTTCCATTAAATCTTCACTCTGACATATAATCGCGTTTTTTGAAATCCTGTATCACTTTTTCAAACATGAAAAATAAGTAAATGTGGTTTAATAATTGAAAATCTTTACGTATTTCACGTACACACAAATCTACGCATAGTGGGGTCAAACTAGCATTATACCTGTAACTTTTTTCCGAAAAAAGTTACAGGTTTTCAGTTTTTTCATGCTAGTTTGACTCCACTAGCACTTGAATGGTGTTATAGTATTTTAAATTTAAATTTTTTTATGAATGCGCGTATTCAATACCGTTATACTCATTTTTTTTTTCAAGTGGAAAATCCGAGAGGTCAAAACTATATCTATGTCTCTTGGATAAACCGGAGAAAACTCCTGATGGATGTGAAAACTCCGCTTTTTAATTTTTGATTACTTTTTAAAGTATATCGCAAAAAGAGGAAGTATAAAATCGGCGTTAGTGGTAGTGTTCGCGAGAAAAATAAATTATTTTTGTTTTTCACGAGCGTTGTAAACTTTACACACCATTTTCACTTTAATGTGTTTCGTCGAGAGAATAATATCTTCGGAATTTAGAAAAATGATTCAAATAAATTACCTTGCCCATAAATTTATTCCACAGGAGTAATTCAGAAGACTATCGACTATATAAAAATGAAGATCTAAAGTATGTATGGAAATATAATATTTTGCTTTTTCAATCTACCATAAAAATATCAGCCAGTAATTATTTTTTTAAATTTATTAAAAAATCATATCGAAACTTAGAATATGTAAGTTAAAAATCCATTTGTTTGAAAGCAAATTATTCTAACTGCATATTGAAAAAGTCATTTTTAGTAGGTAAGTATTTAACAACATAAGGATTATCTCAATCAGGTCAGGTCAGATGATTTATTTTTATGTACAGGGTGTGTCACGAAGGTGGCTCATTAGCCATATATAGAGAACTATAGATATTTAAAATTAGAAAATTTGGTTACGGGGCTTTATCAGTACGATCTATTCAATGAAAATATTTTCAACTTCCGGTTACTTCCCGTTATACCGGAAGTAGGCATCAACTTTGTTATTTCAAATAGCATGTACCATTTTTCTTTTTATTTTTGGATTCAGCATCAAATTTTGAATAAAAAATTATTAAGATACCACATATCTAAGTTTAACAGTTTCCGAGATATTTGAGATTTTTGTAAAATTTTTTGAAAAACACGCATTTACTTTAATTTCCGTATCTGGCTTAGTTGTTAAGCTATTAATTTCAAATTTTATACAGAAATTGTCAAAATATGCTAGAAGGATACAGTAAAACGTCAAAAGCGATATTTTTATACAGGGTGTCTAGAATGTTGCATCCAATATTCATATTTTCAATTCTCAATAAGTCGATAATTTCAAATGAAACACCCTGTATTTTATGATCACGCCTGGATCAGTTTTTTATTCTCTTTCGATCTGTATTAACATTCCCTATACCTAAAGTTACGTATTTCTGAGTTATTGCTAGATTTCTCATAATTTAGAGATATTTTACATAAATTGGTGGGCAATATAATCTAGCAAGCCATGAAAATTGAAAAGACAGTTGTAATAAACAAACTACTGGACAATTAGATTATTTTATTTTCTAACTTCGTTCAATTTAATCGTAAGTGAAAATGGCTCTTCTGGATTACAGTAATGAAGATCCTATGAATTGTTTTAAAAGATTCTCTTAAACTAAATTTTGCATCCCGCAATGAGGCATTTGGAAAAACATGAAAATAAGCTATAGCTGTTAGTTCTTCATCATCAACTTTTGGTTTGGTCTTTTTAACTTTTAGTTTAAACGATCCGTGCAATAAAAGGTCGTCTATAATATTCCTGACCATTTTCCTATTGGTTCTGCGTTTTCTGGGAATCTGCGAATAATTAGCACGTACCTACGACTAATTATGCGATTACATTCACCATAAATCATTACCAGATTTAATAAATCTTCATTTCACCCAGAAGAGCCATTTTCACTACAAATTGAACGAAGTTAGAAAATAAAATAATCTAATTGTTTATTACAACTGTCTTTTCAATTTTCATGGCATGCACTGTTAGTTGTTTTTCAGATTTGATGCACTTAAAAAAAACAGTAAAATAAACCAATGCTTAAAAATAAAATATTACCATTTCGAAATCATTCTGTACATTAAAAACTTTCCATCAAAGATTAAAAATGTATTGATCTACCTCATTCAAATGGAAATTTTAGTATTAATTTTTGATTTAAATATTTCGTTGAATGGAAAAGTGAAAATTTAAATATAAAATATAAATCGGCTTTCGTTTCGCAATCATTTATTTTTTCAGTGTATAAAGTTTTGTTAATTACATATTTTAGTCAAGGATAAATGTTTTATGAAATAACGTTATTTTTTAAAGTAAAGAAATTTATTTCTCTCTGTTTCGAATAGCTAGACAGGGCGTACATTTTTTAGTTATTCTCATGCCGTAATTGGGTAATTTACCATTTCTCAATTTTAAATTACATGTCTATTTTCGTAGAGGCTTGCGGCAAAAAAAGAGAAAATCCTGGAAAATATTTTCAAGTTTCTGAAATGGGTGTAACTGCAATATTGAATTTAAGAAAGTGATGTTTGTGTAAATTCCGCTATATTAACCTAACAAAAAAATACCTGAGTAAACCAGTAAGGAATTTTAATTTATTAGATTCGACATCCTAAGACCGGTTTCTGTCTTTCGACTTCATCAGTTAGGTTTTTCGAATCCAATAAATAAAATTCCAAACTCGTACAAGTCAATAGCTATATCCGCTATAAGATAACATTTTTAGATGTGCTACCATCTATGGTAAGAAGAGAGTATTGACATTAAATTTTGACTGAATCTAGTCAAGATGTCACTCTCTTCTTTTTTATCCCTTTCAGAGATTAATACAAAGTGAGTAAACCAATACTCTCTTCTTACCATAGATGGTAGCACATCTAAAAATGTTATCTTATAGCGGATATAGCTATTGACTTGTACGAGTTTGGAATTTTATTTATTGGATTCGAAAAGCCTAACTGATGAAGTCGAAAGACAGAAACCGGTCTTAGGATGTCGAATCTAATAAATTAAAATTCCTTACTGGTTTACTCACTTTGTATTAATCTCTGAAAGGGATAAAAAAGAAGAGAGTGACATCTTGACTAGATTCAGTCAAAATTTAATGTCAATACTCTCTTCTTACCATAGATGGTAGCACATCTAAAACTGTTATCTTATAGCGGATATAGCTATTGACTTGTACGAGTTTGGAATTTTATTTATTGGATTCGAAAAGCCTAACTGATGAAGTCGAAAGACAGAAACCGGTCTTAGGATGTCGAATCTAATAAATTAAAATTCCTTACTGGTTTACTCACTTTGTATTAATCTCTGAAAGGGATAAAAAAGAAGAGAGTGACATCTTGACTAGATTCAGTCAAAATTTAATGTCAATACTCTCTTCTTACCATAGATGGTAGCACATCTAAAACTGTTATCTTATAGCGGATATAGCTATTGACTTGTACGAGTTTGGAATTTTATTTATTGGATTCGAAAAGCCTAACTGATGAAGTCGAAAGACAGAAACCGGTCTTAGGATGTCGAATCTAATAAATTAAAATTCCTTACTGGTTTACTCACTTTGTATTAATCTCTGAAAGGGATAAAAAAGAAGAGAGTGACATCTTGACTAGATTCAGTCAAAATTTAATGTCAATACTCTCTTCTTACCATAGATGGTAGCACATCTAAAAAAATACCTGTCGAGGATAATCTAAACCTTTTTTGTTTGATAATTTTTGCTGTATCTCTAAAAATAAAGTGGTGGGGTGTATTCAAAGGCTTCAGTAAAAAACACACTGTATATTCGAAACGGCTGAGCCGATTTTAACAAACGTAGGCTAGTAGGGCTACAAATGTTATAATATTTGAAGTTTTGTTAGTTTCACATGTCGCCGCTAGAGGGCTTTTTTTTCCGACATTTCGACAGAAACGTTTAATTTTCACAAAAAAATTAAATGCATTGGTATGATTTCTTTTTCATGAAAAAGTAGCTAAATGATGCTTAAACAAGCTCGCGACAACCGCATCTCGATGTCTTGTTCCTAACCTAAAATGTAGGCCAAAGAAAATTTTATAGGAAATCCCTTAAATTTTTATATTTTAAATCAATTAATTCCTTTTATTATTATTTAAAAAAGAAAGGTTTTTAATGCCCCAGTAAATGCTCGAAATGGTGGCCATCACGCTTTATGCATTGCTGAAGCCTCTCGTGGGTAGACAAAACTGCAGCTTCAATTTCGGCTCTCGGTATGTTACGTAATCGAAAAAAGCCCTCTAGCGGCGATATGTGAAACTAACAAAACTTCAAATAATATAACATTTGTAGCCCAAGAATAGCTGTTTTGCACTAGCCTACGTTTGTTAAAATCGGCTCAGCCGTTTCGAATATACAGTGTGTTTTTTACTGAAACCTTTGAATACCCCCCACCACTTTATTTTTAGAGATATAGCAAAAATTGTTAAACAAAAAAGGTTCAGATTATCATCGACTTTAAAGATCAGGTATTTTTTGTTAGATTAATATAGCGGAATTCACAGAAACATAACTTTTTTAGATTCAAGATTGCAGTTAAGCCCCCTAGCGACAATTTCAGAAACTTGACAATATTTTCCAGGTTTTTCTCTTGGCCGTTTTAGTAATAAGTTTTTTTGCCGCAAGCCTCTCCCAGATACAGTACCTCGCATTCTTAGTTGGCAACCCTGTACATGTTTTTAATTTTTGTATATTCATCTACATTTTTGTTGATGGTTTTACCGATAAATAGTTAAAAATAATTATATTGAAACTTTAAGGTGCCCCCGTATTGACGAACTAAAGTCTTAGTATTATTGAGGAGATGGCAAATGCTTACCACCGCTTATCTGAAGCTATAAATATCGAGCTTTGGGAATTTACATTGCAATATCCAGTTGCTAGTAGATATAAACCTATCTAGACTCTACCCGGAGTTTTCAAACTCCCTTATACACCCCTGCTTTATAGTGTATTCCAGCTATTTGTCATAAAATAGAACATAATAGAAAATTATATGGTTTGTCCTAAAGATAAAAATCATCTGACTGTCTATTTTAGGTGTACTAAAATTTGACTTTATTAGAAGTGATATATAGATATAGGAATGAAGATAAAGGAGTTGAGAATTAGTAGGTAGACGACACAGAATATATGGAATGCAGCAATCTTGCTTGAATTATTAAAAATTTTATTTAAATCGGTATAATATAATATAATATACTGAATTTCCGACAAAGAACGTCCGAGATAAACGTCCAGTACCAAATATGGTACACAAGAATTAAACCAGTCTCTTTAAGATGAAAACGATTCATGAATCCGAATTACACATCACCATTATGGTAAGAAACTTTCTTTCAACATTTTTCTTATTCTTCTAAGAATTTTGAAAACTAAATACAATTATTGAGAGAAATGGAGCACTGGAATAAAATTTATAAGTAATTTTACCACCAATACTAATTTTATTGCAATTTTTAATGTTGCTCAAAACGTTTTTGGTACCTACTTAGATTTTCAAATAAACCACCATCAATAAAGAAAGATGAAACTTACCTCGCTAACTTCATCCGGTAACAAAATAATCCACACAAACTCACTGAATAATATACTAATACCAAATTCTTTGTCAGGATGCTGCAAAACTTTTCTGTACATACCAGGACTTTTCTACCTTATTTCCATACTTCTGATTTAACATCTAAATTAAACATATTAACTATTAAATGCGGAGAGTTACTTCTCGACACCAAAGTTACCGTATACCTGAATTTGCAGAAGTGTCTTAATAATTCGACAGACTTTGTCGACAGCCGACACCACGTAAAACCATCATGTAATTAAGTAGTGATATTAATACCTAAATTGTCAAGGTCAAAAATTCGTACAGTAAGTTATTTATTAAATTGAAAAGCCAAATGTTTAAAGATTTTGGAGTGATTTGGACGTCCCTTAAGCTAGAAAGGGCAAAGTCAGCAGAATTAAAAATTTATTACATAAATCAAAAATAAGGAACGAATTATACAGGTCCTAATATATAAATGTAAATTTATAAAAATTTTATAAAATTTAAAGCTATTTTTAAAAACAGTCATAAGGACATTTACATACAAATTAAAAATTAAAAATTAAACTAACACAGAGACATTTTAAAAATAGCTGGTTAAACAAAGGAATAAAATTTTATCTCAATCGACAAAGTTTTTATACAAATGAGACGTCATAGAATATTTTGACCAATAGGAAATGGTTATATTTAATGTGGGTGAAACAGAAATGAATTAATAAGATGATAAAGTAATCTGTAATCAGAACTATTGAAAACGTATGGTTTGTTGAATATGAGGTAGGTGGCGTTACCCTATATAATATAATTATTTAAATAATTAGAATATATTTTAAAAATAGGAAAATTGTAATGTAACATTTTAAACTGAAAACATTTAATATGAAAATTTAGTATTAGAAGCTTTTGTATTTGGCCAAGGGTTAGACAATAAAAAGAAAAATAAATTGTAGGAGAGAACAGGACGAAGATAATGAAAGAAACGAACAAACTGTTTCAAACTGAAAAAATTGGAAAATTGACAAGAGGGGGGTTCGCTGATAAATAGCATGAAAAGGAGCAGTGATGTTCTTTTTAAGTGTGCTAAAAACAATGGAAGGCTGAAGTTATTTGACGTGAGAAAAGTAAGTAATAAATTTGGAAAAACTATACGGATAAATAAATTATGATTAAAGATTTTAAGGAAAATGAATAATTAAATAATAAAGTATTCTTAAATTAATGCTGAAAAAGTTGGGGTACTATTGAAGTTAATTTGGGCGTTTAGTGAACATGTGGGATTGAATTTGACGTTTTTTGCAATTTCCAGATTTTCAAAGTTATCAAGAAGAAATCTATTACTCACTGTATGTAGAACTCTAAAACCAGAGATCGAGTCGAAATTATGTCCAGTATCTAGAAGGTGGTTAGCGAAATGGGAGAAGCCCGTGGTGTTGGTATTAAGGCATCTTGTATGTTCCCTCAAGCGCACTTTAAAATTTCGGAAAGTCCTTCCAACATAGGAACAAGGGCAAGTGGAGCAAGTTAATTTATAAATTCCGGATTGGTCCATGATGTCGACTTTATCTTTGTTTCTGATAAAAAGTTTACTTATGGAATTGGAAGATTTGAAAGAAACTTTAAAGGAATCTTTGAACAAGTTTGCTATTCGAAGGTAAGTGATAAATACTTACGATTGTCTAGCTCGACCATTGGGGGGTTAGTTATATAAGCATTATTCTGATTGATTTTATTTTTCTTTTTATTAAGCATTTTATCTATTAAATTACAATCGTAGTTGTAATTTGTTTTTAATTTGTATGTAAATGTCCTTATGACTGTTTTTAAAAATAGCTTTAAATTTTATAAAATTTTTATAAATTTACATTTATATATTGGGACCTGTATAATTCGTTCCTTATTTTTGATTTATGTAATGATATGTTGTTGGTGGTTCTCTTGTTGTGATTCCTACGTGGAAAAGTTATGGTGAGTTTTGCTTTTTTGAAATAAAATTAAATTAAATTATAAATTAAAAATAAAAATAAATTCCTTAAAATAATGTAACGTAACAAATTTGTTTTTTAACACCATAATTTTTCCACGCAGGGCCTGATGATGGCGATTTAATCGCCGAAACCGGTCGCACCTTCAATAAATATAACTTGTGAGATAAAAAGGACTTTTTCTTCCATACCTTCAATAATTGTTACTCACATATGGCTAACCCTACTTTAGATTTATTTTCATTTAACTTAATGCGGCATTTTCTCTACAGATGTTTGTAATTTTTGGTTAGCTTCTTCATGGTCTTTTCCAACAGCCAGAATGGTAATATCATCAGCAAATGTTGCAATAGTATCCTACTCAAGGTTAGGAATATCACTGGTATACAGTAACTAGAGTACTGGACCTAGTACACTATCTTGGGGCACTCCTGCCTTAATTTCTCTTAGATAAGAATATGCATCTTCCTGTTTTATTTTGAAATATCTGTCTGATAAATAGGATTTTAAGAGTTCTGAATACTGACGTGGTAGTAACAAACTTTATCAAAAGCCTGGGCCACGTCTAGGAAGACGGTGGAAAAAACTTTCTTTTCCTCTAAAGACTTTTCAATTATGTCTATGATTCTATGCACCTGGCCGATCGTTGAGTGTTTTTCTCTAAAACCAAATTGATGGGAGAGAATCAGGTCCTTTTCTTCTATTGTAGGTTTTAATCTCTTAAGAAGCAATTTTTCGTAGATTTTCGAAATAACAGGCAACAAAGAGATGGGTCGGTATGACGTTACTTCTTGGGGAGGTTTGCCTGGCTTAGGTATCATTATAACCTCTGCTACTTTTCATAGCCTAAATGATGCATTGATAAGGTTGGTCAGTTTGACAACAGCTTTACGTGGGAGTTGTTTCAAGATTTCCCTTGTAATGAGATTAAATCCAGGGGCTTTTTTGGGATTTATATTTGTTTCGATTTCAACAGAAACTTTTTTTGTAGAAGTAGGTCTAACGACTGAATCTTTCTGTTCTGGTTCATTCCAGTCTTGGGTCTCTTTACCGTCGTTGGTCTGGAAAGTCTTTTCTAAGTGTTCTGCGAATCTGGTTGGTTTTTGTATATTATTTCGTGCCCAACTCCCGTCTTCCTTTCTAATTGGTGGGTTATGTGTAATAGGACTTTTTAATCGTGTGGTTGCTTTCCAGGCTGAATAATCTGTACTACTGTCATTAGTAATACGCTGAATTTCGCGTTTTAACTGTTGTGTTGCATTATTTAAAGCTGTTTTATCAGCTGCTGCTCTGGACTGATGCCATTTTCTTCTGATTTTTCTTTTTTCTAGTATAAGGTCTCTGATCTCTTTTGGGTAATTACTTCCTTTTGTTTTATATTTAAGATCAGGGGTGTTCTCCCAAACTGCTGACAAAACGTTCGACTTCCTGATCTAGTTGTTCTTCTGTTCTCAGCGGAAACGAGAGATTAAATAACTGTTCAAGTTTGATTCTGAAGCTTTGCCAGTCCGTTCGTTTGTTGATACATAGGTTAAATTACAAAGTTTACAGATACCGGCAAAAATCAAAGATCATTTATTAAAAAAATTTCAAACTTTGCAAATGAGTAGATTAGAATATGTTAAGACTTCGTCTTGTTACTCTAATTTGTAATTAATGATCATTTTAATAGCGATATTTGGGGTAACACTGGTGTCGAAAAAGGTTGTTGAATTATTTCCAGCCTTCACGCTTAGTGTCGAGAATGGCTGTCTGATTAAAAATGTCAGGTAGTTGGTGTCGAAATCGGCTACGTCCATTAATTGTAGGTAAGGTGTTTAATTAACGTATTCAATCAATGTACATGTATTGCCCTCTACAGAAACAATATTTTTTATAAAAAACAATAAAGATAAATGGACCCATATTGACAATTCCTTTTTTCGAAATTTTAGCCAAATGTTATACTAAAATAATTAAATGAAACTATTTTGAATAATAAGGAAATAATAACACAAATTACTGTTTAAATCTTAAATTTTATTATATGGTAAATTACATGCTACACACTTTAAATTGAGAATCGATACAGTTACATATTTTTTGGATACACTTAGTGGAATAAATCATGTAAAATTGAACTTCATCAGTGTCTTATGATTTAACAGTTGTCACAAATGTGAATAAAACAGAAAATTTTAAATGTCCAACAAAACTAATAATTTTACTCACATTTACTAATAGGCATGTCCAACAAGGATTTCTATTTACAGTAAGTTTGTTTAAGTGACATGCTACGAGTAATGTGGGAATTTTTGACATAACGAAGTTTTATTTCATTATATCAATATTTTACTATACATAAAAGACTTAACATTTATATATTTACATTTTTTTACAGATATTAATTATAACCAGTACCAAGATTTCTTTCATACGTTCACTATGGAACTTGGTAGGATACTTAAAATAATAAAAAGTGAGATATATAAAAGAAATAAAATCATATTACGAAATTAGTCATTTTTTTGTATGAAAATTAAAAAACTTTACTGGAATTACTAGGTGGGTAAAGTGCGCTCAAATATTATTAAAAATCGATTTGACAAAAGCTTGAAAATTATTTTTTATTCCAATATGTCAAAAAACGTCAAATTTGATACAGTACACAATAACAAGAAGAAGAACTTTTCTGTCCTAGGCCTTTCTCGTACTTTTTCGGACTGAACTGTCCGGAAAACTAAAATATATTTTTCTTTTAGCTTTAAATTAATAGTTGTGTTCAATAATATTTCGTGTATTTTATTATCGGAAAAACATATTGACTTGCTGTAATATGTGTTATTAAAAAAAAAGTAACATTTGTAGATTATGTTACAATGTCAAAATAGTTATAATTCTTGTTTGAAATTTGACATATCTTACACTTGTGTTCGTTGCTTTTTAATGTAGTTTGTATTATACTGAGAGAACCGATCAGCTATTCGCAATTCTCAAATTCAGTGAAAAAGTTCTAATAATATTGGTTTAGTTTATCACAACTCAAAACTTTGTGTTTATAAATTCTAGATGCTATTTTGGCAAACTATAAGTAGAACTAGATAGAATTTTCTTTATTTTATTAATATTTTTTATATTCGAATAAAAAATATTGTATGTTAACACGGATGAGAAGTTTATTTTTCGGACAATCATCCGAAAAAGTAAAGCCGGATACACACTATCGATAAATCGTTACGAATTAACTGTGCAGTAGCCAATTGTACAGTTATACTGAACGTGTGTTTGACAAACCGTTGTAGATCTTTGACTGTGCAGTTGGTCGTGTGAAGTTGAACTTGTTGATAGATGCATATAGAAATGAACCTGGTTTGTGGCATATGTGATCTAAGGATTACCACGATCTACTAAAGGCTACTAAACAAACAGTAGTTAAAAAGATAAACAATATGAGGTCTGCATACCAAAAAGAATTAAAAAAAGATGAAAAGTAGGGCGCGGGAGGTAATGCACGTAGTCACACATCATCCTGCATAATTCTTTTAACAACTGAGCTATTTTTCGTATGTATGGAGACCCCTAGGGTTTCAAATAAATCTGTACAGTTTCTACTGCACATTTTTCGTAACGATTTATCGATAGTGTGTAGCCGGCTTAACACTTCTCGTCCTTGCATCATAAAGGTATAGGAAACAATTTGTTCAAATACATTTTACAGACGAGACTACCATAAATAAATATAACTCTGAATAGTCGATAGTGGACACAGGTGTTCCACAAGGCTCAGTACTGGGTCCCTGTCTTTTTTTACTTTATGTGAACAGTTTAGATTTGCTTCTAAGTGAACAATTTTTTACCATGTATGCGGATGATTTATCCTTAATAATATCTAATAGGTCAGCAGAAAATATTCGGAAAATATTAGAGGTCGTAAGCCAGTGGTTTAATGAACATAAGCTCTTTTTTAATACAGTGAAAACACTGTTAGCAACTTTTCACACTTCTCAAAAGTCATGTGATCCACTCACCATATCTGTGAATAATTGCTCAATAAATGATGATACGGGAGCTGGTAGTTTTCTAGGAATTAAGGTGGACCCTACTTTAACCTGGAAACCTCATTGTGAAAATCTTATATCAATCCTTAATTCTAGTCATTTCATGTTTAAAAACTTAAGGAAAATTTTAAATAAAACTAAGCATTAAACCTGTACTATGCTCAGGTAGATTCTCGTATAAGATCTGGACTATGTTTTTGGGGTAATTCCACCTTAGCAAAAGACGTATTTATTGCTCAAAAACGAATTCTGCGATACATTGCTGGTGTCCACTATGGGCATCCATGTAAACAGTTATTTATTGAATATAGAATACTCTCTTTGAATTTATGAAACGTGTCTGAATATTTTTCAAAATGAACATAAGTTTAAATTAAATAAGGAAGTCCACTCACCAAACACAAGACATACAAATGATTTTAATACACCATTTTCCAAACGGTGTATCAGCTATAAATCTCCTGGTTCTATGGGGTTACGAATATTTAATTGCCTGCCAAATGATATTAAAAACATTAATATATTAAATAGTTTTAAAAAAGACTTAAAAAGATTTCTGATAAAAAACTATTTCTATGCATTAACTGAATATTTTAGTAGGTTTATTATCGTGTACCATTTACCTTTTATTGTTTTATTCTATTTAATTGACTATTGCTATTTTACATTGTAATCTTTTGACAAAATAAATAATACTTTACTTTTACTTTACTTTCATTGAATTTGAGGGTTGCGAATAGCTGATCGGTTCTGTCAGTGTAATAGAGACCACACTAAAAAGCAACTGAACACAGGTGTAAGTAATGTCAAATTTCAAACAAAAATTATAACTATTTTGACATTGTAACATAACCTACAAATGTAACTTGGTTTTTTTAAAAAAAAACATATCACAGTAAGTAATTATGTTATTCCGACAAGAAAATACACCAAATATTAATTTAATGCTAAAAGTAAGTATATTTTACTTTTCCGGACACTTCACCGTCCGAAAAAGTACGAAAAAAGCCCTAGGACAGAAAAGTTCTTCTTGTTGTTATTATGTACTGTATGTATTCCAAAGTTGTGGGAGAGAGTAGGTACCTGTAAAGATAAAATGGCGAAATGATAAAGAAAAACCCTAGAAACATAAATATTGGTACAACCATCGATTTCGCAAGTAATATTAAATGAAAAACATTTTCTCCACGGCCACTACTGAATGTAGTTATTCTGAAACCACTTATAATAACAGAAAAGAAACATTCTCGCTCTTGAGATTGAAAGAAAATTCTGAAACTTTTGTCTCTTATGTATTTTATATGTATTACATTCTATCTCTAGAGCTAGAATCTGTATTCCGTGATTGTTTACAAAAATAAGGTTTGCCATGAATGTCAAATTAACTGTCAGTATTAGTTGACGTGGTCTTAATATTGGTTTGTAAAAACTTTTAATTTATTAAAAAGGAGGAGAAAATCAAAGATTCAGATGTAGAATTTGAAAATACTCCCCAAGAAATAAAAAAATTGCCGATAATATAACTCAAAATTTGCTACCGCAAAAATCCAAGCTTGAATATAAAAATACTACCACACAATGTTGAGAGATTGAGGTTTCATTTTACTATATTTAATTTCTACTTTCTGTGTCTGAGGAGAAAGTACAGTCTGTTACGCTGTTGGAATGAAAATCCGACACTCGTGGTTCCTCCACTCGTGCCGAATTCTCATTCCAACCTTGTTACAGAATATACTATTATTGGATAGCAGCCAGAATTTTTTTTTTTAAAAATCCGACATAGATTAAAAAAAATAGTTGTGGGGGAAAACGGTAATATATAAAGAGTCTTAGGACTTGAAAAAATGAAAAGTATGGATTTTTAGCTGAAGACATTCAGTATGTTATATGCAAAAACCCTTGTTAAGAAATCTGAGTTTCAAACTGAAAAAAATTATAAGTATCCATAGAAAAGTATTTTATATTATATGTATAGTATAATTGGTACTGATTATGGTGAAAAGTATTAAACTACATGTAATTATTTAGTTTAATTCCCAACAAATGTATAGTTTTTCCATTTTCAATTGCAGAAACGAAATTCCCAGACAAGTCGCTTTGATCGGCTTTGGCGGCTTGTATAATGCTGGATCATTTTGTTCTGCAATTGATACCTTTGAAGTAACTCTTAAAAACACTTACTCTTTCCATATATTTTATAATACACTGAATCCAACAAGTTCATAATTTTTACAATTATACAAATATTTGAAGTCCATTATCTTAATATGAAAAACTCAAATCACATTATCACATCGTCACCACAGTATACCATCACTTCCTTATTAAAAACCGTTCAAAAATACTTTGATGAGTTCTTATAATGATATTAGCAACCGTTTCTTTTTACACTGAATAACCAATAAACTGAGTAACAAAATTATTAACAATAATAAAATGATTTACCCTGTATACATTAAAAACTTTATTACGGAAATTCATAAAATAAGGAACGCGGAAAAGTTAACAAAATTTTTTTTCTCAAGTTTGGTTTTCGTTTTTTATGACTTAATGTTTTATTCCTTTCAAGGACTTGGGGTTAAAATATTTTTTCATAATTTTGAACAAGTTGTTACAAAGGAAATGTTCTTTTTATAAGACCTTCTACTTTCATTAAAATATAATAAAGGGGTTCTTAGATTTTGTAGCTAAAAATTTATATCAACAAAGAGAAATATGATGATGAATAAGTTTGCTCAGTTCACTGGGTTCAAAAAAGTTTTTGGGTTGATTGCTGTAAAAAATACACAGAATTGAATTAACTATCTTACCATTTTTAGTTAAAATATTATGTACAATTATCTTAAACATTAACAATAAACATTTATTAAATAACGCAGTGTATCATCTGCTGTTTTTTTTTTGTTGATTAAGTATACAGAGACTCGATGTAACCCTGACTTCAAATACAATGTCCTACAGAGAAATTTTGCTATTTTATACAAGCTATCCCGTAACAAACAATAAACTTTATAAATATTTCTAATTTGAAAAACCCTTTAAAATTATACAGGGTGCGCCAATTATTTCCACTCGATCTCTAGCACCGAAACTAAAAGAGATATCAACAAGATTTTTTGTAGGGGTAGACAGTGTCACTCGGACTACAATTTTAAAATATTTTGATGTATACAGGGTGGCTAATTTTTGTTGAATGAAAATTAATTTGGTTTTTTTAAATTGAACACCCTGTATACGATTATGTATTCTGATTCTACTTAATATTAGATTTACGGTAGTTTTTTGTATTTGTAAATCCGACGCGGCGTTGTCAAGTTATTCCTATTTTAAGCAGATTTAATGAAAAAACAGCACTTCAGAAATATTAGCACAAAAACCACATTTTTTAAAAAATTCCTCAAAAAAGCTACTATGATGTAAATGAAACATGCACCTATCACAATAATCACACAACACCTTCACCTGTTGCACAGGGTGTTTGCCGATGGCGTGCCAATAGTCTAGTTTTCAAATGGCAATACCTTAATTTCTTCAAATGGGACACCCTGTATATTTTTCTTCAGTTAGAAGCTCTCCCTAATACGCATTAAAAAAATATAGGGTTTTGCACATCTAACTTTACTATTTACTTTAATAATTGACGTTAAGTGACAAACAACATATTTTACACAATTTTTAATTAGAAATCAAGTTACCTATGAAAATGACAGTAGGTATATTTTGTTATGGCATTAATTGTCAACATAAAATTTTGTATTGTATCACGTCTACTATATTTAATCGGTATTGTGTATAAAAATGGATTTTAATAAGAATTATAGTGTTCAAGAAAATATTGATATGATATGGATACTGGGTGAATGTCAAAAAAAATGCGTTTCTTGCTAGTAGGGTCTATCGTCAAAGATACCCAGAAAGACGTCATCCACAAAAGGATACTTTTGAGAATTTAAAGAATAGATTTGATAGAACAGGAACCGTCAAGTATGAAAAACATTCACGTGAAACTACAGCTGTTACTATTGACAACGAATATAAGGTAATGATCAGTATAGTTGAAGATCCCAATTAAGCAATCAGTTAGATATTTCCAATACCACAATTAGACGCGTAATAAAAAAGAATAAATATCACCCCTATCATATCCAGCTTCACCAAGAATTTTTACCACGTGATTTCGCGCGTAGAGTGGAATACTGTAGATGGTTAATAAACAAGATAAAGACAGAGCGTAACTTTTTAAACAAAGTTTTATTCTCCGACGAAGCCACGTTTCATAAGAACGGTTATGTAAATAGACACAACTTCCATTATTATTCGGACCACAATGAACATTTATTTAGAACCACGTCACAGTATCGATGGTCTTTGAATGTGTGGGCGGGAATAATAGGTGATTATGTAATTGGTCCCTATTTCTTTGATGGGACTGTAAATGGAGCTATATTTTTTAGATTTTTTAGAACATGATTTTCGCAACTTATTGCAAAATGTGCCTCAAAATTATCGCAACGGAATGTGGTTTCAATTAGATGGTGCCACACCACATTACCTATTAGATGTTCGCAATTGGTTAAATAGGGAATTTCAGGATCGTTGGATAGGAAGGGGAGGACCTATAAATTGGCCTACTAGATCGCCTTGCCTTACACCTTGCGATTTTTTCTTGTGGGGGTTTATTAAAAATATTGTTTACAAAGAAGAGGTTACCACAAAAGAAAATATGAAAGAAAGAATTACTGCAAATACTCCAAATAACTCAAAGACTTCATTTTTAATCGTTATTCATCAAATTAAAAACCACATAAACTCTTGCCTGTTGTAGACACGTTTATAGAATAGTTGATAATCGTTAGGGGCACAAGATATTAAGTGGCACATGCCTTGTGTTCGTGAGTGAGAGCCAACGACTTTAGGATTCCCAAAATCTTAAGTGGCCTACGAACTTGACGGGCCCTTCTTCAAGTTATTGTGCTACTTAGAAGTTTGGAAGTAATTAAAATAAACGAGGGGGAAAGGGCTTTTAAAATCAAAAATATCAATCTATTAATTTTTCATTTACTTTTTGAATAGGTTTCCATTAAACTAGTATGAAAGCGATGACAATAATTTCTGTTTGTTAGGGAATATCTCGAAAAAATAGACTTTAACAAATATCTTTTTTTTTTCAAATCAACTGTAAGCTGAGTTTCATTTATTTACAAATTAGATTCACGGTAGATAGCTACCTTGAACTTACTTGTTTTGGGTCAAAGTTGCTGAAGTAGCAAGAGGTGTACATATAGGATATTATAATGAGAGCTAAAATGTTGAACGAACTATTGGACAACCCTGCCGAGCCTGTTTGCATTGCCGCCGGTCTTTCACCTGAAAAAAAAAATAATATTTAACTACATGCAGATTTCAATTTAAAAATGTGTAAAATTTTATACAAAGTAAAACATTTTGTTCCATCAGTAAATGTACATGTAATCCATAGATATAGAATAAATAAGATAGAGTTTGTTTACATTTCTGGGCGCGCCAAAATACTAAATCTATGTAAAATTTATCTTGGAAAATGAGATATTTTGTTTTGCTAAAATAATTGTACATCTACGTTAACACCAATTTTCGTAACTAATAACACAACAAATCATATTGATAGATAAATATTGACAAAGATACTTTACCACGATTTAGGTTTAAACCATTTCTACGAAAATTTGTTAGACGCGGCAACTAAGCGCTATCAAACGTTGTATCTTTGTAAATGAAGTCTGCAATTAGAATGTTTCATAGTAAAATAGTGGTGCCATTTTCACACAAATCTGTCTGTTTATTATTGTTTATAGGTTATAGTATTATAATTTTCTTTTTCACATTGAATTTATTAATTTAAGTTGATTTATTAGATAAATATGGTTCTTCAGTGTGTTGTATGCAGCAAAATAGATTATTTAAATCCCGATTTATCATTTCATGTGTAAGTTACATTTATGATTATAAACAAAGCTCAGGGGCGTAGAATTAGTATTTTATCGTAGGTTTCATATATTTTGTTAAAAATTAAATCTCATTTTTTGTTTACCCAAGTATTTAGGTAGATAGATAGATAGATAGATCTTTATTTAATTAGGAACCCCCTAATATACAATAAAATTACATAATATGAAATCACTCTGAGATAAAAGAAACTAAAACTAAAAGAAACTACAACTAATAACGTTTAAACATGACATTTAGAAAAAAAAAACAATAAATAAAGAATAATACGAATAATATACATAATGAAAGATAAGTTAAAAAAAAAACTGAAGTTTTCTCAAGCTACATCTTGATTCGTAAGAATTCTTTCATTTTACTTTTAAAACTGTGTAATGTATCATTTTTAATATTATTTGGTGGAAGATTAAATTGGCTAAAACCTTTAATAAATAAAGAATTCATAGTATTTCTATATGCTGTTCTTTGTATATAAATATTATTTATGCCTCTAGTGTTGTATGAGTGAACATTCTTATTGAAAGTAATATACTGCTCAAAATATTCAGGTGTTGTGCCGTTTACTATTTTAAAAATAAAAACCATAGTTAGATAAGACAGCCGATTTTCTACCGACAGCCAGTTAAGAGTATTTAGCCAGCAATTACATTTGACGAGCACAAACGATGAACTGCGTAAGAAAAGGAGCTATTTATATTTATTTTAAAAAATTACATTTTTCCTCCATTTTTTTTTATTGGTATTTTATCATATTTTTCCCTTAATTAAAGAAGTTCAGGAGTATAAGGGTTAAACGGAAAATATTATTTATTTTGGATGTACAGATAAGATAAAAAAATGTTGAATTTGAGTAGAATCCCATGGATAATCAATTATTTCGGGAATTAGTGAGAAAAACATGAGCGGACGGTTAGCTTACGGGTGTGCCGTATCAACCATTGATTGATTGTTTCCGACTGGCAAAATGTTGCATAATCCTCGATGATTATCAGAAATCCCATGCCATTTTAACGCTGTTTAAATGTAGGATTACGCTTTTTTAATTTGTTCAATTCAACGCCTAGCAAATAAAACGGAGGATCAGTCTGAAAATGGAAATACATTTTATGGGAGTAGGTTTTGAATAAAACAACTTGAGATGTTTTCTTTTTAAGCTCGTCTTAAAGTGATCAAACAAAATTTAGTGACTACAGAAGAATTGTTAAATTGTAAATATAAACATAAAAGAAAACGACTGAAAAGAATAAATACATCGTTAAATTAAAATTAAATAGTTTGTAGGGATATGTGATACCAGTCGCTTGGTAGGTACCAAATCATTATCTAGTACACGTAGTAGTAGCAACTAGAGCGACCTCGAAAACCCCCAAGAGGACATTTTCGTTGAATGGTTTGTCATATTTTCCATATGTTCATCAATACTCTAACAATACTAGTAGTTGAGAGGACAAATTATCACAAACATCTGTAGAATATTTACATACAAGTTTTCTTGATTCTTCATTTACTTGATCGTCCGAGAGAGTTATCAAAAATTGTGGTTGAATAATTTGGACTATTTCCATCGTCTTAATTTTCCCCAATCATAAACGCGCAATTTTGAATTACAAATGGTTTCTAGATGAAAAAACTCAATGACCGCTCCTGTGCAGTTTTTTCGAGTTTATCCGCGGCAAAACTTGACAGTTGTTGTCACCAAAACTTACAATACCTTTGATAACAAGTAATTATGGTCTCCTAGGACACCATAAAACGATGCTAAACAATTTTTCTGATTTTATTGTTAATAAATTTTGTAATATTGTTTTTAAAGTGAAAATGAGTCGCTTTGGAAGTGATTCTATGACTGTTCGAAATCGAACATTTTTACCTACGCCCATGGCAACAAAGGAAATAAAAATAACCAAACCGCACGCGTAAGTGCCCAGCATGTCCAGCATAGCAACAGTACAACACGCATCGTAAATCAAGGCCATCGCGCAGATAATCAACGCGGAAGTAACTCACCGACGAGATAAACTTCAATGCTAAAAGCTGCCCTTGGCGGCAACCGCCTTTACATATACCGCGACACACTGGCGCGACTACAGGCTACCAGAGAAATAAAACACAAAAAAAAGCACACATCAATAAAGCCGAAAACGGTTAGCGGTAATTGGCCGAAGGGTTTTCGTCCAACGGCAAGCGTTTCAAATAAATCTAAAATCAAATCAGTACAACATCAGACTCCGTGTGGATCAGGTCGTAATCTTTGGACTATCCACACGTAATAAATTTAAACCAGTAGAACTTCTATCTCCGTATAAACAGGTCGCAATCATTGGACTGTTTCATACGTAATAAATTCATAAATTTTTAACTTATATAAATTGCATAATATTACATACATACCCGTATTCACATTCAGTTATTTTTTGAGCAATTGCAAACACAGTTTTGAATTTTGTTATATTCTATGTTTGTTGAAAAGTGTTTTGTTTTTTACGAAGTTATCGTTAATATATAAAATTCAAGTAATCAGTGTATAATTTCGCTACAACCTATATACAGTCCACACACAATTTCTCAGCCAACTTAAATCTACAATAAGTTGGGACAGGCCCATCTAAAGGGTGTCGCCTAATAAGTTTGGGTCTCCAAATTTGGCATTATTTGGAACTTCCCAAAACAATGACTAATATTGATCTGGCGATTGAGAAAAGTGCAATACCGTTAAAACCCATACGTCAATACGGAAACAGTTTACGGAATTCTGCAAGGAAAAGAAATACGAGCTTTTAGAAACTACAAGTTTAGAGCAACTAAACCTAATCCTGAAAGATTGGGCGTGGAATATGAAGAAAGAAAACGGTGAAAATTACAAAGAACTAGTCGTGAAGACAATGTGGAACACCGTTGCAAAAAAAATGCAAGAGATGTATTTTATGAAGTGGAAAATAATTTTTGATCCATTTAAAGATATTAAACGAAGGAATTGCAGATGTGCGCCAATAAAAGGAAATCGAGCTCTGCTTCATTAAAATTGGAAGAATATTACGCAATGGTTTTATTATGGGACGAAGACACTCCAGCAAAAATTATACCATATCGCTTCAGCAGAACTTGCTTGGCGAGGTGGAGAAGCAGTCAGTTGCAGAGTTCATTATTTTAAAGAGGTAGTGGATAATTCTGGGATTAAAACAGGTAGATAACATAGTTACATATTTTTTTAAATAACTGATTTTCAAACATCGTACTTTTTAGGAAGAGTAGAATATAATCCTCTCTTTAAAAAAAATGGCTGGTCCCCAACACGAAGAATCCTACCTTTTGTCCAGTCCGTCTTTTTAAAATTCTAATGGTTAAACGTTCATCTAGAATAACGACTGATAGATTATTCTTAACGGTAAACCCATCATGGAACAAAGAACAATCAAATGGATAGTACAAAAACACTCCAGTGGGAAAAACGAACCTTCGAAATGGACTAAAGAAGCAGCAGAGAATGCAGGATTAAATACAAAAGAAATAAAAATAACAAACCACTTTATGCGATCGACAGCAGTCAGTAACCTGGCTAAAGGAGGGATGGGTGAACAACAATTAATTAAAATTACTGGCCACAGTTCAGCCAACTCAATTAAGCCTTACCTGCAAATGGATAATGAGCATGAACATCATAAACACCCCTAGAAGTGACGCCTCAGAACCTCCAGCTAAAAAATAGAAAACAGAGGATCCTCTAGCCACTCCTCGAGCTTCTCACTCTACAGCTGGACCCATCAACAACATTAATGATTTTTTACCTGCACCCAACGTTATCAATGAGTTAACAAAGATGTCAAACAATATTCCTACTGTGTACCAAAATTGCAATTTATATTTTAATTGTACCATAAATAATTAAGTTCTGTAAGTATTCTGTGAATAAATAAATTACCTGTTTTTCAGTTTTCAAATTAATACCTACATATTTATTATGTATGCATATATAATAGGTATGTTTTGTAAGCTATGTGTATAATCTGTTACTCATGAAATAGTCTTTTGTCAAATACCATTCGGGCACCTAATTTTTCCTGTGAAAAAATTAGATGCCCTCATGATATTACTTACGAAAATACTACTGTGTTTTTTAGGTCAATAAATCGCTGCTACAGTTGGCTGATGGCAATATCAAGGAATCCATAGTACACGATGATTTTAAAACTTTGTTCACCATCAGTAAGATGTTGAAGTTCATCAAAATGCCGCTTAGTTTTTTTTAATCGTTTATCGCTACCTCCATTTTCCATGCTTTAGATAATTTTATAGCAACATCTTTCAAATCGAACAGTCATTAATTCTACGTGAGCTCCATCAACTAAATTTTGAGCTGATTGTAAATCCAAATCAGGACTTTGAAGTTATTTTGAAACGGAGTTAGTTGACATTAACATTTTTGATTGTAATACTACTTGAAAAACAAATTCGAAGGTTTCCATTGCTTTCTTTATGTTGCGCGCTTCTTCAACTTCAGTTTTTTTATTAGGAAACGTAATATTAGATACATACATATTACATAGTTCTTGTACTAATGGTTTTATCGCTTTTACATCCTATTATAATTTTTTAAAATCTAAAACTTTTTTTAATTCTATAAATATAAAATCGTTCGTGATCGCAGATAACACACCCTTATTAATCAGTTTTTACTTTATCCATAAAAAAAGGTAGTTGATTTCATCAAAATTGTTTTTAATTGCTTATTACCCTGTGAAATAAATTCAAAAGCAACGTAACGACTTTCAATTAGTGCATATGTACGGTGTTTCGCATGATTTTCTATCAGTAGGAGGCATTAACTAGGAAATAGAAAGAATTGGAAAATTTTGAAAACGGCAAATGCAGAAACCAATCAGAAAATAATTAGTTATTCATCCGTACAACACCTACGTATAGGATATTGGACTTTTCTCGCTTAGGTGTCGGAAATGGGTTAGCGCAGAAAAACAATCGATTCTGTTGTTTTATTTACACAAAGTTATTTGAAATTTTGTAGATCAAGAAAAATACTAAATCTAATTTGTACATTGGTTAAAAAAGTAAGAAGAAAATACAGCGATACATTCAAATGTTTAAAAGTAACGAAGTTCGACTTGAAACTATCACTTTGCTACAAAAGGAGATATACAAGTTTGTAATAAGAACATGTGGGTCATTCATGTCAAAAGCAGAACATTAGAAAATGAAAACACGACACGATATTTTACTTAGATTTTCTAATTGTTTTCTTGATATTTTTACAGTTAGAATAAATTAAATCACTGATATTCTTTCTAAAGATCCGATATTTAATACTATGTTACTCAATTAGTGTAATATAATGTAAGTTTTGAAAAAATTAAAGGGTATTGATCAACAAATTATTAGGATCAAAATATGAGGATCAGACCAAATATCACTTAATGAAATGTTGCTGTAGAAAAAGATACAGGATGTGTTAAAGATGAAATCTTTTTTTAATTTTTTGCTAATAATTTTTTTCTTTTAAGTGTTGTGTAATTTTTGAATTTTGTTTATAATTTAATTAGATATTATTTATAAAAATGTGCTTCTATGTACTTTTATCCTTTACAGAAATTTGATTTTTTTTTTACTTTTCTACTCTAAACTACAAAATTTTTCATTTCTAGATTTTGAACACTCTAAAAAACAATTTCTGGTTGCTTTTGCTATCTTTTTCTAATTTTTCACCAAATTCTGTCAACGCTCTTTGTTTAGGTAGTAATACTAAGTTTTTCACTTTTACTCTTTGTTGTTTGTAATCAATAAATTCATTTCTGTTCTATTATTTAAATATTTGCGCCTTTTTTCTTTTTTTATTTTGTCTTGTTGATATCTTCTGTCCACCATGCTGTTTGCTTTTTATGACTATTTCTTCTATATGTCCCACATATCTATACAGCTGATTGTGTAATCGTATTTTTAAACTCTGTCCGGATTTCTTCCAAATCCATGTCGCTTAGGTCTCCTTGAATTTGTTTTAATTTATTCTCAACTTTTTCACGACATAATCTTGCTATCTGTTCTTCCTTCAAGTTATATGACTTTATTGTTTCTGCTTTAACTTTTTCCTCGCCTTTTATAAGTTCTTTTCATTTTTGTCTGCTTTTATATCGGCAACCACTAAATAATGATCGCTTCCAATTTCATAACCTCTTTTTACTATCACATATTTTATTACATATCGGTTATCTCTCTCTACTATAACATAATCAATGATAGATTTTTCATTTCTTGAATGTTCTTCTCTTATATATTTGTGGAAATCTTTATGTTCATAGAAAGTATTTGCTATAATTAAATCGTATATTACACAAAAATTTAGTAATTTTTTTCCGTTATTATTTCTTGTCAGTTCTCCGTGTTTACCAATAACATTATATACCATATCACTTTTCCCTACAAATAAGTAGTAAAATCATATGTGCAAAAATAAAAAGTATATCATCGAATTCAATTTTTTGTCCTCTTTTTAGATATGGTAAAATATTTTGGAAAATTTAACATACAGGGTGTTTTTTATGAGTGGATCGAATTTGTCAATTTTTAGTGAAGCCGGGCCTGTATTTTCAATACTAATAATATCTCAATTAATTTGTTAAGACACATAGAGTATGTGTACCAAATATTATAAAATTATACAGAGTGGTTAAAAG
Source organism: Crepidodera aurea (assembly GCA_949320105.2). Classification (NCBI taxonomy): domain Eukaryota; kingdom Metazoa; phylum Arthropoda; class Insecta; order Coleoptera; family Chrysomelidae; genus Crepidodera; species Crepidodera aurea. Next base: position 16,402,337 of record OX439478.2, read on the forward strand.
CACAGGAGGCAATGAAGAAATGACCAAAATGTACAAAACATTCTGTATCTTAGCTATAAGGGACTGTAGACCCATAAAATACGGGTTATTTGGAATCACCTGTGACTCATATCCACTGTTAAAATATTTGCCCTCTCCCAATGGAACACCCTGTATAATAATAAAAAAAAAACTTACGGTTAAATAAGTGATATTTTCTTTAACAGTAGCCTAAAAGTACGATAAGTTTCCAACGAAATTTTTATATACAGAAAATGAGGAGGTACACGGAGTCATTATCTCCCAGTATACAGGGTGCGCCAATTATTTTCACTCGATCTATAGCACCGAAACTAAAAGAGATATCAACAAGATTTTTTGTAGGGGTAGACAATGTCACTCGGACTACAATTTTAAAATATTTTGATGTATACAGGGTGGCTAATTTTTGTGGAATGAAAATTAATTTGGTTTTTTTAATTTGAATACCCTGTATACGATTATGTCTTCTGATTCTACTTAATATTAGAATTACGGTAGTTTTTTGTATTTGTAAATCCGACGCGGCGTTGACAAGTTATTCCTATTTTAAGCAAATTTAATGAAAAAACAGCACCTCAGAAATATTAGCACAAAAACCACATTTTTTAAAAAAATCCTTAAAAAAGCTACTATGATGTAAATGAAACATGCACCTATCACTATAATGACACAACATCTTCACCTGTTGCACAGGGTGTTTGCCGATGGCGTGCCAATAGTCTAGTTTTCAAATGGCAATAACTTAATTTTTTCAAATGGGACACCCTGTATATTTTTCTTCAGTTAGAAGCTTTCCCTAATACGCATTAAAAACATATAGGGTTTTGCACATCTAACTTTACTATTTACTTTAATAATTGACGTTAAGTGACAAACAACATATTTTACACAATTTTTAATAAGTACAAAATTTTACAAAGTTTAATCGTAAGAAAACAACAGTGAAAGTTTATAGTAGGTGTTCAAAATGTCTTCCATTTTCATTTATACATTTTCTTGCCCTTTTTTCCATTGATTCAGGCACATCTCTTAGCTGTAGTAACAGCTGTAGTTTCACGTGAATGTTTTTTATACTTGACGGTTCCTGTTCTATCAAATCTATTCTTTAAATTCTCAAAAGTATCCTTTTGTGGATGACGTCTTTCTGGGTATCTTTGACGATAGACCCTACTAGCAAGAAACGCATTTTTTTGACATTCACCCATTATCCATATCATATCAATATTTTCTTGAACACTATAATTCTTATTAAAATCTATTTTTTATACACAATACCGATTAAATATAGTAGACGTAATACAATACAAAATTTTATGTTGACAATTAATGCCATAACAAAATATACCTACTATCATTTTCATAGGTAACTTGATTTCTTATTAAAAATTGTGTAAAATATGTTGTTTGTCACTTAACGTCAATTATTAAAGTAAATAGTAAAGTTAGATGTGCAGAACTTTATATTTTTTTAATGCGTATTAGGGAGAGCTTCTAACTGAAATAAAATATACAGGGTGTCCCATTTGAAAAAATTAAGTTATTGCCATTTGAAAACTAGACTATTGGCACGCCATCGGCAAACACCCTGTGCAACAGGTGAAGATGTTGTGTGATTATTGTGATAGGTGCATGTTTCATTTACATCATAGTAGCTTTTTTAAGGATTTTTTTAAAAAATGTGGTTTTTGTGCTAATATTTCTGAGGTGCTGTTTTTTCATTAAATCTGCTTAAAATAGGAATAACTTGTCAACGCCGCGTCGGATTTACAAATAGAAAAAACTACCGTAAATCTAATATTAAGTAGAATCAGAAGACATAATCGTATACAGGGTGTTCAATTTAAAAAACCAAATTAATTTTCATTCCACAAAAATTAGCCACCCTGTATACATAAAAATATTTTAAAATTGTAGTCCGAGTGACACTGTCTACCCCTACAAAAAATCTTGTTGATATCTCTTTTAGTTTCGGTGCTAGAGATCGAGTGGAAATAATTGGCGCACCCTGTATATTGTCCATAAAAAATGCTTATCTATATATTATACAAAAAACACTTATTTACTAGTATCCTACCACTGATTCTTATGACTGCTACTTTGTATTGTTGTTTTGTTTAACAAAATCTGAGCGTTTTCACGCTGAGCTCATTGATTTGATTTAAATAAAAAATGGAAGTCAAATGGATTGAATATTTCAAAAAAAGATTAGGAAAAGAGATTTCTTTTCCTTTAATGACCCTAAATGGTATTTCGGAACGATCACCTGACAATTCGACTCGTATTACCATAAATAAGAAATTCAATTGGATTCTTAATCGGAGAAATATGTCCTCTTATAGTTGGAATTCTGATGACGACCAAATTGTAGGGGATTATTTAAATTTCGTAAATGGACTTTAAAAACCTCTTGTAGGTTCCAAACTTTTTTTTTGTGCTAAGCTGATTTATATTCAACAATTGAACAAATTCTCCGATACTTACAGGTCTCTTGATAAAGTTTAGTTATTAGAAGGTAATTGCAATTGAAAACATTTAATAAAGCCTCAGTTTATTTTCTTTTTTAATTGGCATATTTTACAGCATTCCTGGTACATTAAAACTTTGCATTAGAAAGAATATTTTGAATTTATAAAATTTATTTTTTTGAAATAAAAAAATCATCTTCTGTATGCCAACAGATTTTAAAAACATTAGTACACACCTCACAGAAAGTATAACGGCATAATATTTTGACCAGATAAACTAAAAAAAACTATAATTAAACAGTATTGAAGCAAATACATATACAAGATGGTATGAATTAAAGCCAAGCCTGTGAATCTCTGCTATTACACTTTATTTTTTTTAATTTTTATGAATATTATCCCTAAAAAACACTGTCGCCAAATATAGACAAAAATAATAAGTTCTAAATATGCTAGTAAAAATTAAAGATATACTATACTATAATATATTTAGTCTTTTCTATTATTGTCAGAATCCTTCTTTAATTTCCTTAACTTCCTTAACATATCGTAAGTATTGAGTATGTATGATTGATATTGAAGTGGGCTTTTTCCCGAATTCCAAATACGGTACATAATATTAATTACCCAATAGGAACCAGAATTCAGTGATGTTTCCCGTCATTCAAGCTGCGTACGTAATTACTTTGTGATTGATTTGCACATTTCCTATTTCCAGTGCTTTCCGTTTCCTAAAACACCATTTGCATACAGAGTCAATTTCGGCTCCGGCTTGATATTACTTACTTAAATTCTCCAATAGAACCACTCAGATTTTCTGAAGAGGCTTGTCAATAATTTGAATTGGGCCATTTATCAAAATAAAGTTATTTTTTAGCCTTACAGAGCTAATTTTATATACAGTCTGGCAGTTAGTTTATCAAAGAACATCGAAAATGAATTCGGAATTTAAAATTTTCTAGTATTTACAGGAAGTTTTGTGGGTCAATAAATATATAGGGTGATAAAATTCTGTGGAAAATAAATCAATTCTGGTACGATCAGTAGGAATGGCGGTGAAAACATTGCAGGCAATCGACTACCTGGTCACTAATTTCATGACAATCTGACGTTTAGTTCACAAGTTATGGATGTATGTTAATGTATGCATATACAGATTTTGGGAGAATCTCTAATAATTGTAGATCAAGCAAAAAATCTAGGTGTAATGATAGATACCAATTTGAGATTTGAAAATTATATAAACAGACTGATACAACGAGCAATACGCCACTCTTAAAATGATTTATGTTAACAGGCATTTTCTGCCGTTTCAATTGAAGAAATCCTTACATAATCTTGTCTGTATTCAATTCTGCTGTCCAAATTTAACGACATATTACAAAAAAATATTCAAAAAGTACAACATTCTTGTTTAAGATTGATCTATATAACCGCTTACCACAAATTTTCAAAGCTCTTCATTTAAATAAATACAAATTTATTACTAAAAACTATTTGTTCAATTCTCAAAGGTGAATACCTACTTGATCTCGCATTGCATTTAACAGAACAGAATAATTTAAATTTAAAAATAACATGTTGAATTGCAAATGATAGGTTGTTTGTTTTTTATATTTTCTCGTTCATTTCTCTCTTTTAAGGGTTACGTGGAAAAACAAAAAAAGAAGAGAAGCTTTCACAAGGATATTTGACAATTTTTAAAATTTATGGAAGCTCAATTCCCGACCTAACGCACTTTTACTTATATCTAATCGAATTAGGCCGTCTAGCGGCACGCCTGGAAACTTGAAAAATAATTTTCACAATTTCTTTTCGGTCGACATGTTTTTTAAGCCATACAATAGACAGTTTCTGAAACGTATCTATAAAAACTTCTAGCTGTAGTAAATATTTTACTACTGGCTAAAAAGCCTCCTACATTCTTTCGATATGAAGACGTCTAATCAAGAAGTTGGGATAAGTTACATCAAATTGTTATTCTTTAGGCAAAGTCACTTTGAAAATGTTTGGTGTGCCACGATTGCCGAATATATCTGCTAGTTTACAGTTGAGTAGTCCGAATAGATGAGAATCCTTTTTACTGGTACAGCCACTATTCAATTTCGACAAAAAATGTTTACTTGGGATCTTTCTTTGTTTACTATACTTTATTCTTCTTTGAGAAAAACTTTGTAAATTACGTGTTATACACATCGAAGTGCTTTGAATATAATACAGAATCATTGGCGTCCTTACAGGATAATGGTGGATGATATTTACATTTGGGTCGCCAGAAATCACGTTAAGGGGAGCGCTAATAAATAAATATACAATTAAAATACTTTTTCTACTCCTGCACTTTAAATTACTTAATTTTGTACTAAACCTCATTATTGGGATCTGACATCCAGCGATACGCCACCTGGCGCTTTGTTTTCGAACACAAAGTAGGCAGCAGTGCTTGCATTTGTCCCCGGAACCAACCTTGCAAGGAACATCACTTGTCCATCTCCTGCAATTTTCTCATTAATTTGATGGGGATTACCTCCACACAGCTACTTCACTTTCATTAATTTTTTTCCCGCATTTAACCAAATGTCCAGTGTATTAAATGCGTTCAGATTGTTGAAATTTAGTTTTCTAGGGTCTGTTGTAAGCCCTTTAAAAAATTTGTCAATCGTAAGACTCATTTTTTATATTTAATAAGAGAGCAACACTCAGGTCAAATTTAAATTTTCACCCTAATTGACGCCATGTCAGATCCCAATAGCACACTTTTCATTATAAAACTGATTCTGACTAACAGAAACCCCTGCTTTCTATTATAAAACTGACTTTGCACCAATACAAATTTCTACGTTGTAATCAAGTAGGTTGTTGATAGATATTAGATGTTATTTCTGTGTTCTGTGAAAGCTAATGTCTTGTTGTGGCAAATGCGTGAAATAAATTAATAGTTTTCAGTTAAAGTACTTATTTATATTTGGTCAAAGAAAAAATAGCGTATGCAACTTTCATGTAATGGCTATTAATACACTCCCTTAAGATTTATGACGTATAAATTAAAGGTCATGCTGCAGAGTGAATGTAAATGTGTACTTGATCTTGATTGGTTAACTTCAGTTGCCTTATGATTATTGGTTATTAGTTATTAAAAGCGTTGAATTTTCATTATTCAACACTTTTTAACCAATCAAATCAATTTTCTCCACGACCACTACTGAATGTAGTTATTCTGAAACCACTTATAATAACAGAAAAGAAACATTCTCGCTCTTGAGATTGAAAGAAAATTCTGAAACTTTTGTCTCTTATGTATTTTATATGTATTACATTCTATCTCTAGAGCTAGAATCTGTATTCCGTGATTGTTTACAAAAATAAGGTTTGCCATGAATGTCAAATTAACTGTCAGTATTAGTTGACGTGGTCTTAATATTAGTTTATAAAAACTTTTAATTTATTAAAAAGGAGAAAAAAATCAAACGATTCAGATGTAGAATTTGAAAATACTCCTCCAGAAATAAAAAAATATGCCGATATTATAACTCAAAATTTGCTACCGTAAAAATCCAAGCTTGAATATAAAAATACTACTTACATAATGTTGAGAGATTCAGGTTTCATTTTACTATATTTAATTTTTACTTTTTGTGGCCGTGCAGAAAGCACAGTCTGTTACTCTGTTGGAATGAAAATCAGACACTAGTGGTTCCTCACGCGTTCGCTCGCGTTCTGAATCATCCACTCGTGTCGAATTCTCATTCCAACCTTGTCACAGAATATACTATTACAAACACACTATTGAATAATGAAGGTCAAATTCCGGTTTGTTTTTTGATTTATTATTTGACATTAGTAGGTAAAAATTAGTTTACGGGATTGCAATTATTTTCACAGAAAGCCTTATCTGAGTCTCCATTTTCATTTACAGCCAACTTTGCACTGAATAAAGAATAAATTAAAAACAAGGTAAAATTTCATTTTCATTTTCAGTTTTTATTTTACATTATCTCTTTGTTTAATTACTTTCAAGATCTCTCTTGAAAGTTGAGTTTCATCCAATTTTATGACTACAAAATGGTACATTATCAGGCGAAATGTAAAATAGTGTAATTTTACTCTCTTAGCACACGGTAAAATATTTCAGTGAGGGATTTTAGATCGAACTTTTTAGAACAAAAGAATTTTATAATAAGGACGAATGGTTTTTTTTACAGAAAAAAAATTAAGCAATTTAAACGTAAATATTTCAATATGTTATAAAGACTGGATTATAAGATCGTTTCAGGAAAAGGACTTGACTTGACAAATTTCAAAACTTTTGTCTCTCCAATAGTTTTTGATGATAGACGAGTGAGTGCCAAAAACAAAGATTTTCCCGAGGTTCTTATGTTGAAATTGTTTAAATAATTTGGAATTAAGCGTAAAATGTGTAAAAACGTGTAAAATTTCAGCACTATACTGCGATTTTGTACTCAGATACAGGAGGTCAAAAGTGGCTTGAATCGGTTTGTGTAAATAATGCACATTTACAGGTCAGGTATTTGTATTTACAATCGTAGATAGCAGAATTAATACTATCTGTTGAGGACGCCACTGCATAAGAAATAAACGATTAGCAAACTAAACCCGATATGAAGCCGCTAGCTGTACTCAACCAAATTAATTTGTACGACTGATGATTAGACAAGGAAAAATGTATAATACATCACGCAGTAGGTAGTTGCTGTAATAGAGACTGCAAGTGTAGAAAACCAAAGATAACAAATTCTATCCTTTAGATACTAGATTCTCCGGAAGACACCATAGGCTATAAATCCACATGTGTCCAAATCTGGTAGTAGCAAACCCGTTTTAAAAGTTGAAAGGATTATCCAAACTCAGCACGTCATGTCCTGTGCATCAAGAACATAAGAAGATTAAGCAAGTCTGCTCAAGCAAGACTTTAGCTGGAGGAAGCTACGAAAGGTTATTATTTCTTTTGGAAACAGAACACAAGTTAACAAGCAGCATTCAAAAACTGGTCGGAAGCAAAGGTACAATAGCTATATTCCTGGAAGGAAAAATTTACACCCTCTGAAAATCCAGAATATGGGATTTAAAACAGAGGAGTGTAGAATTATAAGCAGCCGTTCCAAAGCCCAGCGAATCACTTCACGGCTATGTATAGATGAATATTCGAGCAGCAGGTAAACTAATTCATGAACCACCCTTTTGCAGACAAAATTCTACAATTTAACAGGAATTACCTACAGGTTCTGAAAACTGTTCTGCTCTGTTCTAAGACTCAGGTAGTTATTAGACTGAGGAATCACGTGACAGGAATCTACACTGAAAAAATATATGTACGTAAAATCAATAATGTCGTCAATTTTTTGGACATTAATGCTATGATTCGGTGATTGGTAGAGTAATTTCACGTCATAAAACAATTAACTAGTGCATTAAAACAATAACCGAAAAATCGTTAAGCAATAAACGCAAAACATCAAAAACTAATTAACTGTATCCTTAATATAATACAAATATTAATCAAATCAATGTTTTGCGATTATAAACCTATGTACTTTACCATTAAAACCATAAAAACTTTTTATAAATCCAAGAACTACAAACTTTGAAAATTAATTAACGGTTTTCATTGTTTTGATGAACACTAAACGTTAAATCTATGAATGCCACCATTGTTTGCTTAAAAACGCGCCAAAATAGTGCTACCTAATAGTAAATCACTCTCTACGAACATTAATCCTCTTCCAGTTGGTTGAATCTTGATTGTTCATATGGGAAATTTGAAAATATAGGTTTTAAATTTTTTTAGAAATATCGTTTTGTTTTAATATTTTTGATAAAGTAATTACCAGTATACCCAATTTAGCGAGGTCTGATAAATAAAACTTAATAATATTAATAACTGGTGATTATGAATCTATGCACTATTTATTCTTTTAATGTACTGGTGTTATAGATTAATGTCAATCATCCCTAACGTTTATAACCAACGATCGTAGACCCAGGCTTTTTATTTATGGTTTTAATGTACAGAGATCATAGATGTATACTTTTCATTGTTTTTAAAAACATTATCCCTAGATTAATATCCATCGTTCGTAACATTGACAACCGGCTATCATAGGCATATCATTGCGATCACAAATGTATGCTCATATTTAATTACGTACAAAAATCGTAACTTAAGGATTAAGAAAATTTACGTACGAACGTTTATTGTATTAATTATAGCTGTCATGGGCTGAATATTAATGTTGACGTCCATTGATTTGATGTACTTTTTTATTAATTACACGTACTATTTTCGTTCAATGTATGACGGATCAAGCACCATTCGTTCAGCAAGAACAAATGCAGGAAGGAACAGTGACATAATTAAGATATTATTTTTGAGTGCAAAGCACTAAAAAGTTTTATTTTCGGTTTGATAAAAATCTGGAAAACTTGTAATTAATAGCTTCGTTTCAATTTTGTATATTGCATCCCTGAATTTATTATTTCGTGAAAAATTTGGAGTAGTTGTTTATTAAGATCAAAAAACTTTCAATTTTATTAAATTTCAAGTATCTCCAAGGATCACACTTCCTTTTTTACTATTTATATAAAATTTTAATAACCTTCTGCGAAGCCCTGCTTTATAGTATAATAAGGTTTTTGAAGCTGCAATATAATAATCCTTTCACGAAACATTATCACACTATCATACAATTCACACTGCCTTTAAATATTTAGTTTCATCTCTTTTTGTTTCAACTGATAAAATTATTGAGATTTCCTTGATTTAAAGATTTATATCTAGAATTTTAGACAGCTGTTCATGGTTTTGCTCTCTTTGGATCCATAACACTTTTGTAGTTAAACCTCATCAAAATTTACGATTAAAAAAGAAAAGTGTTAAAGTCGATAAGTAGTAGTTTCTTTGTTCAAGAAGTTGCCGTTAAATTTAATTATATAATACATAATCTAACAGCAAACTCAGCCGTATACACTCCACCGAAACTTTCGTAATGATACACTTTTAATTAAAGCAGATTACTTTTGTTTTGCTCTACTATATTATTATTTTTAACGTTGACAAACATTTAAATTAACTTTAATATATCAAACGTTGTGCAGTCATTTTTTTGCGGTGTAATTCCACGTCAGCGGGCTAATGATCCTTTATCCATTTTAATTAGGAGAAATTAAAATGACATGAACAGTGCATTAGGTAGAAATAGTTTGTAGTTTAGTATGAAAACAAGAGGACTCCAGTAATTAATTATTGTCATTTTATAAAAATCATAAAGACCGACTTTATTACAGCTCATTTATTTTAACTGAAGGCGTACAATGGACTGCAAAAATAGAAACCGAATGTAAAAAAGGTTTTTCAACCATAATTATTTCCAGAAGAATTGTCTGATAAATCACTAGCCCTCATGTAGATGGCGTCACAATGCAAATCATTAATTGACATAGTTTTAAAGTTCCATATTTTAGTTGGCAACACTGAAATTTCAAAAACATCTGTAATAGACTTAGTTGTTGGTAGTTTTTTGAATTTCTATTGACTTAAACGCCTCATTTATTTATATGAAAGATACAAATATAAAAAACACTTAATTGTGAAATTTATTCCTCTTGTATTTTTAGATGTTTTATATCTTATTTAATATATCAAAAACACAGAGGGAGACGCTTGTACTTTCAGTTTAACGTTTGTTTTTATTGCTACATTTATTTAATGTAGCCTTAATTAGAATTTTCTTAAATAATTAAATATAGCAATTTAAAGTTAAGCTTATTTGTTTTCTTCCTGCTCGACATTATTACTATTACGTGGTCGGTTAAACAAGGCAGGCATCTGGATGCGCTAAAAAGGTAAAAAGAGTAAAAAGAGTAAAAAGACAATAAGAAACTCGATGGAATTTTTATCCAAATACCAATAAAGCTGTCTAATAATGTTAGCAGAGGACATTGGTTTTCTTTCTAGCAACGACCAAGGTTTGTATATTAACTGGTTAAGACACAGAATTAAAAAGTATTTTTATTTTAAGTTTCATACTAAGATTTTTAGTGACACAAGTTCAGCAAGCCAAACTGCTCTAGATAGTTCGAGACAGGCAAGACCGATTATATTGGTGCCACTTTGAATTTTGCATACAAACAAAATACAGAAACGGATGCATTTGAACAAACAAAAACGTAAATAAGTAACTGATGCATAACCTCTTTCACTACTATCTGAATATCCGTCCAACAGTGAACAGTGGTTCAATTGAATAGTTGATACGTCGTAGATAACTTATATATCCCGCTGGTCGACTTCTATGTGAGCTCTTATTCAAAATACATTGAAAATGCTATGTTCCGCTAAAATTTGACCAGATCTGTATATAAACCGGTTAAAAAACAAAAACAAGCTAACCATACAGGATGATACATTTATTACGTTTTCAATAAAAAAAATGCACTGTTTCTGCTAAAAAATTGAACTAGCCACTTAATATAGATATCAGTATACCAAAATAATAATATTTTCCGTAATTGTAGTAATTTATCGAATTAATTGCCTTAAATGTTTTTTCAAAATTATCCTCAATGTTCTGCTGAAATTAAAATTAAATTAAAGTATCGCAACCCCTTCAGAAATAAACCATAGTAAGGACTTACCGTTCAGGACGTGTACTCTGACACTTGCGACATCTGCGTTCGAAGGACTGCAGGAATATTTTCCAGAGTCCGATATGTCGGCATGTTGGATCAGCAGGAAACTTGTTGTCACATCGCCTTTTTCAGTTATAACGCTTACACCACCTCGGCTCGAATCGTAGCTTATAACCTGAAACAAAGATAGATTTGTTTTCTAAAACTTCTATTTACGTGATTTTTTAATAAAAAAATTTAATTTAATTATCTAATGAAGTTGGACGTACAATGAAAAAAATATTTGGATCACATTGTGAATTTGCGTAGATATTGACGAAAAGTTTACAGTCCCATAGCTGTAAAAAAAATTGCCAACAATAACAAGTGATTTTTAAAAGTACGTTTTTAAAAAAAAAGTGTTTTCTCAGAAATTATAATATTACATTGATAGGAATATCACACTGTAATATTACATTAATCTGTTAAATTTACCACACGCCACTGTAATACCTATCCAGCCAATGAGCGTGTACTATCTTTGTCATGAGGATTTAAGAGACATTAGTTTATCCTGTTTCACTAGCTTGCAGCCAGTTTTCGTTCTTTTCGACAACGCAAGAGCAAACTCAGGTTACGCTTCTCAATTTTTTGATCGATATAATTGATTTTTTATAATTTTTGTGCTTCTACGGGTGTTTAAAGAAAGTGACAGTTGTTTAAACAGCAGGAATGGTGTTAGTTGTGATTTATAATAAGAAAAACGTACTCAAGGTAAGATTCATTTGAGTACCATTTTATAATTCTTAAAATAGAAATCTTGATTTTTTGCTTAATATTGACATTGTTCTTGTATATTTTTTATAGTTTTTCTTTTAGGCAAATGCTTTTTTTCTATAAAGTATAGTAATTAGTAGAAGTGACTAAAAATCTTAAATTGTGTAAATCTTGTCTAAAAAAAAACTTATTCAATGATACATAAATATTTTTTAGGAGCTATTCGAGAAAAGTTCTCCTCATCAACAGATAAAGAAATCCTAAAATGCATTGGGAGCAAATTAGCCACGGCCAGAGATTTTCAAATTTTGTATTATAAGCGAGTTAAAAATAAAATATGGAATAACATAGTTGCATAATAGCGCAAGCGCAGTAGAAGTGTTTTGTTTCATGGAGACAATTGTACGCTCTTGCCAGGCATGGCCTAGCCTTAAATATGTACGAGTAATTGGATTGTGAGCCCGTAGGGCCGTTAAAGTATGGTAAAGTCATGTGCATGGCCACATCCGATTTTTTCTCTAAGGAAAGGTATCATATGGTTTATTCACAATAATTATTCACTAAACACCTTCGAAATATACCACTTTTAATGTTTTAATGGTCAAATAACTTAAAATAACATTCGACCTTCACATTACACCCATGTAAACAAACGCAAGTAGTAGTTTATTGTTCACACCTCGAGTCATTCAAATGATCAATGATAGATGTCGCCCAGTACGTGATTCTACCCTATTGACATGATATATGTCAATTGTTTCCTGACATATGTCATGTCAATGGTCTATAAAAAATTAATAATAAGAAACAAAACTTTTAACTGAACTTCCAACATCTCTGAACCAGCAAATGGATCGCTGAGAACACCCCAAAAGGAAGATTGCGAACAAATTGTATTTCTGTTTGGTAAATAAACATTATTATTATTATGAAAGAGGGGAGTTTAAATAGATATTTCGCTTTGTTCCATACGTAGCGATCTAATTCTTTTAACACAGTGAAATTTAAAACGAGGATATAAAAGACCCTAATATCTTCCACGAAATAAAACATATTTAATATTTGACTTACAAAGCGGGGTGTCGGATAAAGCAACCCGATATATTTGAAACAAAAATCTTGAGACAATATATCTAGGCCATAATCCAAAATCTCGAGGCTGTAATAGGTGTTTAAGCGAGCCTATCCTCCCAGAAAGATGCCGTAAGCAGAGAGGGTGATTTAGTGACAATGAATTATGTTTGTAGACCTGCACCAAAGATAGAACCAGGGCCGAGCCTAGCTTACTGGTCACCTGAGTTAATCGAAATTTATATATTTTTTCAAGCATCATTTTTCAACCGCTTATCTACTGTAACTTTAGTGGTTTATTTAATAAAAATAACTTACTCTTTCGTTATCAGAAAAACAGATTAATTGTAATAAAAATCATAGAACGAATTTCAATTGGGTAGCAATTAAAAAAATTCTGGGTGTATTTGCTCTTCTTATTTTTAGGTTCGAAAAATTCGATTTCGTGTTTTTTTATCTGTTGTTGTGATAAATTATATAAAAATATTTTATTTTATTATAATATTACAAAACACTTTCCATATATTACTAAAATATTAATTTTTAACGTATTTTGTCCCTTAAAGAGCTGTTTTTCACCATTAGATCATATTAAAAATGGTGTATTGCAACAATGTGCTTATATCGATTTTAAATTATCTTTGATATATGCGCTCTCGCCATATTTTTAAATAAATATTAAAATATGGTGAAGGTTTTTAGAAACCAAACTATGGCTTCGCCAGGAAAAGGTGTTGCGATTTTAGCAGTCCATGTATGTAAAAAATATACATATATATTTGATATATTTTGTTTTATTGTCAATTTTATTTAAAATTACATTTATGGTTCGTATTTAGTTTGCTAAGGCATTATTACACAACCTCAAAATATTACTTACCAAAAACTCTGAAAATCTTAGATTTAACTTCTTTCTTTCTACCAGGATTTGTAATTTTGTTTAGGGCGCCATCTCTTGGATTCATTATTCAATTAAGTAATTACTTTTAATTTATCTAGATAAATGTTTAATGACTTTTTTTTATTTTTACTTATAAGTTTTTATAAATTTTAATTTTCAAATAACTAGTTATTATTGTTGGTACCTTTTTAATTGACACACTAATTTACAACTGTAAATTTAGGGGGACACATCAATCATTATGAATTCTATGGGATACAGGAACTATTCAGGAAACTGGCAGGATAGGACCATTGGATTACAATTATCAGAGAATTTTATTTCATTTTCATCCTAAATAACATCTTCAAATATGGTAAACAAAACTTCTAACTGCTGGTAAATGTTTTCAATTCTTCTACATAACCTTTAACTTTTTAGTTCACCTTCGATTGTTATTTTAATTTGACACCACAATGTGTATTTTGTACAACAGATTTTTATCAAAAAACCTCGAAACTTCGGTGATTTTGCTTTTATTGAACTATCAAGACACTATGTTAAAAATCACCAAAATTTCTGGAAATTTCACATAATGGAGTCGTCTTGACCATAATTAATTGAAAGCAATACTGAAAGCTAGATAAAGTTTACTTTGACTAAAAAACACGGACGGGTGCTTATCAATAAGATCGAGTAATAGTTCAGTTCAGTTATGACAGTTCACATATGGCAGTTGGCACATGTCAGTTGACATACGACAGTTGACAGGTGACCGTGACCTTAATATGGATAAAAAATTACCAGATTGGACCTTAAAATTCTTTATGGAGATATAAAAATGATTGTTTTGATTGTGATACTCCTGTAGTAGTTAATTTTCTATATTAAATTTATTATATTTATTTTTATTAGTTTATTAAGTTACAGCTCAAAAGTCTTGCTCCATATTCCCGTTTCCTGTTTTAATTTTTGAATACGCAAAATAAAGTTCAATTTTTTTTTATTTTAATGCTGAAACGATTCATTTTAATTATAAAAAATATTGATTTTTTAATTCTCAAAGTACTCATTTTATTGCTGAAAAGTAATGATTGATATCATTTTAAAAACTTTCTTAATTTTTGCATACCCAAATTGTCTGAATAAAAAATATTTCACTCAGAAACAACGCAAAGAAAATTGAACAATGGTTACATTTTTAAATGTTTCAGTAAAACTAGTACTTTCTAGTTTAATATCTGCATGTATTTCAATAACTCGCTGTATAATATATGCGAAAATCATTTAAAAAAAGTTTATTTAAAAAATGTTTAGTTTTTTAGCCAACAAGTTCTCGATATAAAATATGATTTAACAGAAAAATTGTTTTCCGTAGTCAGATGCTAAACTAAGACTTTCCATTTATATCCTTGTTCAGTACGGTTCTGTATAGAACGACAACGTGAGCTGGCCATGCCACAGTCACACGGTAGTCTACTGGATAGAAAAATGCATTAAGGATATAAGCTTTGTTTGCTTCAACTAATTTATTTTTATCTCTCATGTAAATCCCAACATGAATAACGTAAAACCCACAAATTTCAAGGATATGGGCTTTCTCCGAGGTTCACAATAAGTATATTACCCAACATTTTTTAGAGATTTTTATCCCTCCAAGAGCACTGAAGCTGAATAAGCAACGAAGATTTTAATTTTTTAATTAACTCTTTTTCCAGGACTTAAAACAAGGGATAATTTAAATTTAGATGGTAAGGTTGTGTCTGGGCAGGGTTGTTAAAATAAAAAATTAAAATGTATTAAACTAGGTCTTATACAATGTTAAGTTTAAGATTCACAGAGGTACATAATATCAACAGAACAAAGTTTCATTTTGAAACATAATTTGTAACGTTGTAGATGATAAAACTAAAAATATATAACACTGTAACAAAAGTGGAGTTAAATTAAAAATAAAACAATTAACCCTTTCACCGGAGTATTAAAAAATTCATATTATAACGAGTGGAAACTGAAATATATATGTCCTTTTAATTGGAAAACATGATTGACACGTTTAGTCATTGTTACAAAATTCGGATCAATAATAATTCTAACCAAAGTTACCTGTCAGAAGTCTACAGTGTGAAACAGAAGCTTAGAAATTATGCATTTTTCTAGTACACTACAATCAAATACATCCAGTGCATAACAACACTTACACCAACTGTTTCAGAGATCTATATTCTACAAATAATTACCTACCAAACTCTCAGAAAAATCAAAATCCAACTTTGTCGTACATATTTAAGTAACGCCAAAACCTCCACGGTAATCAAAATTCCGCATGGAGATGCTTTATTAAGTCATCACACAAAATCAAGTGGATGACAATATTAGCAACCAGCCATGACTCGGAGATTACATATAAGACCGTCGGTCATGGCTATAAAAGTAGTCATTAAGCCATGTAGAAGGCGGTAGTAGAGGTTCTGGCTACTGCAATAAACAGCCTTTGTCCGAAAGAGCCAAATTTCCCCAATTTTGTAATACTTTTTATTAACAAAATGTTTACAAATACCTCAAAACAAAATATTTACTGTACTAAATTATTCCAATCCCTAACTGATATCTATCCTTAACTGTTTTCTCTCTATCACAGCTTATGTTTTCAAATAATTCTGTTTACATACTCCTCTTCACTAAGTTGATATAAGGCTTACACACAAAATAATTTAGTACAAATAACCGTCGCTTTTTAATGGTTTATTCTGTGACGTAATTAATATAATACGATATAAAAATATGTAACATGATTTAACCTTTATTCCTTATTAGCAACATTTTATTAGAGCAAGTTGGTTCAAATCGTAATATTTTAAAGTGAGGAATCGACCATACTTCTATGTTATTACTTAAGGATCACCCTGTATAACGAGAGCTATACCAAATATATTTTAGTGAATTAGTAAACAGATGAGTATAACTTAACAATGTACCAGTAAATTATTTTATTTATAGTTATTTTTAAGAAAAAATTGTAAAAAAGATAATTTTTTATTTTAAAATTTCAACAGTTTTTATAGACTGTTTAAACAGTCTGATATTTATAATCAATTACTCTTTTATTGTCGGAATTAACGAAACTGGATGAATAGATTAGAATTTCAAAACATTTGAAAAAATTTCCGTACGCCGCTGTTGTAATGGTTATTCCTTGGAGTAAAATGATAGTGACCACGGTTTAAATTCCCCACCATCTTTATTCTGACAGCTTGATTAGGAGATTTATTTGAGCACTTAAAGCAGTATGCACACTATCAAATGCAACGTTTTTCAAGTAACTGCCACACACGGCACGTACTTACAATTTATGGTTAAATAACCAGAAGGAAGTATCCTTAAGTTTAATTAAAGGCCTTAAACAAGCCTTTGCTTCTGGAAACTTTTCAAGGGTCATTTGATTTATTTTCTTGATTTAAATTTTATTTTATTTCACCAGGATCAGGTTTGCGAATTTTAACAGAAATTAGAAAACTTATTTAAAAGCCATAAATTATTAATAAAATACTAAATCAAAATTTCTTAATGTATTTTTTAAATATGCGATCAAGCCGTTTCCGGTAAAGATATTAGCGCCAGTCAATCCACTGTTAGTTACAAATCACCTGATTACTCTAAAGGAGCTAGTTTCCTACATTTCCGTTCGTGAGAGCTTAAGCTTTCCCGACACACTTCTTTTCTATTAGTAAAGTAAAGGTTGATAGACCTTATGCTGCCTAAATTCTTTTTGCTCTTAGTACGTGCACAAATTTCCGGAAATTAGATTTTAGATATGAAATAAAGTTAAACCAAAACTGAACTTCTGATATTAATTCAAATTGGGTTACTGTTTACATTTTTTCCAGTTTATTTTTATGTGAATATCAAACAGTAGTGTAACTTCTTGCTATTTTTAGGAAATACAAAAACTTTTACGAGATACTGACCTCGTAAATATTAGGCACAGTTCCCCTACACGAAAATAAAATTAAAAAATATATCTAGCCAAATCCTGAAAATTACTTTTAAGTCCCTTATAATTCATGGAGAGAAAATTGCGAATGTCAATAACTCGTTTGGAGGTATATTAGGGGAGATGTGAGTTCACGGACGCACTGTAGATTTGTTCCATTCGATAACGGCGATACTGTACTATAAAAATGATACGATCAGGGGTTGTATTATTTGAAAAATGTAGCTCAAAATCACACGTTCCAGATCCCTTTAGGTTTATTAATAGCATTTGCAAAACGTCACTAATAATAAAATCAATACTGGTAAAACCGAGTAATGTATGTTGGGGAGTAACAGTGTAAAAAAATGTGCTCGGGAATAATGAGATTTTATAGTTAACGTGTGATTTAGTCCTAACAATGGCTGCGTAAGCCTTTTCTTAAAACTGTAATATTTCAGAGACGACGTGATGGTAAAATCTATGGAACTGAAGAAATAATTAATTCACATCGTGTCTACTGTGAATAACAGTATACAGGGTAGTTACGATCAAAGCCGGTTTTCACATTTTTTGTTCAGTTTACCCTATCTTTAGTCAGGAAACAGTGTTAGATTTCTGGGCATACATCTGGACCCCAAGCTCCAATGGGGTGAACATATTGACAACATATGCAAGAAGTCTGTATGTATGGCATCTAATGTCTCACAAAAAGTTCTGCAAACATGCCATATTTCAATCTCACCTAGCCTATGCCATTTTGGTCTGGGAACACTCGGCAGAAATGTTGAGGGTCTTTGGTTGGCAACGTAAGGTCATCAGGGTTCTTGCTGGCCTCAAGTATAGGGATGATTGCAGACAAACATATAAGACCTTGAGAATCCTCACTGTTCCCTGTCTATATATGTATATTGGAGAACCTTATGTTTATTAAGGCGGACACCCGCCATGTACCAGCCTACTGGAGGCTGAGAAGATGTCAAATTGGGTAGGGATAATGGGCTGCTAAATTTTACAATAAGCTTCCAGATTGCTTAAAATGTCTCCCATTACAGTAATTTAAAAGTAGTATTAAGCATATTTTGATAGAAAATGCCTTTTATAGTAAAGAGGATTTTCTTAGATTTGTATTTTAGCAGTCCTTAGCATGATTTTAACATAATTTTAATTTTAGTTGCTTATATGTTTTTCTAAATTTGTATTGTATTGTATTCCAATTTTGTATATCTAAACCATGTTTAAAACAATTTTTGACGTGTGTTAGACTTTTGTACAATGGCGCGAATAAATGAATTTGAATTTGAAAGAAACTGGGAAGAGATACAGAAAGGGTGAACGATCTAATGCGGAAAAAGGAATAGGAAAAGAGACAGATATTAGGACAAAGAGAACACATCTGCAGTCATCCTGTGCAAATCAAAACTTGGTGTATCCAGGATGACACCCAAAGGCAGAAAGAGGGTAAATGAAGGGGTTTTTACTCGATGCCCTGGATGCCATCTGGCTGACATCGTTTGCCAAGCGATTTTCCACTTATATACAAAAAAATAGCACTAAGTACTACTAAATAGCTTTCTAGCTATATCTTTAACATATAGTAAATTGGATTTTATTTTGGATTTGGACACGTGATCAAAATTATGCTGGAATTATTCGAAATATATGAGAGGAGTGCCAAATCAAATATTACAGATTGAATAGTGCCGAAATGCAGGTCGAATTGGTGCTCATTGTTTTGACGCTAAACGACTATCGAATTTTGCATGAGTGCATCACGAACTTCGTGGTATTGTTACGTTAATGCAAGCGAGTCAATTTATAAAAAGTAGTTGCTTATTTAGTGTCGCTTCCGTTTTAACTCCATGCAAATTTATTTAAATTATAAATTTGCCATTAGTTAAATTTTTCAACTTTTTCCCTATATGTTTTTAAATGGGGGCAATGCAAATCGAAAAAATGGAGGGAAAATATATATTTTTTTAAGTACTTTGGTGAAAAAATGATTACAGTTAAAAACGAGACACTAAAAAATGTATAACAAAATTGTGTTTTTTAGGTAAACGAAAATTCGTTTTGGCCGGAAAAGATTAAATTATCAATTGAAAATATCATTATTTCATCGCTAAATAATTCAGAAAACGATTTAAATTATCATAAAATAATTAAATCCAGTTTTTTATTAAATTAGTAGAAACAGTAAATATTCGAAACGGTTGTTTGAACAGCAGATTTAAATGCTCTAGTGATTCCATTTTAATTACTTTTGAACTTTATGACTTTGTAATTTTTAAAAAGAAAATATAAAAACTTTTTAAATATTCTCTGACAAGGCTATATTCGTTAATTTTTTATTTTCCAATTACCAAAATTCGGTATAAAGCACACTAAAGATAAACAGCTATAGGTGTTTTTTTTTTATATTACTTTTTTAACTGATGTAAAACCATTTGAAATTTTGGTCTCTGATAGTCCTTGATAAGCATATAGAAAGTCTTAATGTGTACCTACTAAGCGCTAAACGCTCATGGTTTTAAGATGTAGCTCTATGAAGTTGGGCTTTTCGTATGTCCTGCATAATCCTTATCCTTGTCCGTGACCTTGAAGGTCAGAATTTCAAATTGAAACTCCATTTTTGACCCTGGAAATGGAGACAGCTGATGATTTTAACTTCTGATATAACCTTGAGTTTGATCGAAGGATATTCGGCCGTTGGAGACCACTGTGCATGCCTAGACATGTATATAAGAAGATAAAAAGAAAAATCAGCATTGTCTCAGAATGCAAAATCGAAGGGCACGATACTTCGGAGAATATCAAATACAAGAGGTAGATCTACCTAACCTGAAGCCTACCGACATCCTAAACTTTTTGAAAGCAGGAGGAATTGCTGTAATCGTTGAGAAATCAACGACTGGGCAGCTGTGTATCGACATCCCCCAACAAGCAGAAAACAAAGAACGAAAAGTATCTTTATTACTTCATCGTTTTAAAACTAACTGATGTAGATTTTTAATCTTTGAAAATAATCTTTCCTACAACAAAGTTTTCTAAAGATTTTGAAGTGGGGAGGGAAAAAATTCGAAATTTAGATTTATGTAGGACACATGGTCTTTTCTTTATTTCCGCAGCCCTTCCAAGTTAAAGGTTAAATTTACCAGGGCCTATTTCCACTGCGACCTTTGCAGATCTATTGTAGTTCCCCTGATAATTAGATGATCTGACCTGACTTGCTTCGTCCTTTTAAGTATGGTTAGGATCCCTGACAGTGGCTCTCCAACGTAGCTCTTTGCCTCTGGGTATTCCGTTCCTGTCTGTTAAAATCTTGTCCTTGACATTCCATCGCATTCGCATAGAATATGGATTGAGGTTTCTTCTTCTGTCTGGCAAAACCTACATGTGGTTTCTTCTGCCAGGCCTATGTTTTTCATATGCTTGTTGAGTTTACAGTGTCCTGTAAGCATGCCTACTATTGCTTTTGCGATGGTTTCTTGAGAAACCTTTTTGCCTGCATCTGTCCTGGGGATTGTTCCCACCAGCTTTGGGCTTGTTTTTCCACCCATTTGCTGATTGCTTTTTAACTGTTGCTTTTGCTATACCGCAGAAGGGTTCTGGACCCTAAAATGCCGTTGACGAGCCTTGTCTGGCCAATTCGTCGGCTTTTTCATTTCCTCGATGCCCTTTGTGTCCTGGAACCCATGCCAGGGTCACTTTCTTGCGGTTAGCTAATTCATTCAGGGCACAGGCACAGTCCCACACAAGTTTGGCTGACTGTCGGAGAATATAACAACGGACTGACCTATGCTGTCCTGTCTGTTTATTTCTCCTATACAGAGGTGTATTTATTTATTTATTTATTTAATTACACCACCCCACAGCAAAGCCAATTAGTGGGTGGGAGAAGCATGTAAATACAAAAAAAAAAGAATAACATAAAAATATAACAGATAAAAAAAAACAATTAATGCATTTTAATTCATGGAAGTACATTAAAAACAAAACCTCGTAAGAGGGAAAAAAAATGTACTTCCATAAATTAGTTGCAAATTAAAACGTAACAATAACAAAGATATACCACAAATGGTTTACTAAACATTTATTTTTGATTTGTGGAATATTATGAAAGAAAATATCCACAGAGTTCTGCATCCGACAGTGAATTTGGCCCATGTGATAAAGGGGAGAGAATTTTAAAACATTGGTTCTTGCAGTCGGAAAATAAAATGAAGGTAGAAGTCGTGTAGCAAAGTGTGGTATGTGGAGATGCAACATGCTTAACAAATTAGGACAGTCGATTTTGTAGGTTACAATTTTATGTAAAAATACCAGAGAATTAGAGTCGCGCCGGGATGCCAGATCGTTAAATTGAAAACGTTCTAGTAAGACATCGTGTGGGATACCACGCGGAGGGTAAATATTGTCCGATTTGAACCATAGGTATTTAACAAATTTTCTTTGAATATTTTCAATCTTATCGATGTGGACTTGATAACCCGGATCCCATATAAGACAAGCGTACTCCAATTTGGATCTAACGAATGCATTAAAAAGTAATGTCACAGTATTCGTCTCTTCAAATGATTTGATATTTCTAATCACAAAACCAAGATTTTTGTACGCTTCTCGTTGAACCCTGTTGGTGTGTTCAACAAAACTTGCTGTCGAATGTAACTCCAAGATCTTTGAAACTAGTACATTTTTTGATTGGTTTATTTTCAATCGTATAGTTAAAGGTGATTGGACTAACTCTTCTTGTAAATGAAAGTGTATTACACTTAGAGAAATTAAGGGGAAGGTACCAATCATGAATTCTATTAATGTCTGATTGCAGAATGTGACAATCGTTGATGTTAGAAACCGAGCGATATACTTTAAGGTCATCTGCGTAGAGTAAAGTGTTGCAATTTAAGGTCAAGATGATGTCATTAATGAAGATGATAAATAACAGTGGTCCGAGGATTCCGGAGGTCGCGTTAACTTCAATCGATTGGATACCACGATACTCTATTGGACAGATACGAGTGGAATAAATCAATAAAGGAATCGGTCAACCCAAAATGAGAAGATAATTTGGACAGAAGAATACCGTGGTCCAATCGATCGAAGGCTTTAGAGAAATCTGTATAAATGACATCAACTTGACCACCGTGATCTAATTGTGTCGCAACATATTGTGTCAGACACATGAGATTGGTAACGGTTGATCTCCCGGGGTAAAATCCATGTTGTTCCTGACACACAGAAGGTTTTACAAGAGAAAAGAGTCTCGTAGAGAAGATGTTCGAATACTTTGGAAGCGTTACAGATAATTGTAATTGGACGAAAATTTTCCACATCACTTTTGCACATCACTGTATTGCTGCTACTTCTGCTTGAAATACTGTGGTGTCTTTTGACAGGCTCACCTGGATCATTATCCTTAGTTTTTGCACGTATATTCCGGCTCCGACTCGTTCTTCGGTCTTCGAACCTTCTGTGTACCAGATTGTTGCTGCACTGATGGGTGCTCCTCCCTCCCAGTGTTCTCTCTCTAGTACTTTTACTTCGTATTTCCTGTTTAAATTGTATTTGGTTATCATGGTGTCCCGTAATTGGATTCGCCCTTAGCTCTTCTTCTAACCTTTGGTGATCTGTCCCGTGGAGTTTGGTGATGGGTCGTGACCCTTGCATAAGTCTGTAGGTGACCGCTCTCGCCTCTCCCTGTATGTATATGTGTAATAGTGGTAGGTTCAAGATTACCTCCATCGCAGCCGTGGGGGGTGGTTCTTATGGCCCCTGTGGCACTGAGACACGCCACAGGGGCAATGTCGATTTTAATTATTAAAAAAAGTATGGAGAAATTATGTAGAAATATTTTCTTATACACTGCGCTTTAACATATTTTTAAGGATTTGACATTTATGTCTTGAATGCCTACTATTTCCAAACTTAATTGTTTTGAAAGTTTAATATTTTAAAGAAATTGCTTTCCATTCATTCCTGTAAGGAAATAAAATAAAAAATACGATCGAAATCCCTTTAGTCAGCAATCGAAAGCCAATTTTCGTTCATCGTCGAAGATGAATAGAAATCGATAGAGTTGAGCAACACATTGGAATAAAGGGGTCATCCTGTATTAATTGGATTTATCACTTATTCATCACCGTGTTAACACACTATTGAACGATTCTGCATAATTTATCACTCAGGCAGAAACTGGAGTCGGCTATGATTCTGCCCTTTGTGTAGCGAGGGTATGAGTGATTCAACGCGATATAAATTTCACTAGGTCCATTCTTCCGTTATATCAGAATTATAAATATAAACTTTCAACTTTTATCCAAAGAATAAAGTCATACTTTATAGAATGTTGCCTTTTTATTAACAGTCACCGATTTCAATATTTGCTACCGGGGCGGATGCGGAAATTCATTTCAAGGGAGCAGATTTTTATCAAATTTCGTAAGTATTTGGAATTTTCTTCATCTTATATAAAATCAAATTAAAATAGTTCCAGTCTTCAAAAGTTATAGACGATGTTTTTGAAGTTGTCAAAATTATTAAATAATAAATGGAACAAAAGTATTTAAATTGTATGGTCTAAAAACAATTTGTTTAAAGTTTTAGTAAATATAACAAGGAGTAAGAAAAAATATCAAAGTTTGATAAAGAATTATATGATTTAGAAAACCTAACTATAGGAAAATTAATGTGATAATTTTTTACTAACTATTGTAACCAATCAAATTACTTAATTTAGAGTCATGTGTCAAATTTCATCCAATCAGCTATGGATTACAGCGATAACACCCTACATGTGGTGTTTTCAGTTTGGTGTTTTCAGCAAGTCAAGTTTTTGATTAAAAATTAATTAAACGTCAAACTGACAACTAGTTTAAAAATGTTTAAATCTACAAAGTAAAAAATTATCTTATCGAATACCCCTCGGGCCTTGATAAATCCTCAAAATTTTGTCATAGAGAATCCTTCAAGCGTGTTGCTTAAGGATAATAGCCCTCGGCCTTCGGCCTCGGGCCATTATCAAGCAACACGCTTTCAGCATTCTCTATGACAAAATTATCTCGGTATTATCAAGGCCCTAGGGGTATTACTACTGATAATTAGTTGTTGTGATTGGATTCAAATAAAATACAATTTGTTCTCTAATATTGTGGGCTGGAACATCAAATGAATTCATATTTACGATTGGAGTAGAGTCAATGATATTACTATAAATTTTGTAAATAAATTTTACATCATGTCTTCTATCTTCTAGTGATATTATTCGTAAATTTCGCATAATAAGAGAGATATTATATATTTAACAAATTTCTCTTGCACATTTTCAAGTTTAGTTATGTAAATGTTATACTGAGGATTCCAAATAAGAGATCCAAGACTTAACACGCTGTTAACGTAAGTCATAAAGAGGGTGCAGACTGTTTCTATCTTTTTAAAGTCTTTAGACGTTGGTATAATGAAACCAAGTGATTTCTGTGCTTTAATAATGAAGTGATTGATGTGATGGTCAAATAATAGTTTGCTGTCATAAAAAATTACATGAGCTTTTACAATAAATTGTCAATACTATACTTATTAAGTAAAATATTTTTGTTTCTTGTAAAGGTGATGTAGTGACATTTGTTCAGATTGAGATACAAGCAATAGGAGAATAAATTGTCAAGGTCATTTTGATTGTTTAAAGAATCCAAATTCGTAGTAAAGGTATGAAAAAAGAAAAGAAAGAAAAATAAAAGAAAATATCAATCCGAAAAAAGATCCAGGTTTTGACCTAATTATTGGAGAAATTTTAAAACAATTACCCAAAAAAGCAATAATTAAACTAACTAACCTAATAAATGCTGCCTTCAGACTGAATTATGTACCCAGCTTTTGGAAAATTGCGGAAGTCATAATGATACCCAAGCCAGGGAAACCACCACATGAGGCATCGTCATACAGACCGACCTCATTAGTGCCTGTTATGTCGAAACTATTTGAGAAACTCCTAATCAAAAGACTAAAACCACTTATCGAAGAAAGAGAAATTATTCCTGATCTCCAATTTAGATTTAGAAATAAGCACTCGACGATCGACCAAATTCAAAGAATAACCAACATTATAGAGAAATCATTTGAAGAGAAAAACATTTGTCCTACTATCTTTCTTGATGTAGCACAAGCGTTTGATAAGGTTTAGCATGAAGGCTTAATACATAAGCTCAGGCTTTTCCTTCCAAAACAATATACAGATATCCTCCATTCATATATATTGGAAATATACTTTAGAATTAGGCAAGAAGAAGCCTATTCCGATCTTAAAGAAATTAAGGCTGGAGTACCACAAGGAAGTGTCTTAGGACCTATCCTATACTTACTGTACACATGTGATATTGCAAGTTATTCCAGCAGTAGGAAAGAGCAATGAAGAAGCACCCACGAGCTGTCCACCTTATCTATGACTGGACGAAGAGATGGAAAATTAAACTTAAATATCTGGTCACCGAGCTTCGCTCTTAACATTCAAATCTACATTTTAAGCAGTCCAATGAGTATATAATTTAAGTATATTTATGACATGACAAATTATTAATTAATTCGCGAAAATCACGGAGTGGGCGACATCTACTTGAACTACTGAAAGGGACATAAATAAAAAGTTGATTGGCGATTGGCTTGAAAGTAGGCGGGAAAATTAAAAAAGCTGTCAGTGTTAATTTTCAATTGGCTGCAGCTGTTGTTGACGTTTATCAACTGCTTGTCACAGAGGTTAGTTAAATGCATTAAAGTTGCCTAGTTTCTGGGGATTTCACCCTTTTAGGGCAACTTCTACTGACGCTTGATCTTCGCGAATTGTCACGGTGGACAGTGGACAGGCCCCGTTTCCGGGACGTGCAACAGCAGCGTGTAGGGCACACGTCCCGTCAACAGAAGATCGCTCAGCTCACTCTATTTATCACTATATAAGAAAAACTCTATGTTCAATTGATTTTATTATTTTTTGATCTGCAGTGAAGGAAAATTATAGGTCTGATATTCATACTTGGGTAAAAACCTCCACAAAAACCTGTGACCGGACTCTCGAGGTGTGGCAGATATTGATATCATATTTTTTCAAAAATTCTTTCTCTCTCTCTCTGATCATGAAAACTTAAATATTAAAACTGTCCGCATAATAAAATAGTAGCCGTAAGGGGTAGTCTCACACTATCGGGGAAGGGAAGACAGGTGTCCATTTTAACAGAGTTACTCAACGTTCCTATAAATATTTACCTAAACCCATGATTTCTGAAATTGAATTGGCAACGTTGTATTTTCAACTTTGAATTAATAAGATGGCTGTCAGTTGACAAGCAAATTATTTATGTCCGTCAAATGAACCTTCCCTTTTTTATATAAAGCGACAAATTTAAAATTGAATTCTTTCTGATTAAAACGCCAGAAATTAAATAAAGTCAAACCTTTTTACTACTATACTATACAGAAGCAAGGAGTGCAGTATTTAATTTGCAGAACGTAGTACAGGTTCAAGAGGTAGAATTTTATTTTTACCTCATCCTTCAATGCTTATTTGTAGTTAAAATTTAAATTTTAATACATCTGATCGGCCTAATATAGTTTTTGTCTAGATTCTTGTTTCCATGGTTTTTACTGTAATAAATTTGTTCTTTTGACAGATAAGTCAGACTTTATTTATTCATAGCCGTATCGTATGTATTTTAATTGATTCAGAATTTTGTATTAATATATATTTCAAAATGGCTTCATTCTAAAAATATTATCAGTCCTCCTAAATCCTTGAAGGCAGAATCATTAGTAATAGCAAGGCAACATAAAAACAAATTCAAAAAATATATTATGGGTGAGATGGCCAGAGAAAAAGGAATTAAAATTCTCAGATTTCCTCCGAACCACGCAGAGTTAAATTCCATTGAACTGATCTGGTCTCAATTATTAAAAGGTTATGTTTCTCAAAACAATAAAACATTTAAATTTCCTGATATGCGAAATTTGTTTTTGAAGGCAGTTTCAGATGTAAATAGAGAACATTGGGGAAAATGCATTGATCATGTTTAAAAATGTGGAAAATTCATTTAGGAAAGTGGATATATCAATGGATAATTTAATAGAACCGATAATAATAAACATCAGAAAAGACAATTATAGTGATGCCAGTAGTTTTAGTGAAGACAGTGACTTTCAAAGATAGTTCTTGAACTAACTTTTTTTTTAATCTTTGAGTTTAGGTAAGTACTGAAGCGTTACTTTTAATGCCAAGAGATTTAATTTAATCCCAACATATAATCCTCCTTGTTATTTATTGGTTAAATTTAATTCGTTCAATGTTAAAGTGTCGGATGCATAAAGTTTATTTTTATTTTTTGTAAATAATATAACTTCAAAATTTAATTTACAAAGTGGGTATATATATTTTATATGCTGTGACCTTATTTATATTATAGAAAGTTATTTTGCAAAGTACGCCTATGGAATGTGACGTTATATCCCCACTTTGACTGTACTCATCTATCCTTTATAGTATATATTACTATAGAAACAAGTTATTATTATGTGCCGTTGCTAGGAAATAAAACTAAAAGCTTAACTTTTCTTGTAAATATCTCGGAAGATCGAATTTTCACAGACATGAGACCTACATTTTTCGCCGATTTAGATAGGAATTAGTCTACCCTGAAAGTTTCATTGAATTCTGACGAGTGGATTTCGAGATCCTCTGGACACACATACACACACACACACACACACATACAAACCTTGCTCGTTTAATAGTATTTGATGAAACTAAATCACTCCACATTAAAGGATAGATCATATTCCAGTCACAATATACAATAACCTGATTCCATATTCAAATACAGCAAAATACTTAGGTATTACATTAGATGCCAAACTCCAATGGAAAGTGTATGTTAAAAAGAAAAGAGAAGAACTTGGATTGAAATATAGAAAAATGTACTGCCTAATTGGAAGAAACTCGACTCTGTCTCTATATAATAAGCTTATGTTTTATAAGCAGATACTTAAGCTTGTATGGACCTATGGGGATGCACCAAAGCAAGCAACTTAGAATCATCCAAAGATTTCAAAACAAAGCACTGAGGAACATAGTGGATGCCCCTTGGTACATTCGCAATAATGATCCTTGATAATACTGGGTTAGAAAGAAGACTTAAGAGGATCAAGCCCTTTGAGTTAGTTTAGTATTTTTAGTGCAAAAGCAGAGCTTGTATGTGCACGTTAAAGTTTAGTGCAATCCATTCTACAGAACCTACGGAACGCTGATGAGTATACCTTAGTTTTAAGTTTCAAACTCTATTAGATTAAGTTAGAATTAAATTGCTCATTGGTCACTGTTGACCAGATTGTAATATACTAAATGCCTTTATGTGTGTTTAATAATAATAAAAAAAAACTCAACTTCCCAAATATGAAACCAATGTAATAATAAAAATATATTACCTCGTTTATTTCAAATTTCCTTGTCCATTGTTTAGAAAATCAGCCCAACCGAACACTGGTTGTGTTCATTTCCAACTACTCTAATGAAATCGTCCTAAATTTCAAGTTTAAATAGAGGGTTTTCATTCAAGCCGGACCCAAAATTATTAATTAATACCTAACGTTGATTTAGATCGGTTTGAGGAAAATCTCCATTTTTAAAAGATGATCGTATTTAAAACAGTATGAACTGAAACACGAAAATACCAGATATTAATTCATAATTAATAATGCTTCACTAATTACATAATGAATTAGCTAACTTTTGAGATTTTACGACGAAAACAGTATAACGAAGTTTTACATTTTCATTAGAGCGAATCTGTATAATTTTTTAGTGCGTTTTCAAACGGATCGGCCTTAGTTTAAAAGTCAAGTCACATTTAAGTGACACTCTACACTTTCTTAATTATACGAACTGAAATTAATATTTCAGCATCTTAATCTAGGGGAGCCCAGCTAAAAACGACATCAAAGTTTAATTTGCGTTCTTCAAAAAAACATCATTTCAAACTTGGTTATCCGAAATGTGTTACTCGTTGTGTCTGATATTCCGTTGTTGGGAAAATAAATTTGTGACGTGAATTATTAATGAATCCAATTCAAGGAAGAGTTTTTGTTTAATTGTTCCTTTTTGTAAATCGACAAATTTACGATGCTAAATAAAATTAGTTTAAAAGGGATGTGATTAATATTTATAGAAGATTTTAGCAAACTTTGTTTTTCCAATTTTTACAATTCATTAGAAATATTTTTGGATCAAGTCATACAGCAAATATTTAGGAGTCAAAATAACAGTAGTTAAATTAAAACCAGTTGAGAATGTTCTTCTATCATTGCCATAGACCGAACAAATTACAATGAAAGTATTAATAAAATTTTAGATTTGACAGTTCTAATTCTAATCAACACAGCCACAGTCTACTCACTTTTACCAAAATCATTATTCACTGTATGTCTAATTTAAACTCGATGACATTTTAAACTTCAAAATTTTCATATTTTGGACCGCTTTTGAAGGTGTTCCCGAAGAGGTACGGAGGGGCACGTCAAACCCTTAGCTTAATATTTGATGCTCTATCAAAATCTTAAGTCAGAATTTTAAAATTAATAAACACAAAAAAAATACAGACATACACACAGATCGAATTCAGATACTGAACAAATTTGTTCGGTGAAAATTAAAAATATTTCATAAATCGCACTGGAGTTTTAAAAAAAGGATGGATGAATGGCGTCTACCCGCTTCTAAATAGTTCTAATAAATGAGACTGTTGCAATTTTTTTTTAAGAAAGTTATGAACGATTTTCTAAAGTTTTGTCAAAGATTCTCGCTGGAAATTCAGTTTTCTTCAAAAAAATTTGACGTTTTTATTTATTTATTTATATTTTTTTTATATGTTAATATTACAATCTGATTACATAACGATCAATGAGTAATTTTTGTCCAACTTAAATTAATACGTTAAGATTGGATAACTAAAGTTTACTCACTAGTGTACCTTAGGTTCTGATAATTTTTTTTTATACCTTACTTAACGTGTATTCACTACTGCGCACTATGCTCTGATTTTTTCTGTCACTTTCACTTACACTAACTCAAAGGGCTTCTTCCTCTTGAGCCTTCTTATTAGATCACTGTTGTCCAGGAGCTGGATGGCCTTGACATTCACGTGTTAGTGGAGTCGATGTTCGTGACTTCTTGCAAATTTGTTAATTGTCTGGTTAACAGTGTAACAAGTATTAAATTCTTTTGAATCATATTTTATAAATGTATCTTGGACTTTTTGAAATCGGTCGATATAACAGTTATAATAGAGATTCCAAATAGAAGAACCGAAGCTTAAAATACTATTGACATATGCCTTGTATAGATTTCTAACAGACTCTACCTCTTTGAAGTTGTGACAAACACGCATTAGGAATCCTAGTGTTATATTAGCTTTTTTTGAAACATATTCGATATGTTGGTGAAAAAAGAGTTTGGAATCTATATATATACCGAGATTTTTGACCACCGGAACTTTTGTTAAAAGTTCATTATTGAGGAAATATTCGTTTTCG
Source organism: Crepidodera aurea (assembly GCA_949320105.2). Classification (NCBI taxonomy): domain Eukaryota; kingdom Metazoa; phylum Arthropoda; class Insecta; order Coleoptera; family Chrysomelidae; genus Crepidodera; species Crepidodera aurea. Next base: position 16,433,709 of record OX439478.2, read on the forward strand.
TTTGATTTCATATCTCAGACAAAATTGGTTTTTATCAGATTAAAGTACATCTATAAAAGTGAAACTAATTTTAAACTAGTGGTGATTCTCAGGAAAAAATTTAACATACAATACCTAATATTTCATGATTGCTAGATAGAGGAAATTGTTATTTTTTTTTAATAAATGCCATTTAAGCCCAATATTATTGTAATCGAAACCTCAACAAAAACGTTGAGATCTTGAAAAGAAACAATAGAAGTGAAAACAATGTCAAAAAGCTAATTTTGATTTGGTTTTCACTGCCAATTATTTCATATTTTCCAACAGCCCATTGTTCCTGATTCGAACCACTTTCGTAAATTTTTAATAGAGTTTTATCGACCTTTTTTTCACGGTTTTTCAGTTAAATTTTGTGGAAAATGGGATTGCCCATTTATATCCAGATTTTTTTATAAAATTTCGATATTGTGTCAAACAATTAACAGGAAGTTGTACTATACTATAATACAGTCTATGAAAGGGTTTCTTAGTCCCTAACTTTTTAGGTTCATGTTTTATTTGGAGAGAATGAAAAAATAAGTACATATTGGTAAAGGTCTAATCTACGTTCCTACGTTCTTTTAGTTTAGTTTTACAAAATTTGATTTAGTTTTTTCTAAAAAAAATCGCAAAATTCCATGTTTTTTAGTATTTTTCCGTTCTCAAAGCAAATTTCAAAAAAGTGAGGACTTTGGAACATAGTTTAGATTTTTACCAACAAGAACAACCACTAATAACAAAAATAAACCTTAAAAGTCAGGGACTACGATACCCTTGCATGGCAACATTTTGCATCCGTCGAAAAGAAATTTCTCGCGAATAGAGGTTGGAAAACCAAAAGTTTATCTGGATATAACTTAAAATATTCTATTGGTTGTTATACTACATTGTTCGGCGTATCTTTAATATAAAAAGTTTTGTAAAAAAACTAGTTTAAATATTCTAAACCCAACTACGAAAAACTGGAAAATAGTCGGATTGTCCTCCGAAAAATATCATTTTATAGAAACTTTTTTTAAAGTAGCTGGATATCTAAATTCTTATTTATGAATCTAGAGAAGTTTAGCTTCTATGATTTGTTTCTATTTTTCTTTCCTGTTTGGATGAAGGCCTAATGGCTCAATGCATATCAGTATTTCACATTGACGGAGCGAAAGAGACATTCATATATGCGACTGCTAAAATCATTACCCTTCCTTTTAGGTCTGGTAAAAGCTGTTTAAATTCAATGTACCATAATGAAAGTAAATAAAGTCTACTTACATCATCATGATGATACCAAAATATATAAGCTGGTGGTTCGGGGCTGAATCGTATGGAACAAGTCAGGTTGATAGTGCTGCCTTTGTCAACATGTAGATCAGGTCCTCCCAAAATTTGAGCCGTGGGAACTGAAAATAAAAGCATTTATTAAAACTCTAAATAAACGAGTTTCTAAAAAATATAGAGTGGGAAATCCACAACACACCATCTGTTTGGCAAAATATATTAATTTATTTGACATATATTATTTAGAATATTAAATTATTTAAAAAATATATGCCGTTACTTAAAATCATTTGCAAACAAAACGTGTCGTTAGAAGCACTTTAGTGGTTAGAAAAGCAATTGCGTCAATCAAACTTAGTACCTATAGTTAGTATAATATAGACGAAAAAATTACACTTAAAATCTGCTGTCCGACTTCTCAGCTGTTCCAAAGTATTAGAGCTTTCATCTTTTGCCGGTTCATCGTCAACTAATCCATCTAGAATAAAGTACGAATAAAAAAAAATTAAAATTTACAAACTTAAAGAAAACATTGATTATATCCGAGTGGCTTTCTATTTTATTAGATATACGAAGCTGTTCATTTTTGTCAAACTGTAATAAAAATAAAGTATCTATTTGTTTTGTTATCTGGCGATAAGAATAGCTTTTTCTGCGTGTATGTAAATTGAAAAATGGAAATCTGAATATTTATAAAGAAAAATATCCCTCTTACCGGAAACACGCTCATAATTTAGATTTATCGTTAGGCTCCTGGGAACAAAATGACAAATTTGTAAAAAATTAACGTCAATAACGATAACCTTCACGACAACGTTATGATTTGATGAGAGATTGCAGTTCTTAGATCGTGAAAAAGACATTAAGAATGTCAATTATGTCTTAATAGCCCCCGAATGGGTTCCAAATAAAGCTATCGGGGTAGCTAGAAAGAAAAATTGGTTGTTTAGTTTTGTCACGTAAGCTCATGCGATATATCATCAGCTTCTGATTTAATAGGACGATTTGCTTTTTGATGTTTTATACAACACATTTTGTTTGAGATTTAAAGAGAAAATAAAACAAAAACGCCCTCACGAATCAAGGATCAAAGGCATAATATATTGGAAAACTGTGAATCGAATTCAGACGATTCAGACATGTGTATACATCGTAATGTCGCTACACGTTATCTACTTCTTTTGGTCTCCCAAATTACGATAGAAAAAGATTTTAAAGATTTCTATGTTCACAGAATCTTTTTTTTGCTCCATTTTACAGAAATGAATAACCACACAAATGGAATGCAGCAATCAGGGTTTTAATCATTCATTTAAATTATGGAAAATCTTGAAATCAGTCGTACGACTGCAGTTAGGTTTGTATAAGATGATCCCCACCAATATTAAGCAATTAAAATATTATGTCAGTGCTGGGAAATCCCACGTTAAAAGGTAAGGCCCCGTCATCTATAACTCGCACAAGCCTGTAGCATTTGAGGGTTGCTCATAAGGAGGCAACTAGAATGACGGTAAAAGACATTTTAATACATTTAAGATACAATGCAAGTAGTATATGGGGCACTTGGGCCTCGGAAAATTTCAATGTTCCAATTACTATCTTGTCGTATCCTTATAAGATGAAGATGTTCCAATTGTCATACCCTTATCAAATGAAGATATTCCAATTCTCATACCCTTATCAGATGAAGATGTTCCAATTGTCATACCCTTATCAGATGAAGATATTCTAATTCTCATACCCTTATCAGATGAAGATATTCCAATTCTCATACCCTTATCAGATGAAGATGTTCCAATTACTATCTTGACATATCCTTTAAGTGAAGTAAAAAAAATTGTGTAACTGTGTCATTAGAAGAAAGCATTATTAAACGTGTTGGTTAAAATGGTGGATATGAATGGCTAATAATTAAATGAACTATATATAGTATAATATTTCGTTCTACCTACATGTATGTAATTAATATATTTTATAGTAGAACAGAATGATTGCGCGCATTTTATTCAATATTCGATTACGCAGTACTGAAATAGGTTTGTGTTAATTGATATAAAATAAACCTCAAATCACAGATATCGCGTTGTTTAATATTTGAAAATTTTATTTCATCGGTATTCAGTATTAATAAAATTTAAATTTATGCAAACAATAATTCCACGTAGTGGTTGAATGGGACATTTCCAATAACATTAATACAAAAATTAAATTAAAGTCTAAAAGAGAGTTTAGCGATAAAATTCAAATTATTAAATATTTTAGTTAGGTATATATTTTGTTGGCCCTTCATTTACTTTATCCCTTCGAAAATATTTCTTAGTGTTTTTCTCTTCCTTTCTTCTTTAGTTATACGTTTTGTATGACAATTTCTTCTAGATTTTTCAATGTTTCAATAAAATTGGCATAAAAAGTGATGATGGTTTTCTAATTTTTGTTTAGAATCGAATTTATGTTACTTGAGGAATTTGAATTTTAATCATAAAAGTGTTTATATCTATTTACTTCAATTTATGGTCAGGGTCGATATTTAAGATAATCTGTTTTGGAGGGATCTTTTCCTAAATTCAAAAAATATACAATAAAATATTTTTGGTGACTTGTATACGTAGGACTATTCGTGTACTTGTACTAGATAGAATGCTTTCGTAGGTGAAAATATTTTATCAAAAAATTGGAAAATGGCTTTAATAAAGACATCTTTAATTTTCACCAAGAAATATAACATTAAAGAGAACGGTTTCCGCAGTAGTTATACAGGTCATTACAGTTATTCCACCTATTGGCCCAAGAGAAGAAATATATATATGATCAGTAGCTAGATGTAACGAAAAGAAACGTAAGGGAAAACACTATATACCTGCGGCAGGAACGATGGAATCGAAACACTTTTAAAGGACAATGGACCAAGCGGCTTATCCCAGATATAAGGAAATGGATGAAATGTAAACATCGAAACGTGGGATATTATCTGACACATTTAGAACAAACGCGAAGAAAATGGGGAAAGATGCCTAGGAATCATGCATATACTGTGGCAATATCGACACACCAGAACACACAGTCTGCCTTTGTGAAAGATGGTCTGAAACACGCAGAAAAACAAGAGACATCATAAACACAGGACTAACACCACAAAATATAGTGCAAACAATGATAAGGAATAGGGAAAATTGGAGACTCATACAAACCGTGGTAGAAGAGATAATGCTGAATAAATAGGTAGAAGAGAGAGAAAAAACAATATATAAAGATATTATGAACACATGATAAAGGAGTACTCGTTGCATTCATGACGCAGAGGTCGACAAGATGGTTCGATGTATGTATCACAAGAGGGTACATATAGGGTGGTTTTAGTGAGTAGACTTGTCTGGCGAGGAGTCCCACAATCCCTTGCTGCTAATTGCACGTGTGGTCTATAAAAGATTTCCACCCGCAAAAAATATAACATTAAAGAGTATTTAAAAATATGTCTTGCAATAAATATATCTAGTTTATGTCAAATACATATGACATTATACAATAATAAAAATATATCCCGATTCTCGTAATACGACAGCCGATTTTGGTTTTAACAATTTATTTTGAGAATTTAAATAAAAATGTAATTTCCGTAACTGGTTAAAAAAACACCGACTGTTTTTATAGCATTTACGCTTGTATGTGTGTACAATAAATAGATGGTTTAAATGGTCCTATCAAAGAGCATTAAGTATTTACATGCAAATTTGAATCTGCTGTAAATCCTTGCTTGGTGTTTCGGGATGTAACATTCAGAACTTTCCCAACTATATCGAGATTCAGTGATAAAGGTTTCGCAAACATCTGACTAGAAATTTATGTTTCTGTTTTGAACTGTTCACCTGTCTTAAACTTTGAATTTTACATCGCATCGCTATTTTACGAATTAAATATGAGTTTTGCTCTAACAGTAGCCTTGTTTTTCGTAGACATACACTAAGAATTCACCGGAGAACAACGTAACACAAAGTGGGTCAAAGTCTATTCTCACATCTCATCCTGGATTGTTTTTAGAGAAATTTTTTAGAACAAATTATTTTTTAACACAAAAAGTTTTACATTTATTTACATGAAAAATGAAATATCTTTTTATAGATGCAATTCTAGATCACAAGAGGTTAAAATCATTCGAAACTATCATTAGGAAATGTAGACAGCGATGCATATTGTTTTGAATAAAAAATTCAGAAGGCTTTCGAACAATAAAGAGTTTTAGCGTTCGAGCGAGTTTGTTTCCAAAGTTACTAAAATGCATCTACTTTCTATGAATATTTATCTGTTTTATCCATTTAATATCGGAGATGGTAAAAGTTCTTTGTACAAAAGCTAACAATGCTAATTCGAATCCATAAAATTTAAGTATTTTCTTCAATTTCAATATGGTATATCAGCCGTTTTTATCTGGAATTTATAAGTTTGTTGTTGAAAGTTTAGTTTCAACATGAAGTTTAATTTTAAATTAACCCAAGAAAAAAGTGCTTTAAAGATACAGAGAAGAATCATTATCCTTCATATGTCATCCCGTTGCTAGTTTTGAGAGCGAAAGGATACAAGCTAATAACAAGCATATGGGATGGAATGCTGAAGCTCATTAACTTATTATTCTTGTACTGAGATCAATCAATTAATCGATCAAAACGAAGAAACTTTGATATCTAATGAGACATCGGTATTGATCCAAAAAGCAGATTTCCAGGTTAAATTTCCAACAAAATCGTAGAATATTTAATTTTTCTTTTATTATTATTAAATACCCATAAAGGCATTTAGTATATTACAATCAGGTCAACAGTGACCAATGAGCAATTTAATTCTAACTTAATCTAATAGAGTTTGAAACTTAAAACTAAGGTATACTCATCAGCGTTCCTAGGGTACTGTAGAATGGATTGCACTAAACTTTAACGTGCACACACAAGCTCTGCTTTTGCACTAAAAACACTAAACTAACTCAAAGGGCTTGATCCTCTTAAGTCTTCTTTCTAACCCAGTATTGTCAAGGAGCTGGATAGCCTCGACATTGACATGATGATGAAGTCTTTTTTCATGACTCTTAGCCAATTTCTTGATGGTCTGGTCAACAGCATAAGCTTATTATGTAGAGTTTCTTCCAATTAGCTAGTACATTTTTCTATATTTCAGTCCAAGTCCTTCTCTTTTCTTTTTAACATGCACTTTCCATCGGAGTTTGGCATCTAAGGTAATACCTAAGTATTTTGCTGTGTTTGAATATGGAATCAGGTTATTGTTTATTCTGACTGGAATATGATCTATCCTTTTGTTTGTAAAGTTTAATTTTCCTTCTCTTCGTTCAGTCATAGATAAGGTGGACAGCTGTTTGCAGCTTGTGGGTTGCTTCTTCATTGCTCTTTCCTACTGCTAGAACGGCAGTGTCGTCTGCGAAGGTGGCTATGGTATTGTTTTCGAACTCTGGAGATAACATGTGTACAGTAAGTATAGGGCAGGTCCTAGGACACTTCCTTGTGGTACTTCAGCCTTAATTTCTTTAAGATCGGAATAGGCTTCTTCTTGCCTAATTCTAAAGTATCTTTCCGATATATATTTTGTAATGTTTTAATGAAATTATAGTTTTACTTTTATAATGTTTTATTTTTCAAACTTTCAACTTGACATTTCAAAAAAACAAAAACTCATTGACAACCTTCCTTAATCTAGTGTCAAACAAAAAACTCACTATTACACTATAAACAACTAAATCCTAACTTACACACTACAATATGAATGGATATTGTTTTGGAAGGAAAAGCTTGAGCTTATGTATTAAGCCTTCATGCCAAATCTTATCAAACGCTTGTGCTACATCAACAAAGATAGTAGTTGGTGATCAGGGATAATTTTTCTTTCTTCGATAAGTAGTTTTAGTCTTTTGAGTAGGAGCTTCTCAAATATTTTCGACATAACAGGCACTAATGAGGTCGGTCTGTATGACGATGCCTCATGTGGTGGTTTCCCTAGCTTAGGTATCATTATGACTTCCGCAATTTTCCAAACCATACTTCAGTCTGAAGGCATTGCTTTTTTGGGTAATTGTTTTAAAATTTCTTCAGTAATTAAGTCAAAACTTGGAGCTTTTTTCGGATTGATATTTTCTTTTATTTCGGTAATTACTTCTTTAGGAGAAGTAGGATATTTAATGAAAAATTAAAATATCTTAAAAATTTTATGTTACGCCACCGTCAGAATTAAATTGAAGCGAAATAATCACACTCTAATGATGGTTATTTGAATAGGAAAATGTACTTTTCGCGTGAACAACTTCAAAATAAGTTCGGAAAAGCTTTTAACGCTAATAAGACTATTAATATCGTATCGACAGTCTGACAACTCATCAAATATAAAGGTACTGATATATGTAATCATTACTGCAGTAAATAAATAATATTCATATAATGGCAATACGAATTTAAAACTAACTTTTTGGAAGTTTTGATGCATACATTTAGATTTGACTCATTTAAAATTGATATTTATTTAGAATGTTTATCATTGAAATAGATGCGATGTATATTTAAACCAATAATAATCAAATACTATATATTATTTTACCTGACACACTAATTTATAATTTCATATTAGAATTTAATTTATGAAATGTAAATAACACCTTCTTCTCCATATTTAAACACGTCATGTGCCATCACGTAATTGCAAAAATTGTTCAATGCTGTACGAACATTCTTAAAATTGAATAGTTTAGAAATACTTACCCACAACATTTAGATTGACAAAATAACTCTTGACTGGTTGAGTACTGATCTGACATTCGTAGGTGCCTGCATCTCTTTTTTGAGCCCATTTGATTTGAAGTGTCCAATCATCGGTTTCTGGGTGATGATTGGCTTGGAATCTTTGATCACTGGTGTAAGTATAACTGCCAACGGTTAGGATGTGGATGTCTCTATGCCTTATCCAGGATACCTGAAACAAATAAATTCATTATTAAAAATGGTAGTATACAAGTCAGTCAGCAGTATGATTCAAAAACAATGCGGTAAAAACTTGTTGATGTTAGACTTGGATTATTTATTTATGGTAAAACTTAGTGGGAATATTTCAGATTCAACTGCAATTTAAAACAATAATATTTGACATACAATAAAGCCGGCCGGTATTAACATTTTTGTGAATAGAATGGCTATGGGGTTAGTTGAGCAATTACATAGTCATAATCGCAAGAGGAAAATTCGAGAATACCTGCGATATAGTTCAAAGAGGGCTTGACTATACTAAAGAATGGTGTCAATCGATGGGACTTAGCGTCAACCCCACCAAGACTATCTTAGTTGCCTTTACACGGAAAAGAAACATTAACCTCACAACCATCGAATTGAACGGGAAAGTTATTGAATGGAAGCTATCTGGAATAAGCATGAAAAAGAAGACTTGAAAAGAAGAAAAAACGAGCAAAGAAAAATGTATTTGATGAGCCGAATAACAAGAATAGAAAACAAATAATAACAAGAGGTCCACGAAAAAAATAAAGCTGAAGATATTTAGGCAGACGAGGATGAAACATTTTGCGTAACTTTTACGTAAAGTTTCTCAAGTAACGTTTTAATATACGTTTGAGTGTCAGTTGGTAGCTATGAGTCGACTGCTGCTTTTTTCTAATTGTATTTTTTATACAAAATAAAGATTAAATTTAAATAGTAGTTTATGTCCGAAAAATAAACTTTTCGTTCGCGTTATCATACATTATTTTTTATTCGAATATAAAAAATACTAGTTCTACTTATAGTTTTATAGTTTGCCAATGCCAATGGAGCTTGTGTTAGAAAGTGTAGTAGGAGCTACACAATTTTTAAAAAACGAGATTCATTGCATTTGTATAGTGTAAGAAGGACTAAAATAAATAAGATATACACAATACTTTTCGAAGCAAATTAGCATGTAGAATTGAATTTTAAGGTTGCGAATAGCTGATCGGTTTTGTCAGTGTAATATAGACTACACTAAACCACCAAATATTATTGGACACAACTATTAATTTAAAGTTAAAACAAAAAGTAAGCAAACTACCTATATTTTACTTTCCCGGACAGTTCACCGTCCGAAAAAGTACGAAAAAAGTCCTAGGACAGAAAAGTTCTTCTTCTCGTTATTATGTACTGTATCGAATTTGACGTTTTTTGACATATTCGAATAAAACCTAAATTAATATAGTCTTGTTGAGCTTCTGTTGTTTCAAGTATGAAAATATATTTCCAAGGTATTATTCCTCTAGATGTTTTCTCCAAGAAAAGCGTAATTGCACATGGAAAACTTTCCAGTTACTATGAGCAACCAATAGCATTAGCTGTGATATGAATGAAATGTTTCGAATTGTACTTGCATAACATGAAATTGTGTGTCCTTATTATACATAGCTTTAGGCAGACTTTTGTCTCTTTTCATCCATTTATCATACACAAAGTTGTAAATCCTGGAGCATTCATGGCATAATCATGTTTAGTTACACTTCTACTACTTGGATCAGAGTTAAATGTATAACTTTCGACTTTACACTACAGGGTGCTGTATTCCGTAGGGGTCCATAAAGTCAGACATGGGAAAGTTTTGATTACGGTAATAGAATTTCACGTACTATTTCACTTTGCGATATTAGTTGAAACTAAGCATTCAAATGTAGTTGACCACATAAGGTGGTTTTGATATCTGGTTACCATAAATACGATGTTTACTGTATAGGTACTAGTTTATTTTTACATGGACATACATCAAAAACATTCAAGTGAACAACAAAAAAGATTTTAAATCTAAAGATTCATGAAACGAACTCGTAATCGAATGTTTAACAAAAATGGAATAAATTGTTTTGAAATAGATACAAAACACATTTCATTCTATATAGGTATTTGAATATTATCAATAATCACCTTGTACAATTTGTACAATCTGTCTTTTAGTATATAAGCTCGTCCATGGTTGAAACTTTAAAGCACTCTCCCAGAGCATATTTTATTTCACAAAGAACGAAGTGAGAGAGAGTGGCTACAACCCATCTTTTATAACAAAAAGTTACAAATCTGAAAATTTATACAGAATCATAACTAATAGCGTTCTATATGCTCGACGAATACGTGTATTATCTCAGGAAAAGAGGATATTCATTGACATTCAGCAACGATTTTGCAAGAAAAAGACATTATAAAGCTAGGTCAATACCTTAGCGATGATGGATATCTTTGGGTGAACTCTTAAGAACATCACGTTCTCGCTACTCAGCCGACTCCACTATCTCACTTATTATGGAAATAAATTTGCATTTTCTAGATATGGGTTATACGTAGTTATAGTTCTTCTACGGAGGTGATGAGTTTAAGTTCTGATTTAAAACTTACGTTATTCGACAGTTATCTACTTAATTCTTGTAATTTTAAAATAATAGTAATTTTAAATGTTGGCTCAAAAGAATTATCGTTATTAAGTTAAACGCAGTGCCCTACAAAAACCAATTTTAAATACCTACCTTGGTCGAGGTAAACAGATATTTATATTGGTAACTGTCATGCTAATAATTTTTATTATACTTGTTTTTAACTTAAATAACTTCTACAGAAAATATTTTTAATACTAAAGAGCTAAACAATGTTTTTACTAATTTATTAATAAGCCGTCTTTTAAATCCATCCTGATTTTAACTATATCGACTTGTAAACAACTTTTCTCACAAAATATAAATATAAATTAGGACCTGTACAATTCGTTCTTGCTTTCTACAAAATAGAATTGTAATTTATTTTTGTGCTGACATGTTTTTGGTGTGTTCCTGCTGTAATTCCTACGTGGAAAAGTTATGGTGAGTTTTTTGCTTTAATTGAAATAAAATTAAATTAAAATAAATTCTTTAAATCATGTAACTTAACAAATTTGCCTTTTAACACCATAATTTTTCCACGCAGGGCCTGATGATGGCGATATCTTGATAGCCGAAACCGGTCGCTTCTTCAAATAAATAACTTGTGAGATTAAAAGGACTTTATTTTCTTCCATACCTTCAGTAATAATAATTTATTCACAAGAAAAATACAAGAAAAAATACAACATACAAAGTGTAAATAAATGTGATCTGATAGGTGAAGAATACCTGTTTCAGTATCTATCAATAGATATAACGTAATACACGATAACATTAATATTGTATTTTCATTTCATATTCATAAAATTACCGAATGGCTCTTTTCACATACAGGGGCAAGCAAAACTCAGGATCACTGTTTTCTCAGTTTTTTCAAATAGAACACCCTGTAAATAAAGTCATACCAGAATAGTCCACACTATAAGCTTTCAGAAAATGTAGGGTTTGCCTACTTGATTTCCACCGGCAATGTATCTAATTCTTACGGAAAGTCATAAAAGAAATAATGATATACCTCTTAAACATTCACCTTCACGTTTGTTGATAATTCTTGTAACATTCAAATGTTTCAAGGGTGAATTGATATAATTGATAAAATGATTTAGCCAGTAGAATGTATGCAGTTCGATATCCTGATTCAAGGAATGTACGACTCGAAAGCTTTCGAGGGAAAGGTTTGGCGAAATAAGAAGTGAACAAAATGTGGAAGAAAAAGAATAAATTAGCGATGATGTCGTGAACGTGAATTTTCATGTAACTACAAGGGAAATTGCAAGTAATACATTTTTGAGGGAGGGAGGGGCAGTGAAGATGCTACACTTCTGGAAGTTACTACTCACGTCGGCTCTAGGGTCATGGTTTTGGTTGCAATCTCTCTATCAGGGCTTGTTGGACAACAGCTGATGAAACTTCCAACGTTGGCGCGAGTCATAAAAACATTGGCTGTTAAGTTGGTTTCCACCTGAGTACTTAAATACAAAAATTTAGAAATAAAATAAAATATTTAAGTGAGTAAAGTTAGCATTAATGAGAATATTTTAATCATTCAAGAGTCCATGCAGCTTCGATATTCGATTAATTAAAACTTCCAATCTACTAACAGATTTTCTAAAATAAAACACCAACTTGGCTTGTGCAAGCGAGCATATATTTGAATTAAATTTAAACGTTGAAAGTGTTAACGTTGATAATATTGTAACCTCATAAACTAGAGAGATAAGCTTAAAATTCACGAGCTAATAAAGGAGTAGAATTTATTTAAATTTAATTTCGCATGCTTCTCACATAATATTCTTTTTAACGATATTTTGACCTTCTGCAATAAACGGGACTTTTACGTTATTCGCATTAACTTGGATTGAAGTGATGCAAACTTTATAGTTTACTTTAATTTTCATGGGTATAGAATTTGTTTAATTATTTATTACATATTTCTGCCACATTCAAATAAATGCCAAATCGTCTACTAGAACTCTACTCTATTTTGTTTAGGAACAAACTCTTCTATGCATCTAAAAGTTCATCACTGTAATGGTTATAGTTAGCCATTTTTCCGCCTGGAAGGCTGTGGTATGTTTTCCTATTGAAGAATAGATTTTCACCTTTGGACGCATATCATAGACTTCTGCTCCACTGCCCTCATCTTTCGTGAACTCATCTGTAAACTAGACTCTCTGAAGAAATCTGTAGGAAGTATTTTGTCGTTCTCTGCTTAGATTTGACCCAGGATTAGTGGGCGCCCTGACGTGAAACCAAGTTGTGATTGTATTATTAGTTTGTCTGCTGTTATCTCTGTTACAATTATTAATATCTGGACCTACAAAATTGTTTGATTCTACAATGCATTTTGTATAACGATAACAAACATTTACATTTTTCATTTAAAAAAAAAAGGTCACGATTTTCTTCGCCAGAACGATATTTGCCCGAAAATTTATTAAATTTAACAAACCGAGTTTCAATATTAAAGTCTAGCATAGACATACGAATATTTAACTCAGAAAAAGATGATTAAAACCAAAACTATTACACATATTTTTAGCACATTTTGACAAGTGTCCATTTTAACAGTGTTACTCAACGTTCCATTAAATATTTACCTAAATCCATGATTTCTGAAATTGAATTGGCAACTTTGAATTTATGAGATGGCTGTCATTTGACAAGCACATTATTTATGTCCGTCAAATGAACATTTTTTCCTTTTTTAATACTTTTCAGGCTTATTCTGGTTATAAATTGCTACTTGGGCATTTTTAGAAAAGTTATGTATGCGTTTGTATTAGAAAAATATGTTAAATAATCGTTTCAACGCACTGAATTTGTTTGTCTTGGGAGTGAATATCCCAATAAAAAAATGTGAAAAATGTATTTCCGCGCAAAAATTTCTATCGCTGTATTGAATTTATCATGTTTTATAACATCTGTGAAAATTTCATGAAAATCCCAGCCGGCCCCATATTCTTAACGTTTACCCAGAGATGTGCGTGTCAGTAGTTGTCAAAATTTGTAGGTTATTATGGCGAAATTAAATAAAGTCAAACCTTGACGTCGATATTTACAAAAATAGGTTATTTTCTTATGACGATTTTCCATCATCACTCCACCAACGTTTTCGCCGACCACTGCTAGACCAACAATATGTATCGGGACTACGTTACTGAACGTTACTTTGTAATACCCCTCGCACAAAAATATGATATGATTTCCATCGATGATTGACAATTAACTACTTTTGACAACGCCAAAAACTGAGAAATTAAACTAATATTTATCAGTTTCTCTTCTAATGGAAGTAAAATCACTTATTTTAAAGAAAAAGGGGGCTTTAATTGACGTTTTGACTTTCTTGAATGAAAGTCGTTTTCAAAATGACATAACAAAATATATAATAAAAAATTTACTATAGAAACAGGTTATATTATCTCTGTGTTGTCTGCCGTTGCTAGGAAATAAAACTAAAAGTTTAACATTTCTTGTAAATATGTCAGAAGATCGAATTTTCACAGACATGAGACCTGCATTTTTGGCATTTTTAGATAGGAATTTGTCTACCCCAAAAGTTTCATTGAATTCTGACGAGTGGATTTTGAGATCCTACAGACACACATACATACATACATACAAACCTTGCTCGTTTAATAGTATTTGATTTTGATTATATCTCCTATTGTCATTGTTATTATATTGCCTATTGTTATCAGTTTGTCTATTAGAATTATTGTTAAAATTGTTTTTATTTTGTCTATAACTTTGACTGCTATAGTTATTTGTATTGTTATTGTATTGTCCTCTTTTATTTCATTCTATTCTTATAATTGCTCAGAGTATCCATTTTTCTTATATTTTGTATTGCAATTTCAGGCTTGAAATGTCTGGCCAAACATATTACTATTATTTCTTCTTCAGGAATAGGTGGTTCTAAGTATTGTACAGTGACAAACATTTGTACATCATAATTGACATAATTACTTATATTAGAACGTTTTTCATCACACTTCCCAAAATATAAATCCTCTTTTATAGTGGCTTGTGTTATCTCACCCCAAAAATAACTTAAGAACAGTCTGGAAAAATCTGGAAGTTTTCAATTTCTTTCATATACTCTGTAGTAAATACATTCCTCAATTTGTTTCCTAAAATTTTCAGAAAAACTTTAGGATGTATTCTTTTTATGTTCCCATCAAATTTATGGCTACTTCCACTCATCATTGATGGTACTATACTTAATCCTCCTGCATTTATTTCCGAGCTTCTAAGTCTGTCCAAAACTTGGTTTTCAATCCTATTTACTTCTTTAGTATTAAATTTTAATTTTTCCTCTAACATTTTATGTTTTTCTTTTATTTCCTTTTTTGTTTTTAAATTTTCTTCCTCTGCAATAGAAATATTTGTTATCAACCCTTCCTTGATATTTTCTTCTAATTTCAGTAGTTCATTGTTCATCAAATTATATTTTGTGTTCGTTTTTATTATCTCCTTCTCCATTTGTCCCATTCTCTTATCCTGTTCCATTATTTTCTGTTCTGTCAATTTCTGTTTGCTTTCAAATTCTTCAAATTTCCTCTCCATCTTCTCTATACCCTCCTTTAACATATTAGTATTTTCTTTCATCTCTTGCTTTAATTTTTTTGATTTAGTTTTAACTCTTGTTGATTTTGGTTCATCTTCTTTACCAATAATTCACACATTTTAACCATATCATTTCCTTCTTTTTTTCTTTGTCCTTGCTCTCCTCCTGCTAATGTGTCAATCGATATAAACTCTTGTCTGTGTTCTTCCAATATTTCCGAGATTTTTTCCTGTCTCAGATTTTCCTCTTTTTCTTTTATAATAACAAAATCTTCTCCTTCCAATGTTAGACTTGCATATATAATCTTTCTATTATATCTTTTTTTCCCTCTACATCTTGTCCTCTTCTTCTTAACTCTTCCTTCAATTCTACAACCTTTAAATCATATAATCTCTTTCCTGTTTCTTCTTCCATTTTTCTTACTGTTAGTTTTCACTTTAAACAATGTAATTTGTGTGGTCTCTACTATTGAAGCCCCACGTTGGGCGCCAGTTGAGATGGTTTAAATAATTCTCAAGTTAGTAATTTTGATTTGATAGATGTCAACGTGTTAATTTTGAAAATAAAACTAAAAAAAAATTAAAAACTTGAGAATTATTTAAATCATCCCAATATAGAGGAAGAAGGTCTGCTGTACCATAGGCTATAGAAATGGAGTGTTTAGTTCCATACATATTCATTAAAAGATTTAAAGAAAAATAAAAACAAACCTCTTTTTGACTCAGAATATGGAGCTCTTTAATTATATTATATTCAACATACAATACTTCTATATAATTTTAAAATTTAATATAAAGGAAACATCAACTAATTCAATTAAGTAATATATCAAACATCAAAATCAGAAAAGCGACGATTCAAGTGAAATGGGAATACAATTTCCGATTTAAATGATCCAATTTCGGCCAAAAACGTATTTAAATTTTATCTGTTTAATGACGAACTTTCAACAAATTCCGCACAAATTTATTGAAGACGTGTGAATGTCGATTGTGTTGGTAAATAGAAACAAGAGAATTTGATAAAGCGAAGTAATTTTATCTGCTGGTGACAAATGTTCTTTTTGTCGTGAAGTGAGACTGTGAGGCGACAACACAAAGAGTTTTATCTGAATTGTTTGTAGTATGTAGGGTAGGGAAGTCGTGATATATGCAAGAATGGCTGACGGGACCACAATACCTAAATTTTAACGCGGAGACTTATAAATTATATACTCTAGTATTTTTCCCTATTCCGTTATAATTATATACGTGATTTGTATTCAGTTTTTGCTTTAAAATCAACCAGATTTTTCGACCCCTGTTTTAATTAAAATTCATTGTTAAAAACAGTAAATTTCCACTATCATAAATTTCCCATTTTTTTTGTTACACCGGCAACCCTTTTATTCGCATTCAATGAACGAGAAAAAAGTTACGGCTATATTCTTTGCACAACCACTTTTACTTTTCTACAGGCGGTTTACACTATTGTTTCAAACATTTAACTTTCTCAAATAGTTTATTTGTCTATTATCAGGTTACTAGTAGATCAGTTGTCGATATCCTTTTTTTTTATTTACACCACCCAACAGACATCCATTTACAGGATGAGAACTCACAGATACAAATGTAATTTATAAATCAGTAAATAAAATACAAAGAATATTAAAATCTTTTTTTTTTAATGAAGCAATGCTGTAAAAGAAGATGTCACACCTATCATTGATACCATTGTAGTTGTTGCAAATTCTGAATAAGGGTGAGTTTTTCTGTACATTTGTTCTAGGGGCTTCGAGATAAAAATAGATTATTCTGCCTTGAATTTACTCTTGGAACATGAAAATTGAGCGTGAGTGCCTGGCACTCTAGTATGACATGAGAGGCTGCTTCATCTTCCTCATTGCATAGTCTACATATGGATTCATCTTGAAAGATGGCCATTTTATGTAGGTGTTCCCTAAGGTGACAATGTCCGGTTATTAGTCCCGTGACATGCCTTGTGTTGAGGGCTCTGGAATAAGCCCTATGTTGTGCCAGTTTCCCAGGACGGCCAACAATGTGTTACCGCCTTTTTAAACTGCATCGTAGTTCGAATTTCGTGGACTGTACTTTTAGATTGAAGAAATGTGCTGTAGTAGGTTTACTTTCTCAACTTCATCCAACAAAAACAATGGACACTTTTATTTAACCATTTATTAGACTTGTTAAATAAATAAATGAACAAAAAAACAACAACGTAACAAAGATTACATTAAACTAGTAATCGTGAACAAAGAATTATAGTTAATTTAAAGAAATGACCACATCATTCAGAAAATATTGATTTGCGTATGTTTTGCATGAGTGATAATTAGACACTGGAGGGTCCTAGCCTGTTGGCAGCTAGAGACACACTGATTCGCCGTACTAGGAGGCATTATGAATAATTTGTCAGAGAATTTTGGATATATAATATCCCTAACAAGCCCTTATGCGAAGGAACTTGCAATACGTCGCACTTGACGGAGTAGTGAATCGGTTGACGATCAAACACACACTGAATTCAAATTCGACGAACCTCCGTCGCTTCAAGATCTTTCTTTTCGGATTGCGCAACACCTTCTCGAAAGATTCTTTAGCGAGAGCCGCGTAAACAAGTGTAAGATTTTTTCTATTGTCTAGACGCGACGGTTAAATTTACGGCTTGATACCATCATTATGAAATAGAGCAAAAAATTATCTTTGATGAAACCGCTTCCGGGTTCGATGCCGCTCGCCAACGTATTTTGGTGCGGCGTTGCCGGTTGAATTAGTAAACGAATATGAGTTTACATGTTTAATTATCTGAAAATTAAACACCTTGATTTCTGCTTATATTCAGAATATCACCTGTCAGTACTTTTGATGGCGCTTTAACCATTCGTTTACTGTTTTGATCTAATTTTGTTACATAGGGCATCATGTCAATGTTGAGGCTATCCAGCTCCTTGACAATACTGGGTTAGAAAGAAGACTTAAGAGGATCAAGCCCTTTGAGTTAGTTTAGTGTTTTTAGTGCAAATGCAAAGCTTGGGTGTGCACCTTAAAGTTTAGTGCAATCCATTTTACAGAACCTAAGCAACGCTGATGAGTATACCTTTATACAGTTTTAAGTTTCAAACGCTGTTAGATTATGTTAGAATTAAATTGCTCATTGGTCACTGTTGACCAGATTGTAATATACTAAATGCCTTTATGGGTGTTTAATAATAATAAAAAAAAATTATGTCGTGGAAGTTTCTGGAAGAAAATATTATTGTTATTACCGAAAAAATGCCAATACAAATTTGCAACCCCCATCCAAATGTATCAATGTAATATATAAAATAACAACTTTCATAACTTTTGTTTTTCTAAAGAATAGAATAAAAGATGTTTAATTTTTACGTGATACAAAGTATTTTTTCCCTTTTTCAAGTTACAACATTCACCAAAATGTGTTTACTTTATATTATCCAGTTAAGAAAAACACACCACTTCAATTTTTAGACTCGCTCCCGGTAAATGTTTTGCTTCATTTATGTTTGTGACAGAATGTCGTCTAAAAACACATTCAACATTATTTCACTTCAGTATGTACCAAAATAAGTTTTACGTTTAGTATGTTATTTTATCTTATTTTTTCCAGAATGAAATATAAACACAAACACAAGTTGGTTTTATCCCCATTTAAAGCTGAAACAATATATACCTAGCAGTCATTAGGCAATGATGAAAACTATAATTTAGGAGGTTGGGATTTTAAAATAAAAATAATATAAATTATGGAACTGTAAACTTCTAAAACATTTTATATCTCTTCTTTTATGAAAACTCACATTATTTTAAACATTACCAAAGACACACCTTCTTTCCTAACATTTTCATACTGGTGGCCCGTGCATGCCATGTTTACAGTTTTTTCAAATTAAAAAAATATACATATAAATGTGTTTACCTGTGAGGGGCAGAAATAAAGAATATAACATTTATTTGTAGGTTATATTTTTATATAAAATATAACTAAATTAAACATACCCTTAATAATGACAAAAATCTGGTACAATAAACAAATTCATTGGATGCAAATAGTGTTGAATTTTTTTTAAAATTGATACAGAACAGTATTTTGAACTTCTATCGTTTACAAAATTGGTCAAATGCTGGGAAATATTGAAGCGTTGTGCTGCAAGATGCATCAAAACTTTTATTAGCTGTTTTCAACATATAAAGATCTGTTTAATAATTTATTTAGTAAAAAAGTATCTCATCATTTAACAAAACAAAAAGCTATTCTATAGGGAACTAACGTTTTAGAAGATGCCGCGTTAGCTTTACTCAACTTTCTGTTAAAAGAAAATAAACTGAGGAAAACGTTTTAAAACTTTGGCACTTACACAAGGAATGTATGTTGTCACTGACTAATTATTAACAAGAGATAACAATTAACATCTTGAAAATCGTCACCGTAATCTAAATAACTTTCAGAATAGTTTACAGGACGAAAAGACAGAACTATTCCAAGATTTAACGGTGTTGTTGGTTGTCGACAAAAAACACTTTGGAATCGACGAATATTTGAGAGTTGTTCAAGTTCGGGAAATGCAAAACTTTTGTATTGTTCTCATCACCCTTTTCTCTGTCGGGCAAATTCTGTAATTTGGTAATAAATTGGATAAAACCTTAAGCCTTGAGATTGGCCAAACTTTTTGGAGTGTCGACGGTTTATGAAAGAAGTTGAGACTTATGTCTTCTTCAGAATATAACTTGAGTACTAAAGTTTTATACTTTAGCGTTTAACAAGAAAATACAACAAACTATATTGGTTATCATAAAATAAGTAAAATTTCTTAAGTACAACAACTCTAACAACGGCAATTTAATAATTATTATTTTTATTTGCAATATGCCTTAAAAAATATTACAATATTACATTATAGTTATTTATTATTTAAACTTAAGAGCAAAAACGAAGAATATAGCTAACATTTCTTTAACATTTATTAGTAGATACTATTTTGACACTAGCCTACTTGGTAAGCGAAATTTAGCCTACTTGGTAAACGAAAATATGGCTTGATTATATTTCGTTTACCAAGTAGGCTAGTGTCAAAATAGTATCTACTAATAAATGTTAAAGAAACTTTAGCTATATTCTTCGATTTTGCTCTCTTAGGTTTAAATAATAAATAACTATAATGAATTTACCACAGGAAGACATGATTAATATGATTTACGTCTTAGGAGAATGCGCAAACCTAAAATGTACAAGACGTTTCATGTAGTAATTTAATACCATTTAATTTGTGTACGTAAAATACAGTGTGAAAATATAGGGTGATCCATTTGAAATTTTGAGATATTGCTTGATTTGAGTTCTGTTTCACTCTGTATTAAAGAAGCCACAGATAAACAAAGTAATTAATAGTGAGCACAGCCAACGATATGAGAATGACATTTGAATATAAAGACCTGTTGATTTATTGTGATTTACTGTTTTACAGAGTGTTAAGGATGGGGTCATTTTTTATAATAATTGGCCATATCTTTTTGAAACACCCGTATAATATATTAACATGATAGATTTTTTAACGCTCTCGATGAGATCTTTTCAATTCTTGAATCAAATATAGTATGTTCTATTTAAAAAAATGTAAGTTTGTGCTGCCACGAGTTTTTGGAACACCCTGTATAATCGAAACTATTTTCAGTAACTGTACTAGCTCACACAAAATTTGAAAATTTTATCTCTTACCACAACGACGTAATCCTCCGAGGCCAGAAGATTGGCCCACCCTGTATATATATATACAATTTTTGTCTTCCCCTGATCTTAAAATAATTTCAAATAACGTCTGAACTGCCTAATAAATTCTCAAAGAAGATCTGAGTCTGTAAACTTCGCTGAAAATAAACAGAAAACTTTACACATATTATCTTTAACCCTCCTTTATTTAATTTTGGATTTTCTCGTTTAATTAAAAGTTAATTTATCAGTTCGGAAAGAGTTACACAACAGAAACAGCTAAGTTCAAGTGTACCGTGGAAAAATCAATAAAAGTAAATATTTTGAGTGAAAGCACTGTTGCTGTAAGTATATGGTATATCAACATTCGCTCTGCTTTTAAAGTAAAATTTTTGTGGCTGCCCAGAAAACAAACTGTAAATACATGAAGGATGTTACAGTAACAAAGGAAAATAAATTCAATTCCTCATAAGGATTAAATATTTTAATGACGACTAAGTCTAAGAACATCGAGCCCTTGGCTACGCTGATGACATAGTAGTTCTTACACAAGGCAATTACAACACAACGGTTAGGCTAGCCGCTCACTGGGTACTTTTGCCGGACAACTGCTTCCTTTCAATACGCGACAGCCTGACGACCTTTTAGTCGCTTCTACCTTGCTGCTACCCGAGACGGCACAAAGTTAGCGATAGGAGACAAAAAGTTGACGGACAAAGAGTTCCCAGTGAGTGGCTGGCCATAGAGATCGCCTGCAGAACGCCTGGTAACGAGATGGATGGTCTGAACATCAACCCTAATAAGTCAACAATAGTAACATTCATTCGAAGAGTGAGCGGAACCTATAAGACTTCGAGATGAGGACATACAGATATAGGGGGAAGTAAACTATCTTGAAGTAATCCGTGACTCCAAACTGACCTGGAACCAGCATCTAGAAAAACAACCCAAAAGCGGCGACCTCACTAGTTGACGTTCCTTTGGAAAAACTGTGGGTGTACAAAACGCTGGTTATGCTGATCATTACATATGCTTCTCTGGTGTGGTGGCCTAAGATACAAGAAATAGGAGTCATAACAAGACTAAGCAAGGTGTAAAGACTTGCATGTCTTGAAATCACAGTGACAATAAAATAATTGCCAACTGCAGACATGGGGACACTACTGGATTAGCTGAGCTCCACCTAGTAGTACAGATGGAGGCAAAACTTGGTGCTTTTAGACTACAGAACATACTAAACAACCTGAACGTTGGAACTTGGAACATCGTTAGAATCGTGACCAGAGACGTTATAGGAACGGGAATAGATCACATTCCTAAATGACATTACTTCAACAACCAATCCAGGTTGTTGATGCTAGACAGAACTAAATGGGACGACTCACAGCTAAGCAACATTCTAAAAAGAAAAATTTTATACAGATGGATTTAAGAATGCGAATGCAGCGGGCTCAGGTGTGTTCTCCAGGAACTCGAGCAGTGGTATCAGCTACTCACTCGGTATCTACACATCTTGTCAGGCAGTCAAGTGGCACTTAAGTGTTTCTGCAGCAAGGAAGTGACCTTTATTCTTTATTCTTTATTAAAAGCTTCAGGTGACGGGACATAAAGCTTTAAGTGACAGTATATAAGATCAGTCATCTGTTTCAATTCTTCAGTCTCAAGATTGTCTTCCTTTCTAAACAGTATACCCTGAGAGTCACAACGAAATTTGGAAATGAATTTTCTTTAAAAACTCTGTAGACACCTTCGCAAATCATATTCTTTCTGAAAAACTGTAATTTTGTTCATTCAAATTCATATTAACATAAACTTTTTTATGTGTAAATATATTATTAACTAAAAGCATTTTAAAATTTTTATACTTCTTGACTCTACTATCTTTCCAAAGATTTATCTGTTATCTGCATCACTATTAAGTAATTTCTCTGAATGAATGTACTTTCAGGATACAAAAAGATTTCGCGAAATGCCGTCGTTTGTCTTTTTCTTCAGTCATTTGTTCCAAGTCACCTGCACCAAAACAAATACCTATTGCCTTTAAATTTTCCATTGCAAATCGAACAGAATTGAATTCCAGCGAACAAAATAATATTACCAGTCAGTGCGTCTATGAATCTACTCGAAAAGTATTTTTTATTTATAAGTAAATTATTTGTTTGTAACAAGGAACATTTTATAATACAAAAAAGAAGTTCTAAACCTAGTTTTCCTTATTCGAATCTCACCTTCGATATGGTTTGCCGTTCTGGTGTTCTTGTAGCTTATACCCATAGATATAGAAGAATAAGATAGAGTTTGTTTACATTTCGGCCCGCGCCCGCGTCAAAGTTATTATAATTTTTTCCGTCATTACCAAAATCTTAAATCTATGTAAAAATTTTCTTGGAAAATGAGATATTTTGTTTCGCTAAAATAATTGTACATCTACGTTAAAACTAATTTTGGTAACTATTAACACAACAAATCATATTGATAGATAAATATTGACAAAGATACTTTACCACGATTTAAGTTTAAACCATTTCTACGAAAATTTGTTAGAAGCGGCAACTAAGCGCTATCAAACATATCTTTATGAATGAAATCAGGGGATAGAATGTTTCGTAGTAAAATAGTGCGGCCATTTTATCACAACTTTATAAGTTTATTATTCTGTTTCCTAGGTTATAGGATTAAAAGTTTCTTTTTCACATTGAATTTATTGGTTTAAGTTGATTTATTACACAGTGTCTTGTGTGCCGCAAAATGTATTATTTAAACCCCGATTTATCATTTCATCGGTAACTTACATGTGAGATTATAAACAAAGTTCAGGGGCGTAAAATTAGTCTTTTATTTATTTATAA
The DNA here is from genome assembly GCA_949320105.2 of Crepidodera aurea. NCBI lineage: Eukaryota > Metazoa > Arthropoda > Insecta > Coleoptera > Chrysomelidae > Crepidodera > Crepidodera aurea. The sequence continues at coordinate 16,457,545 of OX439478.2, forward strand.
ACTCTTTAATAATGCCTAAAGGATTGTTTTAACTTATTGCGACGACTTATAATTAGTAAACCAGTAAGGAATTTTAATTTATTAGATTCGACATCCTAAGACCGGTTTCTGCCTTTCGGCTTCATCAGTTAGGCTTTTCGAATCCAATAAATAAAATTCCAAAATCGTACAAGTCAATAGTTATATCCGCTAAACGTTTTATTTTGCAATTTGTTGGTAAATCACGAAAATAAGGTAATATTTTTAAATCATATTTAATGACACTATTTAAATTAAATTACATACATGGCCAATTCATTAGATTTGTTACTCGATATTTGACTGAAAATGATAAAAAACTTTTCCACCAAAATTAGCTATAATTTAAATGTTTGTCGTTACTTGTTTTTAATTTTTGATAGCCAGATTTATAGCCAAATTTTAAGAAAAATAAAACCTGGGCAGTCCAAGATTTACGTGAATAAAGGATTTATTCAAGGGAGATAAATATACTTTGGCCTATCAAAGCGAGAAAAGATTTCCTCTTTGAAATTGTGTCCGTCTACATTTTCTTCTATGTAGTTATTTATTATGTAACACATGTAAAATGGTTAAGGCGGAATTATAATGCTGAAATTGAAGTTATTTCTAACTTCATGCGCTGACGAACGAATCGGTTTAGGAATTCACTAAAAATTATTAATATTTTTCCCACAAATTTGCTGAATTTTCAACTTGTTTGTTTAGAAAGTAATTTTTTTTTTCAAATGTAGAAAAAAGTTATTTCCTCACACATAAACGCTATTCACCGACTGAATACATAAACTTTACTTGACTGAATTTACACGTTTAGAAATTGTCATTTTTATATTAAGTTAAGTTCTCTATAGTTTCATTTGCGATAAAATAAGCTTCAGGTAGAGTTAAGTATTATTACCTTTATTAAACATTTTTAAGTACCACTATAAATGCAAGGGATCTGAATTAGCCTGTAAATAATACCAAAATGATTTCAAAGACAAATTAACAAGTCGAGAGAACATTGTTTGTAAATTATCGGTGAGTTGGAAAGCAAAAGAAAATAATTATGTCTATAATAAAAAAACTGTGAACAAACGCTGCTTGAATGAAAAAGAAAATAAATTAGTTAAATAAACCGATATAAGGTCAAATTAAATACGAAATTACTTTGACCCGATCTATAATTTAATTATTAAATGTATCCCATTAGGATTTAGCAAATATTTAATTGAAAATATGGTTGATATTATTTTTAAAATACGTCTTCATCACCGTCGTCATCAGCAGTAATCCCAATCTTCCACGGAGCTATGGATAATGTTAGAAGTAAGTGAAAGCAAATCGATTTATGTTAAGTAATATCATAAGGGCATCTAATTTTTCCGACTTTTAATGAAGCAGAGCTCGATTTCCTTTTATTGGCGCACATCTGCAAATTCCTTCGTTTCGCATTACGAGCTTCCCTACTAGACTTGAGTATCTTTAAATAGATCAAAAATTATTTTCCACTTCATAAAATACATCTTTTGCAACGGTGTTCCACATTGTCTTCACAACTAGTTCTTTGTAATTTTCACCGTTTTCTTTCTTCATATTCCACGCCTAATCTTTCAGGATTAGGTTTGGTTGCTCTAAACTTGTAGTTTCCAAACGCTCGTATTTCTTTGCCTTGCAGAATTCCGTAAACTGTTTCCATATTGACTTTTCTCAATCGACAGATCAATATTAGTCATAGAATCACTTCCAAAGCGATTTATTTTCACTACATAAGCTCACTAGCACTGTTTAAAAACAATATTACAAAATTTATTGACAATAATTGTTTAGCGTCGTTTTCTGGTGTCCTAGGAGAGCATAATTACATGTTATCAAAGGTATTGTAATTTTTGGTAACAACAGCTGTCAAATTTTGCCGCGGGTAAACTCGACAAAACTGCTGACAGGAGCTGTCATATAGTTTTTTCATTTAGAAACCATTTGTAATTTAAAATTGAGCGTTTGTGATTGCTGGAAGTTAAGACGAGCGAACTAGTGACAGTTATAACGTATGACATATAAGCTACTTTCGCAAAACAAAATTATAATATATAAAATAAATTGGGTAGATATTATAGTTGGGTACGGATATCGCAGACTAACAAAAACATTATATGATCAATATGATATCATGATTGGGTAAGGGTGTTATAGTTCCAGTTTCGTTATCGGATGAGTATAATAGTCTCGTCTTTTAATTCACATCAGAACAAAACAATAAATATAAATGGAGTCTGCACAAAATCATTGAACAAACAATCATTAAAAGCACATATTGAAAAAAATTAATTGGGAAGATTAATTGTACGTGCCTCTTCTTGAAAAGACTAATTGGCTCTGATGTATGTTACATTTTTTATAGTAGCTAATATATAATAATAATAATAATAATAATAAATGCCTTTATTAACATAACGGTATACAATTTATAACATTATTATTCTTTTTTTTGAGGCGAGATTCAGTTCATAGGTTATATCACAATGCTATAAATTAATAATGTATTTAATATTTAACCTATGAACTGCTCTTCCATCTAACCTCGAAAACAGAATCAAAACATATAGAAAGTAAGTAAGTAATACATAAATGAGTAAATATTATTGTCTGGAAAAATAATAATCAAATAATAATTTTTTCTTTTTAAGTTTACATGCTGAAAAGTAACATAACTCACGCGGTATATCATTCATCGCTTTAACCACACAATACGAAAAGGATCGTTTAAAAAATTGGGTTCGATGACGGGGTAAAGCCAATGTATGTTTATGTCTTAAATTAATCGTATGTACGTCCGTTCTAAATGTGATCTTTTGGTAAAGATAAGGTGGAGACTTTTCCTTTAATAAATCCATATAAAATAAATCTGCGTGCATTTTACGACGCATTGACATATTTAGCCATTTAACGGTTTTAAGTGTATGACTGACAGGCTGAAACTTACGAATACTAAATATAAGTCTTAGACAGGAGTTTTGTAATTTTTGTATTCTTTTAGTATCATCATACATATTCAGGCAAGAATTATACATAATATCACAATAATTCATTTTCGATAAAACCAGGGTTTCACATAAAAGTGTTTTAACCGCTTTGTCAAGAACATGACGAGATTGAAATATAAGTTTTAGTGACGCGTAGGCTTTTTGTAAACATGTACTAATATAATCAGTGAATCTTAAGTCCTCGTCAAAGCATACACCTAAGTTTTTAATTTTTTTACTAAACTGAATATTATGACCATCAATTAATACTTTTGATGAATAATTCTTTTTAAAAATTTCTGTTTGTATTTTGTTTCCAAAGATAATAGCACTAGTCTTCGATGCATTCAATTGAAGACAGTGATTTAAAGAAAAATTGTGAAGATTGTTTAAATCATAGTTTAGAGCAGTTACTACTTGATCCATCTCATTGGGAGGAAAAGAAATATAAATCTGAGTATCATCTGCATAATAATGCTGTGAGCAAGATGCAAATATTTCTGGAAAATTAGTAACATACACAGAAAAAAGTATAGGACCTAAGATTGAACCCTGGGGCACTCCAGTGTTCACTTGTAAAAAACTCGATACATTATCTGTACATTTTACCGCTTGAAATCTATTACTTAGGTAAGAGTTGAACAAATCTACAGCTGTCGAATCCAAGCCGATAAATGATAGAATCGAATAGAGCAAACTATGGTTGATGGTATCAAACGCCTTAGAATAATCAAATAAGAGTAAAATAGTCAATTTACCCTGATCAAAAGCTGTGAAGATGTCATCAGTAATCTTAAGCAATGCTGAAGTACAACTGTGACCTGACTTAAATCCAGATTGTAATGAAGGTATGACAGAATGCTTGATCAAATGCTTTTGGAGCTGAATGTTAATAGCTTTTTCTAAAACCTTTGATAATGTTGGTAATAAACTTACTGGTCTTAACTCTTTTAAAGCCTCTGGATTTCTTGTTTTGGGTAATGGAGTTACTAATGACTTTTTCCAACTATTGGGAAATACAGAATTTAATAAACAAAAGTTAATTACATGTGTAATATATGGTAGCAAAAACGGAAGACACAAATTTAAAGTCAGTATATTTATTCCGTCATGCCCAATAGCTTTAGTTTTAATACTATTTATTATATTAAGAATATCAATTTCTGATATAGGCTGGAACTTTAAAGTGGAATTTAAGGAGTATTTAATGTTAGAATCATAAAATTGTTTCAAATCTCGATCTGGAGTTAATTTTGGAACAGCATTTAAGAAATATTGGTTGATTTCATTTACATTCCATTTATTAGATATATCAAAATTATTTTTGTCTTTTTTAAATCCCACTATTGAATTTATACTAGACCACATTTCTTTGGGTGATTGATTTTTTAAACTTACTTTTATGTATGCCTTTTTTTCACGTTTAATAGTTACCGTAACTAAATTCCGTAATTGTTTATAATTTTGCCAAGCTATGTTGCTCTTTGTTATTTGGAAAGTCCTAAAAGCTTTATCCCTATCAACCATCATTGCTCTTATTCCATCCGTTAACCAAGGAGCATATTTTTTGGTAATTCTAAAACTCTGAAAAGGAACATGCAAATCTAGAAGATTAATAATATTATTGGTTAAAAATTCTACTTTACTGTCAATGTCATCTAACTCATATATGATATGCCAGGGTATCGACTGTAAATCCTTATAAAACTGGTTATAATTTAAATTCTTGAAATTTCTACAGGTAATGAATTTGGGTTCATTTCTCCATGTTTTAATATTAATATTAAATAAAATCATTTCATGATCTCCTACTTCTGGTATGTGTTTAACACAATGATCGGTTATAATTTGAGTTTCAGATGTTATTAAATAGTCCAATAAAGTTGCCGTAGAATAAGTAATTCGGGTTGGTTGATTTAATAATTGATTTAAACCAAGTCCTTCCAGGGTATTTATAACCCTTTCACACGACAAGCTATTAGTATCTAGAAGGTCTACATTAAAATCCCCTAAACATATTACATAATCAACTGTCGGTTGAATGTAGGATATCACTTCTTCAAAGATTTCAAAAAAATATTTAGAATATTTTATGTCAGGATTATAAAATACTCCCAGGGCAACGTACACAGAATTTAGAAAAAATTTTAACCATATTTGTTCAATTTCTTTACCTCTAGGAATAATTGAATACTTTATATTATTTTTTATATAAACACCTACACCTCCACCATTGGCTTCACACCCTCGATCAACCCTTTCAAACAAGTAACCAGGAATATTAATTGTTTCATTTTTTTATGGTACCTTTCAGCCATGTTTCACTTATTGCAAGTATATCCAAGTTATTACGTAGAACTATACTTTTTATTTCACCAAAATGAGCTATTAAAGATCTAGCGTTCAGGTGACCACACCGCAAATACATAAATGAAATAAAATGAATAAAACAAATCAACAGAGAAAATAATACTTCTACCTCAAAGTCAAGTAAAGAAAAACAAATAATATTTAACGTAAATTATAAATAAATTCCTTCCACGACAATATCTTTTGAATTTTTGAATAAATTACCCTTTTTCCTAAGCAAGTAAAGGTAACGCAAAATTAATACGTAAAACAAAATCACACTCTGAGATAAACTATAATAGAATTGTATTCAAGTACCAAAATCTACTGCTACAACATTTTTATTATTATTATTTTTATTTTATTATAAATCTGATCTATCAGGTGGTAATTATACCATTTTTATCTTAGAAAATTCACCGTTTTGGTATTTTCCAGTTAATTTTACTTAAAGCCATCTTTTGTGTTTGCTAATAATGTGGATAGTATGTAAACGGATGATGTCCATAATATTGACTTGACGTCCATAATTTAATCTTAATTATTACCCTATTATATCCTTTATAATATCTGTTATGCCGCATAAGAGATATGCAAATCCGATAACATCACAGTACTCTGAATGAGGGTAGACCGTTTGTATAGATAATGGCGACCGTATAATAATAATAATACAGTGAAGTGATAAAATTCTGTAATATTTTCGCTGAACACGATATTGTCAGTTTAAAGCGTTATTGTAGGTGAATTCATTAGAACGGGGAGATACGATCGCATACAGACCTGTTGTTACGTTTTGAAAATTCCATAAAAACTTGCCAATTACATCGAATGGAAAATTGAACTGAAAACCTCTTTGTAAGAGCTTAATTGATATTTACAGAACGAGGCGACAAAAATGATTTTCGTCGGTTTAACATTTTAGTCTTTGTAAAGGCATTTCTGAAAAACTAATAGACGTAGAGCTTTGATTTTTGGAGCAACGCATATAGAAGAGTTTGTAATAGCTCTATTGGTAACAGTTTTTTAATCCAATTAGAATATACATAAACATAAACCATAAAACAAAAATGAATTAATTACACACTCAAAGACATTAGTATATACAACAGGAATTCGGCGAATTCTACAGGAAATTCCCCTTACATAAGCGACAGCAGGAATATTTGTTAATTTTACGTGACCATTTCGGTCTTTTAATTGCCTTCAGTGCCGCCTGACTGTCTGACATGATTAGGATCTGTTGGTTTTTGAGACCTCTCCTTTTACTTTCTCTGACGCATTGCAGAATTGCGTATTTCTCCACTTGAAATACCATAGCATTTCTATCTAAGGCTAACTTTTAGATTTTTGGAGTATATCCCTGCTCCTACTCCTTCCTTGGTTTTGGATCCCTCTGTATACCAGATCTTACCTTGAAGGTAGGAGTATTTTTTATAAGTCCATTCAGTCCTGTCTATAATTGACACTCTAAATGGGCTGTTGAAGTTGTATTGTTTTGTCCTATAGTCAGTCTCCATATTGAATATGTCGTTTGACACAGTTCTGACAATACTCATATGCCCTGTTCCCTCCATTCGAGGTTGCAGATGAGACAGACCTAGCAGTGTTTCCATGGCCGCTGTGGGCGTGGTTTTCACGCTTTCGCGTGGTTGCACCTTGCTTAGTCTTGATTTGGCAGTTCCTTGTAGTGTCTTTGGCCACCACACTGTTGCTCCATATGTTATTGAGGGTTTGACCACCATGTTGTATAACCAATACACTTAGCAACACTTAAAGCTTATGCTTTGATTGACGATTACTTCAATAAACATTGTTTTAGTGACAGACACTCTATAGCCAAACAATTTGAAATAAAGAAATTTAATTATTTATGAACGTTTCAGTGTAATTGGTCAAACCACATCCTCTTAAATAGTCGGCGACATCATCGTCGCTGGCTGCTAATTTCATTGTATCAGTCGATTCACCAATTACCGAATATATTCTCTGTTCCCCATCGACTCCATCTAAGACAATCAGGCCCAATGGTATAAAAAGTTAGAATTAGCACTTGACGCCGACATAATTATTTTAATAAGTATCACATTCACTGCACAGTGCACTTGCATAGAAAAATGGCGTCCGAGTATGCCACATAACCACATACTGGTATGTATGACGAGTTACCGCGTCTGCGTGTACTGCTCAGAGTAGTGGATTGAATTGTGGGATTTACAGGATATTCCTGTAACATTCACGGTGTTTTATTCCGGTTACGACCTACGTATGTTTTACAGTAATATCTTGTAAATATAGCAAAATATTATTCTATACACAAGAAATATTCCTGATAAATTAACAGTACCTTATTACTGCTATACTTACCGGTTTGTCCTGTTCATACGACTCAAGTCACTTTAACTGGAATCGGCCTGTTAGATAGCAAGTACAGATTGTTCTCAGAATGGTTTTTTCTTGTTATAATAAAAATAGTTGCGTTTAAACAACAGGAATTCATTTAACCGGAAATTCCCAGGATTCGTTTTTCTCAGTGCATTAATAGGTAATAATTAAACAAAAAATATTTGAGAGTGACTGAATCCTGTTTCATGTAGAGTAGGAGTAACGTAGGGCCGATTGAACTTTGTCGGGCATTGTATATTTTCAAAATGCTACGTCGAACAATTAGTCTAATATGTGTTAATCTCTTCTTTAGGAGTTTGCGGTAACTCTTAGCCAAATTGAAATTTGGGGATGTAAGTGTGATTACTCTTAAACTACGAGTAAAGTTTCCTAAACTTGGAATATATTCATATCCCAAGATACCATAGCTGTGCAGATACCACGGAACACCTTTAAAGATGTAATAAATTTATTATTTGTTTATCGATTTAAATCTGTCGTTTTTAATGTTTACGTCGAACTGTTTATTCGATTTATTATAATAAGGATTTTACAAACTAAAACGACTTGTTTTTTGATGTATCGGATTTCTGGAATGTTTTATTTATATGTGAAGTAAACGTTTTGACTGACCTTTAGCCGAAATGTACATACAACATTGTGCTCTTAACCAACCTTAAATTCGTTTTACATCATTATTAAGAATGAAATTTTAATGTTCACATTAACATATTATTTCAGCCTTTCCCCAGAGCCTTTCGTTAAAAATACTATTCGTTGTGACACCACTTTGACGTCTAAGTCAATCATTTAATTAAAATATGTCATTTAGAAGCCCCGAAGTGGAAGTTCATTTGATCTACAGATAGATGAATTATTAATGGTAAATAGTAATGAATTAAAAAATTTTCTCCACGGCCACTACTGAATGTAGTTATTCTGAAACCACTTATAATAACAGAAAAGAAACATTCTCGCTCTTGAGATTGAAAGAAAATTCTGAAACATTTGTCTCTTATGTATTTTATACCTATTCTATCACCAGAGATAGAATCTTTTTTCTGTAAATGTTTAAAAAAATAATGTTTGTCATGAATGTCAAATTAACTGTCAGTATTAGTTGACGTGGTCTTAATATTGGTTTGTAAAAAGTTTTAATTTATTAAAAAGGAGAAGAAAATCAAAGGATTCATATGTAGAATTTGAAAATACTCCTCTGGAAATAAAAAATTATGCCGATAACATAACTCAAAATTTGCTACCGCAAAAATCCAAGCTTGCATATAAAAATACTACCTATACAATGTTGAGATATTGAGGTTTCATTTTACTATATTTAATTTCTACTTTCTGTGGCCGTAGAGAAAGTACAGTCTGTTACTCTGTTGGAATGAAAATCCGACACTCGCGGTTCCTCACGCTCGCATTCGCTCGCGTTCGGAATCATCCACTCGTGTCGAATTCTCATTCCAACCTTGTTACAGAATATACTATTCTAATGATTTTATAAATTATTTTCTATTCGCTGTTTTAAAAGAAAAATTATTTTTTTACAGAAGTTTATGATTTTTTTAAATTATATCACCTTTTTCTCTTTCCCTCGTTTAATTTAAAAACTGGCTTTGAAATGACATTTATATGTTTGTCATAAAATGCGCTTTCTAATAGAATTCATGTATTTCCATTAGGTTTTCTTATTTCCCTGTAGAATTAAATGTACGTTTTTTGATAATGCTTCACAAGAACATGTAACGTGCAAATAACTTTATGATATTGTAAAGAATCGGTTTGGACACTTTTTGTCAGAGCATCGAGTTCTACATCACACCAACTTTTCAGATAATTTGACGGAAAGCCATTTTCCCATAAGAAAGGTGCATGGTCCTTCATTTGGGCAAACCATAAAAATGTCGAGGTTTACTATAATAAGAAGTAAGAGATCTTCGTTCTTTATCACTAACAAATTTTTTATTTTTATATAAAGTTTTGTAAATTTTGTTTTCAATACTAGTAGTTGGATCTTTATTTAATTTTGAATTTTGAATTTTGAATTTTGAATTTCAAAAATCGGAATATGTTTTCTTGCTATTTGCAATTCGATATGAGTGTACGCTGGGTTCACCGAATTTAGAGTCCCCCTCGGAAGTGTTCTAAATCGGTCTGGAACGAGAAATAATTTTTGCGTAGTATTTGGCTCCACCCATCAATGCCGAATTCTATACCTCCAACCGACCCGTTGCCCCGCAGGTGTTACAGCTTGTAAAATCGACAACCGTCTAGGTGTATATGAAAATCAAGAGACAGAAGAACTTACCAATACCATCATGAAGGTAATTAATATTGCAAACAAACAACACTGCGCAATTGGTGAAAAGAATCCTGGAAAACTTAGCACAAACACAAAAGAGAAGATGAAGAAAAGAAAAGAACTGAAGAATAAATATACTGAAAATAATACAGAACTACGTCAACTGAATAAAAATATTTCGAAATCGATCAGACAGGACATCAGAAGATATAACACAGAAAAAACAACGATAATCATAGAAGAAAACAGAAGTATGAAGATACTGAGACGAGAATTGAAGCCTGAAAATATTGATGGTGAAATTGTGACAAATAAGAAAGAAATAATACAGATTGTTGAAAAGTTCATGAAAACGAGATTGAAGAAAGGCCATCTATTAGGAAAGTGCTAAATGTAGGCTCAGAAGAATTTTTGTCGGACTTTCACGTCAACTGACTTACTGAAGATAAACATTTATCATTACTTTAATTAGTTCCATGAATGCGATGAATGTTAATATTTTTAACCTGCTCTCTTTGAAACAATGTGATTAGCGAGAAATAATGTCCAGAAAAAAGTTTGCTTAATGTAATTAAAAATATCTTTGAGCAAACTGGGACTGGGTCTGAAGGTATGTTTAATTAATAAATGAAACATTTCATTCGATGCTTTTATCACGATTTTAAATCTATAAGCTACTGTCCGTTGATGGTTAAGAAAAGTATCTAATTATGTTTAAAATTCTGTCTTTAACAACTATTTTAATTTATTAAGTGACGAACTAGATTTAAAACAACGGCGTGTGTTTTCTTCTCACTTCTCACCGCCATCTTTGACTTATTAACTAGTAATCGTAGGTGAAGTCAGTTATTTCCTATAAAAAGGATATCAGAAGAGACATTGAGATAGATATATTTTGAAGGAGACCAAGGGCGATATATTTTGAACGAGATATAGAGAGCCGAAGTATTTCGCAGTTACTAAAGTCTTTGTCTTCATCTCATCATCGTCTTTATCTCATCTGAGTCTTAGCAGTCGAGCCGCCTTCCACGAAAAAGCTAAGTGTCATCCGACATTCACCATTTTACCAACAAAATACCTTTGTAAAACTCATTGTTGTCAGTTATCGTCCAAATTTGATATTGTCATTCATTGCTTTAAATTTTAAAAGTAGCTGAAGTAAAACTTTTCATTTCCTATTTCAATTTTAATGTAAATCATTCATGTAATCTCAATTTTCTTTTACTATTACTCAAGAAGCCCTGGATGTAAACAGATTTGTTGATTTATACTGAAGTCCTAAACATAAATTCTAGAGCGTTTTATGTAGCGTCTTCGGGACATAGTTTAGATTTTTTAAACTGCTTTTATCATCAGTCCCATTGAGCAAATTATTAGGAAGAACAACCCTTATATCTCTCGCATTTCAAAAAACCATTTATGTATTGATCAGTTTGCATTCTTCGTTTGTATTGGATGCATTGAATGAGTACATCCTAATGTATCACGGATTGCTGGAAACAGTTCAGCACTTTTTAAATCGTAAAACAGAGAATGGTTCTCTCAGTAATATATCAAAACTGTGACACAAGATCGCGAATGAAAAGATATATAAGGTGTAAACAGTTTTATGGAATTTATCTGTCTTTCGATTTGTGAATTGGTAAATCGCCCCGAAAATCCATGTAGGGATGATGTCGGATAAGTGTGCATTTTTTCGCTTCGCAAAAATAGAGGTAATTGACTGCAAAAATATTTTAAATAACTACTAGCTTTTAGGCATTATAGTAATGCCATATGGAGAAACGAGGTTTAGGTTGTTGGTGCATTTTTTGAACCTAACTGGTCTGGCTGGTGTGGCAGAGGCGATTTAAATATCAATAATAGTTGGGAATCTGAGGTGCTGAATTCGACCACCTCTATACAACTCGCGAACATCCACCTAAAAAACATGAAATCCTATGTAAAATTACCTGCCGCCGGATTCGAATTTTTTGTTCGCCCTTTGATCCGGAATTGCGAAATGTGTCAAAACATGACAGTTTTGAAAAAACTGAAAATTTTCCTTAAAATAATATTTATTGCAAACTAGTACTTAACTTTGTTCGTTATGAATTTTGGATATGATATTTTTCTGTACTTTCCTGACTTAGTTTCATAACAATAAAAACTATAGGACGTCTCATAAAAGCTACGTAATTTTTTTTTGTTGGCTAGAATACACAAAATATCGTCATTTTGCAGAGTAAAATGGCGAGTCGAGAAAACTTTTTATCTTTAGAGATAGTTAACTAGTATAAGCCAGAAAAATGTTGCCAATAGAAAAAGGAAACTTTTTTACTTAAACTTTTTTTTCATACGACGTTTAGTTTGGGTTGTGTACTTTTTTAAAACCGAAGGAAATTGAATCGGCGCGTCGACTCTCTTGGCATTGCCACTGTTAGGATGCTGTGGAGCGAATAAAGCGATCAGTGTGTCAGAGAGAGTAAACACCACATCCTTCTTAAAACGTGCAACAATGATGACGCGCAATATTATTATGACTCTATAGGGATTAAAAAACAATATTATTATTATCTTATTAAAATATCTTACATTTGCTTTCACGCATAAGGATTTGTTACCACAGTTAAATAATTTACATTTGAAAATTGGAGTAATTTTTAAAAATATAGGTTTAGCGATAAAAAGTTTTCTCGACTCACCATTTTACTCTGCAAAATGACGATATTTTGTGTATTCTAGCCAAAAAAAATGACGTAGCTTTTATGAGACGTCCTATATTTTTTATTGTTATGAAACTAGGTCAGAAAAGTACTGAAAAATATCATATCCAAAATTCATAACGATCGGATATCATTTAACAAAGTAACGCATTAATTTGCAATAAATATTATTTTAAGGAAAATTTTCAGTTTTTCGCAATTTCGGATCAAAGGGCGAACAAAAAATTCGAATCTGGCAGGTCATTTTACATAGGATTTTATGTTTTTTTAGGTGAATGTTCGCGAGTTGTATAGAGCATCTTTAAAACATCAGTAGATGTTTGGTCAGATTTGAATCTTCAATCAAACAGAAAGCTCTTCTCTGAAATGCATTAAGAAAGGTCAGCTGTGAATCTTCGATAAAAGCGCTTTGTTTTCTAATTGAATGCTGACACTATTCCAGCTCCTTGGGAAGCTCAGGGTGATAATTTTATTTATTAAAATATTTATTTTGCTTTTGTTAGTAAACTTTTCATTTTAGTTTATTTTTTTTACATAGTTTCAAATTTAGTAATCAACGAGATACATTTTTAAATCAGTCAATTTAAGAAAATTCTTCATTGACTTTATTTGAATATTAAATGATGGTTTCAATTTCGGCTATTTTGTAATCTGGAGATTTCATTTAAGAAACGCGACTAGAATTGCAATTGATCGAACATTTAAGATTGAATTGTTGCCTGGATTCGATTCCATTTCGTAAAAGACTGCTGCTCTGATACCATGTCTCACTGAAAAATCTTATACATGCAGTCCCGGATTAAGTCACAGTCTCATAACGAAATACACTAGAGAATAAAATCCTACTTCTAAAATAGCTGAAACTGCTTAGATAGAGATCTATTGCTTTTAAGTATGAAAATACAAAGTATTAACACTGAAATTATTTGGAAACAGTTTGATAGTTTTGTTAGAGAAAATAATTATAGGAATACTTTATATCATATCCCAAAAGCAGGTATAACTTCTTGCTAATTCGGAATGTCTCTGTAAACTAATAAATTCAGGCAATCAATATTACTTATCAGTTTATTCACTTAAATACATTATTCTACAGTTAAAGGAAATTGGAATAACAAGTTATTGTTAAGTTTACAACTAATAAGATATTATTATTAGGTTATAAATTATTAGCCTATAAACTGCTAATATTTACACCTAAACAATACAAAAACTTACTCAGCGTTACCAAACTTATAGCAGAATATAGATACAGTAGCTTTCAAATTACATATCGATTTTATTAATTGTTATCTATTAGTAAACTGATAAATGAATGGTTGAAAAAAGTATATATATCATATATATATATATATATATATATATATATATATATATATAGCTACTCTTTACTGTCAACAAGGCCAAACACAAATCAGTAAATATCCAGTTTGGAATTTAATTTATTTGCGAGACATATTATTTCTCAACCCTTCATTTATTAGTAACATAGCAAAGTATCCTATTTCTGCAACGGATATTGCGAGTTTGGAATGTATTTATTTGATTCGAACGTTCCACTGAAAAAGTCAAACGGTAAAAGTCGATTTGGATAGAAGATTAACTTGGAAAAAACACCTTTTTACGAAAAGAAAGCAGCTTGGGCTTAAACTTCACCAGTTATACTGGATTATTAGACGCATACCCCAACTGTCCCTGAACAAGGAGTTGGTATACAAGGTCATCCTCAAAAGTTTATGGATATAAGGAATCCATTCAAATATAGGGGAACAACTACTGGGTTCTCACCACACAAGACATTTACTGATTGTTCTCCTTATGAATAGATATTGTAAGTAAATTAATGTGCAATAAAAAAAATTAGACTAAATTCTAAACTCGATATTTACTCACACTTAGTTAGTCAAAAATAAATTAGTTTAGCAGAACAGGCTATTAATCTTTTTAGTAAGCGTTTTGGCTTACCATGTATGGTGCTGTAATGTTGCTACCAATGTTTTTGCCTGCCAATGAACCATTTCCCTTAAATAAATTGGTAATTAAATTAATTCTTAAATCATATGGTCAAGTAGAAAATTAAGTAAAATATTTTTTGAATGAGTAATTTATACATTTTCTCAAATATTGCCCTTGGATAAGTTCAAATGTTCCTGTTCTTGAAAAGTTACAAACTGTAAATTTATCTTGGGCGCCATCTCTCAAAGATGAAAAGAACGCTTACTTCATAGTGGTCTGTTCCAAATAGCTTAATTTATGCATTTAAATCCAATAATAACGAACGAATAACGATAAAATTAGAACACACTTTATTATCAAGAAAACATAAATTTTAACGATAAAAATTTTCATTAAGAAAATTTCTAATAAGGGTAAGAATAACGTTATACCTTTAAACTTAATTAGGAATTAATTATTTTACTAATTAACTATAAAAATATTTTAATTTGTCTTAAATATCATAATATTAATAGGCCTTTATATTTCTTTAATATTGCTTAAGCTTTTTATATTTTAATTTGACAAATATCTAGATATTTTAACGTTTGGGTACTTTTTTATTGATTATATACGATTTCACGCTTGTATTTCTACGGAAACAACAAGGATTCTGTAGGATTCTCGGAAATGGATATTTCAGGAACCATTGAATCAATAATATTCAGGAACTACTGGACTAATATTTTCTTAGGAAGATCTTTTCAGTTTTGATAAATACACTTTTTTAGCACAGGTGAAAGTTCATAATCATTTTAAGTCACTTTCGTTTTTTCTTACAAATTCAATTGTTTTTATTTGACACAGCGATGTGAATTCTACGAAAGTTTTTAACAAAAAGCCAAGAATATCCGGCGAAATTGCTTTTATCATTAATTGAAGTCAAAGCGAACTATGTTGTAATTTCAATGACTTTTATATAAAATTACTTAATTTATCGGAAAACAGAAGTTTGTATAGTTTTAACACATTTTTCTCTAAATTTACATGTTCTTCAAAATATAGTAAATAACATCGGGCATGTTTTATGCTTGTAAAAAAATTATTATTATTATTCCTATCATTTCTCAATCTCATAAATGGCACTATATCCCCTATAGTGTCATATTAATATTGTAATGCGCGTCATCTTTGTTGCGCGTATGAAGAAGGCTATGGTGTTTACTCTCTTTGACACACTGATCGCTTTATTCGCACCAACAGTGATAAAGCCAAGAGATGCGACGCGTCGATTCAATTTCGTTCGGTTTTAAAAAAGTACACAACCCAAACTAAACGTCGGCGTCGTATGAAAAAAAAAGTTAAAGTAAAAAAGTTTCCTATATTCAGCACCTCAGATTCCCAACGAACTCTAATTCCTTATACTTTTATCAAATTCTTTTTATTAAATCAAAAATACAACAATTTTCATTCACTTCGATAACAAACGTCAATTTTTTTAGATGGTTCATATAAGGTATGGTTGTTTTTTCAAAAAAACGGATTTTTTTGCACTAGCGGCAATTTTCGTAAAAAGCACTAATCACCAAAAAACTTTCATTAATAAAAAACCAAAGGACACTTATCCGGGGTACCCTTTATATTTTCATTCATTTTTATACTAAAAAAACGGTAAAAACTACTACTAGAAGAACCTGTTAGTTATAAAATAATAATGTACGGTCCTGTAAACATGAAAAGTATTTTTAGACATATCCTTTTATTAAGCTAATCTTCTGCTGAAAAGATAAGTAACGATTTTTTTCTTCGAGCCCTTTTGTTTCAGTCTGTTTTTTAGGGCCTTTGATGTTTTTTTTAGTTTTCAAATCGGAATTACACGTGCCTTTGTGATCGACTACAGGTTTCTCTCTCTTTTCACATGGATTTAGATAAAATCATTCCGTTGGAAGTAAATAAGATATAGTCGTATCTAGACACTGTAAATAATTGCCAACCTTCTAAAGAATAAGAAATGTATACAAAGTGTCTCACAAAACCTTTTAAATGGCCTAAATAAATATAGTAAATTTTTAAAATAAAAAAAAATCTGATTGATTGATTTTGTCTTCGTTTCTTTCATTTTAAACATCTTGGTAGAATGATATTTATTCTCTGCTCCAGTTATTGGGACATATTATATATAAATACATATTTGGACTCATATATCAAAGTTATAAGAGGATTTGAACTACTTAAAACTGTTTTCATCTCGAACAGTAACGTTTTTCTTTTATTTTAGTCGACCAATATGTTTAGTCTGAGATATCATATGCTCTTAATTTTTTGTTTACCTCTGGCGAACTTCCAAATATGCTTCAGATCATAAATAACTGGAAGCTCTGTCAGTTTATTTTATTTTTTTTTTGTGAAATTTATACGTTATGCTCGATTATCGAATAGAGCTGACATGTAATATTTAAGTTTTAATATTGTTGGGATTTTTTATGATTAATAGACAAAAGTTTGGGGTCCTACAGTTTAAATGTACCAATCTATATAAATAACAATCAATTGTATATAAGCGCATCACGTCAGACTTCTTTTTTTGTTGTGATCACCAGGACAAGGTTTGTATGAAAGAAAATGTTTGAAAAATTGTATGGAAAAATGAAAATTTTGAGTTAAAGAAACCCCATATGAAAAAGTGAGTGATTAAGTGAGAAAGAAGACAGTAGGGAGATCTTCAAAAATATTGACAGAATTGACAGATTGACGTTTAGTTATTCAGTTTCTTACATTCTTTTATATGTATAAATTAATTTGCTGTTTTGTGAAAAAGGTAGTAAAAAAGTTGTAGAATACCAGCAATAGTAGTTTATTGAACTCAATATGTTATAGTTGTGTTATCTATCACTCAATTGCCTTCAGTCTTGGATTATTTCATTGTTAAGAAAATGCTATCAGGAAGCCCAAGTAGCATTATAGTCACAGAAACTGATATCGCAACTTCGATTGGGTGGCTATTACGTAATAATCACTAAATCAACCCCTACACAGTAAGAATAACTTCATTTTATTTGCCCGTTTGAAACGTCATAATCACTAAGCGAGACTACCTCAAAGTTGCACTAACATTAATGTGGAAAACAATAGTTACGGCCACCAAACCATATCACTTAAATACCACTTAGAAGAGGCAGTGATCTTAAAGTGGGCGTGATAGTTTTAGTGTCGTTTTGGGATCCATTAATATACCTTTAAAGTGGCGGCACATTATTATTGCAGAAATTTTCGCCACTTTTTGCCACATTCATAAGAGATTTCCACATACCGCATGGAACCAAAGTCAGTTCAAAGTTGTTATTACCTTCAAAAATCACAATTAAGTAACCGTAGCCTATTAGTGATCTGATTTCTACATTGTCCTTCTTTACTGTAAAGAAGAAAACTTACAAGGTGTCGCGAATTACTTGGTGTTTAACCTTATCCAGAGTGCACTTGTCGGGAACCACACAAAAACAAATACCTTGTTTTTCCTTTGTTGATACAATTTTAAAACTCATTGTAACCACCATAAACAGAAAAAACACAAACTTTAAAACCGCGAAACCTGATGCATGTGACAATTTTGAGGTTACATCCATCTAATATAACTTTAAAGTGGCAAAGTTAGGTGGCTGCGGCGTAACCGCCACTTTTAAGTCGTGAAAAACTTGTTGAGTTAATTCCGTTTACCACTGTATTGACGGACGTAACTTTAGAGTGGCATATTTTTAGATTCGGCAACTTTAAATATACATTTTAGGTGTAAACCAAGCCTTAGCCTTAGAATGCATCGTTTATCGTCAGCAATCTTATTTAATTTAGTAAATAGGTGTCCTTTTAAGCGTTAAACTATTTTTTTTTGCAGAGATTTTATTCGTAAAAATGTTCCCTTTGAAAATGCACCCTACAACAAAGACGACATTCATGGTTCTCCGACTTTTAAGTTCAAGACGGAAAACTGATTTCCTTTATTTTAAAAATAAAATCTCGTATTCGTATAGAAGGGAATGTCAATTTAATCTATAAGACGATACCTAAACTTGATAAGGGAAGAGTAAAGAAGTATATTATAAATCAAAATTTTTCTCTATAAACAGCACAAAACAACCATACGTATCATATACAGGGTGTACCATAACTAATGGGTAAAAACTCAGATTATTTATATTTGGACTAAAATATGACAACGGGACCAAATGTGAAGTTGAAAAAACTAAATAATAATTTATTAATCACGTTATGTTCGACTATATTGAAACCAAATTGAGTTATACTCGAAATTCAAACTAACAGGATCTCCTGTTGATTATTTAGAATTCTCCAAGATGCCTTCTAGGTGTAAGCTCGAGTCTAAAACTGACTAACTATAATGATTATATTAGGTTTACTGTTGGTAATAATTTATAATCATTTTGGAACTTTGAAACTCTAGAAGAAGATGTAATGCACTTCCTGATGTAATGTACTTTAACAATGTCAAATGTCCTGTGGGAGTCGACTTAGGTAACTCATTTCAGAATTATTTTAGCTCTGTTTATTCTAATAATACCTGTCCTGGCTATAATTATATCTCTTCTACTCCTTTATATGCTGCTGATTATTATTGTGTGCCAATCTCTGAAATATATGAACATCTTTGTGCTTTGAATGTTCTTAAATACTGTAGTTTTGCAGAGTCTCGCCCTTTGCATATTATTTTTAACTACTCCCTTAAACTTGGTATCTTTCCAGATTTTTCTAGCTTCGTCATACCAATTTGCAAATCTGGTGATAAATCTAATATATGCAACTATACGCCTATATGCATTCAGAGTGTAATCCCCAAATTAATAGATAATATTGTCACTAAATTCTTAACCTGGAAGAATATCCCGCAGAATTTCTAACTTTAAGTAATCCTCTTCAGAGTTAGAATAGGACATGTAAAAGCCTTTCATGAATATTTCATCATGAAAACTTCGAAACTAAAAAAATTGTATCTATCCAGAAGAAAAATAATAGAAAACTCCTCCCTATTCATACCAGATTTAGCCCATTTAGATTATCTATCATACATACCATAAATAATTAACATTTCTTTGAATTCATTTTGGAATTGCTTTTTAATAATCCGAGTTATGCATAATTAAAAATGTTGTCTGTATCTCCGTTAATACTGATTTTATGATGGATTTGTCATTTTTTTAGGGTAAATCTATTCCACAATCCATAAACCGACTGCAATGAGGGTGGCTAAATATAGACTTTTGAACTATTTGCGATATATGACTTTTACGGAAAATGCAATGGCGAATTTTACGAGTAATAAAATTTCACATACGCTATCTATTGAGCAGGAATAATTTGAAATTAATATAGCCAACCGTCGAGGACATATGTTGAAATTTGAAAATGCCATTGCTGGAGAATATCACCGCGGTTGTTTTTAAAATCTATACGGCGCCAAGTATTCATATCCAGTGGGAAATCGTCGAGCGTCAGGGCGACGTCTACGTTAGATGGCTTCATCTCAGTTTTACTCGTCTTTGCTTTCTAGACTTTGCTTTAAAATACTCGAGGACAAATCTGATCACCTTCACACTTTCTTTTATTATCTAAAACAATATTTTCAGCTTGAATGTGTTTTCCGAGGATTTTAGCTTTTTATTTTTATTTTCTTCTTCACAAAAACAAGAATTCAATAAAGTAACTGACATCTATAAGAGCTGGAGTAAAGCTGACCGGAGATTGTTGCCCTTTTTTTATTTAGTAAAGATTCAGAAACCTACATCAGAGATAAAGTTGAGATGTTTACTTAAATGTCAACGTCGCCTTCAAGAATATGTTCCAGGTATCTGCAGGCTGGGATAAAAATGCTCGACTAGCAATTTTTTAACAAATAAATTATTAATTTTTCAAAGAAAGTTAGTGCCACAAATTAAATATAATTGTGGTCCGAAAACAACTACTAATGCTAATTAATGCCTCCACAGGCATTCAATTGTTTAAAAATTGCTAATCGAGCATTTTAATTCCAGCCTGTACGTCGGGTTGCCGACATTCTGCAACTTTGATTTTGTTAGTTAAGTGAAGATGGCGTTAGCCTTTCCTCGCTCTGAATAGCTTGCTTTAACGCAAATGATTCTACTATGAACTTGGTAGTCCGATGTGGTCTTCAGACACGGCCTAATAGCCTAATACGAAGCTAATCGTCTTTCTTACTCACTTCGGTACATGTCTTCTTAAGAAATCCGGGGTGCTTAGAAATCGAAAGAATATTTGCATTTGTACTTTTTGTTTAGATGCATACTAAGGTATTGAGCGCCTCCTGCTTGTGGAAGTTGGCAGTCATTGATACTTAAACGTGGACATGTTTCTATGCGGAATGTAAATATTAGATGGGTACACTAAAAAAAGCGTTTTGTGAAATTACAGTTAAAACCATGGGTTATTTGTGGCCCTAGATATTGACTGTAATTATATATATTATATATTCCTATTTTAAACAGATTTAATGAAAAAACAGCACTTCAGAAATATTAGCACAAAAACCACATTTTTTAAAAAATTCCTCAAAAAAGCTACTATGATGTAAACGAAACATGCACCTATCACAATAACCACACAACATCTTCACTTGTTGCACAGGGTGTTTGCCGATGGCGTGCCAATAGTCTAGTTTTCAAATGGCAATAACTTAATTTTTTCAAATGGAACACCCTATATATTTTTCTTCAGTTAGAAGCTCTCCCTAATACGCATTAAAAAAATATAGGGTTTTGCACATCTAACTTTACTATTTACTTTAATAATTGATGTTAACTGACAAACAACATATTTTACACAATTTTTAATAAGAAATCAAGTTACCTATGAAAATGACAGTAGGTATAATTTGTTATGGCATTAATTGTCAACATAAAATTTTGTATTGTATCACGTCTATTAATCGGTATTGTATATAAAAAATGGATTTTAATAAGAATTATATATTGATATGATATGGATACTGGGTGAATGTCAAAGATACCCAGAAAGACGTCATCCACAAAAGGATACTCTTGAGAATTTAAAGAATAGATTTGATAGAACAGGAACCGTCAAGTATGAAAAACATTCACGTGAAACTACAGCTGTTACTATTGACAACGAAAATAAGGTAATGATCAGTATAGTTGAAGATCCCAATATAAGCACAAAGCAATTAAGCAATCAGTTAGATATTTCCAATACCACAATTAGACGCATAATAAAAAAGAATAAATATCATCCCTATCATATCCAGCTTCACCAAGAAAAATAAACAGGGTGTCCCATTTGAAAAAATTAAGCTATTGCCATTTGAAAACTAGAATATTGGCACGCCATCGGCAAGCACCCTGTGCAACAGGTGAAGATGTGTGATTATCGTGATAGGTGCATGTTTCATTTACATCATAGTAGCTTTTTTGAGGAATTTTTTAAAAAATGTGGTTTTTGTGCTAATATTCCTGAAGTGCTGTTTTTTCATTAAATCTGCTTAAAATAGGAATAACTTGTCAACGCCGCGTCGGATTTACAAATACAAAAAACTACCGTAAATCTAATGTTAAGTAGAATCAGAAGACATAATCGTATACAGGGTGTTCAATTTAAAAAAACCAAATTAATTTTCATTCAACAAAAATTAGCCACCCTGTATACATCAAAATATTTTAAAATTGTAGTCTGAGTGACACTGTCTACCCCTACAAAAAATCTTGTTGATATCTCTTTTAGTTTCGGTGCTAGAGATCGAGTGGAAATAATTGGCGCACCCTGTATATTACATACAGGCTCTAAAATAAAAAGAGTTTAACCTCGTATTATAATACTGGTAATAAGAGCTTGATTAAAAATGTTTTTATTTGTTAATGAAGAAATGCATTTTTAAAAAACCATTTTTTTCTTAAAAATGAATATTTTTCTCAATGTTTCCAGAAAAAAAATTCCATACGTAAACATGTGAAAATTTCAACATTAACAATGTGATATTTTTGTTAATGTATCTAATATTACAATGTAAGATTCTTATCAGTGTAATATTACAGTGTAATAATATTCTTATTAATGTAATATTACAGTGTGATATTCTTATCAGGATGCAAATTAACAATCCATTGGTTAATTAACAATAAATTTGATTTTACTCCACAGGTCTTGTAATTTCACAGGAGGGTGGGTAAATTGGTTATATTTTTAAAATGTGAATTCACAAAGTCGACTGTAAAAACACATAAAAATGGTGAACTTACAATACGTATTGAGAAAACAGTAAGTATCTGAGATTTCTCATTGCAATTTTACATTTTGTGTAGCATTTTAGAAAAAATTGTGAATTCTACAGGTTATATGAAATTTCACAATATATCTGAGAAAACGCATTTTTTTTCACAACGTACTTGTAAAAATCACTTGTTATTGTTGGCAATTTTTTTTACAGCTAAGGGACTGTAAACTTTCCGTCAATATCTACGCAAATTCACAATGTAATTCAATATTTTTTTCAGTGTAGGCTTGCGTAGACATGTGAACTTAAATTTTGATAAAACATAGTCCAAACAAATTGCAAAATAAATCTAAATTAAAAAAAGAACAAATTCTTTAGTATTATTAATACCACCTGTATATAGATAGTTAGTTTTTCTGCCGATGCAATTTAATGCAACTAAATAACTAATCTCTAATTAAAAGTAAAAACAATCCGAACAAAGCAATTTCCCACCTGATTTTTTTTCACGGGCTGATCAAACTGTAGTCGAATGTGCCATTTCAATTCCTGTATATCACATGCATGTCCTGTTTAGCGAATATGAAACAAAATTGGTAAGCTGTTACAGATATCATACGTCAAAAACAGATTTTGCTTACTCTGTTACGTTCAAAAATAATCCAAAAGCGAATCTCCGATATCTCTAGCAGTTAAACTTGACAGCTTTTGATGTAATTAATTATCCCATCAAGTGATCGAAGATATTATTCTCCACTTAATTCACCGTACAAAATTATCTACACGGAGAGAAAATGTTATTTAGATACCTAAAAGTTGTTTGAATCCGAATTATGATGAATCCAATAAACGGTTTAATTAAAAAAATCAAAATGTTCCTATAATAATGAATTTTACTATTATAACAAATTTGGGAAGGAATAAAAACATATATCGGATGAAGTAGAACAAGGACTAGGAAAAAGAGCATACGAAAAAGGGGAAAAGTCACGTACATCCAATAGTGTAAAGACAAAAGGCATCAGAAGATAATATAGTAGAGTTAGAGTTAGAAAAGTACTTAAGAGCCTAGTTTCAGCGGTATCACATTTTATGAGAGGTCAAAGTCTCTGACAACAAACTGGGCTATAGGTATAAGTGGAATAATTGATTTTAAAATTATTTTATTTGTAGCCAGTTAAGAGTTTTGTTTTTTAAACGATATTATAGAATGCATTCGAGGAAGATTTAGATTTTATTTAGGACAACATTATCAAGTTTCAACGAAATAATTAATAATTAGTCGGTTAGTAGATTAGAGATGATATTATTCTGGTTGATTAGTTAAATTATCTGTAGGTCTAAGTGAAATTAACCAATCACAATAAACTTAGACACACTAGAGGTGATAAACCGAAGTTTAATTAAAATGGGCCTATCCCTCGATCCCAAATTTCCCTCACAGATCTAAAACAGTTCGAATATGGACTGAAATCTGACCACATTACCGAATTTCTATAATTCTGATAATTACGTTAACACGTTTTCCACGTGTCCCCAACTTTTAGCATCCTCTCCAGAGATCGACCTTTGCATTCAAAATCGAATTAGGGCATAATAAACAGATTTGTTTTATATCCAGTGATAATTCGTTTGTAAACTTTTTGTTAGATTTTTAGGATGTTAATGAATCGTGTTGAATTTAAAATAAAATTGGTAAGCAGTAAAACCGTGTTTCTTCTAGTAGGAATTACAGGATCAATGTTTTTTCTTTTTTAGAACATGATTTAAATTTGTTAGTTAACACCAATAAAGGAAGAAAATGGAAAGTGGGCTTAATCAAATAAAAATCAAAAACCTTCGCTAACCAAGTTAGCATACACTTTAGAGCAACAAAGATTTTTTTATCGTTTTCTACACCCATTCAAGTACTTAAATGCCAAGTTTCATCGATATCACATTTTGTGCGAGGTCAAACTCTCTGACAACTGGGCTAGAATAAAAGTTTTAATTTTTTTTGTTCATTTAATTTCTGAAGAATGTACGTATATAAAATAAAAAATTATCATTGAATCAAGTTGATTATATTCTATTAAAATCACGCAATATAGTACTAGAGGATAGGGAAAAAATGTAGGTCTGTGTTATATTGGACGATAGGTACCTCCTTTATCTATACCTATATTGTATTTTAAAGTTTTACTTTCCCTTTGCCATAGTAAAAAAAATTAGGAATCAGAGTCTTAAATAAATACATTTCTTCATACCATAAATAATTTTATACTAGTAGAGAGAAAGGAAAATTAATATTGACCCATGCAAAATCAATGGCAATTTTACGCGGTAACATAAAATCTGTGAAGTTGGCTGTGACTGCAGCGCTTTGGTGGAATGACGTTTCACATTATTCGTCATATTAGAATTAGAGTCGCAAAGAAAACAACATAAAATGAATGGAAAATCGTACAATTTTTATTTTTTTATTTTTTCTTATAATCTAATACACTGTAAAAAATAATCATTTATCGAGAAATTTTTAATATGAAATTTAGTTCCTTTAACATAAATTTTTACTACCCCAACCTATATGTACATTTTTTTAGCGGGTTAACGAATCTTTTTTTGGCACATAACAGTAAATGTTTAATTTAGTAAAATTCCTTTGACAAATACACCCAGGATTTAGAGTTTTTTTTCTAAAGAAATTCATTAGTTACTTTTCTCTTGAAAAAAAAACTTTCTGAAGGATAAAAAGGAGAAAAATACAAATTCTAAGGTAGTAAAGGACTTTGCCGCCTGTCTGTAGCCCGACGTTTAAAGATTTTCAGTCAATAAAAGAAATAACTCACCGTTTTATTTCCTAAATTTCTAACTCGGCAACTGAGATAAGCTGATTTCCCAACAAGGGCTGTTACATTGCTCGGAGTCATTGCATCGAAATAGGGCTCGAAGCGATTTTGTGGAATTACAGGTGGTCCCATAGGCAGTGGAGGAAGGGTCTCGCTCTCTGGAAGGGAGTTGAATCCGGAGCCTGAAGACGCCATGCCGCCGTTAACCAAAAGCAAACCTAGAAAATACGCAAATTAGATCCTGATTTAAGATTCCATCACAACCAAATTTTAAATAAATGGCTTGCTGTGTTTGCTACTCTCTTCCCCTTTCGCACAGTCTTATATATGGAAGATTTTTTTTATACTTTGTATTTCTGGGAAAATATCTATAATATACAGTGTTTTTATAATCCGAGAAGGGAAATTAGTTATTACTGTAGAGGATTGTATACTATTTTATTTTTAACCATAAGTTATTACAAAATATAAAGAAAAATTGGGACAACCTTTTTAAGTAAATTATACGTCATTGTCATACATTTTGAAAGAAGAAAATAAAACCTGCCACATTATAAATAATATAATCAACGGTTGTTTTGTTATAAACAAAAAAATATAAAAATCAACAAAGCATGCTGACGGCTCATTTGAATTAGTTTAGTGCCAAGATTTTGTATTTTTTTTTGTAATTACAATATTAATGCATACCAAATGCATACCAGTAGGTAACTACCCATTTAATACTATAACAGCGGATATATTGAAGCGAAACGCGACATCATTGCAGTAAAATAAAGCAGTCAGAAAGAGTTAAAAGCGTCAATTCCGAACGTCAGCATGCCTCGTGTCAGTCACTGACCGCTGTCAAGCAACTTCTCAACATTAACAAGTCATACTACGAACAACACGCTATCTTAAGAACCACAAGGTAAGGGAGAAACTAAATAAAAGTTAAGGCAACCCTCAACTAGCATCTAAATAAGGCACAAAAAAAGGCAAAGTAGATACCAGGGGCATCCAAAAATAACTAGTTCTGAGGCAAAAATGGGTTCGTTGCTAAATTAAAGTTAAAAGAAGTTAGTCCCCGCCTGCTCTCCAAGTGTAGTAAGACAGGGGCGTCCCGTCCATGGATGCAATGTGGGCATTTATTCAAACAATGCAGTTGGGCGTAAGTTTACCAAAAATTACTATTATTGTCAATTTTCAAATGATAAAAAAACTAAGCGGGCGTGGTTAATTTATTCAGAATCGATAGAACCTCTACAGATGAGATACAAGAGCACCGTGTTTACTTTCAAGCAAAAAGCGGGTTTTCATCAGAGTGTCCCAAACCTCTGTCAGATATCTCCGTTATATTAAAAGTTAATGTCATAAATATATATGAAACCCTAAGATTTTCATTTTAAAATAATTGTTAATATAAATATATGTGGCGTAAAAAACAATTTAGACTCTTGCCTGGTCCGCTAGTTAAAGTATATTTTTATAATAAGAGGTCAAGAAATGTATACAAATACCACCTTGTAATAATAATAATAATATTGTTATGATATTTGTTTTAAAAATTGTTTATAGATTTTTTTTATAACCTCGGCTAGCTGATTTTATACTTGAAAACTTGAATTTATTCGGTCAATATTTTATTTATTATTATTATTTATTGGATTAGATTTATTATTATTATTAAATTATTTTATTTACTATTATCAGATGTTAGTCGCTGTATTTAAAAAATATATACTTACTTCTCGAAATAACTAATTCTTTTTTAAATAGACTCTAATTCTATTTTTTTATTGCTTATGTAGACAATTTCTCAGAGTCTAAAGCTCTTTATACCTGTATCTGTACTCTAATAGGAAGAGAACAGCTGATCGTATTTAAATAAAAAGAATAGTTGACCTTCAATTACGATGTAAACAAATTTGAGTTTATAAAAGACTTCACCTATATTTTGAAATATAACAAAAATTTTTTAACAACACTTATCTAATATTTTTTTTAACTACCTAACTTTTATCGATCATACTCCTCTCGCACACTATATTTGACTAAAATTATGATAAACCTGCAGAAATATTTATTTTACAAATGGTTGTGTCTTTGACTATTGTAAATATTTCCACACACATTAGAATTATAATCAAACAAAACTTTTATGGTACGTATAACAATTAATTATTAATAAAATATCTTTTTTTTTACTTATAATAACAATAATATCGTCTTTATTATGTTCAGTCTTCAATTTATGTTTCGGATAATTATTCTTCTTTCAGGCTAAACGAACACATTCTGGTCCTGGGAAAAGTTTCAATTGGACTGCTGAATTCATGGAAGATTTTCTCTCTCGTTGTGAAGAATGAGCAAATTAAATGCCCCATTCCTTTGTTGGTCTTGTGTTCCACAAGTAGGTTTACACTTTTTATAGTTATGGACTAATAAACTTTGATGTACAACTTTGTGATTTACTTAATTAATTGAGTAACTTATTTAACTCTAATTACTTAATATTACTCAACAGTTTATAGTTTTTAGGAGCAACAACCAAAAATTACGACGATTCTCTTTTTTTTATAGTTTTTTCATAGTATTTTTATCAAGTATTTTTTTAATCAGACCAATGAAATACAAACATTGCTCGTGACGTTTAAGATTGGTTTTTGATATTTAATTTAAAGTTTAATTTAAACTAGAGCCCCACAAGGTAAAACTATACTAAACAATGCTACCCAAAGACTCAAAAGAGAAATACAACAAGTTAAAGAAGAATCGATTAGTATTTACCTAAGAGAACTGACAGACGACAGTAGTGCTGATTATTCACTCTAGAAAGCTACTAAGAGATTGATTTTAGTAAAAACTTGATGTCAAGTAATTATTTTGAATGGGCACAATTAATTTTTTATTTTTTTTTAATTAAAATTTTGATTATTTCATGTCAATATATACGTTACAAATACGGTATTATTAAGTATTCTAATAACACTAAAAGTCCCAAATCGCAACTGGGTTGCATAGTCACAAATACTTTCCTGAAATATATACTCGTAAAAATTATTGAATTGTTTTGAGGATAATATTTTCATAATATAAAATCGACAGAGGCACCCAAAATTTGACCTAGTTGTAGCTAGAGATAATATATGGCTTTATTTCAAAAAGGAAAATATAACACGAGATATATGGAAGAGGGTCATGGTTAGAAAATGCACACGACATAGTATGAGATGTTGAATATATTGTTAACTGGCTACCTGCTACGGTATAAATATAAATATAAAGACGGTCCATAAAAGCTGAAGCACATAAATGTCAATCGTAAACGTAAGTTTTTCTGACAAAAATATGTCTTGTTATCTTTTCGCAAACCTCGATCTTTTACATATTAGTTTTTAGTTTTCACACACATTCAAATATACTCTGAATTAGGAGTGGGTAGAACGGGAGTTGATGATAGACATCAACTCCTGATGATGCCAACATAGTTCGCGAAACGCGCGTAGAGTGTGTTGAAATTGTGTTTTGGTTGAGTGGTCGACGATTGTTTTCAACTTTGTGTTTTTTATGTCTTTGTTATTAAAATCATTAATTATATATGGAAATGTAGTAAATTTGAAGACGAAAAAAAGTTTAATTAAAATAAACTCTTGTTTGTTATTGAAATTTCTGTCACCTTTACTCATTATTTGTAGAAAATCAATAAACTAGTATCCGAGAATCACTAAATGTTAATAAATAAATACCATTTCAATGAGATGTTTTTAAGCTTCTTTTTACGAGTTTTATAAGCTTTACTTTATGTAAATTTAAAGTTGCAATCGATTTGCCGAAACAGTTTTCTCTTTGTAAATTTTCTAATGAAACTTGATAAATTCTATTTTCTGATGCTTCTTCAAATTTCACATTTTCTCAAGCGGACTTTTCTCCGGTGTAACGGGCACTTTTAGGGAAACATAAATCTCATTCTATCACTTAAGTATCCCCAACTTTCTTTGGGATTCACAATTTTACAGTCTAAGATAAGAAAATACATTCGAAGTTTTAAAATCACAGATTAAAAATTAAAAGGCTTAATAACTTTTTAAAATTCAAGGAGTTGCTGTAACGAACACTCTCTTTAATTTAAATGCCTTAATATTATGTTTTACTGTAATGCCATCTATCAGTACTAAACTGATAAGCAGCGCTGAAAAAAGTATTTAATTATTTTTCTTTCGTCTTCAGAATCAAAGAGTAAATCTCGAGTTAGGAATTTAATATATTTGATTCCACATCTCAAGACCGGTTTTATGCCTTTTGGCTTCGTTAGTTGGGTGTTAGGGAGTCGTAATAATTTGGAAAACATTGTTAGATAATTATTCTAGTCAAATGGTAGTTTTTCCAAAACATGAGAGCGGTAGAAAATTTTTCAACGGAATTATATGTTTTTCGGGCTGCTGAAACGAATCTGAAGTTTGCTGCCTCGTAGCAGGACCGGAATAGGCCCAAAAATGCAAGTATTAAGTATGTAGATGTAATAAGAAGTAATTAGTACCCATTTACAAAAAATATTTACTCATCATCATCATCATATTGGAGGAAGACGATACAGTCAGCTGAAAAAAAAAGAGAAAGTAAGTGTTCAATATCCATTTTATTTTACTATCCTTCGTTTGGCTGGAACCGTGGAAGATCCGGGCGTAGGGTGTTCAATGGACGATGATAGTCCAGGCTAAGGCTCAGGCTCTTCAGAAAATTTCTGGCGTTTTTGGGCCTGTTCCGGTCCTGCTACAAGGCAGCAAACTTCAGATTCGTTTCAGCAGCCCGAAAAACATATAATTCCGTTGAACAATTTTCTACCGTTCTCATGTTTCGAAACAGGCACTTTTGAACACCATTTGACTAGGCTAAATCGTCTATACTTTCGTCAATGCCATTTATCAGGTTATTTGTAAGCACTAAATAAAAAAGAAGCGCTTTGACTGATAGAAAATCGGTCAATGACTATCTAATAGTGACCCTTAATGATTTGGAAAGCATGTTTAGATAGTCGTCTATACTTTTTCAACGCTGTTTGTCACTTCACTTATAGTTGGCAGCACAGTCAAGAATCATTCATTTAGCAGATGTTGCTAATGAGCCCACAAGAGTTTGGAAATTATTTATTTGATTCGAAGATCTAACGAAGCCAAAAGGTGATTTTTTCTCACGCCTTAAAATTATGTAAGAATTTATTAAATCAATTAAAAATATCTTTCATAAACAGTTCTAGAAATAACAATGGAAAAGAATTGGAAAAAAAAATCTAGGTACAAAACTACACGAAGGTGGAATTTTTTGAACCTTAAAAATTCCAAAAAAGGACCATGGGCGTAACAAAACTGCCTAAGGATGTAAAATAAAATGACACATGTCATTAAAAATGTCCTACACTGCACCAGCGTCTGGACTTCAACAACTACTCCTTGGGCTATATGCCCCACCCAAGTCGGGGCTTTAAACCAAAAACTTCAATTTTGTTATTAAAGGAGCTTGCCATTCTTAGACCGGTTTCGGCATCATTGTGCCTCGTCAGTAAGAAGCAGGCTAGCTCGACATCCTATCTCTAAAGGATGTCTGAAAATGAATTCGACTCGCTTCGTTCTTGATAAAAGTGTTTGCGTTAGAGCAAGTGTATCACGAACGAGGAGAGCCCAACGATCTTCACTTTCATAACAAAATCAAAGCTTGCAAAACTATACAAAATTACACGAAGGTGGAATTTTTTGAACCATAAAAATTCAAAAAACAAAACTGCCTAAGGATGTGAAATAAAATGACACATGTTCCCAAGAACAAAGACAGCGTCTGGACTTCAACAACTACTCCTTGGGCTATATGTCCCACCAGGTATTGAATTACAAAGGTCAGTTAACCTTGTGGACTTAAATAAACACATTATTGTAGTGTTGGTCCAAACGTATAGATGGATTTTGTCGATTTTTGATCTTATCGTAGAAGGCGGAAAAATCGATTAAGTTTTTAAATTGATGTCGCAAATTCTCAAGGAAACCATTTTTACTCCTTTCAAACTAAGTAATAATTTTCATATTTTGCCGTAAAGATCGATTGACCTTGCTGTAGGTATAAAATACCCCTCTTTCTTTAAATTATTTGTGTATATCTATTTGTGTTCGTAGTATTGGTAGAGCAGATGTTACGGTTTTCACCTGGACAGAAATATATATGAAACTGGAATCGCAAATTTGCTTTTATCTTTATTTTTCTGGAAACATTTTTTTAATTGGGGTAAAAACGGTTTGTCCGATTTCTCCAAATTTTTTTGTACAACTTCATTAACATTTTACCGCTTTCATAAGTATCCCTTTTAAAAAGCATTTTTTTCCTCAGATGAATCCACAAAAAATATATTTTTTTCAATACCTAAAAATATTTTACTTCGTGGATAGTTCGTTTCAAGGGTATAATTTGATGGAATTCTGTAGAGGTAACGAAACCGATATGAAATTCTAACAATAGAATTCGTAATAATGGATGTTTCAAGTATGAATTCTAGAACGAATCCTTATTTGAATTATATCAGCGTGTCAGCAAAGTGAAAATACTTCGGCTCGAATATGACCCATGAACCGTTTCAAATCTTAATGGAGATAATGCAACTTTAGTCCATTGTGATGGAACTAAATATGGATTTTAAATATTTAAGCCCATTTATAATTCAATTCATCATAACGTTTCATTTCATTTTCAAAGATTTTCTGCAATCTCATGGAAAAATTACAAGAACTTCATGTCTAATTATCTGTAGAATCAACTATTGAAGATTACAAAATTAAATTTTAAAAATGAGAGATTTCACCAAAGAAAGCTCTTTATAGGTTTGAAATATAACTCGATTTACAATTATAACAAAGTTTTACAAAATGTTGAAGGAGTGCAAGAAAATAAATATTTATTTCAAATAATTTTTCTATTAAAAACCGATAAAAGAGTTCTATATTTTTTTGCTTTTGAACAGATCTGACATACCGCTATTTTAACAAATTTATAAGGATCATTATAAAAATTTTGCATTCCACAGAATCAATATAGCGGATAGGGGTAACGCTTCCAATATCTAACCGGATCGATAACTTTGCGGGCCACGGAATCGATGTCTTTCAGTGCGCTAGTCACCAAAATATAAATAATTACTAGAACTATTAATGATGGTCTTGATAATGTCACTACCCCCTGAAGACTTAATGAAATGGTCCAACTCCTCGCCTATAAAACACAAACTGACTGAAAAAATTATCAGCCTATCAGTAAACTACTCGTAAATACTGCAGTTCACTTCTGGGAATCAATTAATAGTTTTATAGTTTGGTGTCACTGAAGGTGTTTGAAACGTTATAACTACTACCTCAAAGTTGCAGAAATATTAAAGTGGAAAATAATAGTTACGGCCACCAAACCATATCACTTAAATACCACTTAGAAGTGGTAGTGAGCTTAAAGTGGACGTGATAGTTTTAGTGTCGTTTTGGGAACCATTAATATACCTTTAAAGTGGCTGCACTTGATCCAATGATTGCAGTAATTCTCGCCACGTTTTTACGACATTCATACGTGATTTCCCCACATACCACATTATAAAGAACAGATAACTCAATATGGAAACAAATAAAAAACAGACGGAAACCCACAACAACATTTCCTCTTATACCCAAAATGTCATTCCACCTGGGCCATGGGCAAAAAGCGACCAAGAAAAAGTTAATCTTTTCGCAGAGCACTTGGCAACTGTATTCACACCTCTAAACGACGATCCAGTACAAGACATAGAAGAAGTCCTAAATATGCCACTACAGATGCAAGAAGGACAAAAACTAAAATTATTTACACCCAATGAAGTTAAAGAAGCAATAAACAACCTAAATACAAAAAAGGCACCCGGAGTAGATCTAATTACGGCGAAAATTCTAAAAGAATTACCAAAAAAGGCCTCACTAAACTGCTGCACATCTACAACGCAATAATAAGAACTGACTTCTGGCCTCAGTGTCTTAAAATTGTACAAATTATAATGATATCTAAGCCTTGGAAAAAACCGGAAGAAGTCACATCATACCATCCAATAAGCCTTCTACCGATAATTTCAAAGCTACTACAAAGGCTCTCTCAAGTTAAATAAAGATGTAGAACCCCAAAACTGGATTTAGAAAATTACACTCAACAACATAACAATGCCATCGTATAGCAAATACAATAAGCGAATCACTGGAGACCAAAAAATATTACACTTCTGCATTCTTGGACATAAGCCAGGCCTTCGATAAGGTCTGGCATCCAGGACTACTCTATAAAATAAAAACAGTCCTCCCAAACAAATATTTTAACCTGCTGAAATCATACTTACAGGAACGCCAATTCGAAGTGAAAGTCACTGAAGAAACCGTTTACCAATCCACTAAGGAGTGCCGCAGGGGAGCATACTAGGACCACTACTGTACGTATTATACACAAGCGATCTTCCCATCACAACATCAACAAAAACGTGAACATTGGCAGAAGACACCGTCATCTTCGCAAGTCATAAAAATCCCACAATAGCTTCTCACAATCTACAATATCACCTAAACTTGCTAGAAAATTGGTTAAACAAATGGAAATCCAAATCATCACACATAACAGTCACTCTACGGAAAGGAACTTGCCCACCAGTCCACATAAACCAAAATATTTGACAGCAAACTGAACTGGAAACAACACATAAAAAAAAAGAGAACCCAACTGGACCTAAAAACAAAAGAAATCTACTGGCTAATTGGAAAGAAATCCTGTCTATCCCTGGAAAATAAAATCCTAATCTACAAAACAGTCCTGAAGCCGATCTGGACATATGGGATCGAACTGTGGGGCTGTGCTAGCATGTCAAGCACAGCTATAATACAAATAGCACAATCTAAGATCCTCCGAACCATAACTGACGCACCCTGGTATGTATCAAACCACACCCTACACACATCTGAAAATTCCATATGTGAACGAAGTCATCAGAGAAAACGCTGACAAACACTATGTGAGGCTAGAGGACTACCCTAATCCTCTACTACAGCCACTACTACAACCTTACGACAACAGAAGACTCAAGAGAAGTTGGCCAATAGACCTAAAAGAAGGCTGAGGTAACATCACTGGATGTTAACCTCCACAAGACATTAAATGTACATTATAAATTACTGCTATGTACAAGGCATCCTATTATCTTATAGATTATAATTTATTCTGATTGCCAATAAAATTTATAATAAAAAAAACATACCGCATGGAACCAAAGTCACTTCAAAGTTGTCATTAGCTTCAAAAATCACTTTATAGTTTTATTTTCTAAACGTAGCTATTTTTGAGATCGTC
This sequence comes from Crepidodera aurea, assembly GCA_949320105.2. Classification (NCBI taxonomy): domain Eukaryota; kingdom Metazoa; phylum Arthropoda; class Insecta; order Coleoptera; family Chrysomelidae; genus Crepidodera; species Crepidodera aurea. The sequence goes on from OX439478.2 coordinate 16,492,689, forward strand.
ATTATGAGAAAAATAAACGCGCTATTTAAAAAAAATTTTAGTCAATACGGCTTCAAATTTACTACATTTCCGTACATAATTATCCCAGTAAATAAATAAATAAATAAATAAATAAATAAATAAATAAATAAATAAATAAAAAAATAAATGAAATAGAGTTGCTTGCTTGAATGAAAAAAAAAATATATTTTTATTTTTTGTTTAATTAAAATTTCACTGAGTAATAAAAACAAAAGCACACGTCTCTATTTTTTATTTAAAACTGTCCAATGTATAGATATGGCATTTCTTGTATGCGAAGAGTGGAACTGGGAAAACGCAAAAAATGCAATCCATGTCATGTCATGTCCTGTCCTTCCGATAATCCACAAGTTATTAGCATATTATTCGTAAACGGCATTAGAATGCGACATTTAATGAAAAGAAACTGAATACTAACTCAGACTAAGAATACAATTTGGATGAATAAATTAATTTTTAACATTCCACAGCTTTGCGAATTCCTCATTGATCTAAAAATTAGTTCAGACAGGACCATTTCCTTTTTTCTCAGAATTCACCATCATTTTTTAAGCTCGAATAAACGAATCTCTTTTAATTTATCAGATGTCCTATATTATAACAGTCAACATTTGGTTTGTGTAGAACACAAGTAAAATTTTCTTTTTAATTGGAAATTATCAGAAAATTAAGTCACCATTCAATTACTGCTCTAATATTAAGTTGATCGTGAAATTTTCTTTGAATAATCCAGCTAATGGTAAATACCAAATGATGTACAGAACCATTGTATCTATAAACGTATCAGTATTAACAGGATATTTGTTTAAAATGATTTTATGTCAGGAAGCAATTATGGGTTATTGCGAATGAGGTTTAATATTTCACTCATTGATTGTTGTGGTTTGTATATTATTAATCAGTGTGATCGCAAAATTCGGTTGAATAGAATTTGCTAGCGTACCTAATGAATTTTTAATATTTCGGATCAAGGGCGGATTTAGCTTTTTTTAGGGGGGGGGGGTAAAACTTACCAAGTAGTCCAAGAAAGCTAGTATTTTTTTTGTAATATCGAGCAGAAACTAGTAACTGATCAGATCGACTTAAATTTTTTTGCAAATTGCTAGTAAAGGTGTCTAGAAGTAGAAAACTTTCGTTAGTTGCGTTTTGAGTGGTGGCAGGTGGGGGTGTGAAAAAAAAGAAAAAAAATCGTAATTGATAAATTACCTTTTTTAATGAATTAATGTCCCCTCCCGAGTTATAGTGCGCAGAAAAATGTATTTTTTGCCTGTAACTTTTTTTGACTGATAATATTAAATAATGTAGAATAATACATTTTAAAGCTTAGGATATCGCCGAAATATCATGTTATGACAAACTTTTTCATTGGAATGACCGTTTTTTCAATATTTGACCCGAACAAAAAAGAAAAAAAAAGAAAAAAGATGTGTTATTGCTGAAGCTTACTTGATAGTTTAATGTATCCCGAATTAATCCGAAAAATTAAATCTGTATTTTTTTTGTAGAAAGCTCTTGTGCACTTTTAAAATATTTTAGTATAACACATATTTTGTCTTTTTTTTTCTTTTTTTAAATAGGTATCCGATTACATTTACAAAAATCTGATATACAGGATGCTATTTTAGAGATTACTAACTTTTACAAATTTTTCTTAATCCGGATCTGAATTTTAACTTTAGTTCTTGTATTGTACGATTGGGCTATTTAAACAATCTACCTGTACCAAATATGAAAGAAATCTACAAGGTGTTTCCAAAGTTATGGGTTATGAAAATGACAATATGTATTGCATTAATTGAATTTACTTTAAAAGTTTAGTAATATGTAGAACGAGATGTGCATTTATAAAAATATGTCAGAACATCTCAGTTTTTTCCATTCGTTTCGAATTTCTGATCCAATTTAAAAAATATCTGATGTACAGCGTGTTGCGTTGGGATTTTCAAATTTTACAAATTTTTCTTAATCCTTATCTGGATTTTAACTGTACACGTAGTCCTTACATTATACGATTGGGCTTCGGAAAATGATACCTGAATCAAATATGAAAGAAATCTACCAGGTATTTCGAAAGTTACTGCTTGTGAAAATGAAAAAAATGCATTTCATGTAATTTGACGTTAAAACTCGAGTAGTAGAATGGGATGTGCACTTAAAAAAAATTTTCACTTTAACTCATTTTTTTCCGTTCTTTTCAAATATCCATCCCAATTTTAAAAAATCTGATATACAGGGTTGTTTTGGGGATTTTCAAATTTTGCACATTCTTCTTAATCCGGATCTGGATTTTAATTGTAGTTCTTACACTATAGGAGTGGGCTATTAACACACTATACCTGTACCAAGTATGAGAAAAATCTACAAGGTGGTTCTAAAGTTACGGCTTATCAAAATATTGGCCGAAATGGATGAAACACCCCGTATCTCGGTTATTAAAGGCGTTAGACCCATTAACCAGTACCCTCTATTTACAGTTAACGTATGTCGATTTGACTATGAAACACCCTGTATATATAAAAGTTTAATATTTTGGATATCTGCGTTTAATGTATGGACACGTCGCAATGAAACACCCTGTATTTTTTATGAAACTTCTTTGTTTAAATACGCGTAAAATACCTTTATAAAAAAATATTATTTAATATGAATATCTGCTGAATGTAAACCAAACTATCCAGCTAACATTCAAAAGTACCCAATATTTCATTATTCCTACTGAACACCGACTTTGTAACATCAATTTTCTTTATACAATAAAAGACATTTCTCAAGAGATAAAATTATTCTATTCCAGTACAAAAAGCTTTCTTTGTTAAGTTCCAGCTTGATATTAATATACAAGAAGATTTTAATTGTTTACATGGTTTAGCATCTCCTTGCTCGTTGGATTCTTTCCCCTTCTGCTATTCGCAGTTCCCTTCATCCATCACTTTATGCCAGTTTGTCGCCATACAGCAAAATTGCGTTTCATTGTTTCTTTTTGATGGTAACCAAGCCTCGGATAACAGCAACTTTTTTCTTTATTTATAAGGCTTAATGAAATTTAAAAAAAAATTACTTAATATAAAAAATATACATAAAACTGACGAAGAACGGCGAAGGGATTGTAAGCTATAAAATGGCAATTTTGTAAAATAAATCGACCTTGAATGTAGGAATAACGATTGCTATTTTATCAGTCAATAAGGTATAAAATAAGGATACTTTGCCCTAAAAATGTATTCAAATGCTTTTTCGGATACAGAATAAACCCTAAAAATACAGACAATAGTTTTATTAATTATTATTTTATATTACGTAGTTATATACATTCTACTGTGCAAAAGGACGGGTATTTGATTATTTTTTCATCTTGTGTATGTTATAGCTAGTAGTGAAAAACCAAGTTTTCCAATTTGAAAGCCCTTGGGAGAACTTTTTTTGGCGTAAAAAACAACGAATTTTTTGCAGTTCTTTTAGTTTTTCGCTAATAACTAAACAACGAAGCGTTGCAACGAAATTAATGTTCAGTAAAAAATTCTAGAGCATTATTAAATTCTTCTTCCAGTGATGTATACTGATACGCAATTCGATTGAACAAAGGGCAAACAATGATCCGCCAAATAGAGCGTATTTTAACGAATTTTGAAAAAAATTCAGTTTGTCCTATTTCAAGTGCGCCACAAAAAGTTCTCCCAAGGGCTTTGGAATGGGAAAACTTTGTTTTTCACTACTAGCCACAACATATACAAGATGAAAAAAAAAATCAAATACCAAAAATCAGATACCTTTTGCGCGGATTTTTTTGGATAGTTACTGGGCTATTAACGGTTATACAAAGTTTTCAGGTAATTAACTCTTGTTTTTATTAGATATTAATGTAAATTAAAAATATGTTGGATTTTCCAACAAATACTATGAACCCCAAGAAGTGTCCTGCTTCCTGGTATTTAATATATTATCTTGACTGTATTGAATACCATAAACTACAATAAAATTAAAGCTGCGTAACTTTCTATAAAAATTAAATAACTTCTTGTCTACTTTATTTCCTCTACGGCAATAAATTAACAGAAATATTTTATATCTTTTTCATTTTTCTCAAAGAGAATACATGAATAAATAAAGTCACAATAAATCTGAGACCAGTTCCCTTTCGGTAACAAATTAATGTCCTGATAAGAGCTACAATTAAGATAAAGTAACACGTTCCGTGAAGTATTTCCTACGGAATTAATTTCAAATTTGAAAGAAAGCATTTGCTTCGTGAAATAGTAAGATTAGATTAGAGAAAATTATGAATTATTCTCAAATATAAATAAAGTATTTTATAGAAAATATATACCTATATAATATAGTGGAAAAGTATGAAGAATAATTTTAGAATTTTACAGCTCTTTTTCTGGTTTATACAAACTGCCGGAACGATACAAAAAAACTCTGACATATGGTTATATAGAAGTTAGGCAACTGGATTTTACGATAGCAGGGCATATAGAAAGCCTAAAATCACCCTAAGGGCCACTAAGAGCTAAGTTTGAAATGGAGGAATAAGGGAAAAAACAATGTGTCTAAAATGCGAAATTCCTTTAGCACTTCGTCGAAAACTCTTATCTGTAGTTTTGTTTCTGAATTCTTTTTAGAACAGTTGTTCACTTCAACATTATTATTTTTTAAATTACAACGTTTGGTTTGAAGTATTTGATATATATTTTTTTAAACTAGCGAAACATATTTGGTACGTACGCCTCCAACAGGACTTTGTTGTCTAGCCATGATAATTTTGATGTGTGGAAGTGTGGTTTTTGGATACAATATCAGACATATTCAAATAAATATGCAAATGTGCTACCATCTATTAGTGGTTTAAAACTAAACTAATTTATTCGACATTCCAAGACCAATTTCTTCCTTTGCCTTCTCCATTTGGGCCTTTTCTTTTTTTCGGATTCTGTCCTACCGAGGAAGACTTTGGTGCTTTTAACAATCATATTCAACAACATGCTGATATTGTCATACTTTCCCGTGGTATGGAAGTTTGCTCAGATCATAATGATACCTAAGCCTGAAAAACCGTTGAATGAAGTCAGTTTTTATCGTCCTATTAGTTTATTACCAATACCATCCAAATTATTTGAGAAATTGTTACTAAAAAGACTTGTTGTGGAGGTTTTTGTGGAGGGTTTTACCCAAGTATGAATATCAGACCTATAATTTTCCTTCACTGCAGATCAATAAATAATAAAAACAATTGAACATAGAGTTTTTCTTATATAGTGATAAATAGAGTGAGCTGAGCGATCTTCTGTTGACGGGACCTGTGCCCTACAAGCTGCTGTTGTCCGTCCCGGAAACGGGGCCTGTCAGCCGTGACTATTCGCGAATTTCAAGCGTCAGTAGATGTTGCCCTCTAAAAGGGTGAAATCCCCAGAAACTAGGCAACTTTTAATGCATTTAACTAACCTCTGTGACAAGCAGTTGATAAACGTCACAACAGCTGCAGCCAGTTGAAAATTATGTAATACTGACAGCTTTTTTAATTTTCCCGCCTACTTTCAAGCCAATCGCCAATCAACTTTTTATTTATCTCCCTTTCAGTAGTTCAAGTAGATGTCGCGAATTAATTAATAATTTGTCATGTTATAAATATACTTAAATTATATACTCATTGGGCTGCTTAAAAATGTAGATTTGAATATTAAGAGCGAAGCTCAGTGACCAGATATTCCCTATACTAATTCACGCAAAAACGGACCTTACCGCTGTACCGTTTTACGGATGGTTAGTCAAGTAATAAACTCAGTTATGTTTAATGTTTAACTAAAGCTAAATTTAAAGGAATAAATAGAAGCGAGTAAAAAATTATTTTATAAAAAGGTGGTAAGATAAGACTTTACTTTTAATATTAGGCGAACAATAAGGAACTTTTTAAATCCTTGATTCTTATAGGACTCGTTTATACTGACTTTATTAAATGTAAATCCCTAGACATAATAATCCGTATATGAACCTAATTAAAATCGGATTTAAAAAAATTGGGGATTTTCTTTTGACTAAAAATTTTACATTTTTGTGCGATTAACTTTGTATTATAATTATTTTTAATGAAGTTTACTTGAAAAAATGGGACAGTTTTGAAGTAAATTTTGTAAATAAAATATGAGGGAAGTTTATAGATCGCAAAATAATCAAAAAAAACAATTTCTCGTTTTTTTTTCAACTTTCAAGCAATTAATGTAAATGTAAACGTGATATATTAGAGTAGATTGCAGCTTTTTTCTAATTAAAATTAGATTAGAATTTATACATTAAAGAATGGTTAATTTTTTTTATACAACTTTGTTGTTACAAGCCTTATCAGCCCGATATTTAAACAAATTTTGCGTTATCTAAATAATTAAAAGGAATTATCTTTTCTTAATTAAATTCCTACAACTAAACATATTCAACTGTAATCCATCACCATTAGGGTTCACTTTTAATAAGTTTAAAAATAAAAACGAGGAGGGTTCAAGACTTTAGCTGTCAAATTTGGAAGTTCTTTTAGGAAGTTAACTTGTCTACAGCGCGGAAGATTCAAAACGGCACGTATCCAGTAAAAACCATTAATAATTAATATAAATGAGCTACTTTCATTACTGCAGAGGATAGAAGACTAACGGTCTATTATAAGGAATTTAAAAGACGGGATTACCTGTAATAAGACAAACATTACACCAGCAAAATATTTCGTAAGGCTGTACCAATGAAAGTAGAATTATTGATAAACAATTTAATCTATCTATTTGGCTCATAGGGGTTTGTTTGTAGATTTTTTAATTAAATATCTGGACCTACAAAATTTTTTGATTCTACCATGCTTTTTGTATAACGATAAGAAACATTTACATTTTTCATTAAAAAAAAAAGTTACGATGTTCTTCGCCAAAACGACATTTGCCCGAAAATTTATTAAATTTAACAAACCGAGTATCAATATTAAAGTCTAGCATAGACATACGAATATTTAACACGGAAAAAGATGATTAAAACCAAAACTATTACACATATTTTTAGCACATTTTGACAAGTGTCCATTTTAACAATGTTACTCAAGGTTCCTATAAATATTTACCTAAATCCATGATTTCGGAAATTGAATTGGCAACGTTGTATTTTCAACTTTGAATTTATGAGATGGCTGTCATCAAATGATTTTTTTTTTCCTTTTTTAATACTTTTCAGGCTTATTCTGGTTATAAATTGCTAGTTGGGCATTTGTAAAAAAGTTATGTACTTATTCGTTTGTATTGGAAAAATATGTTAAATAATCGTTTCAATGCACTGAATTTGTTTGTCTTGGGAGTGAGTATATATATATATATTTTTTTTTAAAAATGTGAAAAATATTTTTCCGCGCAATAATTTCTATTGCTATATTGATTTTATCAAGTTTTATAGCATCTGTGAAAATTTCATGAAAATCCCACCAGGCCCCATATGCGATAGATCAAATAAACTGCTCAATGTTTCTCTTGTATATGTGTTGGCTTTAGTTCAGAAACTAGAAGCGTATTCGAGTAGATAATCAGTTATTCTTAAATCACGATATACAAATGGAAATATATAACATTTAAAAATATTTAATACATAATTTATAATTACAACAAACTTATTATTTTTCAGTGCTTTACAATAAAGTAATAAAACAAGTCCTTGTAAGTTATATAATATTAGAGGCGTTTTCTGATTAAAATAATACAACGAAAATCAGAGTTCTATGGAAATTGCTCATCAAACATTCGAAATCTCACCTGTTTACTCTGATTAATTGGCGATAATAAATTAGACTGCCAACAGGGGGAAAATCGTTGTATAACAAATAATTGTATACAACAGTGATCTATTAATACCTGATGTAAAATGTTGGATCAAAAGTATTTCGTTTTTGGGTTATAATTTATATTCTAAAACTGGCAGTGTACTATTTAAATGACCCTCTTTATCTACATAATTGATGCTTAAATTTTACGATAAATTTTAAATTTTATAGGTCTAGGTTTAACAGTTTTCAAGAGACGAACCTGCCACAATTTTTGTTTTTGGCATTAATTCACACACAGTTACTTACTGATCATACAAACGTAGACCTGAAAACTTCCAATACAGCCAGAATTCTGAAATTTGGAAATAAGTTACTATTTGTTGTGTAAGTAAAAGAACTACCTTACTTTTACCGGAACTGTAATTTCGACTTAACAGGAATTTCCTGTTTAATAAACAAACTAGATAGTTAGTTTCTCCCCGTGCAAAAAATGCCGATGGATTTTATTAAAGTAAAGTATTAAAAAAGGATAAGTACAGAAATGCTAGACAAAGTAAAAATAAATTCTACTATTTAATCAATTCCTCACAGTTGAAGTGAAGCAAGTATGTTTTAAAGTTAAATGATATAAAAACTAATGTACTAATAGCAAACGAGTAAGGAATTTAATTTATCAGATTCGACATCCTTAGACCGGTTTCTGCCTTTCGGCTTCATTAGTTAGGCTTTTCGAATCCAATAAATAAAATTCCAAACTCGTACAAGTCAATAGCTATATCCGCTAACTTTGTATTAATCTCTGAAAGGGATACGAAAGAAGAGAGTGACATTTTGACTAGAATCAGTCAAATAAAAGCTTTGCAACACACAATGCAAATTGTGTATGCAACCCCAATACATCGGGAATTTTTTGCTTTAAAAATTGTCAATACTCTCTTCTAATCATAGATGGTAAAAACTAATATTATTTAATATTATGAAGATCGATAGTTTGTACGTTTTACCAGACTCTACTTAATTGTTAAAAAATTATACAGTCCATAAAGAAATTAAATATTATTATGTAGATTTCAGAATTTTTTTCAATATCTCACCGAGTAATTATATCGTTGCTTATTAAGTAGAAACAAAAGTTTCATTTTATTCCTTAGGGTATATTTTATTATTATGCAGCTGTATAATAGTGCAGCTGTCTGTAGAATAATAAAAAGCATTATTTTAACATCTCATTTGTAAATTCATGAAATATGTAGACAATGCTTTATTTCTTACTTCTCTAGTTCATCCTTTGTTGACAATATTTGTTTCACGTCTTTTACTGCAAAATTTTCGTATTTATTCGGCAACAAGCAAACGTTAGTTTGCATTGTCTTAGAGCTTTCATGTCTCATGTTAAGCTTGCAGTATAATCAGAGTGGTTAGCTTTTAATAGCTTCCCTTATTAACTCCAAGGGTTCATTTCGTTCTATGAATTAACTAGTTACGGTTTAGGCAATCTGATAATGCACATTATTCAACACCATAGTCTTTTTATCTTAAATTCAATGGGTTGGTTCTATATAGATTCATTTCCTAGATCCATTTAGATTGAAAATTAATTGTCTACTAATAGTAATCATTCTAATTTCATCATTAATAATTTAAACTATTATGTGTCTAAACCCGTCATGGATCCCGTTGTAGCTCACATTAAACTTGCTACATTTTGGAGCTGAATTTTTCCATAAATATCTGAACTTTTAGTTCCAGATATGTAGCAAGACGTGTTTGGTAGGTTCAGATATAACTGGCTAAATAATAATATCTAAATGACAATATAATGACAAACTATTGTCAATAAACAATTATGACTTCATCGGTGACAATATTTTAGAAAGCAGCAAATCGATCTAATATTTTTCAGGTTCAAATGTCATATCTAAATGCAAATGTTTATGAGCAAGTTCCACAAGTAGTACAGTCACTGAAGGTTTTCACTTCCGATTTCGTTGAACCTCCATCGATTTTCATGAAAATTGGTGAGTAGTTAGAGGATACTTCAAGAAACAAAAGTGACATAGTGCAAACTTGCACTTTTACCCTGGGGGTGGATGCCACCCTTTCTCCGGGGTTGAAATTATTGGCTGAAACTACAAAATCTGACTGTTTTGACAGATGAAAAAAAAATAACCATTTAAACAAAAGGGGTGGATTTCACCCCTAAAATGCAAAAGGCGCAAGTCAAGCATATGTCATTTTTGAAGTTGAGGGAAAATATACTCAATCCCAAATTTTCATGCAAATCGATGGAGGTTCACCGAAATCGGAGGTCATAGTTGATTTTTACCTTCATTCACTTTAGTAAGGCCGCTCTTTAGTCATGCGATTTCGTAGCCAGTTTTATAAAGGACGCTAATTTAAAAAATCCGTTCCGCTGAAGCCACGTTGATTGGCAAGCTTAATAAAATTTGTAACATATTTTAATTGGTATACATCATTATCCAAACTAGACTTTTGCACATTCAACTGGAAAGTTGATGTTTTCCGCGATCTGTCATAATTTGATATTATCGGCGCTCTAAAGCGCCAAAGTTAATTTGGGTCTTGCCTAGTCTCATTTATGAAATTCAAATTTTGTCTCGTCATGTGCCATTTTCATCGCTACTGTCACACTCGAACTGTGTTTAATCTTTTTCTTATTAAGCCACATTTGATCGTTTTCGTTTTACATTCGAAGACCCTAAATCAAAAGAATCTTTCAAAAACTTCTGTATAGATTCACTTATTTTTTTGTTTACAAAAAGATGGACCTCCGCCAGGCCGGCCCTGTTGAGATAGGAACGTATCAATATTTACATTAACAAACTTGTTAAACTGTATTTGTAAAACTGTACTAACATGTATTTTCAAATAGACTATAAACAAAGGAGCAGAATGAAACGAATAAACAAAATTCCATGATGGGTACTCCTCCCATTTTTCAAACAGGCAATTAAAATTGAATCACTGTTCCATTAAAAGAATTAAAATGTCATATTCAAGTACAGAGAACAGTTAAAAGAATTTGTTATGTCGCAATTTCGTAGAATACACATATCATTTTAAAATTATGAAAGTTCACCTCGCTACTCCGATGTTCAGAATAAAAGTTTGATTTATTTTCAGTTAACTGGAAATATTGAGCAGAAATATATACGTTTCTAGGTTTCTTTTGTTAGGTGCTGTTTGAGCATGGATTATAGCAATAAAGATCTGATTCCAATTTTAATGTACAACTTTACGACTTTCTCGATACAGCGGCACATAATCAATTTATGATATATTTTACTCGATTTCGACATTTTTGCACTTGACATCATCTTCTCTTCCTTTGGTGGTGCCTTTATTTTTACAATGAACTATGATAAAATCCTAAATTTTATCCGTATATAACCGACGTTTAAACTCATTTAAAATTAAAAGAAAATAATTTTTTCATCGTCATTCTCAAAGTCTTCCACTAGATATATATAACAGAAGTTATATACGGATTGCACCACGTCTGGACTGGAAATAACTACTCTTGGGGCTAATGCCTCCCAGGCATTGAATTAAAACAGTCCAAAGACGTGTCGGAAGCCTAGAAAGCAACAACCAACACTTTGATTTTGATATTCAAGGAGCCGTCATTCTTAGACCGGTTTCGGCATTATTGTGCCTCATCAGTAATCATATTTTTATGTTATTTATCCCTATACTTATGTATTGTAGATGTACATTCCTTATGTTGCCCTTTAACAAAAATTTCTCTTAGGTGTCTCCTCTAAGTCCGCCTCTACGGCAATCCTGTTAAGGTCTTCCAGTATAGACCTCCGTCTCTCTTCATCTCTGTGTTTATGTTCTACATCCAAATGGTTTGTATATTTTTTTAGGCCTCTGTTATTTTCATTTCCCTTGAATCCAGTTTCTTGTTTATTTCTTTCCCCTTGCTTGATTTGCCTGTTCCTTGTAAAGTCCTCTTGGTTCTGATTATTTACCCTGAATTCATCGCCAGTATGCCTATAACAGAATGGCCTATTGTTTCCATACCTCCTCCCCTATTAATTTGATTTTCCCCGCTATTTTCATTTCTATTCCTATTTTCTAACAATGTCCGTCTTTGATTGTACGCTACGTTGTCTTGATTCCAATCTCTACTTCCTTTTCATTTATTTTCTTGTTCATTTTTGTACTGCTTCTCATAGTCTCGTCCTATATTTCCTTGATTTTCCATGTTATTATCATTTCTATTTCTGTTCTCTTGCCATGTATGTCTTTGATTGTCCGCCATGTTATTTCGATTCCAATCTCTCCAACTGTTTTCCTGATTTCTGTCATTATATCTTCCATAATTTGTCTGATTCCGGTTGTTATTTTCAAAAACTTTATTTTGTCTGGAATACATCATTTCTCCTGATCATACCCTATTATCTCTCTCCAGATTTGTTCTTTTTGCACTCCTACTCCTCCATATGTCCTTCGTCTCTGCGTATTTCTACCGGATAATGTTTCAGTAGGTATCTTATCACATCTCCAATCTCCATGTTTGGTCATAAATATGACTCCATTTTCCTCATGGTTTCGTTAAACTTGCCCTGATACATATTGTCTCCCACCTCTTACCTTATTTTGTATGGTATCCCTACAATACTTTCTACCAAACTCTTCCTTGACACCTTCACAATCTACTATTCTGTACTCCATGGCATTCCACCAACTTTTCGCGTTTACTTTCAAAGTTCCTCTCTTTCTTCTGTCATCCAATTCTCAACATCCTTTAAATATTTCATGGGATGTGTTCTCTGATCTCTCTTGTTATTACTACATGCTGTTGGGATTATTTCTTCTTGTCCTTGTTCCTGTTTTCCCTATCTTCTGTTACTTTCTATTTTCTCGTCTACCTCTTCTTTCATGGCACATATTTCCCCTTTGATTTTCTTCCTCATGTCTTCCCTAATTATATGTGTTTCTCTTCTTACTTCTCTCAGATTCTCTTGATTTTCCCATATCTTATGTAGTAACTTGTCTTGAATTTGTTATAGCTTGTCTGTTTTTTTTTTCGTATTGATTTTTAATTCTTCTTGATTTTTCGACGAAGTCTGCCATAAGCATGGCCAACATTGGCCCCATTTTATTTTCTACTCCTTCGGAGGTTCCTGCTACTCCTTCAAATTCCTCCACCTTATTATCTATATCCTCTCCTGATATGCCACTTTCCTTCTTCCATATTTCCCCTATTTATTAATTAATTGACATCTGTCGTTCTATACAGCAAACAGGAAACACGTTACAGAAAATATTTTCTCACAATATTGTATATCTTGTTAGACCATTCTTCTAAAAATACGATATTAACGAAAAATTCTGGTAGAAATGTGCCACAGGAGTATAATAATCCGCATCTATGATATGGTAACTATCCTATTTTACTCTCCTCTTAACAAAGCATGAGTTATATTTTATAGCTGATGCAACCATACTTGTTCAAGACACTCACAAAGTGCTACCACTTTATTTGGAGCGATATTGTTTAAGCTACAGTGACGGAGAAAAATATGAAATACTCATCAATTTAGTACCAGTTTGTAAGATAGATGCGGTAAAAACCCATGGTTTCACTAGGTACATTTAAGGTCATTTATATCTGTATATTTTGAAAAATACAATTTTCTAGGTAGTAGATCATAAAATATTGAAACAAAATTCCATATAAAAGTGTTTGTAAATGCAAAAGTTCCTAGACAAATTTTTATAAATGAACTGAAATTAAAAACTATTATTTATTTCTGTAATCCATATAACTTGTAAATTAATTAGTAAATAAATTACACTTTGCTCAATTAGATAAAGTTAAATTGACTCCGATGATCCAAAACTTTACTGGTTAGACAAGATTAAAATCAATTATGAATGTATACTAATAGATCTAAAAACCAACGTACGTCAGTGGTTTATGCAGAACAAGATTCAACTGAAAAACACAAAGTATAAAAGGATGGCTATTTAACTGTTTAGAAAATTTTTATCATCTTGTTTTTAATTTGCAAAATGTTCTGTTCTTTTGAAGTGATCCTGTATTTTTTTTTTTGATTGAAAACCAATTAATTCTACTTGTATAGCTGGTTTTGAAAAGTATTAATCCATATGCCAAATGAAACAGTTTTATAATTTCTCGAAAAAACTGTTTTTGCTAGATTTGGTTTTAATATCTTAATATTAACACCGTTGTAACCTTGGCGGTCTTTTATATTTTTTATAATAAGAACTATAAACTACTGTGACAGCATGTTACCACAATTATTAATTTTTATGTACACAACGATTTTCTAAAAATAATGCGTATTAAATAAATAATAAAATATATTGAGATGTGACTTTTTTGTCCACATAATTTTTGACGAAAATGAACACTATTATCTCAAGATGATAATGTCTAAATCATTAATTTTTACTAAAAAAAAGTGCGTGGCTTTAACAACATTGTCTATTGCATTATAAAGTCCAAAAATTGGCATTTATATCTTAAATTTACGACAACAGAATATCAAAATTTACACACTGGCGACCAAATATCTTCGCACGCCCATGTATATCGATGATGGATTAATCCAGATTAGTTTGAATTATTATTGATAAAATTTCCCATGGAATTTGGCATACATTTTTCTAAAGATATTCAAATATAATTATATCGGTCTAATGTCGAGGTCTTGTGCGCGTATATAATCTATTTCAGTTCGAAAATTTAAGGTTTATAAAGGTACAAAGGTACCTGAAACATTTAGAGAACGCACGAAATTTCCCCATTGTATTTATGGATCTCTTACAACTGAAAGAGGTTCGTTTCCGCTATTAAACAAGCTGTGGGGATTTTCTTTGTTCCTGTGACCCTATTATATGTAGACTTAATACGTAAATTTCGAATGGAACACACTAGCTATATGTGAGCTTTTTGTATTCGTTAAATATGAAATATTTAATAGCAATTCAACGCTTCACGCAGGTCCGGTATTACTAAATTTGCGCTTTAGTAAAATAACCATGAAGAAAAAAAAAATCGATTACATTTATGATTAAAGTTTATTAATAAAACATGCTATTCGGCAGAAAATTCCTATTTTATGAAATTATATAAATATTTTTGATTCTACCATGCATTTTGTATAACGATAACAAACATTTACATTTTTCATTTAAAAAAAAAGTCACGATGTTCTTTGCCAAAACGATATTTGCCCGAAGATTTATTAAATTTTAAATCAATATTAAAGTCTAGCATAGACATACGAATATTTAACACGGAAAAAGATGATTAAAACCAAAACTCTTAGACATATTTTTAGCACATTTTGACAAGTGTCCATTTTAACAGTGTTACTCAACGTTCCATTAAATATTTACCTAAATCCATGATTTCTGAAATTGAATTGGCAACGTTGTATTTTCAACTTTGAATTTATGAGATGGCTGTCATCAAATGAATTTTTTTTCCTTTTTTAATACTTTTCAGGCTTATTCTGGTTATAAATTGCTAGTTGGGCATTTGTAAAAAAGTTATGTACTTATTCGTTTGTATTGGAAAAATATGTTAAATAATCGTTTTTATGCACTGAATTTGTTTGCCTTGGGAGTGAGTATATATATATTTTTAAAAATGTGAAAAATATTTTTCCGCGCAATAATTTCTATTGCTATATTGATTTTATCAAGTTTTATAGCATCTGTGAAAATTTCATGAAAATCCCACCAGGCCCCATATTCTTAACGTTTACCCAGAGATGTGCGTGTGAGTAGTTGTCAAAATTTGTAGGTTATTATGGCGAAATTAAATAAAGTCAAACCTTGACGTCGATATTTACAAAAATAGGTTATTTTCTTATGACGATTTTCCATCATCACTCCACTAACGTTTTCGCCGACCACTGCTGGACCAACATTATGTATTGGGACTACGTTACTGAACGTTGCTTTGGAATACCCCTCGCACAAAGATATGATATGATTTCCATCGATAATCGACGATAGATAGATATTTATTTAAATAGAAACCAATATACAAATATTAATTTAAAAAAATACAATAAATGCAGTAGAAGTAATAAAATTTACAATAGAAAGTAATAATTTAAAAGAAAAAGACAATTAACTTTAACAGATAAAATACATAAAATCAAAACATATAAATGTTTACATGTGCTGTTCACGAATTAATTTAATAAGACTTGTTTTAAAGCTGTTCATAGTTACTATTTTTAATATTATCATTTTAGTTTCAGAGCCTACTATGTTAAAGTAAATTAAATAGATACTGTGGCTAAAATATTTTAAATGCAAATATCTCGAAATTAAAACAAGTATACCTTTTTTGTTCAAATTTCAAGAAATAAAAAAAATGATACTTTTCTTCATCCTCTATATCTAATCTCAAAATTGATACCACGCTTATGATTTACTAACTTAAAAATATAACCATACCAAAATTCAAATCAATATATTTAATAATAAAGAAATTATTACAAAAAAACATTTTGAATTTAATAAATAAATAAAATAAATAAACATAAAAAGAATAACGACTTTATATATATTCTCAAATAATATTTTGATACCTAATATTATCATCTACCCATTATTTCCTAAATTACCAGCCTTAACTATTCAAACAGACGGGGCTCTAAAGGTGAAGGTCGTACATGATGTGCTTTATTTGTTTCATCTTCAAATTATGTATAACAGAACTCTGTTTTGTTTTTACAACAGAAACATTC
The DNA here is from genome assembly GCA_949320105.2 of Crepidodera aurea. Classification (NCBI taxonomy): domain Eukaryota; kingdom Metazoa; phylum Arthropoda; class Insecta; order Coleoptera; family Chrysomelidae; genus Crepidodera; species Crepidodera aurea. The sequence goes on from OX439478.2 coordinate 16,509,258, forward strand.
GCAAGTGAAAGAGCGTGCGAACAAAATACTGATCAGAAAATAGCATTAATCGCACAATATAAATTATTGCAAGCTATATCGAGTAATCTATAAAAATTATCTTCTAAATCATACCAAAAATAAACATGTTAAATAATAGTATTTATTGATAAAAGAAATTTACACCAAAATCGACACAAAATATATATACAATTACATTTCTAAAACATACTTCCAACAAACGCATTAACCTATCAGAGCATGCATGTATTTTTGGAAATTAATATGAAGAATTAGAAACCGTAAAAGCAGAAAAGATCATATGACTGAGTTCCAATATACTTTGATATAATTCAAATAAACTAGGAAATAAAAATATGCCAAAACTTTATCTTGGTAACCAAATACAATTTCAATTGGAAATACGAACGTTTCTTTTTCATTTCAAAATTTCTTTGACTTGATAAAATAATCAAGCGTCTTCAATAAATATTAACTTAGTTACAGTTTAAAATTAGAACAATCCAGCTGATTAACTAAGGGGTAGAGTCCTGAAATTACTTTTAGGAACCACCTTTTTTAAATTACTTTAATAGTTTTCTGAGTTATAATTCATTTAATCGATAAAAATGAGATAACTCTATTATAGAACTTCTTGGTTCACTGGCGTTTTGTTAAAATTTGACGATTTATTTTTTTTAATTATTACAGTAGGTTATTTCCTTCACACAGATTTATGTCTTGAGCCTTATTAAATTCAAATGCATATATTTTTAACTACCCAACGGAACCTTTCAAAGCCTAGACAGAGCTTAAGATTACCATTAAATATTTTATATTTAACGAGCCCGAAAAGCTCACCCGAGAGGTTACATAGTGAGATTATTCTCATACAAATAAAACAAAATTTTTTTATGCAAATTCACCAGAGAGGTATAGGGTGAGGCATTTACATATTTAACTCTTTAATTTAATATGAGAAACTAGATATAAATCAATGTTATTTTTAAAATTTTTTCCCCAAATTTTTGGAAAATCAAAGGTAAAGAAAAAACCTGCTTAATTAACACATGGCGAGCCCTCGAAATTCTGAAGTAAATGCTCTGGAAAAAAGGAAATACTTAATCGGAAAGAAGATCGTTCAACGTTCATACAGATGTCTGGTCTTTGGGTATAATTCGATTTATAATGTCGATGATGATGTTTTATGATGCCTTTCACGCGAAACAAGTGCAGTAGCACTTATCGCTTATCATTCCTTTTTTTTGTATATATTGAATAAACTATCTGTTTTTCTGAACTTTAAGTTAAAATAACTCATAACTCTAATTACTCACCTAGAATGTCTATTGTCTAGGTTTCTTCCTCCGAATATTTTTTTACATATACTCGTAATCAGAATCCTTTGTCCTTCAAAAGTCATATCAACAAACTACTTCTTCATTGTGAATACAAAAAGTCGCAAGTTCTAGATAATAAAAAGATGAAAGGAGACCAAATTTTGATTGCGTTAAAAAATCTTAAGTATTCTTATGGTTTGTCGTTTTAGTTAAGAAAAAGTTTTAAACTATTTAGTTCAGAAGAATAAGTATCTAAATCTGAATCAAGAGACCGGATATAGGTATTATTCTCAGTATCCTCCAAAGTTTAGAATTTTTACATGATTCGATAGAAAGTTTGTCAACAAACTTACTTCAGAAGGTAAAACTCTGCACAATATTTTTAGTTTTATAGTTCTTTTATCTAGTTTGTTTGTTACATTAGAACTTTTTATTCTTTTTGTTACATTTACGCAGGTTGGTTTTCAATTTTTTTGAAACATTATTTAGAAAGCAAATACTAACTGTATGCATGCAGTATTAAATATCAGCTCAGAATACGACGAGGTGCAAGAGGAAAGAATTTAGTCCGACACCTAAGAATTAATTCATTTATCTTTAATATTGGTCGACTGATATTGAAAATGTACATAGATTTTGTCATTTCATCACTAAAATTTGCGTTTTCGGACATTTTGCGCGTAGCGTTTGACCTGAGTGTATTTTCAAAAATGTCAACAAATCTGACCTGAGTGCAGCTCGGTTTATTTTTGTTTCAAATCATTCGTATGGACGCCCAGATTACAAAAATACCGTTTTCAGACATTTTTAGTGTCGCCTATGATGAAAAAATGTGCCCGAGTCGCTCGGCAAATACCCCGGCTTTTGTTACGCTCCTGTGTCAAGAACGGCCATTTACTTGTTACGTTCCTGTCTCTCGCTTCACTACAGTAGCTTCAATCTCAGCTTTCAGAATAAAAATTCAAAAGAATGATAAAACTTAGACGTCCACGATAAAAAGGTTGCACACAGGATTTATAAATAAAACAGAACTGTTGAAACATCTGTTAAAAGCATTGTAAAAACCTTTTGGAATTTTGTAAGTACTAAAAAATCCAATAACACGATACCTGACAATATGAACCTTGATAACTCTTCTGCTTCTTCCGGCGGTGAAGTATCTAATTTGCCAAGCATTTTTCATCAGTTTACACTTCTCAAAATCTAAATCTATACTTAAACGATATTGAAATCGAGTCAAAACTTAAAGTCTCCTCTTACCACATTCCTATATCGACGATTTATTAGAAATTATAAAATCTTGATGTAAAGAGAGGTCCAGGTCCTGACATTATCCCTCCCATCCTACTTAGAAATTGCAGCTTTGTATTGTCTCGCCCTCTCTTCTATATTTTTAATAAATCTATCGACACAGGTGAGTTTCCTGATTATTGTAAACTTTCTTATTTCATCCCAATATACAAATCGGGTAGCAAGTCAGACGTCAATAATTACCGACCCATATCTATTCTCAGTACTATACCTAAGGTATTTGAGAACATTATAACAGATTTTTCTAAGGCTTTTGACAGAGTCAACCATAATGTCTTACTTCAAAAGCTTGATAAACATGGTATAAGTGGGGTTTTACTGCAATGGATTAGTAGCTATCTAACGAACAGGACTCAAATGGATAGAGTAAATCATCAATATTCTAACTTAATTCAGGTAACATCAGGTGTTCCTCAAGGGTCACACCTCGTTCCCTTACTACTCAACTTATTGATTAATGACATCATTCATTGTTTGCGGCATAACAAAGCACTATTATTTGGTGATGATTTAAAAGTTTTCCTAACTGTTAAAACCATTTACGATCTGACCTTGACAACCTGTCCAACTGATGTTCCCTAAATGGCATTGACTTGAATGCGTTTTTATCGATCTCAAGTACCTACTACTTTTCATTATACCTTACATGGTCGGATCTTGGAGTCTGTTAATCAAATCAAAGACCTTGGAGTTATTCTAGATCCCACTTTAAGCTTTAATAAACGCATACCTATGGGTATCCATAAATCAATGAAAATGTTAGGTTTTATCAAAAGGCTAACACACGATTTCACTGACACTACTGCAATTAAAGTCCTATATTGTTCACTTAGATTATTGTTCTTCTGTCTGATCTCCACATTACATAACATATAGCAGGAACATCTAAAAATCGATAGAGCTTTTTCTTAACATCCCCTCCTTAGAAACTAGGAGGAAACAGAGAGACCTCATATTGCTTTTTAATATTATCAATGGGAGATACAGCTGTAGTGAACTTCTACCAAATATAAATCTTCTTGTTCCGACCCGCACAACTTGACAGCAACAAACTTTTCATGTACCTTTCTATCGTTTAAACCAAGCGTTTAATAGCTGTATCCCAAGAATGTTAAAATTAGCCAATAATCACATTAATCTTGAGATGTTTAATACCTCCTTTCATTATTTTAAAACTCAAATACTGAATACAGAGCTTTAACGTTTAATGTTTTAATGAACCTTTTTTGTCTTGTCATTTATACTCCTTGCTTATTTTTACTATGTATGACAATTTGTCTGATATCATTTTTTTCCACATCTGGGCAATGTATTCAATCATTTACGATCAATTTCAGACATATTGCTATGGTTCAGTTACGTCCGATTTGTTGACATGTTCGAAATGATATAAAAATGTAATGCGACAGGTTTTTTTGTCTGAAAATTGATTTTTCCGCATCAACTGAACCGACTTTACCTTCAGCAGTGAGGAGCACATCCCACCATTTGATTACTACATGTATTGAGATCGCTTCACCGTACACCTAAGTACGATAAATAAATAGTGGGAGGCAAGTAGTCTAGTTACTCAAGTTAAATATTTGATCATTCACTGCGCCGTTCAGTTAAACTTTCGGCTGGGCGATTTTAACATTATAAATCCTATGGTCAGAATTTTTTTTTTGAACTTGTATTTATATAGGATGCGCTTGTGTTTCATTATTTGAACCATTCCCATGTACTTCTTCATAGAGTAAACATCCTCCTACCGTGTATATGTACGTTCTAAATTCGCTATATTGATATGACGACCAATTACAAATTTAAACACGAAATGCATTAAATTCTCCTATTTGCACTTCGTTAGAACGAGTGCAGGAATGTCTTCTTTTTGTTTTGAATTGAAATATACCTTTCGTTCGAAAATATTAAAAGGTTAGATGCATCAGATCAAAAGAGAACAAGTTTACCAGTAAAATTTTGGAGGGTTGCCAGATTTAAACTTTTTTTACGACTGCATTTAATTACTGCTTTTTCACAATACGCCATATTTCCTAAAAACTTGGATGTAACACGATATGGTACTACATAAAGTTCACAGAAAAATATCTATACGAAAAACGACTCATATGATATGCTTGTGAGAATTCGAAGATATAGGGTATAAGTAATATGTAATATTACAAATCTCATCTAATCAGACTGTCGCCCAGAAACGCCGCTTATTGTGTGTTAGGGTTCTTTAGGTATTTATAAACCGAAAGAAGGTATTGACAAAAAAAAATCAATTCTTCCTCTAACCTCCCCAACGTGACATCCCTGTATTTTAAACGTTTGATAATGTCCGGTAGAGCGAAGAAATGCTCCGTATTAGAACAAAATTATCGTTTAAACATAATATAAAATATAAAAACACTTTAGATTAATATTTAGCACACAATTTTGTTTTCAAAATTTCCATCCTTCCAACCAGTGAGTAATCTACTCATTACCCCTAGATCAATAATCAAAACTTTAATTTTTTTTCCATTGGGATGCTGAATCCATTTTTGCAAATTGACTGTGTATAATCAGATTTTATAACGCCGAATTTGGGAGACTTTTATCTTTGTAAACTATATTTTTGTTCTATAAACAATTTATAATAGGGTCAACGGATGAAGTTACAGATTAATTATAAAAGGTTTTTATACTTGTTGTATAATCCTGCCGAACAGAATGATACTATTATACTTACCATATAAACTTTAATACAACTTGTTATTTCTCTCTCTTTCTACTGGATTAAAACCACTTAGTTGTTAAAAAAGTTTTTTTATTGACGTTTCGGCTTTCCAGATCGAAAGCCGTTATCAAAATGACATAAAATGTAACATAAAATGTCATTTTTTTAACAACTAAGTGGTTTTAATCCAGTAGAAAGAGAGAGAAATTAAAATACAAACCACAATGAGCTTCCGAAATGAATTACAACTTGTTATATAATCTTTATAGGAATATTGCATAACTCAGATATTAAAGGTTATAGGAATAGGTGTACCACTGTAATATGATCTTTATACATTTCTTTTAAAATATTTTTATAAAGATTGTATATAGCTTTATAGACTTGTTATAAAATGTTTAAGTTTAAAAAAGATTTTATTCTATAATATAAGTTGTATTGTATTTATACAACAATATTATAGAAATATTTTCTTACAAAACACAATTGTCCCTAAGAAATAAAACAATTCTTTAAATGGCACTAAGCGATAACTATAGGATAATTTATTTCCTCTAGAGTTCTATTTTGCTAGTTGGGGAGTTACACGGGATTTAAGAAAAATGATATGCGACATACTATCTATATTTAAATAAAAATTAAAATTCCTAATAAGCAATATGGTATATCTCGGCCATATAGCACAGTTTTAATCTTTTGAAATATGCCGTTCAATAATTCCAACCTCGACTTTAATCTATTTTAAGCTGAAATTTTGTGAGTTCTTGCAAGTCATTTAGTAAAGTTGGAAAAATGAGACGTTTGAACGTATACGTTTCTAAACTCTCTTCTTGAAAATAGTTTCCATTTTGGCACTAACTTTAAATTGATATTGAGTCCTGTTTTCTAAAGTATCAAGTGCAGTTATGGTAAAGCATGAAATATTTATCACGGAAGTATTTTTCAAACTCGATATTCTTCTAAGGATTTGGAAACCGCCAAACTAAAACCAGACAGCAATCATGACAAAGTTCAAAATAAATACTTTATAATTTCAGTTGACGGTTGTTAAATATTTCAAAAGTTTTGACCAATAATAAAAGTATTTATTTCTTTTAACTTATAATGTATATAATATACAACCTCTAATTCATCTCCTTACGAGTGAATCCCAGAATCAGAAAAGCTTGTACGAGGGAGGGATGGCTACTATTATTATTATTATCATTTGTGTTTAATCTTATAATTTAGATTTCAGATTTTATTTCAAGATTCTAGAAGGTAGTGATAATGTGGAGTGGTTTGATCAAAACAAATTAAATAAAGATTTATATCAAAACTAAAAGCGGTCAAAATTTACTAATAACAAATTCTAAATATATCTCTTAATTTCTGACACCACTGAAGTATAGTTGCGAGGGGCATCCCAACACACATTTAAATTCACATTCACCTCCTTCTTGTTATATCAGGGCGGATCCAATTACAGGAATGCCCAGCGACACCATGGTAACCAAATACAATTTAAACAGGAAATACGAAGTAAAAGTACTGGAAAGAGAACACTGAGAGGGAGGAGCACCCATCAGTGCAGCAACAATCTGGTACACAGACGGCTCGAAGACCGAAGAAGGAGTCGGAGCCGGAATATACGGGCAAAAACCAAGGATAATGATCCCGGTGAGCCTGTCAAAAGACACCACAGTATTTCAAGCAGAAGTAGCAGCAATACACCTCTGCATAGGAGAAATAAACAGACAAGACAGCATAGGTCAGTCCGTTGTTATATTCTCCGACAGTCAGGCAACACTAAAAGCACTAAAGGCCATCCAAGTAAACTCCAAACTTGTGTGGGACTGTGCCTGTGCCCTGAATGAATTAGCTAACCGCAAGAAAGTGACCCTGGCATGGGTTCCAGGACACAAAGGGCATCGAGGAAATGAAAAAGCCGACGAATTGGCCAGACAAGGCTCGTCAACGGCATTTTAGGGTCCAGAACCCTTCTGCGGTATAGCAAAAGCAACAGTTAAAAAAGCAATCAGCAAATGGGTGGAAAAACAAGCCCAAAGCTGATGGGAACAATCCCCAGGACAGATGCAGGCAAAAAGATTTCTCAAGAAACAGAAGGTCCGTAAAAGCAATAGTAGGAATGCTTACAGGACACTGTAAACTCAACAAACATATGAAAAACATAGGTCTGGCAGAAGAAACCACATGCAGGTTTTGCCAGACAGAGGAAGAAACCTCAATCCATATTCTATGCGAATGCGATAGAAGGACAAGGTTTTCACAGAAGGGAACGGAATACCCAGAGGCAGAGAGCTACGTTGAAGAGCCACTGTCAGGGATCCTAACCATACTTAAAAGGACGAAGCTCGCGCAAGTCATCTAATTATCAGGGGAAACACAATAGATCTGCAAAGGTCGCAGTGGGCCACCCCTTTTTACATCTACATCTACATCTGCTATATCAGTAAACATGCTGATGTAATAGATGAAATTCACCTCTCTCTTTGGTTATAACGCTTCAAATTGCAAACGAGGGAGTGTGATTCAAGCCCTTAGTTAGGATGCCGACTTCCAACAATGCCTAAACAGAATGAGAAAAAGACACACAATAGTGACTCCCACAACCTCTTGATATTATATTATTGCACCATTGAAGAACTAAATGCAGCAACGTAGACGACACTCAGGATGTTATAGGGCGCGCTTGATAACTAGCTGCCTCAGGCCGACTCCAGTCCACCAACTGTATCGCCTCTCCCAACATCTTGCAAGACGTTGCACAAGAAGCAGAGAGACAGACGCAAGAAGAGGATTGATTCAATACATCCATTACAAGGGTACCAACTAGCTAGAAGTAGATTACGGTCTCGCTGCAGTTTCCTAGCAAGGACCACTCTACTACAAGAAAGTCAGGAAAAGAGAAGACTACAGAAATGAAAGATCGAATCTCAAGTCAATCGTCCTAATCCACCAGGACATACCCAACATTTTCCTATCTGTAGGACACTAAACAGACTACGCATGAGCGTTACAAGACGTAATGTCAACCTGAAACGATGGGAGATTTTGCCTGAAGATATAGACACGGAGTGTCGATGTACAAACATCTTCTCACATGTATGGACATGGGACAAATTTGCAGAAACAACGACCTAACCTTAGGTTATGACAAAGCATTCATTGTTGCTAAATTCTGAAATGTTGTGAAATCCCGACATGTAATAAAAAAATAGCAGGAGATTTAGCAGATAATAAATCAAAAAAAGTACCCTCGATGAGCGTGGTTAATATAATAATAAGAAAACAATAATCTGTGAAAGGCCTAGTCCACAGAGGACCCTATAGAGTACAAATTTTATCTCTTTTCGTATTAAATGAAACGGAGTAGACAAACAAAAATAAACAATGGGAACGTCGCAACTTGATTGATCGGCTTTTTAATGTGTCACTGTCGAAGTAATCTATAACTTTTTGTTAGTATGAAAATAAACAGTTGAAATAATACAATTACTTGCAGTTCTTGTAACAAATTTGCTTGCTTGCAACTTGCCTCGACAATTAATTACTTTTTTGTTAAGTTAACATTTTTAAATTACTTTTACTTTCGTTTTAGTACAGTTGTTAATTTTAGTTCTACTTTTAACAACTTTTAGTTTCGATTAACATTTTTTCTCGAAGAATTTTGCAATTTTTCTGACTTGATGTTTGTGGACTGTATTATATTTTAGTAATTCTATTTGGTTAATTTCCTTTTGCAACAGAAAATTCGGCAAAAATAAATACAATGTTTGCTAACAGTGATATTAATAAATTCTTAGAGATTTAACTTCTTATCTGATACCTTAAATATGATGCACGTATCTAATGCTTCAAATTCGTCAGAATGCGTAAACTGAGTGAGTCTTGAATTTCCAAGTAGACCGAGAATATCATGAATAAATGTACCGAAGCAATTTTACGATGTTGCCATTTTACATAAATATGCTCCACAACAACAAGCAACAGTCTAAGCGTTATGTTATTGAATTTATATTCTAAGTTTCAATGTTGTGAAAGTTATCATAATTTTTTTCCGTCATTACCAAAATCCTAAATCTAGGTAAAAATTATCTTGGAAAATCATATATTTTGTCTCGCTAAAATAATTGTACTTCTACGTTAACACTAATTTTGAAATTTGTTAGAAGCGGCAACTAAGCGCTATCAAATGTTCTAACCTTATCAATGAAACATTTCATCGGTAAGTTTTACATGTAATATTATAAACAAAGCTCAGGGGGCGTAGAATTAGTATTTTATCGACTGTATAAACTCTTTAATAATGCCTAAAGGATTGTTTTAACTTATTGCAGCGACTTATAATTATGTAGGTTTCATATATTTTGTTTGAAATTAAATCACATTTGTTTTTCTGCCAAACTACCTAAGTATCTAGGTAATATTAATTTTTCATTTAAACAGTTATACGAAGACATGACTTTTAGGTTTTCTTGCAAATGTTGAAAGGAGAAATATTTGGTAATCCTTGTTAGGATTTGAGGAAGTTTAAGGTCCTACCTAAAAATGCTTTTATTTGTTCAAGTCATTTCCGTGACAATGACTTTGAATATAAACCAAGTGGAAGGAAATATTTGAAAAAAGATACAAAACCAATATCGAGGTAATATACCTATATTTATTTGTTTTTTTAATAAATTTAGGCTATAAGGTAGGTATTTCCAGTAATATTGTTTAAACATTATGGCTTAAATTTATGTAATGTAAAAGGTCAAACCAATCTTTTGAGAATATGTTGAATATTTTAAGCAATCAAAAACATTTCCATAATACCGACTGCTTAAACTCTAGTGATTTCCCGTTAATCTTGTAACTTATTTTATTGAAATTTTAATTGCGGTTTTAACTAATTAAACAATTAAATTACGAATTTTCCCTTGATCCTGCATTGACGAACACTAGGTGTTCTGAGTGGACTAGCCAAATTACTGATCCACAATTTTTTTACGATTACTCATTTGATTAAATAAATATATTTTCATTAGCATTTTAAATTTCCTATGTTACCGAAGTGGTAAAATTAAAATCGTTAAAAAAATAAATATATTGTGTCTCATCCCATTTCCCTCTGTAACGGTACGCCCATGCATCACAGCATAAATTTGACGCCATATTCACACATTTTATATATCTATCTCACTTCATCCTTGGGCACGGAATATTTGAAACTTATGAATGACTTGTTGGGGATGTGGTTAAAACTAATGGGCCATAACCAGGTATTTATTTTTGTTTTACGATTGAAGCAAGGTTTAGATTTAATAATTATTAATCCCTAGATCTCATTCACCAAACCCACCCACCATATTTTACATGGACATAAATCAATAAAGGCAACAAGGATGAAAATAAGAAAATATATAATGTCTGTATTAAAAATCATCACCGTTTTTTGTACAAAATATCTATGAAAACGTGACTCACCGATTATCCCGAACGAAACTTTGATTAAATTCAACATTCAACGATTTTTTTGGTAAACACAATTAGTTTGTCGAAAGGTCTACAATGAAAGCGATTTTGATTGAAGTAAGTGTACCTACCCTAAAAATAATTTATTTATACATCTGGGAATTATTTAATATTGGTCTTAGGAATTAATTTAGAAAACCTGGAATGAAATTAAGATACGTTGAGTCTGAGATAAATGGCGATTATTATTAACTTTGCTACATTCGTGATGAATAAGTATATGGAAGGGTAATATAATTAGGTATCTGCGTATGAGTGGCTTTCGCTGGCATAATCTGGCGGAAACACTGAGGGCTGAGGAAGCGGAACATCCTTTCAAAATCCGGTCTTGGTTATACAATGGAGGATGCGAATAGCGAGCGCCTGACTTTCTGATTTTAACCAGTTCTCTCGTAAATCGGTAACATGACCCTCACTTAATTGCTCGATTTTCTGTCAACATTTTCTCAAGCTAAAACGTTGGGGAAAGTTTTGCGACAGTCTCCGTTTTATCCTGAAAGAATTGTATCATTTAATATCCGTTACATCCAACGTCCAATGGAGATTAATATAATTTAAATGAGTTAAATATCTTCAGATTCATATTATTTTTTGATTATTAAATATCTTTAAAAACTCTTCAAATACCGGCGTTAAAATCGAAAAATTAGATTGATTTTTGTTAAAAATGTCTGTTATCATCCCTCGAGCTAAAGCTCTCGGGAGTTATTCAGATTATTAAATGTTCATATGGTCTCATCAAATTGTCTCAAAATACAAGATACTCTCGATAGAATTAGACAGAAAATAATAGTCGACTATTTGTCATAGTCTTGGGATATTACCTTCGATAATTAAACGGCGACCTTTACCATTTGGAAATTTTAAACCAGTAGACAAACCTTCTACATATAAATGCATGACGAGCATTTGTAACCTGATTATCTTGCCAAACTTTTTTTTGCAAAATGTCCTTCAATTTTCTATCGTTCTTCTCCCAAACGAAGTCTAATTCATTTAAAGTTTTCCACAATGTGTCTCCTTTAACGTTTGGCAAAGTTTCGTCTCCATTAATGTCTAATGTCTAATTTTTGTAAATAAAACGAATGCACTTTTCTTCGGATCAGTTGTTTCATAGTACCGTCTATTTGAGTGGGTTTTCTCCAAGGTGCTACTGTAATACTTCCATCCTTTCGTTGCTTCAAAAGTCTATAAATGGTTGCTTCTCCAACTCCGGTCGTATGTGAACACTTAGAAACTATACTCCGAACGGTACTATTGAAATGTTCATGTACAAGAGCGTCATGTATATTTAAGACTAAAGTTTTCATATGCACGGTTAAATTGCACAGGAGTATAATTAGACGTTTGTGCCATTTTTATTGCACAAATTCACTTGATTAATATTGCTTTTTATCGCCTATTATTACAGAACTAACAATTCTGCGTGTTACAATCACAGGACAACACAAACAGAAATGTAAATTTTAACTAAAATAATTTACAATCTGCACAACACTTTCTGCTGATTAGAAATTTTAATCCTTTCTAAGAAAGTTAAATTGATCTTGAATTGTAAATATTTTCTACCTGTAGAGATTACGTACTTACCAAGAATTGAAATAAATTGGTATTTTTAAAAATTTTAGGAAGAAATCCCAAGATTTCATTTTGGAACAAATAATGCTAAACATTTTATTTTAGAAATTATCCGCCAATGATTTATGATGTTATATTGGGGTTTATCTTCGGGTCATAAAAATTTTACTCTCAATCATTTTCAAACAGAGTATAGATGTCTGTTAATTATAGTTTGGGTTTATTTTGTTAGAAAATATTTGGCAGGAGAGATTTGGGATCCAAAAAAATGCTTAAATAAATCCTTAATAAATGCTTAAAATATGCTAAAACTTGGCTTTTTTTCTACATTTAAAGCTTCGGTCTGGCATCATTTGCTTGTAGTCGAATATGTCTTACTTGGGCATACAAGTCAGTAAGTCAAGAAAATGGAAACAAGTTTCAAACTTTCCATCTTATTTCATTTAAGTTTTGAACTATAACAAATGTCGTTACTCTGTATTTGACATAAATCTTCGTTAAAAGCAACTTTTCGTTTCCATTCAATTGCATTGTAAAATTAGAAGTATAGTAGTTCAAAAACTACATTTACCTTTTGACGAATTGATAGTTTTTGTTTTTTTTAATTCAATAAAACCAACTTTTTTGAGAGCTTAAATTTTTTATCATTTTATGAACTTTTTCAAAAAATCTGAATTGCTGGAAATGAAAGTAACTGTCTCGTATTATTTATATTTGAGCTTAAAATGTTTTATAAAAAAAAGCACTCCAAAATAATCTGCTAACTTCAGTTCATATTTTTAAAAAATGCACTCACCGATAATTACAATTCAAAATGACCCGGCTTTAGCATGCTGGCAGAGTTCATATACCTACCATGATAAATTTTATTCGAAAAAAAAAAATCGGTACTGTTCGAAAGTCAACATGTTCACTATCCAAATATCCGAAAACGATTTTTACGAAATCAAACTACTTACACTTTCATTCATATGGAAAATATTGACCTACCGGTCGGAATATTTGCGTTGTTCATAGACAGGGACACTTTAAATGTGATGTTTTTAAAGCTCTTAAATAAAACGAACGGAATTAAAAATTGTGAAAAACATTAAAATTACTATTACATAGTTTGCAAAATTTTTTGTGCTTCACTAATAAGCAGTTTCAAAACACACAAAATGTTTAACTATCTTTTTTACTGCAGCCTTATTTTTGGTAGTGGGTGTATTATACGAGTTATTTTATATTAAAGCTAATATTAGCGATAACTGCAAAGCAAATGCGCCATCAATCTTCAGTAAGTCTCCCCCAGAGCGCAACGGCAAATAATAATAATAGCCTTCCCTCCCCCGCACAAGCTCTGCTTCTGAAGTTCACCCATAAGGGGGTGAATTGAAGGGCCGTACATTTTCAGATTGGAATGCAATGGCTACTGGGATCCTTATAAACAAGGACATAGTAGAATCACAAAAATCATCACAAACTCGTTGATGGAGATGAGAAGTGATGAAATGGCACCAAAAAATAACTTCACAAAGCCCTTCAGCATTCAGCTGAGTTGGGAAGGTGAAGAAACAAACAACTTTCGGGAAGGAACATTGGTTTGGTATACTGATGGGACAAAAACCGCAAGTGGAACTGGAGCTTGAAAATATGGTGAAACACCCAGATGCAACCTAAACACACCATTGGGGAATTACGCATCAGTATTTCAAGCAGAAGTACATGCTATAGAGCTTTGTTTGAGGAAGAATATTGACAGGGGGTATAGAGGGAAAAGAATCCTCATTTACTCTGACAGTCAAGCTGCCCTACAGGCCTTATCATGTAACAAAATCAAATCAAAATTGGTCTAGAACTGCCTACAAACCCTGCTCGTTCTGGCCAACCAAAATAAGATAACACTTAGATGGGTCCCAGGATATAAAGGGATAAGAGGCAACGAGGAAGCAGACGCCCTGGCAAGGAAAGCCTCAGCGACCGTCTTTACTGGTCCTGAACCGGCGTTTGGCATTCCTAAATCCTCGGTACGACTCTCGCTGACTAGGTGGATGTTAAAAAAACACCGGTCACGCTGGGATCTCGTGCCGGGCCAACAAAACAGTAAACGAATGGTTAAAGCGCCATCAAAAGTACTGACAGGTGATATTCTGAATCTAAGCAGAAATCAAATAAGGCATGTCACGGGACTAATAACCGGACATTGTCACCTTAGGGAACACCTACATAAAATGGGCATCTTTCAAGATGAACCCTTATGTAGACTATGCAATGAGGATGATAAAACAGCCTCTCATATCATACTAGAGTGCCAGGCCCTCACGCACTGAAGGTATAACCTACTGGGGCCGGTAAACCCACAGGAGGACTTTCCAAAAGAAAATCAGGTGAAAAGGCTACTCAGCCTGATAAAGGTAACAAACCTCTTCACCTGAACATAACGATGTAACTGACATAGTACAATAAGTCTTGAGGCATTTATAAACCTCAGTCAGGTACATCGTTTTAATCAATCAATCAATCAATCCCCCGCACAAGCTCTGCTTCTGAAGTTCACCCATAAGGGGGTGAATTGAAAGGCCATACATTAGTAAATTAGAATACTATAATAAGAGGCAATAGCTACGACCTACTAAAATCCTTCCTGACCGAGAGGGTGCAGTATATAATTTCGAATATAGTGAATTAGATCTTTTACCTGTTAAAAGTGGTGTTCCACTAGGAACAGTCCTAGGGCCGGATTTTTTTCTAGTCTATATAAACGATTTGCCTACAACACTTTAACCTGCATACTGTACGCTGATGATACAACCCTTCTTTCTAGGAGAAACACCGATACAAGTGATAACCAACTAGATACTGCCAAAAGATGGTTTACTGCCAACAAGTTAAAACTGAACGAAAGTAAAACAACACAAAGCCGGTTAAATTGTTGGGTATTACACTCGATACAAGTTTGAATTTGGTAGCACATGCTGACAATCTCAGCCAGAAATTGGTGTCACAAATTTTTGTTTTAGACAGCAATATTTTGCTCTGGTCCAGTCATTTAACTTATTATGCTCTGGGGGTAGGACGAGTGCTCTACAGAAAATCTTTAGCTATCAAAAAGCTGCAGTACGTATAAAAGTGTTCCATTTGGAACTCACTGTCAGCTATTGTTTAAAGATTACAGGATCCTTCCACTGCTTTGTATATATATCTTTGAATCATGGATATGGATACACAAAAATAGACACCGGATCCCTGCACACGCTGGTATTTACAAATATGGTACAGGGCACAGGGAGAATCCTTTCTCGAGAATAAACATCAGCCAAAATAATAAAGCGGACTACAATTTATATAACAACTTTATCAACTATCATAGAAATGTTTCTGTCAAAACTATGAATGTAACAAAATTTGGTGAAACAGCTAAAGAGTTTCTACTTGAGCTACTATATTCAAGACTTTTTTATATTTACAAAATAATCTTTGTCTTATATTTATCGTATTGTACTGTATCTGGGAAACTATACATCGTAGAGGCTTGCGGAAAAAAATGTTCTGACTAAAACGGCCAAGAGAAAAAACTGGAAAATATTTTCAAGTTTCTGAAATGGCCGCTAGGGGGCGTAACTGCAATCTTGAATCTAAGAAAGTGATGTTTCTGTGAATATTAACCTAACAAAAAAGTAAACAGCAATGCATAGAGCGTGATGGTCAGCATTTAGAGCATTTACGGGGGCATTAAAAACCTTTCTTTTTTTAAATCGGTCCTTTTTAGGGCCACAACTTACATAATAAAAGAGATTAATTAAGTAGTTTACAAAATATAAAATTTTCTTTGGCCTAAATTTTAGGTCAGGAACAAGATATTGAGATGCGGTTTCTGCGAGCTTGTTTAGGCAACATTTAGCTACTTTCAAGATCAGGTATTTTTTTGTTAGGTTAATATAGAGGAATTCACAAAAACATCACTTTCTTAGACTCAAGAAACTTGAAAATATTTTCCAGGTTTTTCTCTTGGCCGTTTTAGTCATAACTAACAGTACCTCGCATCCTTATTTGGCCACCCTGTACATTTTTTTTAATTTTATATTTACTGTCATTGTTCTGTGACCTAAAATATCTATCTATTAATTATTATTTTTATTATTACTATTATTATTTGACTATAATGCTGATTAATTATGTTGTTTATAGAAGTTGTGTCTTTGTTCGTTTTAGCTTAAAATGGCGGTCTGACGTTATATGTGGCTAAACCGAAGAGCCCCCAAATCTGTCACCTGTCATCCCTAAACTTGTAATCTGTCATTTAATGTAGTTAATCTTAGACTGTCATCATGTGTCGTTTGTCATTTAGCATTCCTATCGTCCATTCCTTATTTCCTCCATTTCCAGACTACCATAAAAATCATTATGACTTTGTAAGTTTATTTTAGACGTTATTTAGGCTTTGCCATCCTAGAATATCTCAACCAGAAAAATTAATTCGTTTATATAAGCGTTAATCGTAAATTACCTTTTATATATTTTTACTTATTCGTTTTGAAATAAAACAGTGTTGTGTTAGAAGAACCGACGGGTCGGTGAAAAGGATAGAGAATTGTGATTTTTTAGAAATGTCAACTGGAGAAAGATATGCGGTTTCGATATGCCAGCAGCCGGCTTGTGGTCCACCAGAGCGCGGTTGCAGAGCTTAACGACAGTTACCCCTAATCTCCCTGACACCTGCTTGACAGTTATACTAAAGTTGACCTCAGTCCCTTATTTTACCGCAAACATTTGAGATAAACAGAATTGCCGTTTATATTTGCAGGAATGAAATATTTTCTTGGAATCTATCTAATATGTCGTTTATAATTAAAGATTAACATGTCTCAGTTGACAAATTGCCTTTTACATTAAATTTATTAAACTGTAATTTGTCTATTTGATATGTAATATGTAACTAAGAGATAAATAACTAAATAATGAGCAAACGTCGAGATTGGAATTTAATTTATTTGAGTCGACATTACCGAATTGGATTTTGCCTTTTGGCTTCTTTAGTTGGACATTTGAATCGAAGAAATACATTCCAAATTGGAAATTCATTAAAAAAATGTTAGGTAGAAAAAGGAAGTTTGTTAATGTTCATTCATTTTTGTAGTTCATTCAATTACTCTTCTATTGGAAATAAAACAATTTATTTGAATGAAAAAAAGGCTTTAATCTGACGTTTCGACTTTACTACGAAAGTAGTTTTCAAAAGTGATAACAAAATATAATTTACTATAGAAACAGAACACTTGATAATCTTACAAAAATATGACAGCGACATAAGACACGGAGAAAGATTTTGAAATTGAAGATGTCAAAATCTGTATATATTTTTGTGACGTTTCTGGGAACGAATTTTAAAAAAGGATAGCGCGTTTTCATATTATAAGAGAATTTATACTTCGTCATAAATGAAGTTTTCTTAATAATATTATCATAAGAAAAAACCAGATAAAAACCTTTTTATATTAGACTTAATGAACACCAATCATACATTAAAAATAAACAATTCGAAAAATCAAAAATATGTGAACATGTATGGGATTTTGGTCATAAAATACAATGGAATTCTTCAATTAGATTTTGCTAAATTTTGACAAGGTGAATTTATAGAACTTATAATTGGACTTAATAGTATTTTTTGTTTATGTATTTTAGATAAACCATAAAAATGTGGAGGTTTACTATAATGAGAAGTAAGAGATCTTTGTTCTTTATCAGTTAGTTGTCTCCAAGTTTTTATTGAGGTGAACAGAACACTACTGTATAACTCAGGATACATCAGTTATATTGAAGAGGTTCTGACAACCCTTATATACCTTTCTTATAAATCCATTGGTAACCGTTACTATAAGTTCTTTAAAAATTGTTATGCAACAGTTATATAACTCCATTATATTACTAGAGTTTACAGTTGTGTAATAAAACCGTTATAAAACTACATTACTAAAGGTGAGAATATAAAACTCCTTATATAACCCCGTTAACATTATATTTCCTTTATAAAACTAGGCGTTACTATAAGTTACCAACATTGTTTATTGGGTGAATTGTTGGAATGATAAATTATTGTGAGTTGCGTGATTTTTGTTTTTCGAATGAGCATTATTTCACTGAATCGGACAAAATCTTTGAGTCCTTAGTTGATAATAGTCTTAAATACCTCATCTATTAAAAAAAAATATTCAGTTTAGGTACCAGCAAATGTAAATTTGGTTTTAATACATGGTAACATTTTATTAATCGTGCGTTTCTGTAATTATTATTCACTAACTGCGGTATTTCTGTCCTCGTTCGAAACGTTCGTTTAGCTAACGAAATTATCTCCAAATTACGCCCCTGGAGATGATTAAGGTAAAAAAATAAACCTTCGTATTTTAAAGCGCTTAATTACTCTCCTATAGAACGAGTGCGTATTTAAGTAAAATTTGACACGGAACATTTCATAATAGAATGAACGAGTCAGCGTTTGCAGAAGTTTGCAAAATAAACTCTCAAGTTCGTAGCGGGTGCCGTCACGTATGCGCCCTTGAATTTATTTGACTACGTGATATTTCTGATAGAGATAAACTATTGTTTTGATCCATTCTCATTTTGTTTTCAGCTTTCAGGAAACGTAGATTCATTTAAATGAAAAGTTTATTCTTTGAATCTTTTTCTAGTGCCATTATTGCATGCAAAATAGGACAAAACTTTCTGTTATGCAAAGCAGTTTGAAGGATTGATACGATTTGGAAAACAACAATAAAAAATAAAAAGCAAGAAATACATAAGAATAATAAATGGTGTAAAAAGGGCAACATAAAAGAAATGCAGTTGAACCATTTTTATCTTAATACTTATGGAAGGATGAAATTATTGGGTAAATATAATTTTTAAAATGGATAAAAAGCCATTCTTGATAACAACAGGATTTGGCTTTTTTCTTCAAGAAACCTTTTCGGCCACCCAGCCGACGAAAATTTTGTAACTGTTTAAATTTTAAATAATTTTGGAAAATAATAGATCCGTTATCAGGAAATACTAATTCCTTTATCAAAAATTCAAAACATTTTTTAGAAAAATTCTCAAAAATCAAAATTACAATTTCATATATAATGGTTAGTTTTGATGACCAAATGTTCCTGTCAATAAAACTTTTAATCTTGTGAGAAAGAAGTTGACAAGTTATAATACATTAATAAATAGAACTAAATTAAGCGTCTCGGCAATTCTAGAATTATTGGAACTATGTATTAAAACTACATATTTTCAATTAAATAGTGATTTTTATAAACAGAATTTTGGTATAGCAATGGGTTCAACTCAGTAACTATAACGTTTCAAACACCTTCAGTGGCAACAAAATATTAAGTGATTCTAAGCGGTAAACTTTACGTGACTACAACTAGGCAAAAATGAAATGAAGTTATTTTTACTGTGTAGGGGTAGATTTAGTGATTACTACGTAATAGCCACCCAATCCAAGTTGCGATATCAGTTTCTGTCGCTATAATGCTACTTGGGATTGTTGTAGGTATTATTAGTGGTTTATTTTTTAGAATCAAGACTATGTTATAAAATCGTAGGAGAGTTAAAGTAGTCATTTGCTATTTCACTTCTTTTATTAAAATAAAATGGTAAATATTTTTCATCACGTAATATAAATAAGAAAAAAAAACGCTGTGAAAATGCAGTCTAGCATCGTATGGTTCTCATGAAAAGTGATCTGAAAATTGACAAAGATATCTATTACCGAGATTATGTCACGAAAGCATTTCCTAGGAAAGATAAAATGATGACTTAATAACTGGCCTGAAGCCATTATTTAGTTTAGCAGTTTACGTTGAAACAAGACATAAATCTGTGATCGCAGATAGAGTATCGCAATATTCGAATGAAAATAGGGCGGTATTAAGTGATTCATTAGTTTGCTTATTGTACAATATATCTAGGTGATTGCTTATGTGTTTGACGTCAATGTATAGGTAGCTGTAGCATGTTGTAATCTGCAGCGCTGCTTTATTAATATCAGTAATTAGACCGTTTTCATATCAACCTTGTCATTATTCCGGATCGGTGTTTGTATAGCTATCTAAATCTTTGTTCTTAGTAAGTTTTATTTTCAAGGTATTAAAAATTTATTTTTAACTATTAATTCAAAAAAATAATATAAACAAAATAACACTAAATCTTCGTTGTAATTTTTTCTAAACATCATCCGAATGTAATAAAGCTATAAATTTCTTAAAGGTATAGAAAGAGCCTATAGGTACGTCACATCATAGGG
The DNA here is from genome assembly GCA_949320105.2 of Crepidodera aurea. Lineage (NCBI taxonomy): Eukaryota > Metazoa > Arthropoda > Insecta > Coleoptera > Chrysomelidae > Crepidodera > Crepidodera aurea. The sequence continues at coordinate 16,529,968 of OX439478.2, forward strand.
CCATAAAAATTTTCTCATCACCCAATCACTCCCAAGTAGCATTATAGTGACAGAAACTGATATCGCAACTTCAATTGGGTGGCTATTACGTAATAATCACTAAAATTAAATTAAATGGACATCTTTCAAGATGAACCCATATGTAGACTATGCAATGAAGAGGATGAAACAGCCTCTCATATCATACTAGAGTGCCAGGCACTCACGCACTGGAGATATAACCTACTGGAGCCGGTAAACCCACAGGAGGACTTTCCAAAAGAAAATCAGGTGAAAAGCCTGATAAAGGTAACAAACCTCTTCACCTGAACATAACGATGTAACTGACATAGTACAATAAGTCTTAAGGCTGCAGTATTGAGGCATTTATAAACCTCAGTCAGGTACATCGTCTTAATCAATCAATCAATCAATTTAGCGTACTCCTCAAATATCATATGGTAATAAAAAATATCAAAATCACATTTCTCTCTCTCTATAGTACAAAAAAACTCAAAAACAAGTTATCGACTCAAGGCTTATAGTTTTAAATAATACGAGTTAAAAAATTAAAGATAATAGATAATAGAAATCCACATTAATTGCATTAATAAATTGTTGAAGCACAAATGTATTCCTGAGTAAGGACAGTCTCTCAAGCACGCTAATATCACTTTTCAATTTTTTATGACTTCCCAACCAATTCAATTCCCGGTATCTATTAATGACGTTTACATAAGGTGATTCATGAAGAGTGGTAAATATTTTAACAGTGTCTATTACAATAGTACAATATTAAAATTTCGCTAAATAACATACGTCTTATTGTATCTCCTAATGATAGTTGTGAATTGGAACCTTTGGCGTTTTTCAAATACTTGAAAACTAAAACCACTACACCAATCATAATCATATGTTCTGATTATCTCTTGTGGTAGATAAGAAATTGAGATTTACCTCTAATGCAAAGAAGTTATTTATGCCATCAGGAAGAGACCTCACCCTCTTCGGCCACCAAAGCGTCATTGGAGAGTTTCCTTGTTCTATAAATATTTCAATAACTTCCTGAAGACAGTATGAATTGCTAAACCTCAATGAAAATAACATGAGAGGGAAAAGGTTTATACCAATACATATTACAAGTCGTGAATTCAGCTTAACTCTGCGGGGGTTTGACGCCCCTCCCTGAGCACATCAAAATTATATTCCTCTAGTGCAGTGATATCCTGTACATATTTAATAATGCATGTAATTAGGAATTTTAAATTGCAGGGTCTGGAAATTGTTTAGTGTTTGAGAGGTGCTTTTAAATTACTAGATGATCTTTATTTGGAACACGCACGTTCAAAATGTAAATACGTCTTTAGGGGACGCTGTCTAAAACTTCTCAATTACTATCTGGCATGTGATTAGTTCTGAAACACATTTCTAACTTAATGTTTTCGTGGCCGATTATCTAGGGAGATACGTTGATATAACTTGATTAACTAACAGAGGACCCAATTATGTAATTATATTACTATCACAAAATTTCATAACCAAAATTAGGTATTCCCTTAAAAACATCAAAGGTTTATTAAATTCGTATAACCAGAGATTGATCTCAATTTTTTTTAAATATCCAGTGAACACTCAACCCGAATATATTTTACTTAAAAACTAGTTCTATTGGCAGAAACGACAGAATTCACAAATAAAAACAATTTACAACTAAGCAAATCTAAAAGTAACAATAAATTACCGCCTATGGAGGAGTAACGATAACATCAAATAACCATTATTCTTTTCTATATTTGTCTACACTTTCAAGTTCATTAAGAATAAGGGTAAAAAGAAAACGTATCGTATCTGTAATAAATTGTAAAAAAACCTTTCCAGCTACATTGAAACGCAAGAAAACAGGCCATAAAAAAAGTAAAATAATTGTTTATAAATAATTTTTTAAATCACAACTCGTTCGCTGCCCCTACCGCGTCTACGCGTTCGACTTGGATGGACTATGGTAATCACTATACAAGTGAGTTGAAAAGCCAAAGGTTCCAATTTCCCAATTTAACTATACAAGTGGATATCTCAGCCTGGCTCTCAGCGAAGTTTTTAAATCACAAGGTGTTAAAACAGGAGAAAAACGGTAAACTTTAGTATTTAGATTTTCAGAGTTATTTTTCTTGTTCCAATAAATATAAGTAAATATTTTAAAAGGTATTTTCAATCTATTGACTATTCCATATCTCTGGAAAGTCTTCTCCTTAGAAAAACAGAGAAGTAATTGACCCAATTAACTTAATTCCTATGATGAGGCACAACAATGCCGAAACCCGTCTAAGAATGATTTGTTGGTTTAAGTCCCGAAACGATTCGGGTCCCAACCGCGTCTGGACTTCTGTAATTCAATACCTGTTGGGGCATATAGTTTAGAGTAGTTGTTTGAGGTCCAGACGTTGGTGCAGTGTTTTCTAATGCTCTTAGAAGCTGTGATTTTAACTTATTTCACATCATTTGTGCAACTTAATTCCTGCTTGCCAGTTTGGTTTGGTTTGAGAGGCATACAAAAGTCCATCTCATATCCAATAACCAGCATTCGATGAAGTATATTCCAAGGTGATTCTCTATCCCCTTTTATTTTGTCTCTCTATTCATTTACTTTCTATTATAGAATGCTAAATAACACACGATATAGATTTAAGATAAAGCAAACTGAAACTGTTCACACACCTTGTCATTTTCTTTGCATGAATGATATCATGCTGGAACGTAAAAGCAAAACAATGATCATATTAACATCCCCAACGTATTTTCCTTCGGCATTTAAGTGAATTCAGTAAAGATTTGATCAAGAAATCAAATAAATGGAGAAATGGAGTCAAGGAAGGTGGGATATCAATATGACAGCAAACTTTTGTTGGTCATTAAAGAGAAAAACAGTCCAAGAGGCACATGAACCAAAAATAAATCCATTGTGTAGATTTTTCGAGAATAAAAGGGACATGAATCAAACAAGATCTAACTGGACAAACATTGAGTTTCCACTCGAATATGTTGTCTACAATCCTGAATCAGTCTACCAAAATATGTTTAGAAATTACTGGCATTTTTTCACAAAAATGATATTTCCATGTCTTCCAATTATTTCGAAACTGGAAATGTCACAAATTTTATTTTTTCGACCAATTTTGACCTCCAGACTTCTGATTCATGTTCAGCCCCCGAAAAAAGTAAAAGTGAATCTAATTTCTCGCTCATGATTTTTTTTTGTGTATCTGTCTTATTATGAGTCCGAAAATGGTTAATATTTAAAACCAAAAATGTATAAAAAAAATGAATTGCTGATCGCAACCCACTAGAAAAAGTAAATTTTTTTTACAGCTCGGGGCGGGTTGGCATGGGACAATTTCCTATTTTAATAGCCGCCTCCCCTTCCACTTTTTAAGTCACGCCCCTTCTGTCATCTGTCATTTGCAACGCGCGTCTCGCCTGGTCGCCATTTTTTATCAAAATTTCAGCACTACCTGTCAATGAGTGTCAGTAGCATACATAGGAATCTGTAACCGGCGCTCAATGTCAATGAGTGTCGGAAGAATATGTATGCTACCGACAATCATCTGCGCTGATTACAGATTCCAATTACCGACGCTCATTTTTTAAAATATCTTCAAGCTAATTAAGACATATTACGAATAAATGAATTCTGCTTATTAATTAGAGGTGTTGAAAACGTAGCTTTTAATTCGTAGGAAATCTAACAGTTAAGCAAATATTATGTAGCATCTTACATTAATGTAATATTTTAAAAAGTTTGTTGAATTATTGAATTTACCTACTTTTAGCAAGTGAATATTTCCTTGTAAGATTTCCCATAAATTTTCTACGTAAATCGTACGTGTCTGGTTCACAGACATTCCTGTTAAAAGCTCGTCATTAGTTCCACTGGATAAATGAAAATTCTTTTTCACTCCTTCTAAAACCAAAGACAGACAATAAATTTTTCACGTTTAAATTGAGGAGTTAAACCATTGGTGGCTAACATTACACATCTAATACTTTTACAAGATTATAACTATTTTTCGTTGTCGTAAGATTTGATAGTTTTTTTAAAATATTTTTTATCTGCTACTATTCAATTATACAATTATTATCTAATTGATTTTATGCAATTAGCAATACTAATAACTACAGAGCGTGAGTTATATACTATAACTCACGCTCCAGAAATCGAATTTTATTAGCAAGAATGTCTAGAATTACGCTATAAGGATTGCTCAAGCGGACGAAACTATCGGCTATTATCACGTGGTTAAAAGATGTCGAAGGGTGACCGCGATACATGAAGCTTGATTATATTATATCGTTAAATTTTTATTTCAAACACACAAAAGCACAGACTCGATCGAACACACAATTTACAGTATTTGGGCAATCCTATAATAGTATATCAGCCATGAGGCAATTATATCAAGCTACCTGATATTCTGTTACTCATGTCGAATGTGACAATATAATATTATTTAATAACGAGAAAAGATTAGTATTACTATTATTTCAAAACCCATTTTTATTACCAGCAATAGTTTTGAAAGAAATAGGCGATATAGTTGGTCAGAGAATATAAATTAAATCATGCTCGTAAGTAGAAATAAAATTGTTTTGAATTACCGAGGAAAAGTGTAGTTAGAGTTATATCTTCTTTTACAGTAAAAGAGATAAATAGGAGGTTACTTTTAAGGATTTATTCAAATATGCGCCGGGAACGTTTAACAGACAAGAGAGATATGAGAAATCGATAACTGGTCAGAGCAAATTAAGCAAATAGGAACAAAATATTTGCCGGTTCGGAATTTCCCAGAAGTACATCAATCTGAAGTAAATAAATTTGTAGCACCGACCAATAATGAAATGCCAGCAGAAACTATTCTGTTTATTTCAAGTAAAACGAATGAATCCATTTTATAAGAGTTATAACAGAAGAGCGATGTGGTTTATTTTCTCTCAATTAATACAATATTGTTTATTGTTTAACATAAAAGTAATACCACAGGCCATAAATAGTCTTTCAATATTGTGTTTCGGAGTGAACAATAACGTTCGATGTATAGATTACATTTTACTTTTGTTTGGCATACATGTTACAAGTGAATATCCAATTCAGAGAGTGCACAGCAATAGATGGATTTACACTGGCGTAGTTTAAATTTTAAATCATGTATTCTGTCAGAATCAAAGGGTTCGGGTTTATGTCAGAATCAAAGGGTTCAAGTTTAATGCAATAAAATATTTAAAAAGAATTACTCTTAGATCTCGTCATTCACCACCAAAAAAGAAAGAATAGACATTAAAGGAGAGTAGCGAATGGATATACTTTCTTCAGAAAATATTATTATTTTAATTAAAATAATTTTTTAGCATCGACGAATTGTATCTACAAGTGTAGCAAAGACTTCCACCATTTTATCCCTAAAACTGACGCCTCGGACTGTAGATTGTAGATTACAAGGTGGTCGATTGGCCCAATTGGCCTTACCACACTACGACCTATAATATCTTTTGTGTATACCCTACATTTATGTTTTAGTCCAAAAGATCTAGGCTTTTTAGGAAGCCTATTATCTGTTTTGGAGCTATATCTGTAACCTGCTCTAGGAAGACTTGTTCCAGGTATTTAAGGCGTTGGCGCGCAATTACCCTCCAGTTGCAGATAATATGTTCCGCCGTCTCATCTGCATCATTGCAGAATCTGCATGTTCCACTGTCCCATTTGCCCATCTCTCTGTATCTGTAAAGGTAGAAGGGTGGGTCACCACACAGCATGTAGGCCACATTTGGCCCATTGTGCATCCTTCTGAGGTTGAGCTTTCCTTCTAGCTCGTCAGCCAGCCTACTTGTTTAAAGTAGGTGATGACGTCGCTTGAAGGTAGCTCTCTCATGTTGGCTGCTCAACGAAAAGAAAATGTCTTATTTGTGAGAGTGTCGGGCATTCGCAAAGAATGTGTTCAACAGTCTCGTCTTCCTGTTCACATCCTCTACACAGAGGAGTGTCAGATAACCCCATCCTGTGGAGGTGTTTGCCCATTTTACAGATATGGTCCGATAAAAGTAGTACAAGCTTCTTCTTTTGCGAAACCGTCTCATTTCCGACAATTCCTTTATGCCTTGGCACCCATAACAATGTTACTTTGTTATGACTAGCCAGTTGCTTAAGGGATTGTTTGCAGTTCCAGACTGTTTTAGACTCATAAGACTTCAGAGCCTTTAAAGCAGCCTGACTGTCGGATGCAATAAATATTCTGCCTGAGTTGAGGATTTTTTGAGGCACTCTTGAGCACAGAAATCTATTGCTAATAGTTCCGCTTGGAATATTGTTGGAGTGTTTCCCAGGGCTAGATTGCCTCGGGCTGACAATTTGCAAGAAATTTCGAGTGGAAAACATGACAGGAAAAAGATCAAACAGTTCTTAAAATTTTAAATAATTTAAAAATTATACACATTGAGGTGTCAACTACACTGCGACCTAAAGATCTATTGTGCCTCATTCTATCACTAAGGCGACGAGGATAGTTCTTAACGCCCATAACAACTCCTCTAATCCTTCCTCCCTACGGAAATTCTGAATTTGAAATGGCTCCAAGCTGGGCAGATCGCCCTCCTCTATATGTCGTGCTCCCAGGTACAGATTCTGCAAGGTCACACATCCCTCACAAAATCTAGATTCATCTTTTTGTACTAATCCAAGTTTCCTAAAGTGTCCTTTGAGTCGGCAATGTCCAGTAAAGATTTCCGTTGATATCCTTAGCTTATGTTTGCTTCTATTCTATCTCTCTTTTTTGTCACGTACAAGTATCTTAGACTGTATGAGTCCCTCGAGATTTTTACACGCATATAAAACTGAGATAGTAAACTTAATAGTGAATGTAACCTTAATTTAACGTAACCATTTAATGAACAAAATGCTAAATTTACCTTTTTGAAGGTAAAAATAAATCAAATACTAAAATATATTTTGTGTACGCTCCTGGGAGCTTCATGCTTTAATGTACGATGGTGTATGTGTGGTTAGATGTGTGGAGTGATTTTACATTAAAAATACAAGACTATAAATTTACCACTTAATCCAGCACGGTGACTAAACTTAACCGTTTTTATGTCCGCGTTTTATTATATAGAAGTGGGATTTCGAACTCTCTTTCGATGCTAATGAATTTTAATAAATGCAATTCCACGGCAGTTAAAATGAATTTTAATGAATGTTTGTGCAACAGTAACATAAATTTCATACAATTCAAAGACAAGCTCGCCGAATATTATGCTTGGAATGCACAGTACATATTTATGTCACAAAATATGAGAAAAAGTATTTGGTATCCATTTAAAGCAGAAAATAAAGTCTAACTACGAGGTAACATTTATCAGTAAACATACTGCCATTCTATAATTGCAGTTGTTACCTTTTGAATGGTTCTCTTATGAATATCTTAAATTATAAGTCTAAGAAGTTTCAACTTTGTTTTATGTTTACCTGTTCCTTAAAGGTTAGTACTCACTTGTAGACAAAATCGCGCAACTTGTACCTATAGACAAAGTTCTGCGATTGTCTATAGACAAATCGAGAATAAATTGCTTGTTTCGCAATTACCTGTCTATATATCTGTTAACGGGGGTGTCGATACCCTGCGACCTGTAATATCTGTTGTGCCCCCTTCTGTTGCCCATTCGTTAAAGATATCTCAACGATTAGAGCAGTTCATCCAGTCCTATTGCTTTCAAAAAGGCTTCAGGTTAGGTAGATCTTCCTCTTCTATTTGATATTCTCCAAGGTATCGTACCGTCGGATTTTGCAGGGTTATGCATTCTGAGAGAATATGGATAGAGGTTTCCTTCCTCTACTAATCCGAGTTTCTTTAGGTGGCCTCTCAACCGGCAGTGCCCTGTTAGGATACCCATTAAGTATTCTGAGCTTGTTTATTTTTGCTGATGCAGTCGTCTGATCTCTTCTGGTTATAGTTTCCCAGTAGTGTGTTGGCCTGCCTCATTCCTTGTAGTCATATCCAGTATTGGGATCTTTTGTTATTTACTTCTTTCCCAAGTTCATCAAGTATTGGGTTCAGGTCCCAGAAATGGTGTTTCAGCCCCTTTTTTGCTGTTTCATTACTCTACACTCCAGAACCCATAGGAGGGTATCAGTGTTGTTCGTTTAGATTCTGTAGGCACTCCCAACCATCTTGGAGTTGATTACGTGGAAGTTCAATGCAACTACCTGTAGACAAAAATCGCAAGTCTATGGTCTCCCGCCTCGAATGGAGAACTTGCGCAACATTTCGTAGTTTGGAGGTGTTTGAAAAAATCATCGAAACACAAAAATTAAAAAAGTTATTTAAGAAAAATTTTTTTTCAACGCCATTTTTAGGTACTTAAAATTTATAAAATCGTTACGAATTTTTTATTGCATGAAAATACAGTTTTTTACAAACAAAATGCTTCCCTAAACGTTTTTCTACGTCCACTCCACGAGCAAGAAATCGATAAATTATATGACTCCGTACCCGAAAATGCGATTGTCAGACATTTTGCGCGTAGCGTCTGATCTGAGCGCATTTTCAAAAATGTCAACAAATCTGACCTAAATGTTGTATAGCAACCCGTCTGATTTCCGGAATGTAGTTAGATAATAGCTCTGAGATACCGATTACACAGTTTTCAGACAACGAGATTGTAGCGCGTACCCAGGAAACCATTTTCAAAAAAAATGAGACAAAAAAAAAACTTACAACAGCCCGTCTGAAAGTCACTTTTATAGATAAAGTCGGGTCAGTTGATGCGGAAAAATCCATTTTCAGACAAAAAACCTGTCGCCTTACATTTTTATAGCATTTCGAACATGTCAACAAATTTGACGTCACTGACCCATAGCCATATGTCTCAAATTGGTGGTAAATGATTTAATACTGTGCCCAGATGTGGAAAAAAATAATATCAGACAAATTGAATGTAGCATGTAACTAATCAGACAACTTTTCGATACAGCGATTCTTATTTTTAACGTATTTAGGTATAGCATCAAAATAAAATCTCGACAAAATACGTTTTCTATGTGAAAAAGTCTCAGCTTTTCGAATCCATTTTTTATTTTTCAATAACTTTGCTAAAACTCCCTCAAAAACACGTTTTTTTACGAAAAACAGCGATTTCACAGAAGAAATGGCTCCCCGCGGAGAAACTCCACTTCTGCTTACTACTCACCAGTCAGCTCTAGGGTCATCTACTCTATCGGTTTTAGCCGGGCTGCTATGAAACATGGTTTTGGTTGCCATCTTTCTTACTTTTTTCCTATATCTCTGCATTTTTTGTTTTCGGGTAGCAATTTAGGTAGATTTCACATTGAATTGTGACAGATTGCTTGGGGTAATATCAGGAGTAGTTAGAACGTTTAAAAGAATTGGCAAGTGAAGCTGAGATTGCTGCTATGGGTATCATTCAACTATTAACAAACAATTCACATTTTGACTAGATATACTACAAAACTGTAATAAATTCTTTTTAAAATGCCTCTACTCCATCAAAAACCAAAGCATATGTTAGTGCTGTGATTAAACGTTCTTTAAGCTATTATAAAGCAATATATCATTAGTTGGGTAATTTTCTAGGAAACTGGCCCATATGTAAATACGAATAAATGTCATAAAGGTTCAGAATCATCATTTATTATTTTTATTAGCCAACGGAGAGGATAATACAACGGGTTTTCCTGAGTATGAGTGAATAAAATTTTCATAAAAGGAAATTCTATATTTGGTTCCAAATAACAGTTCGTAGCATTGAAAAGAGTCTGCGGGGATGCATAAAAACCGGCGAAAAGTCGCACAATCTTTTTATTACAGATGACTAAAAAGGTAAAAGGGTGACGGGAAGACTTTTAGATCCATCTTTATAAGGAAAAAAGGTAGTTGATATCAGTTCAAATGATTGCCTGAATAAACAAACTTTGCCAAAAAAAAAGAACAAAGGGAGGTCACCAAAGAAAAAATCGTTTAATCAGGACGTTTCTAATTTACTTATCTTTTTATTTACGTCATTAAAACGACGAGATTCGCTCTACTGAGGAATTCACTCACAAACGAAACATTCAACCTTAAATACTTTTTAAAATAACAAGAAAATATTTTGTACATTCGATAATAATTTAATCTGACTGAATTATAATTTACATTACTGGGTTACATCTTTTATCCGGAATAACATTACAACTTACAAATTAAGATTTCGATAATTCCACTCTTATAGAAGGTTTTCGCTTTTTTAGTTGCTATACTTGCATGTTATACCTACCCAGCAGTAGCATCAAAATAATTACAAATACATTTGAATAGCATCCAGAAATGGCTACAGAAATAGAGAATTAAAGTTAGTGATCTAAATCTACCACAACCTGAGGGTCCAAAATATTGTCACGTATCCCAAATATAGTTAAAATATTTGCGAAAAGTCAAAATCTCCTTAGAACAGTTTATTTATCAGAACTATAATAATACAAGTTTATTTATATAATTAATCGAAAACCCAAACATCTAACCAAACCAGGTCGCGCCGCTAAATTTCGCTGATGTGCAGAATCACGAAAGTCAAGGTTGGGTGGCTCAAGCACGAGCCTAACCCAGACAGAAAAGTAGAGCAATTTTACCAAAATAATGATTCTGCACATTCAGATATCTTTGGTTTTAAAAACGTTCCAAGGGAAAAGAAGTCGGTGAGTCGGTAGTCAGTTAGTCGGTTAGTCGGTTAGTCGGTAGTCAGGTAGTCGGTCCTTGGCTACGAAGGGGGTCTCTACCGAAAAGGTGACCGCCAGAAGGAAATTCGGCTAGAATAAAGAAATTCAGGTTTAAATTAATTACACACATAAAGTAAGAAGTAATAGTCCGCGAGTTACGGTCCTGGTTTGGGAACGAGAACCTTCAGCACGATAGGGCAAATTGGGAGAAGCGTGACCAGCCCTTTACCCGACATGCTTAGGTAAGAGATAATTGTTAGCATTTTGTCATTTATTAATTTATATTTATCTGAAGGGTGACCCAATAAAGTTGTATTTGTTTTGTACTTCTTGTTTTATTTCTCAGAGTGAGTGGTGGTACTAAAGAGTAATAACTGCTAAGTGTTCAGGGAGAGATCCCCATAACTTCGTAAAGGTCGAAAAGGCGTTTCGCCCTGGATACGTAGCAGCGACACGTAGGCCAAAATCGGACCTCGTGACAATATCTCGGTATGTACTTGGACTGGCGACTCACAACTCGGGTTATTGCATTCCAAAATGTACTCTGGATAATGGGATTATCATATAAGCAAAACTAGTGTATTCAATTTTGGGACACAGCTGTAAACTCCTGTATCGAATCGCTAAAAAAATTAAAAACAAAATGTTGTGAAATACGGTCGACGCTCCCATCTATATGCCAATGATGTATTGAATAACAACCTCCAGATACCACTCGCTAACGAGGAAGTTAAATATTTTAGTGTGAGGTTAAACATTCAAACATACTAGCTCAAAGGATATTTGCTAACGATAATAAACCAACACCACTTCGAACAATTTCAAACCCAACGATCTTGCTGACAGATTTAGTTAGTGATTAGTGATTAGGTACTAAACATGTTTAGCTCACAACTATTAATGTATATTTGCCTTAATTTATAATTTATCTAGATAGCTCGTAGTCATAGGCATTGCTTCCTTGTAATGTATGAGATTCCACCATTACTTTGAGTTTGCTAGTTTCAAAGTTTTGGTGAGAAAAACACAAAACAGAGAAGTACTTTGTTTTAAAGTTTTTTTTTTGTGTAAAACTTAAAGATTCTTGATATCCACACCTTTTATTGTTAACTACATAATTTACTTTTTGTTAAAAGAATAAGAAACCTATAACATTTTTGGCAGTTCAGTTCTTGTATCACTTCTTGTAAGAAAATTAATGATCTACGATAAGGTAAGTTTTGGGGATTTCATCTACGCCTCCTTAATAATTTCTTAGACACGTGACCTACAGCCAGAATGGAAAAACAGCATAAAAGGATTAATAGTCGGGACTGGATATTTTCTTGGTGTTTTTTTGTAATCAAGTAGAGGTTCACAAAAGATTTTATGGAACTTTTCCGCTTTATTGCTTTGACCGAGATGTTTACAAACAATTTCTATTTTATTCGGCCAGTTCTATCATTGAGAAGTCGATTATTCTCATTGACAAGGTAATTTCTGAACAATTTTGAAATATTTTTTTCTCAATGAACTAAATGGTTTTTTAAAATAACCCGGAATAAGATAAACGATGGAAAAGTATATCAAAATAAGCATTTAAAATAACGTCTAGAATTGGGAATTTTTCTAAGTAAATAAAAACTATGAAATAAGTTTAGAGTTTTTGTATAAAATAAAATCAATCAAGTTAGTTTGACAACAAAATTGGTTCCGCCATCTATGATTAGAAGAGAGTATTGACAATTTTTAAAGCAAAAAATTCCCGATGTATTGGGTTTGCATACACAATTTGCATTGTGTGTTGCAAAGCTTTCATTTGACTGATTCTAGTCAAAATGTCACTCTCTTCTTTCGTATCCCTTTCAGAGATTAATACAAAGTTAGCAAACGAGTAAGGAATTTAATTTATCAGATTCGACATCCTAAGACCTGTTTCTGCCTTTCGGCTTCGTCAGTTAGACTTAATATTAATCTCTGAAAGGGATACGAAAGAAGAGAGTGACATTTTGACTAGAATCAGTCAAATAAAAGCTTTACAGCACACAATGCAAATTGTGTATGCAACCCCAATACATCGGCAATTTTTTGCTTTAAAAATTGTCAATACTCTCTTCTAATCGTAGATGGTAGCATATCTAAAAATTTTATCTTATAGCGGATATAGCTATTGACTTGTACGAGTTTGGAATTTTATTTATTGGATTTCGAAAAGCCTAACTGTCGAATCTGATAAATTCAATTCCTTACTCGTTTGCCAAAATTTGTTCCGTAGTGCATGTGAAGCTCTAATAAGTCGGGCTAGATTATATATACAGGCAGGAAGAAAATTTTATTTTAAGTTTTATGATCACTTCAAACTCTCTCATTTTACCTGCAAAACTACGCTAAATCCAAAAATTTTACTTGGCTATTCAAGATCAGGTCATCCCAACTAGAAACAACTTAAAACAGAACGTAAAAGACCACTCCGTGAGAGATGATAAATGCAGATATGGATGTCAGACACCAGAGACAATACAACACACCACAGGAGAACGTCAGGCATTTGCGGCAAATGAGTACAAGGAAAGACATCATTCAGTGGGGAAAATACACCATCAAGAACTGGCCAAGAAACTCAAGCTTCTTCAATCAGACCATGTTCCATACTATAAGTACAACACACAAGCGATTCTTGAGAACGATGAGTACAAACTTTACTGGAACCGAAGTGTCCTCACAGACCAACGAGTCAGTAACCACAGTAGGTAAGCAACGCGGGTTGTAATCCAACCAAGGAAAACTAGGCGGAACGCAAGGTGGCGCGAGTACGTAAACAAAAATCATGCGCAGTAGCGAGGGGGCCTTATCTCTGCTATTATTGGTCCGATTTGAACGGGGAAAACATCATTGAACTGTACGAGAGGTTGTATACGTAAAGAAAAATCATGCGCAGTAGCGAGGGAACTTTACCTAATATTGGTCTGAGTTTAATGGGGAAAACGACCAGATCTTATATTAGTAAATAAATTTTCTAGGCAAGTAACATTGATGGACGTAGCTATACTATACCAAATAACAATAACTTGAGGGAAAAGAACACTGAAAAGATTGCAAGTACAGAGACCTGGAAGTATAAATTAGGAGACAATGGAAAATTCAAAAGGTGCAAGCTATACCGATAGTCATATTGACCACGGGTGCCGTACCAAAGAGACTACTGGAAAACATCAAACGCTTGGGATTTAATGAACATCTTTACAAACCAATGCAGAAATGAAAAGAGCCCCAACAGAGCTTAATCCTTTTGATATCTAAGATATCTGGGATAAGCGAATGTTCCCCGCAGAGGAAGTGAGAGCCAAATGGCTAAGGTCAATAATATACGCGTTTCAATTCACCCCCTTACTAGTGAACTCCAGAAACAAAGCTTGTGCTGGGGAGGGACGGCTATTATTATTATTTGCCGTGGCGCTTTGGGGAGACTTACTGAAGATTGATGGCGCATTTGGTTTACAGTTGTGGGAAAACTCAGAAAGATCTTACAACATCATCACCGACAATGATGGATGAATAAAAGATGGAAAATGCTGTATAGCCTAAAAAATAAATAATATAATGGAGTTGTTTTGGGAAGTTCCAAATAATGCCAAATTTGGAGACCCAAACTTATTAGGCCACACCCTTTAGATGTGCCTGTCCCAACTTATTGTAGATTTAAGTTGGCTGACAAATTGTACGTGGACTGTATATAGGTTGTAGCGAAATTATACACTGATTACTTGAATTTTATATATTAACGATAACTTCGCAAAAAACAAAACACTTTTCAACAAACATAGAATATAACAAAATTCAAAACTGTGTTTGCAATTGCTCAAAAAATAACTGAATGTGAATACGGGTATGTATGTAATATTATGCAATTTATATAAGTTAAAAATTTATGAATTTATTACGTATGAAACAGTCCAATGATGCGACCTATTTCTACGGAGATACAAGTTCTACTGGTTTAATTTTGATTTATTTGAGACGCTTGTCGACAGACGAGATCCTTCGGCGGCCAATGTATTTTCGGCTTTATTGTTGTGCCTTTTTTTTTTTATCTCTTTGGCAACTTGCAGTCTCGCCAATGTGTCGCGGTGTATGTAAAGGCGGTTGCCGACAAGGGCGGCTTTTAGTATTGATGTTTATCTCGTCGGTGAGTTACTTCCGCGTTGATTATCTGCGCGATGGCCTTGATTTAGGATGCGTGTTGTACTGTTACTATGCTGGGCACTTAGGCGCGCGGTTTGGTTATTTTTATTTTCTTTGTCGCCATGGGCGTAGGTAAAAATGTTCGATTTCGAACAGGAGTAACATATACAATAAAAATGACGGTTACCCGAACATGGCTCCTTAGTAGTGTGTGTGTGTGTGTGTGTGGTGTGTGTGCAAAGTTTGTTTATTTCTGTAATCTAATTTTAAATTTATTAGTGCTGGAGTATAGATTTTTAAATGCACTGAACTTAAAAAAAACATGAATAATATTGACACGATAAGGAAAAAGTTTTATTAGGAAAACGGGCAGTCCCCATCAATATGATGCTGCTATAAAAGCAGTTCGGTCAAAACTCGCATATTGTACCAAGAAACAGCCCGTCTAATACGTGATACAAAGTTGCAACATAAGAACATTATCATAAACATGAAAAATATTTCAAAATCTCAATACGCCAGAACAACACGGAAGGAACGTTCCAGAGGTTGAGCATATAATAAATAGTATCACCGATGTAGAGGTAAAGCTTTATGTCAGATTATGATATATTAGAAATTTAAATCTGTTTTGATAATTATATGTATATAAAATTGTCCTTTATCAACTTTCAGAAGCCAATAAGAAAACATTGAAGTGAAAATTTAGATCTATCAAATGGTGCAACTTATAAATAATTCAATTTGACACCAAAATGTGTCGTTCAATATTTATAGATATTCTTACAGATATTTGAAAAGGTACAACGAAACATATAAGGCAGTTGTAAAAGAACTTGCGGACGACTTCAAAGACTTCATCTGCTTAGGTCTTGACAGTTTTATATCTCATAACATAAAAATTCCAGCATTTCTGGAATTCTTGGCAATATCAATTATTTATATGAGATACATTCTATGCAGTGAATGCAGTCTTCTAGGGTAGAAAGCATATACAATGAAAATATAACGTTGTTTCTGGTTCAAAAAGGAACACTAGAAATTTTACGTATCTTATTAAAAATTGTTTACTTTAATGCATTTATACAATTCGAAGATTTTGTAATACAGAGTTTTTGCCAGAAAGTCATACGGAAATCCTTCCCGATCGAATAAAAATAATAATAATTAATAATAATAATAATAATAATAATCGTCAACTATTAAAACGCTACCTTGAAAGGAAGGCGGAAGGGGCTTAATTGACCTCATTAATCTTCACTCTAACAGCTAGTAAAATTATGGGAGTTCTTTTATATGAAAGCCGAAACCTCAGATTTACTTCGAAGTATATCTCAAAGTAGTTTCAGATACGGCAGAAACTGGAACAATGGTCACAGAAGGCATTACACGGCCAATACCACCACGGACTCAACTAGACCCATATTGACAAGGAAGCTATAAATAGATGGCTTAGTAGTGGTACCCTATTTCCAGAAACTGAAGGCTTTATGATCGCTGTTCAAGATCAGGTCATCAATGTGAATAACTACAGGAAGTTTGTCATTAAGGATCCCATCACCCAATCCGACAAATGCAGGAAGTGTCAACAAACATCAGAGACTAGCCAGCATATAACATCTGGCTGTAGCGTGCTAGCTGCTAGCTAATACTGACTATCTGCATAATGACAACTTTAGACTCTACTACGATAGGACCATTATCCCTGATAGACAGGTGACGAATAACATACCTGATATTGTAGTATTGGATAGATGAGTCAACTCAGTCCTCCTAGTTGACATAGCGGTACCGAACATCCACAACATTTTCATGAAATCAGGAGAAGATGGCTAAGTATGCGGATCTCGCCAATGTGATTAAGCAGATGTGGCACCTAAAAACACCTTCTCTGACATCCAGAAGGCTGTTATCCTAAATACCTGCCATACATTGCGTAAGTTTACCATGTGAACTGAGTCTAGCCATAGTACATAAGAATATGCGATTTTACAAAATACATCTGACCAATAATAATCTAAATAATGGACCCTTTAAGTGCTTTGTTTGTAAGAAAAATTAATATAAGTAACAATAAAAAACGTACATAAATCCACAAAGAGAGGTAATTTTTGATAAAATGTACGAAATACACAAAAAAACTTAAACCCAAAGGAGTGGAATAGAGTACTCCAGGATAGTAAAGGAAAATCGTTTGCCTAAATAAAGTGCATCTTTGAGTGTGTGTATATAGGGTTGTGTCGCCCAACCATATTTATTTTTATGTACAAATCGTGCACTTTTAAAATCTTTTTAAGACGAAAACCTACTACATACAATATATTACATCTAAATGTACATATGATTTCTTCCACTTAAGAATTTTTTATAGAGTATCGTCAATATCACAGAATCGTCAATGTCACAGAATCATCAATGTCATTCAATCTTCATTTGTCCCCTCACCTAATTTCTTTTGGTATTTGTTTGCGTCAGTTTGATTTCTTTTAAACAAGCTCATTCGATGATTTTTTGTAGTTTCAAAAACTTCTAGATTCGCATAATAAATAAGGGCGGATCGTTCCTCTGTGAAGTTTCTGGGACGGAGAATGAATTTGATACTATTATGGGGTTATTTTTAAGACAGATTTTTATGTGAAAAATCACAAACAACAAAAAAAAACAAAAATAATCATGTGCCCTAAAAAGGCATTCTTATTTTGTATTAATTAATATCTCATTACTTCTTCCTTAAACCTGTAAGTGCAGCAATTTGTGCAAATTCCTGTTACAACATGAATATTCGCTAGCCTGCCTAACTGTCGGTTGCACTACTTTACCGTTATTTTCTATTTTACCACCAAACAAGTAACAAGGCACTAAGGCAGGTTGTCGTGAATTAAAAATAAATAGTTTTTTAATGTTATCTCATAATTCAAGTGGTAGAAAAAAGATTATGTTTGACAACATAGCATAAAATTCTATGGAAAATTTTATGCCTTGATTTTGACAGGTCACGTGACCTAGTTGCAAAATTAATAAGTGTTTTTTTTTTTCCCTGGCTTGACAGCTGTCACGTGCATATGCCACAATAACAAAAGCGTAGACTATTTTTGACGAATATTTATATTCAATTTAAAAATAAGTACATGTTATTTATTATTGACAACATCAATTATTAATTGCAAGTGTTTTTGAAATTAATTTTCCACTTCTTTTTTCGTCAATCGCGAATAAAGTAAAGAGCTGTGGGTTTTCTTCACTAAATGTTTATGTTTCATGAAATAAAAGTAATACTTCGATATGATTTTGTTCTTCTCAACACTGGATTTATGGGTGAAATATGGTATAATTTCACGAAGAATATTGCACATATCTTTGAATAGATCTTCTTGTTCGGGATTTAAGCCAGAATTGTTCATGATAAATTTAAATGCTCGTACAAAAAGAACAAAAATTATACGATTTTCTATTCATTTTCTTAGTTAGACTAATTCTAATATGGCAATAATGTGAAACGCCATTCCACCAAAGCGCTGCAGTCACAGCCAACTTCACAGATTTTATGTTACCGCGTAAAATTGCTACTGATTTTGCATTATTAATTTTCCTTTCTAGAAAAGTCCTACCTCGGAAAAATTTTTGGAAATCAGTCCAGCTCTAGGGAGATTATAACTGATAATTTTAGACTAATCTAAAATATTGTAATTTGAAAATTGTTTATGTTATTAAAATTGTATCTGCGAAATTAATTAGTTTTTCTCTATAAGCGTAAAAATTAGTTTCAAAAATTTGTCTTGGAACTAATTATTTTTAAAGCTAATTTAATAATTTGTTTGTTTATAATATATTTAGTTGTTCGTTGTATATAGCGGTTTAGGTGTATTTAATTAACAGATTTTCTTTGTTTTTAATAAATTGACTTGTTTTTTTTAAATTAGATTATCGGTTTTTACATAACTTAATTTAATATTTATGATAAAGTAAACAAAAACAAACTAAACAAAATTTTTATCTGTGTGTTCATTTATTCAAAACAAAGAAGCCTCTTAAAAATTCCATCTACATGTAGTTTAGCGAAAATCCCATCGCATTTCCTACTTGTATCATCTTTTCGCACGTTTGTTAGACAGGAGCTTGCTGTTAATTTAAAATATTTCCATATTTTGATCTTCCTTGATTTACTTTTTAGAAAAATATGGAGTAATATAGGTAACAAGATTGGACGTTTACACTACGGCAAAATCTGACAGCCTTTGACCTGTGACTTACTCGAGAAAATTATTTTGTTTACAACTGTTAGTTCTTTCACTAATTTCACTCCATAAAATCTTTTATACAAATGTTTTAATCCTCTTATGTCTCAAAGAGCAGCAAAAGTGATTTATTTCTTATGAAAAAGTACACGTAAAATCGTTACTAAGGTCCATTCTGGACCTTTTTGACTACTTCAAGGTCATGTGTTGACATGGGTTTTTGTTTTTAAGAATCTCGTCACTGCTTTTTTTTCTATTTCTTATTTTTCTCTTCTACATCCTGAAGATGTGTTACCTGCAGCAATTCTTCTTCATACATTTTTATATTGGACTCAATAATTTTTTTACACCTGCATTGGAGTGGTTTAGGCTTCTTTCACCATAGAAACGACTTTCATAAAGCTTTCTGAAATTATACGTTTGTCAAATTCAAAAGAAAACTTTTTAAATTATAGACAAATTACAAACAAAACAACAATATATTGCAATGAAATAATCACCTGGAATATTGAAAAGAAGGTAACCAGGGAACAAAAAAAAAGTGACAGGCGAATTTTGGAGATTGATAAAAAAGAAAAACAATATCAAAGGTTTAATTTTTGGAAGATAAAAAGTTTGAGAAAGGAAAAGAATAAATTGTAGAAAATTGTAATAGTGAAGAAAATATGTTATAGTATAGTATATTGTACATTGATCACATGGTACACGGAAGTTTTGTTAGGTGAAGAGTTTGCCAAGGCATGAACTTTTTGACAAGAAGAAAAGTTTAATAGGAATAGGAAGGACTTTGATTCACAGTTCAAAAGGTAGTTTTAGTGTTAGTTATAGAGTATTTTTGTCGCATTCTTTTATTGTTCAATATTAGATTTAATGAGTGAATAAGTGTGAGTGTTGATTAGTTATTATATTTTACAATTTGGACAATTGATTTTTGGTACTACTTAAAAAAATTGTAGAAAATGTTTGACATATCGGATAAGTTTTTTCTGGGTTTTTCTTATTAGTTAAAGAGATGACAACCAAGATTTTTGCTTCATAAAACCACACTGAATCGATAGATTATATGACCCTGTACGCGTAAATGCGATTTTCAGACATTTTGCGCGTAGCGTCTGATCCGAGCGCAACTTCAAAAATGTCAACAGTATTGTATAGCAACCCGTCTGATTTCCGGAATGTAGTTAGATAATAGCCCTGAGATACCGAGAACACAGTTTTCAGAAACCGAGATTGTAGCGCGTACCCAGAAGACTATTTTGAAAAAAAAATGAGACAAAAAAAACTTACAGCAGCCCGTCTGAAAGTAACTTTTATAGATAAAGTCGGGTCAGTTGATGCGGAAAAATGAATTTTCAGACAAAAAACATGTCGCCTTACATTTTTATAGCATTTCGAACATGTCAAAAAATCTGACGTCACTGAACATATAGCAATATGTCTGAAATTGGTCATAAATGATTGTGTAGATTGCCCAGATGTCGAAAAAAATGATATCCGACAAATTGAATGTATTGTGTAACTAATCTTTCGATAGAGCTATTCTCATTCTTAACGTATTTCTATGAGAATCGTGGATTCCGAGTATTCTACCGGTAAAATATATCTTCCCCCACGTTTTCGCGGATGCAGAACACGATGGCGTTATCTAAAATTATTTTATAGTAGACCCCACCCCTCAAACGGCCAAAAATAATCCCACAAAATGGGGGAATAATGGATTCGGCCTCGTTTTCGAGGTTTCCGAACACGATGGCGTTATCCAAAATTATTTTAGACCCACCCCTCAAACGGGGAAAAAACCGCTTTGAATATGGGGGAATCGTGGATTTGACGTTTTTTGACATATTCGAATAAAAAAGAAACGTTAGAAAATGGAATATTTTACATACGTATAAGTGGTTTTATAGAATTATTTCGACGTAAGTTTGTAAATAAATATTAAGAGAATAGTCTACTCCAAAAAATGTCTTATTCACATTAGCTGGCTAGGCAATTTAAAATGATTAAAATTTAATATCGTTACGTTTCGAGCTGATCCGTAACAAATTACGTCATCTACGATATTTGACACATCCTTAAATCACAAGAAACAAGACCGGAAATAATACAAGTTTGAAAAATGATATGTTGTACAGATTACTCAGAAGTGGTCTAGACTAAAAATAAATGAGCATTACTAAAAGTCAGTTTTCCAGTAGTGAATTCTTATCTAAGTAAGTAAGAGTTTTTGCTATTCTCACAAACGAACTATTTTTAGAAAGTAGCCCTATGATCAATCAAAGGATTTAATAAAGTAACGGGATATAAGAATTTTTGTAATATAACAATTTAGAAATTATATAAAGTAATTACGCAACAGTTTTTCTTTCTCAGTTCTTCAATACATTTTAAAATAAGTACTAATAAATTATACTTTATATAAGAGTCTACATTTAAAACAACCTCTGTATACATACCACTTACTTACTAAATGGTAAACGTATTCTATTTGTATATTAATTTGAGTTATTCCATAATGGCCTAGGAAAATGGAGCTTATAAATATATAACAACCGAGCTTAGTGGTATTTTATTACAGAACTATTCTTGCCTCTAATGAAATTCATTATACTAAAATAGCATACAAACACATTGGATTAAAATATTAATAACAAATTGCTATGCGAGTTAACCTCTTTAAATGCATAGCAAGCCTATTTATATATTAATCTAAGTGGTTATACGATAATCCGGCCACGTGGATTTGCCTTTGTTTTCTGAATAAATTCATGATGAATGATACTATTGTATGTTGTATATTTACGAGTGTTTCAAAGTTTTTATTTTAATAATTTTTGTCTGTTAAATGTTTTAGTGGTGACTCACATGAATATTGGTTGAATGGATTACTGTTCCATGAATGCACTTTATTAAAATTTTAGTGGGGAAAAATTAATAAAGTAAGCTATTTTATAAATTTTGGTGAATGGTTAGAGCGGAGCCCCCAAAATTTAAAATAGAATTAAATATCATTTTACTATCGGTTTGTCAGCAAGCAAAATTATATAGTAGGGAGATGTGGTAACGATTGATTATTTCTCGACAATTGCTGTAAATTTTCGGTCTTCTGTATTTAAGTGAAATGTGTGTCGTCAGGAAAACTCAACTGATAAGGTTGATGAGCATAGATCTGATATTCAAGCGTGTAGACTGTGTATGGGTGAACAGTGACAGGCCAGTAGATATAGACATGATTTTTTACAAAATTTAACAATAATTACAAAAGTTTTTCAATTGAATGAGAGTCATTCCATAAAAACGGGACAATGTATGTACAATAAAAGCTTTGCAACACACAATGCAAATTGTGTATGCAACCCCAATACACCGGGAATTTTTTGCTTTTAGTAATTGTCAATACTCTCTTCTAATCATAGATGGCAGCACATCTAAAAACGTTTTATCTAGACATATTAAACTGTTCTATATATCTCTTAAGTAAAAACACCTTGAAATATAATAATATTATTAGTGTTTTTTATCACATTTACAGCTAAAACGTCAACACCGTAGGGTGTCCACCTGCCTGTATTTTATTTATATTTAAATATTTTAACTCAACAGATAGTCCAAATATAACCATAATGCTATATACATTCGAATTCTCTATTTTTATGACACATTAATAAGTGTCCTACAAGTTTGGCATCAACACCGTTCACAAGGATGATGTTGCAAAATGGAGTAAAGTAGTGGGAGTAATTATGCAATTAAATTTTCATTCGAACAGTTAAAATCTCGTTAGTTGAGCGTAAGGTGTCAAGGAGGTAGGCTACTTGTTCTTTTTTGTTTTGTGCTGTGTATTGGTGACGTTAAGGCAGGCGTATGTTTATTATCGTCAACACCGTACGTTGCGTTAAATCTATTTTCTTCGTTAATTTTTTTTGTCATATTTTTTTACCTATTGTTAATAGTGACGATAAGTTTACATTTGCAGTTTTACTCTTCTAAAATGATATTAAACAGTAAAATTTAAGGTTGAAGTATATTTTGGTCAACACCATCATATTTTCAACTCATTGCCGAAGAAATACAAACTGAATGTGTTAGAAGTAATTTTGAATAATATGTTTGTTTATATAAATACAAATAATCATATTAAAATTACTCTTAAGTCAAAAGTATGTCATACTGTATTTTGACAATGTTTTTGGCCAATTGTCCCACTTTTATGGAATGACCCATGAAGAGTAAATTCAAATGAGTCTGATTTTGCAACCTTTTTTTCTAAACCGAATATATTGAAAATCAGGATTTAATGAATTTTCAAAAGTTCTGCAAATTTGAAAAAATAACTAAAATAATGTTCTTGAGAAGTGCTGTCATTTGTAACCTCTTGCGACAAACGGAGAATATATTTTTTCATGCAATTGTTGTTTTCTATTAAAATAAATATGGGAATTTTTACAAAAGTTTTGAATAATGGTTGCAAATGAAGATGTACAATGTTTTCATTAATTTGCAACCTCACGAAACATATTTTCGTATTTGAACTCTATCAAAAAAAGCAACTTGGCAACATGGCAGCGAGTAAGAGAGACGTGTGTGAAACTGCAATCAACCAGTATAGCGTATAAGAAATATACTCTATGGATAATCAAGCATTTAACTGGACCACTGTCACCCACTGTAGTGTTTTGGTAATTTATTCGGTTAGATTCCCAAATTAATGAGTAATCTTAAAACTATTTGCAAATATTCCAATTTATGGTCAAATTGCGAAAAAAAAAAATAAAACAATTGAATAAAAAATGTTCCGTTGTATAAAGAGGGTTGCAAGGTTTCAAGGTTTCAATATTGTTTTTTTGCAAAAAATGGCGGCACTTAAAATAGTATTATATGGGCGCGGCGCGGTTAGAAGGAAACTTTGAGGACAATATCTACTTAGTTTGTTAAAATAAAAAGCACTTTATATAAAACCTTTCATGTAATAAATCATTCAAGAAAACAAAACAGTTTTAATAGAATTGTATGTAACAATCTAAACAAAATACCGGCAATACAAAAAAAATATATTTTGTTTCACAGTTGGCGACTTTACACCACTATTGAAATTAGTTTACAAATGTAACCTTACAGGTAGGTGTATATGGAGAAACAACAAGGGAAATTCTCGTGTGAGCCGTTAGCCTAAGTACTTTGATGGGTCATTGAATAACATTCCAGGATGGCTAATTCTAACCTGCTTAATGGGTGGTGACTTGCTCAATTGGTATATTACAATAATCTCCGATGGTAATCGGTGCTTTGGTTCGTTGGTGAATACACGTAGAAATAAGAATGACTTACATGTCAATGCCAAAAAAAAAAGGTTTGCCGCGTGCCTAATTAGCAAGTGTTGTAACAGCTTTTGTTACGTCATACTGTTTCTATGCGAGATCTGGTTAACTGTAGTGTTTGTTTCAAGGATACCGAACACATATGCGTGCTTGTTGTTTCTTTTATTTTTATTTTATTTGAATTATTTTTATTCCCCTTTTTATCATGGGCGTAGATGTTCGATTTCGAACACTTTACAAACTTTTCAACAGTCGAATCCATGAAATAAAAAGTTCCAAAGCTACATTACGATTAAATTTTTTTTCTTAAAAAACTCTTTGTGAGTTGAAATTCTCTTTGTTTTGTCACCTTCATTTTTAGGTGCCAAAAAGTTCGAGGATCATTCGGTGTTTCATCCTTGTTTTCCATTCATTTCAATTAAGTCCTAACGACCTTTTCGAGACCTATCGGGCAAACAAAATAATTTAATTAAAAATGTGAGCCCTCTTAACCTTTTGTCGGGAGTGAAAACAATTTTTCGGCTTTCTGTTATGAAAAGATGGAATCATCCTTTCTTAGATAGGAGTTAACAGAAAAAAAATATATTATTAAAATAATACATTTATTTCCGACAACATTAAACAGAATTCTTTGTACTTGAATATGTCAGAAGTAATCATTTATTAAAATGTTTAAAACGAAAAGAAAGATCGCGAACTTAGATTTTGTCTGGTCGTTTTATTTTAATTAAAAGAGGAGGATCAATAATGACTGGTTTTTGCCTCTTTTTTATTTAAAAAAATCATTTAAATAAACCTTTTAAAAAATATTCCAGTCTATTCGAAGAAAACTTGGTCCCTCAAGGTCATTTTCAACCCTCCCACCCACTGTCATGAATCTACGCTTCTATGTTGGCTCGTACCTTTTCTATCTCATTAAAATTGTTTACAGAAAAAGTAACTGGTGAATAGCAGAACGGATTCACACCAGAAATTTCGACAATGAACGCCGTACATATGATGAAACGAATAATAATGAAATGCTACGAACAAGCTATAGAAATAGAATTAGCATTTCTAGATTTTAAACTGGCTACACTTCAAGGAAGTATTATTAATAAAGATGCAAGGAATTTAGGTATACCACAGAAACTTGTTAGAATGATTGGAATGACTAAAAGGTTCGAAGCAGTATATACATTTAAAGGACTTATATAAGAAATAGTTCTAAATATTGGACTACGACAGGGAAATGTATTATCGTCTGTTAAGGTACGTATACAATATCGCAGTGATAATATGAGATATGAGACAATAGAATCGATTAATAAAGAAGCACAAAAAAAGGATTAGAGGTACATGAAATTAACCTGAAGAAAGCAGAGAAATAACACAACAAATACATAAATTTAAGAGAAATTAACAAATTAAAACGGCTGAACAGCAGTTCGCTACACTACTGGGGTTCTATGGGGTCGGTTCACGATATAGTGAATGCTGAATTGTATCTCTTTCGTACAAAAAATGTTCCAATAGAATTAAATATATTTCGTCATGCCTCATACTTTTTTTAAAGGTGTATCGCAAAATTTAAACAAAATAATTCAACAAAAACAGAGCAATATCATTCTTAAAACTTTTCAAATAAATTTACCCCGATACGTTAGAGAGAGAAATTCGATAACTAGTGAGACAGACGAACAAATGATACAAATCAAGCTACGCAAGTTCTTTCGCATAGCAACAAGATTTAATTATTCGTTTCAAAGTGTTAAACAAAGAAAATCCCTAAGATACTAAGGGAGATAAAGATATATTCGTCTGCCTACACCTCAGTAACCCTTGCGCGCGCCGAAATATAGCCAATAGAAACGCGAATTAACGCGTTGCTTCTGGAACTATCGATCGATGTCTAAAAATAGAATGAGAGACGCTTGAATGCAGGATTCATTTTTCTTAATTAGTTGTTAGCTATCTTTTGGGCGAAACACTACATAAGCGTCGTGCTTTTTCATTATTTATTTTACAATTGTAAAGTAAAATGAAATTAATTCAACAAAAATGTTTACAATTATTTCACATTCAACGTAATAAATAATTACTTGAGGGATTGTACAAACAGTGTTAAACAAGTGTAAATAATTTATTTGTGTATTCAGAGATAGCTTTCAAATCAAATACATTCGACTACCCAGACAGCACCGGATATTCCATGAATATTCATAGAATATTCTCTTTGGGATATTGGATTATTCCTAGAATGTGCTGCTGGCGAAAATTTTAGATATTCCCAGAATATTCTAGGAGGAATATTCCCGGAATATCCAGAATACCCAGAATGTTCCAGGAATATTCTAAAAAGAATATTCCTATAATATCTTCTGAGAATATTCCTTGTAACTATATTCCAAGAATATTCAAAGTAATTCAAGAATATTTCTCATATTCCCGGAATATTCAGAATATACCCAGAATATTCCAGGAATATCCTAAAAAGAATATTCATCTATCTTCTGAGAATATTCCTTGTATATTCCAAGAATATTCAAAGTAATTCAAGAATATGATAGTAATATTCCCTAAATATCCTAATGGGTTTTCAAAAAAATCTCACTAATCTGTTGAAAGCTTCTTTATTTTCCAATATTCTTTCTACATGATCAACATTTATGTATTTTTTATAGGAAAGTCCAAAAAGAAATCCAACATATTGGTATTGTCAATAACGGATGATAAAGAGGTTCCTTTGAATAATTCTGTGAGGGTATCAACTTTGTCAGAAAGTTCTTGCAACTGTCGGGTGCATTCTTTCATCAATTTGCAATTTTTGTCCAATATTTCAATACATGTTTTTTTAATTTGAAGTCTCATTTTGTTCAAAACGCCTAAAAATGAAATGATCATTGATATACCCAATGAAATTTTTATGTAATGAAATTAATAAATGTGTAGGTACTTAACTTACTTATGAGGCACAAACACACAGTAATACCACAGTATTCTTACAACTTCAACTTCCATCAAATTGTCTACTTATTTCACGTGCAAAAACCACAAAAGATATAGGCGTCATTGTAGACAAAAAGAGATGTCAAATGTCAATTGCAGCATTGCCTTGAGGTTAAGCTACGATTACTCGATAAACGACAGACGCTATAACGTGGTATGGTTCTGATTGGTCGTAATGGTACATCTCGATATTTCCTACCAATCATAAATTGGTTAGTACAATAGTATATTCTTCTCAATTTGCCTGAACAAAACCTCATCTAATTGCGCTTTTCGTTTCACTTTTTTCATACGTTTCCTTTATTTTGATAATGGTAATTGATTTCATAGAAATAAGGGAGAATATTCTAGGAATATTCCGTGGATATTCATACATGATTATTCCATGAATGTTCACACAGGAATATTCCATGAATATTCCTACAGGAATATTCTATCAAGAATAACCATAGTATATTCTCCCGAGAATATTCCAATATGAATATTCCTGGAATATGCTAGAGGCATGTGTATATTCTAGGAATATTCAATGGATATTGGAATATTCTTCTGTCTTTTCGGATATTTAGAGAATATTCTAGGAATATCCCGTGCTGTCTGGGTATGAACCTAGCAGAGATCTCAAGGCTAGTTAAGATTTTGATAAGAAAACAGGCTAAAATCTGATCAAATTCCGATACTGTCTTTGCTACAAACAACGCTAATAAAGGGATAAAAGGCACTACTACACTACTATAGTTGGACATCGCCCCATGTGCCAGGTTGTCAAGTTTTTAAAAGATTGATAGAGAATTTCAAAATTAACATTAAAAAAAAAGTTTCTGATAACTTTAACTTGACCTGTAGACCGATTTGAGTGGTGCGGTGGAGCGATGTCACACTGTGCAAATAAAATTCCTTCCAGTATTATTCGAATGAAACGTGAAAAGTAAATACAACATTTTTATCTGCATGGTAAATACCTGAATACGGCGACTCTTACGTGATTAGCATTATAATGTGTCCGACAAAATGTTATGGTGTAACATTCCGATTTAAAAATTCGGGAATATTGCAAATTGACAAAATGTTTGTAATAGCAGAATGTGTGCTGATGCTTTTAAAAGATGAATTATATTTCAAATTAATTCTTTCAACCCACTAATCTTTTTTAAAACAACGGAAACGTGTAATAAACGGTATTTTATAGAATCTTTTTAAAAGTTTTTGTAAAACAAATGGATATTTTCTCTTAGCATGTAAGGAAGACTCTTGGACATAGTGTACATTGGAGCACTAAACACTATCTCAGTATGTGCGTCTTTCTTGTGGCGAACAGTTCAACTATTTTTTGCACAAATATATAAACACATTGTTTATATATTTCTGTTTGTTCGGTATAATTTGGTGAGTAAAACTCGAGTGTTCACCTGATCCAGGGCATATGATATTAATTATCGTGTTATAATGCCAAAATTGGTTAAAAAAATAAACATATTAACAATGAAGCTATAACAAAAGCAATTGAAGCTATGTGTGCTAAACAAGTAAATTTCAATTAGAGAAACACATAAAATGATATGATGTTCGGTACGACAATGTAAAGTAAAGTATTTTCTGAAAAATAAGAGCTCTCTTTAGTACAGTGGCAAAGATGAACTATGAATTGACGAAAAAATAAGTTCGGAGTGCGGTTTATAAGTTTGCTGTGACCAATAATAAAAATCGATGAAGAAAAAACAGCTGGAGAAGAGTAGTTGAGACTGTGTTCATGACAAGGTATACTGAAAAATTATCCATTAGAAAGCCAGAAAAGATAAATTCGTTAAGATCAACAGCTTTCAACTCTACCAATGGTACGACCTTCTTTAAAAGCTCTAAAGCAGGTAGGAAGGGTGATCTCAGTTGAACGAGCTTACCTAATTACATTGTTCTGTTTGCATATATGCAAGTTTGAAGGGGCTAATCACTAATCACTTAGGATGGTCCAAAAAAATCTTTGTTTTTGAACTTTATGGATCACCTCATAGCTCAGCGTACATATCGTTTGGTTCAGTAATCCCCTCATAAAATAAAGGTAGTAACTAGTCTTTACCTGATGAATTATCGGTTCGTCCAGGGGGCTACATATTACATTTATCTTCAGGTCCAAATATGTTTTTCAGTAAATAGGATTATTTCATTTAAAATTATATTAATACTTACTTACTGTTTTTCAAGAACTTACCTAGAAACCAATCTTTGGGTTATTCCAAATTAAGTTGATTGGTTTTAGAGAAGGGCTAAAAGGTAATCGAGAAAATTATTTAAAAGAAAAAATTAGGCAATTAGATAATGATGAAATATGCTTATTGCAATTTGTAAAATCGTGTTCCCATTATTATAGTTTTTAATGTAGTTACTTATAACACTATATCTAATTTTATTTTTGTGTCTTATTTAATATATTTTTAGTTATTAAAAATATTTAGTGAATAAGTATTTTCTTTAATACATATTAATTAATTAATTACCAAGGTTTGGCAAGGAATCATATTCAATAAATGAAATAAAATAACACGAAGTAATCAAAACCATTATATAATATTCACGTAATAGTAGTTTACGTAACAAGTCCCGAAAGTGGTCTTTTACTGGACGAGTGGACGAGCCGCAGGCGAGTCCTGCAAGCCTGCGAGTCCAGTAAAAGCACTTTTGGGACGTATTACGTACAATATTTTTTTTAAAACGTGCAGTGTTGTACTATAAACATCATATTATTCAGTTTACATTTTTATAACAAGAACTCTTTATTAACTAATTTAATAATAAATCAAACATTGTTTGGGTGGCCGCCTTAACAATTTCATCTGGTATAATTTCATCTTCCATTAATTCACAATCAAATGCATCATTTTGAATATCCATTTTATAATAAATGTCACGTCAAAATATGGCAAGTTATTTTATAGTTTTAAATAATACAAAACTGGGTTACTATAGAAACCAATTGACCGCTATCTTAGACTAACTATATTATTATTTTTTTTCAATAAAGATAGGCCGGAAAGTAAATAAAAATGAGTCCTGTAAAAGCTTTTACCGGACTATCACAATAATTTTCTGACTCGGTCCGACAAAATGAGATTTTCTGACCTAAAAATAAACCGAAAAGTACTAATTTTTGGCCGGTTTTAAAAAAAAATATTTTATTTTATTCGTTCATATTCCACACCCACTCTTTCAGGATTAGGTTTAGTTGCTCTAAACTTATAGTTTTCAAAAGTTCGTATTTCTTTGCCTTGCAGAATTCCGTAAACTGTTTCCATATTGACTTTTCTCAATCGCCAGATCAATATTAGTCATAGAATCATTTCCAAAGCAACTCATTTTCACTACATCAGCTGACTAGCACTGTTTAAAAACAATATTACAAAATTTATTGACAATAAAATCAGAAAAATTGTTATCAAATGTATTGTAATTTTTAGTGACAACAGCTGTCAAGTTTTGCCGCGGATAAAATCGAAAAACTGCTGACAGGAGCTGTCATACGGTTTTTTCATCTAGAAACCATTTGTAATTAAAAATTGCGCGTTTGTGATTGGTGGAAATTAAGACGAGGGAAATAGTCATGTCATTAATATTTTAATATTTTAAATTTAACCCCACATTCCCCTTTTAAAAAGTAGAAATATTAAAATAGGACTAAGGATTCCGAGAAAGTTGAATATTTTTGAGTATTCTAGTATTAAAAGACTACATAATATCTGTAAAGTTTTTTATGAAGGGAGTACATAACAATATTCATTTACAAATAAACCCAGAAACAGCACACAGCCACTGTTAGCTAACTTTAGCAAAATCTATTTATCTTGCAGAAAGTTTAATTTCTTCCTCGACTACACTGAAGTAACCCCGTTTCAGAAACGATGGAAGACAAATAGTTATCTAACTTGGTTGTTTTGTTATTAGTATTAATTTAGGTGCAAATTTGCCTATTTCTCATTTAATATCTTATTATTTTCATAGATATTTAAATAAACTATTAACAAATACAGAAATATTTTTACAGTCTTATTCTCAGTTTTTCATGCATTCATAAAATATTTTATTCTAACCAAAATATTTTGATGCGCTCATTTCAATCCAGCGTATCTTTTTACCATTCGTCCTCTATTTCATTTAGCAGGATGTGTTTAAAAAGTAAAAGGAGTTTGCAATTAAATCAAGTGTACTTCCACTTTTGTCAAGTTACGTCTCTATGTCTCTATTCCATCCGTTTCTAATGCAGTGCCGTTAAGCACGGTGGACAAATTGGCCAACAGTGTGATATCGAATCAATACCCGCATCTGATGACGACCGTTGAAAGCTCAGTTCCATTTACTACGACGTTTCTTCAGTTTTAAGTAAACTCTCAAATAACAAGTTTAACGCTTTCTTGTTTTAAAATAATTCATCAAATACTTCACATTGTCGACCAAAACGATTTCTCTAATTCTAATCTTAAAACAATTACTTCATAGTGAAAGCTTTATTAACTCAAAGTACGACGTTGACTTAAAACCGATCAAAAGCTGGATGGTACGAGTATTCTAAAGCGAAATGTGTACAATAAAATATTCTATTTGGAACAGTAATAACAGTATGCAATATCTATGCATCTTTATTAGTCTTAAAATTTGGTTTAATTTGAAGTTGAATAATATATACAGGGTGCGCCAATTATTTCCACTCGATCTCTAGCACCGAAACTAAAAGAGATATCAACAAGATTTTTTGTAGGGGTAGACAGTGTCACTCGGACTATAATTTTAAAATACTTTGATGTATACAGGGTGGCTAATTTTTGTGGAATGAAAATTAATTTGGTTTTTTTAAATTGAACACCCTGTATACGATTATGTCATCTGATTCTACTTAATATTAGATTTACGGTAGTTTTTTGTATTTGTAAATCCGACGCGGCGTTGACAAGTTATTCCTATTTTAAGCAGATATAATGAAAAAACAGCACTTCAGAAATATTAGCACAAAAACCACATTTTTTAAAAAATTCCTCAAAAAAGCTACTATGATGTAAATGAAACATGCACCTATCACAATAATCACACATCTTCACCTGTTGCACAGGGTGTTTGCCGATGGCGTGCCAATAGTCTAGTTTTCAAATGGCAATAACTTAATTTTTTCAAATGGGACACCCTGTCTATTTTTCTTCAGTTAGAAGCTCTCCCTAATACGCACTAAAAAAATATAGGGTTTTGCACATCTAACTTTACTATTTACTTATATAATTGACGTTAAGTGACAAACAACATATTTTACAAAATTTTTAATATTCCACAAAAATTAGCCACCCTGTATACATCAAAATATTTTAAAATTGTAGTCCGAGTGACACTGTCTACCCCTACAAAAAATCTTGTCGATATCTCTTTTAGTTTCGGTGCTAGATATCGAGTGGAAATAATTGGCGCACCCTGTATATTACTATTTATTTATTAATTTATTTAATTATTTTTGACCAAAACGAAATATCGCAATATTCTTTGTAGAAGTAGGTTTTTACATAGGATTAGTGTCATTGAGAAAAATGGTAAAAATGTTATACTGATATTTTAACCCTCGAATACATGGTAAAGCACTCTGCGGAATAACGCTTTAATACATCAAAAAGTAGTTTTTCAAGTAAGAAAAAAAAACATTATTTACTAAAATAAAAAAGTAGCGGCAGACAGATTTCGTAATAATTGTAAGAGTTTTTCTTTGAACCTGCAAGCTGGACATTTGGGAGAATGTTAACATAACCTCTACATGAATAAGGGATGAGTTTGAAGGGAATTGTCGAGTTTCCACCTTGTCACGTCGCATATATGTCACATGATACATAAATTACCCCTTTGTATTAGCTTTTGTTACCAGCATTCATATTTTTTCAAAGCACTATGCAAATTTTGTTGATTGAAGATGATGTGCGAATACACACAAATGTACTTTGTTGTCAATATTCACTTATACTGGGTGTTTATCATTAAACAGCTTTTGCATAAATAAATCAGATTTTCAATTAAACAAGTTCTAGCAAACACATGAAGGGTTATTAAACAAAAAATTTTGGATATTAAAATCCGGCATTAGAAAGATTCTGTATTCACTTTTTGAGGATTACTTATGCGAAAG
Source organism: Crepidodera aurea (assembly GCA_949320105.2). Classification (NCBI taxonomy): domain Eukaryota; kingdom Metazoa; phylum Arthropoda; class Insecta; order Coleoptera; family Chrysomelidae; genus Crepidodera; species Crepidodera aurea. The sequence goes on from OX439478.2 coordinate 16,563,547, forward strand.
GACTCAAAGTGGTGTGAGACAAGTAAGTTTTTTTAAGAAAAAATTGGTACTTGTTTATGTATATATTGTTAAGTACTAACTTTGTTGTGATAGGATGTTGTTTACTTTATTTTATTTTTATTGACTTTTAATTTTAAATTTTAGTACATAACCTATAAAATTTTGTTGTTTTATTTTTGAATCAATTGGCCTCGACTACAGCTCTTTTCCTTTTTTATTTAATTTAATTTATTTCTAATTTACTTACTTTATTAACTAACTGTTCTTTTTAAATAAATTTAAAATTTATGGGAAATATTTTTATTCCTGCCTCCTTCGGAAGTTTGACAGAATGCATTGGGCGCCATCTACTATACAGAGTAGAGATTCTTAACCTCAGGTATGTTTCTAATTGGCTTGTAATTTTAAAATCGATAATAACGACTACTGAGATAAATTCATAAACATTTATTAATAATAAAAAAAAATCAGTAACGAAGAAACCTTTTAATTGAATGTGCGACAAATATTTGGTCGAATAAGGTGTATTTTTATTTACTACAAAGAAAAATTAACAGTTACAAGTGAAATTTATTGCTATTTTCTCACCTTATTCTCCAATACTCTAACCTAAGTTATTTATAGGTTAAGTAATTTTTAACCTTAGAAGAATTAGTTATGGCCTTTTATTGTTTTAAAATGTTTTTAAATAACGATATTTAATGAAAATTGGTACCTATTTAAGACTAAGTCTTCCTTATTCCTACAGTTATTGTTGTTAAATGGATGTTCTTCAAAAATACAAATGGAATGTTTTTCAAAACGGAAACTGGATCAATTTAGTCAGGATCTCTTAATCGGGATACAGGACAGGATGGATAATTGTGGCTTCTTCTCTTGATTTAAAAGTTTTTTCATTTTTCTTGAAAAATAGCGTCACTTCTTGACAAGTAATGATTTTTATTCTTTTATCAGTGTTGCTTTAGGTCTGTTTCTTAACCCTAAAAGTGCTGCACCAGTCTGTTTGTTTGCCCAATTAGTGCAGCAGTAACGTGTTTCTTTGAATAGTTGGTACTGCACCGATGCTACACCGGTGCTCGTTTTCTCCATAGTTTTGACACTATCTTATCTTTTTTCGACATTTTTTTCACAAAGGTTTTAGACGAAACCTCTTTTTTAACAAATTTTTATCCACAAAATTTCTCTAGATAATATTTTTAACGATTTTCCATAAATTCTATATAAAAAAAAATCTACTATACCGCTGGTGTTAGTGCTGCACCTGTGGGGTGTATGGTGTTACACCAAATATTGAAAGAAACAGACCTTTTGACTTGACTTCAGTTGTTTTTAGTCATGCAGAGCCAAGTGGACTGTTAATTTTAGATTCCGTACTATTGACTGTAAGTCCTCCGTCTAGCTGAATTAGGATAACAAATTATGTTGCAAATATTACCCAAAGGTTAAACAATTTACAACTTGCCACATCACTGATGTCTCCGAATCCATCAGAAGTAATATGCTGGCACTATGGAAAATTAGGAGGATAAAGAAGGAGATGAAAAACGCCTTTCTTGGTTTACACAAATTTGAAAACTATCATGATCTGATTTAATTTCCAATTTTACACTCTCGTTTTGTAGGTTCTCTGTACTGTACGTACGGACAAGTAATAATTAATGGTTTGTCAAGTTTTTCGTATAGATGGCACATAGGGTAAGTATTTAATAAAAAAACCTTTTGCACGCGATTTGCAGTTAACTACAAGAGTGATTAATATTCACTATCAAAACTGTAAAAAGATGGCTCAATCAGTACTAAAAAAAAAGCAATAAATTTTAAAATATAATTTTCCATCGTAGAGGTAAGGTAATTTGCAAACTATGCTTAACAAGACTTGAATTTTCTAAATAAGGATATATTCTCTTGAGAAATCATTGTACTTTTCTAGCCGCTTAAACAAGATGATTCGGAAATGAAAAGAATAAGTATAAAAGTTTTAAATTCCACTACGTAGGAGATATATAAGGTGTTATATTCCTTAAGTGCATGGTAAGAACGAGTAGTACAGAAAGAATAACTGTTCCAAACATTTATTATATTTATACAAAACAAGAAAATTACAAAAAAATTTAAACTAGGTATTTTTTATCATAAAGTTCGTTAATTTGAAGTACATTTTGGGACAGTGTATGTGTGTATGTGTGTGTGAATGTATGACGCATACAATGTGACAACCGTTTTTTTGTTTTTTCTGTCTGCACCTTCCAACGCTCTACCTGTCATCGAACTCATCGATTTTCGGATGCGACTATTATTATAGTATCTCCAATTTAACAGCTTTAAAACGCGGCGTCTGAGAAAATTTAACACAAAAATAGCCCCAAATGTGGAATTTTGGTGCAGTAAGTCGGATTGAGATGGGTTTTTTTGCATTCGCTTGGTTAGCTCGTCTAGAAATTTTCTTGTCAAACTGTCTAACATTGCTTTAATGAATGCTAATTAATATATTATTAATAAAGCAAGTTCTCCTTAATAGTGTTTCGACCGATTTGGTAAGTAATTTCAGTAAAACTCCAGGAGATGACGTTTTTAGCCAGGTCGCGTGCAGCAGGTCCTTCAGAGGTCGATGTCGATGTCAAATCTGGGACGAGCGATAAGAAAAACCTCCGGGTGAGGTGTTTCGATCGATTTGGTAAGTCATTTCAGTAAAACTCCATGTGTATAGCCAGGTAGCGTGCACCAGGTCCTCCGGAGGACGACGATGATGACGTTCCTGGCGCCGCCATGACCTCCAGGTACACCGGGGGCTCATTTAGCCATCATATTCAGGTTAAACGACCCAAAACACCCCCGGGTACCGAAATTCATATGTTCGGATGTTTTCTGTGCAAGATATAAATTTTTTCTTCAACACTTGGAAAGAATATTTGCACTTCTTGATGCAGCGGTGCAATTTCAAAAAAGTACATGATCAAAATATGGCACAAAATTTCTAGACGAGCTAACGAAGCGATTGTAAAAAATCCCATCTCAATCCGACTTACTGCACAAAAATTCCACATTTTTCTGCTACATCTTCTCGCCTACATCCTTAGGTCTCAATCAACGTGGACTGTCGTGGACTCATTGGTTGGATATTCAAACGAGGCGCTGTGATAAGACAATGCTGTCATTGCCTAATGCGAGGATCGCAGATTAGTTCAAACATCATTTGCTCGGGTAGCCGACCGATTAGTCGATTACAACTGTACATGTTTTTATTTTTTTAATTTATAGTTTTTACTCTCTGGCCCCCGAGCTATATATTAAAGTAGAACACTTAATAGAGACTTGAGAGATGGCTGCGCTAAATCGTTTACCTCTTAGCTATTCTGCAAGGAATAATCCTTTTGAAAGGGTTTTTAAATACGTAGATATTTAAATTCATTATTGTTTGTTAAATATATGTTAAAAGCAACATTTTAAATTTTATGTTTTTGTCTTGCATTGTGTCTTCGTCTACTACCTGCTAACAGTGCATCTGATATCTCTCTAGGTGTTCCGATGCAAGAAACAATTGTTCATTTTCAATCTCGTCATAAACCGTAAAAAACATTCACAATTCCTTTTGTAAATTCTACTAGTCATATTAAAAAAAAATCAAATTGTACGTGTCATTATTTAAAACTACATATCATTAACCTAGTCTTCATATATGGAAAATGGAAATAAAACGGAAACAATTATATCAATTTTATTTACCTAAAAATAGAGGTTTTTTTAGCAATTACCTTTTTAATAAAATAGAAAATAAATGAAAATAGTAAACACGTTAACATGCATATACTATAAAACTTTGTTACGAAGTAGAGATAACAAAACTGATATTTCGTAAAAAGTATAAGGTTATTTACGAACAAGAAAAACGTTGTTTTGGTCGTAAGCAACGAACATAAATGAAGAATAGTCTGAAAAGACTCTATCCTCGACTACTAAATTCAAGTAGTAACAATAAAGGAGTGAATATATCTTTTCAGAATAAGGAAGTATATGTTACACATAATTTATTCTGTTTGAGTCAATCCCAATAGGAAATGATACAATATATTTTCCACAAACAATACCAATTCTAGAGGTTTCCGCGTAATATTTTAAGATGTTTTTAAAAACAAATACAATATGTTCCAAATAATGTTAATTAGATTATAAAATGATAAACTGGATATGCTAAAATACACTGAAAAAAAAAACGAATCCCGGGAATTTCCAGTTAAATGAATTCCTGTTGTTTAAACGCAACTATTGTTATTCATTTCGGAAGCTCATTGTGGTTTGTATTTTAATTTCTCTCTCTTTCCACTGGATTAAAACCACTTAGTTGTTAAAAAAGTTTTTTTATTGACGTTTCGGCTTTCCAGATCGATCTAATTAACAAATATTCCTGCTGTCGCTTATATAGGGGGAATTTCCTGTAGAATTCGCCGAATTCCTGTTGTATATACTGGGAAATTTCTTTGAGTGTATATATTTTTTATACTCCTAATATCCTAATATCTTTATGAAAGAAATTTCTGAAAAAATGTTCGATAAAATGTTGTCATGACAAAAATATTGGATTTTTTATATCTCGCACAAAAAATTCGCCATCACAAAAGAGGAGAGGATGAACGTAGGTCCTATATAAAATATCAAACTTTTAAAAAGCTCGTTTAAATGATAATGAAACGAGTTTTCTTTTACATGACAAATTAGAGCTATTTGGTTAAACACACTTAAGTGTGCAAATTACTGGAGTATATTTATAACACAACATTGCGTGTATATTACCGTATTATGTCGTATGTAAATTATTTTAAAGAGTTCACACAGCGTTTATTTACTAAAAATAACAAGAATTTATGAGAATAATGTAAATCAACTTTATCACAATGCATACTTTTTAATGGCGACTGTTTATTTCTAGTTTTTATGAATGAAGCATTTCTCTTATTACAATTTAATGCGAAACGAAAGAAAAATCCAGGTTATTTATAAGGTTCCCACATGACATTACAAATTCACTGAGTATTCAAATATTTTCCCTATCGTTGTTATTAAATTGCAAAAATATCATCCACATACCTAAATCTAAATAGTAGGTTTTAAATTTTGTTGATTTACATCTATTTTATCAAAATTCTCTACAAAAATTTCAAATAATTTTGGGCGTAATGGTGAACCTGCTACCATACCAAAGTCTTATTTAAAAATATCATTATTTAATTGGAAATTTTATTAATTCTAAAACAAACAGTTTAAACGCAAAATTATCTCATATGACCCATGCAAAATCAATGGCAATTTTACGCGGTAACACAAATCTGTGAAGTTGGCTGTGATTGCAGCGCTTTGGTGTAATGACGTTTCACATTATTCGCCATATTAGAATTAGAGTCGCAAAGAAAACATCATAAAATGAATGGAAAATCACATACCTTTTGTACGGAAATATAAAATATTTAACGTATCTGGTGAACAATTCTGGCTTAAATCACGAACAAGAAGATCTATTCAAAGGTATGAGCAATATTCTTCGTGAAATTATACCATTTTCTCTTTTTATGGAATAAAACCACTTATTTTGTTGAAAAAGTTTTAATTTTTTAAGTCTGAATTCGTTTTCAAAATGACATAACAAAATGTATAATGCCTAAGGAAGTGAAATAAAATCACACTTGTTCCCAAGACCAAGGACATTAAAAATGTCCTACACTGCACCAGCGTCTGGACTTCAACAACTACTCCTTGGGCCAAATGCCCCACCAGGTATTGAATTACGAAAGTCCAGACGTGTCCAGACCAAGTCGGGGCTTTAAACCAAAAACTTCGATTTTGTTATTAAAGGAGCTTGCCATTCTTAGACCGGTTTCGGAATTATTGTTAATGAGAAACAATAACACTTGATAATTTCACAAAAATATAACAGCAACATAGGACACTGAGAAAGATTTTGAAATTGAAGATGTCAAAATCTGTTTCCATCATATTTTCTGACGTTTCTGGGAACGGATTTTAAAAGAAGGATAGCGGATTTGCATATTATAAGAGAATTTATACTTCGTCATAAATGAAGTTTTCTTATTAATAGTATCATATGAAACATAAACATTTAGTGAAGAAAACCCCTTTTTACTTTATTCGCCATTAACGAAAAAAGAAGTGGAAAATTAATTTCAAAACCACTTGCAATTAATAATTGATGTTGTCAATAATAAATAACGTGTACTTATTTTTAAATTGAAAATAAATATTTTTCAAAAATAATCTACGCTTCTGTTATTTAATTCGTTTAATTGTCCACTTGACTTTATATCTCTAAATAAAATTCCAAACTCATACAAGTCAATAGCTATATCTGCTATAAGATAATATTTTTAGATGTGCTACCATCTATGGTAAGAAGAGAGTATTGACATTAAATTTTGATTGAATCTAGTCAAGATGTCACTCTCTTCTTTTTATCCCTTTCAGAGATTAATACAAAATGAGTAAACCAGTAAGAACTTTTAATTTATTAGATTCGACATCCTAAGACCGGTTTCTGTCTGTCGACTTCATCAGTTAGGCTGATGATGGTAGCACATCTAAAAATATTATCTTATAGCAGATATAGCTATTGACTTGTACGAGTTTGGAATTTTATTTATTGGATTCGAAAAGCCTAACCGATGAAGTCGAAAGACAGAAACCGGTCTTAGGATGTCGAATCTAATAAATTAAAATTCCTTACTGGTATACTCACTTTGTATTAATCTCTGAAAGGGATAAAAAGAAGAGAGTGACATCTTGACTAGATTCAGTCAAAATTTAATGTCAATACTCTCTTCTTACCATAGATGGTAGCACATCTAACAATAGATATATAATAAAGTGGTTAAGTATACTTAATAATAATCTATTTAAAATTTGGGATACAAAATGACGTATTGAAAGAGTTCCATTTTATAAACTCCGTCCGTTAATTTAAATTAAAATACGTAAACAAAACAAATTCAATTAGTAGAAGTATTCATATTCAAAATTGCCTTTAACGAATGGTTAAATCAATGAAGAGGCTCGAAAGCTGTTGAGGGTTGTAGTCCTTTATTTAGAGTTTCACGGCTTTATTAAATCAACTTTCTCTCCCCTCTAGTTTTATAATCATATATTGCTTCGCTTTGTATTCACATAGCTGTCAGATAAATTTTAATTTTTGGTACGCAAACTGGTTTTATTGTAACCTAAAGTGGATTATTAGTTAGTATCCTTATGTGAACAAGACTGGATAGGGAATATTCATTGTAAAATTTTAATATCTGGAAAATTTATCTTCATTGTTTAATTTAAAATTGAGTATTTCATTTTAATTTTCACATTAATCATTAAACAAGTTTTTTTTTAAAACTTTACTCAAACCGAAAATATTTTAATTATATTTTTGCTAAATAAACTACTAAAATGTTAAACGAAAACAATGGATAATTCATTTTGAGTTAAAACTGTTTTTGTGTTTGAGTTTTTTACATTGCAAATCTAATTTCATACTCTCAGAGTAACCAACCTATTCATTTAAATAATTTTAAGTTGGATGATAAAATAATAGATGCTGTTCAAAAGTTTTACTTTCGGTAATTTAAATTATATAATTTGTTTAGTTTATACTTTAATACAAAACGTTAAATGTGTTTATTATATTGTATGTGAACTGTGCTATATTTGATTATTATTATTTTTATATTTCTAATTATTTACGTCAATGGGAGTCAGGCTCGCTCAACAATATCTCCCCTATCTAATTCCTTCTGGAATAGTTTACAACAACGTCTCCAGCGCCTAAGGAAAAAATACGTCTCTCGCACTCTGAATGGCTCAAACACCCACGCCCAAAACACCCTCCTCGCCCCCTGGCGACCTCGTCGCCACCCCCTCTTCAGGAAACTCAAGCCCAAACTCCCACAACCCAACCGCAGAATTCTGGCCGACTCCCAAGACCCCCCCCCCTCCCGAACACCAAGATCTACTGGACTCCGCCCCCCTTACCATAAGGTAAACCCCGATAAACCCCAACCCCTAATAACCTAATATAACATAAGAACCACTATGTACAGAATCGTGATTTAGGTTTTCGTGGTTTTCCTAAATCATATATCCCCCCTTAGATTGGGTACCGTTTTCCCCAAACATAAGGGTGGAAATAGCAAAATTGGCGATTCTTAGATAAAAAACTGGGAAACAGCTCCTGTCCACACAGGCCCCAACCAACCAACACACAACATAATACACCAGCGCGCACAGATACTCTTAGGAAATTAGGTTACTTATTATTGTAATCAGGGCACTCTATCCTGAAAAGGAGGAAAACTCCTAAAGCAGGGAATTAGGAAAATGAAATGTCCTAGAAAAATGTAACAGACTACCAAAAGATAACAAATAATAAACTAAAAAAAACTCTAATTTTTAGCATGATCATGAAATTTAATCCCAGGGTTGTGGACTGTATATTTCTGCTGATCAAGCTATTTACCTTACAGAATTTGATTTATTGGATTCAAGGTCAAATTGATGAAGCCGAATGGGAGAAACCGGAATTAGGATGTCGAATTAAATTTCTAACTTATTTCCTTACATTTTTAATATTTTAAAATTTTTCTTGTGCTCCTGGAATTCACTTGTCCGTGAAAGTAACAACCAGCAGGTTTACTGTCCCTTGCATACCAAACTACGACGTGTTCGTTTCTGAAGATTCTCAAGTCGTCTCTCCAGTAAAACAAGTAATTGAGAAATACACAGCCCCTCAGGAAGTCCTTTGATCAGAACAAGAACATCAATAATAAGGCCAGGTATTATAATATATCACATTCTACGAGGAAACATTGCTGAAATGTGGTAATCTTGAAAGTGCAGTAAAGAGATTCGTTATTTTGTAGTTAATTATTATCCTTGCCATTTCATAGCGTTCCTTGTTTCAAAGTAAGAGTAAGTGGCGTCTACACTATCATTTTTTTTTTTAAATTCAACAAAGCTTCGAAACCAAAAATTACGTTACACTAACGACTTTTAGTTACAATAGTTATTGTTTAACCCTTTCGCTGCGGAAAGCGCGCTTGTGCGGCCTGTTGATGTTCGGCAAAATGCGTAGGGCGCGCTTGTGCGGCCTGTGCACCTATCCAAACAATGCCTCTCCAAAAATTTGCCGCAGCGAAAGGGTTAAAAATGGAGATATATATATATATATATGAAAAACCATCGAAGTTATGAAGCAGCAAATGTGTCGCTGAAAATAACCTACAAGTGGTTTAATTTATTAAAAATTTCTTTTTATTCATCTAACTATGATAACTAGGTATATCCAACGTGATTGAATATATCATTATGGATTACACGCTAAAGCTTATTCTGCTATCAGGTAAACCAGATAGTCCCTGAGGGAAGATTCTAAAGCCAATATAACGGTTAACCGAACTAGAGTTATTAATTGATTCTTTGAAGTTTAAATAACATCTAATTATTGATTTTCTGATTGTGTTTGCATGTGTTTCAAGGATATTTTAAAAATAGTGCAACTAGTAGTACAATCATTGTATCCGGGTCTTTTGTTTACTATTGTGAATTAATATTTGGGATTAACAAGAGTAATAACTATTCACATATGTTTAATCAGAATATATTTAGGTATATATAGTGGAAGTGTACTCTTTGCTGGGTAGTTAGGCATAAACTTTACGCACTGTGTTGGAGACAGCATCAAACGGTTAAGAAAACTCCATACAGATTTTCCAAGCTTTCGAATATTTATTATATTCATCATCAGGAAAGCTACAAGTGAGAGATTGAACCAATGATGTACATTACTGCATTTATATAACACATTATACAACATATTCAAAATTGCTACAGGTCGTCACCACATGCCTACTTTAAGCTTTAGTTCCTATAAAGCTTAGGGGTTTCCTTTTCTGTCAATGGTATGTCAATGAAGTGGCCTTTTGTTGTGTCGGATTTTGTTCTTTCAGGTATTGATTAATATTGAACTGGCTAACAAAGAAAGAAGTAGAGGATTTGACATATCTTAGTTTAAAAACGGCCGCCATTTTGTATAAAAGTGGCCATAGAAAATGAAGCGACAACTTCCGCCCACAATGAATAGCATTTTCGTGAAACTGGGTTGTGCAAACGTCCGAATAGACTGAGATGGTCCTTTTCACCAGGAAAAGAAGAATATCGGGCTTAAAACTCCCTGAAATCTTCACTTCACTGAAGAGGTAAAATACCTTGGTATTACCCTCGACAAAATAACATTGAACTCTCACCTACAAAGCAGAGCAAAAAGAGTATATGTGGGACGTACATGGGGTCTTTCACTACGAGTGGTCACCTGGATCTACACTGCAAGCAATTGAACCCAAGTTTGTGTTTAACAAACCCTACAAAATACAAATAAAACAGAACACGGAGTCAGATGCTGCAACTGTAATACGCATATACACAGACGGCTCCAAAACTAAAGAAGGCTCAGGATGTGGTGCCTACTCCAGATCACTAAGCCTAAGAATTAAGTGGGGAATGGGAAAAAATACCGGCGTGGTTCAAACGGAACTGGCTGGTATCTCAATTGCCACAAAAAAACTAACCAGAAAAGGAATTTCTAGCAAAAACATAATAATATGCACTGACAGCAAACAAGCTCTACTAGCCTTGAATAGACAGCGTGTTACATCAGGGCTAGTATTAGAATACCATCAAGCTTTAGCTAACGCCTCGGTAGATAACAATATTATCCTGAGGGCACGACAGGAGTAAAGGTAACCGCATTGCCGATTCCTTAGCCAAGGAAGCGGCTGGACTAAGACTTTAAGACTTTTAGGCGACACCTACGGCTTGAAGACTTCAGCAATTGCGGAACTAGCCAAACGTTAACCTCATGCTCAATCTCTAAAGAGATGGGATGAAATCAAGGGATGCAGTTTTGCCAGGATCACCCTGCGCGACCCTAGGAAGCTGGCGTCTAGCAGTAGGATTTCTGTCTGGCCATTATCAACTAAGGAAACACCTCCATACAATGGGGCTAGTGGACACACCTCTATGCAGGATGTGTGAACAGGAAGACGAAACAGTCAATCATGTCCTATACGTTTGCCCGGAGTTACTGTCAATGAGAGAGTGCGTGTTCGGTGAGTCTTGGCCTCCTCCTGCCGATATAAAGGAGATGTCTCCTAGTGACATGTCCACTTTACTGGAAAGGGCACCCGCCCTACTCTACAGATACAGATACAGATGCGTCCGAATAGGTAAAGGATGTATAAAAAATATGAATAAAAATGATGTGCAATGCTCTTCTAAAATCATTTATTACGTACATTAACCTAGATCCAATATTTTAGTATTATTTAATAATGACACCCCAATTCTACGTCAGTGTATGGTTAAATATTATGAAATGACTTTTCGTGCAGGTAGAGGAAAATAATTATATTAAAAATAATACAAATACGACTTTTAAAATATTCTTCAGACAAATTACAGTGAAAAAATTGCATTAAATTACTTTTTATATAGATTTTTCAATTACCTACTGAAAAAGTAATGAGTTTAAATGCCACTAAATGACTAAAATAAATTTTTCACCTTAACGTTCTCTCATTTTCAAAATTTTAATTTTCTCAGATTTTTTTCCTATTTAAAAAACCCACTTTCTCCTACCCTAATCGATTAACAAAATTTTAACATGATTTCTACCAACAACGCTGAAATAGCTTCAATAATAAGTGGCAACTCAAACAAAATCTGTTAGACAGTGAGGGGCCAGAAGTGAAATTTATAGTACCAGTTATTGACGATTGTCTCCACGGGATGGTTATTATAAAAATGGCGACCGCGCAAATTGAAGTGTATAAATAAAATGACATCCATTCATTCTACGATTTCCCATTAGTATTGGGAAACTCTGTATAAGTGGTTTTATTCTTCAAACAATTCGCAATGAGTTACAGACATTAATGATTAATATGCGAATTACAACTTTTTCCTAAATGGTATAAAGATTTGACTCAGTCACTTCCTTATTTAAAAAACAATATCGTTTATATAACAATATCGTATATAACAACAAAATCTATAATTTTATGGCAGATGATTTCATTAAGCTAAGGATTGTATTATATCTCAGACAGATTAGTGTTGATAATATATGGTTAAATAGTGTCTAATTTATTGATTATTGATTTGAGAACGGTACTGGTAATCACTTTGGAGAGAGAAACATTGATTATAGCATATCCGAAAAATACAAGCCTAAGTTTGGGGTGTTCTTGATGTTTTAATATTAACTAATTAAGTCTTGTAGCATGAAGAATACAGGGTTTCTCTGAATTAGATGAAAAAAATAAATAGTGCGAAAAATAGATCAACACAATATTAGTAGCTCATATAATTTGTTTTTAAATAAAAAAAAAGAGAAATGTTGCTTATGAAATATTGTAAAAACTCCTTTACTAATTTTTTATTCATGGTTCATGAAATAACAAACGTTCTACTTATACTCTAGTTGCATATCAATTTGAAGATGTGTCTAACTGAGCCTTCCATGAAAACCTTCAACTCTTAAGAAAGTTAAGGGCACAAAGCAGGAATAAAACGAAAACTAGAACAAAACGTCTTAAAAGTTGTCGATGATATCCATGTGTCGTCTGGGATACAAATAAAATCAGTAAATACTAAATTGTCGACGCTTTTTATTCAGTGTGAGAACTAAGGATATTGCTGAAAATTTCATTACGGATGTAATCGAATTTTAAATATTTAGGACAAACTCCCTACGGAGGTGGCATTCTCCGGTCTCACGAGAATCAGCTTGTTGCCGAATCGGGAAATTGTTACAGTGTCAGCATTTGGTACACAGACTGCAACTTCAGATTTGATTCCTTGAAAATACTTTTAGATAAGAAATACTTCCTTAATATTTTTACTTACAAAGTGAATTCAATATCACGTTCTCGCAATTTTAAATCTAGCTCAAAAACGATGTTATAAAAACGAAGAATAAACGAACTTTTTCATTTGCGTTTATTTTAATTGAAATTTTACTTAAAATTATTGTATTTAGGTGATAAACCCGAATGAAAATCTCCTTCTATTTAGAAACGTACCACGAATCAGACCCAGGTAGAGTCTTCCACAAGAAACGCTAAAAAATCAGGGATCACTTGGTTCCCCGATCAAGCGATGCCGTACTATCGCGAAATGGCAGGACAAAACTTGCTTTTTCACTAGTTTTTAGAGTCCAGAAAACCACAAACTACTACTAGTCTGAGATTCACTTAAATTCATTGCCGTACGATTCAGCACACTTATATTCTTCTGATGGTACTCATAGTAAGGAGTGGGAGGAGGAGTCCCTAGGTTTGGTGAGCTAGGGGAATGATGTACAAAGTAATATTTCAAGTAAATATGTTGTATTGGCATTTGGCAACACCATGGGCACCCGAAAAAGGGATCGGACGTAGACGCTAGTGTTCGCTGTCGCTTGTCTCCGTAACTCCGTGCGAAGTTGAAGTCACTTCAACAGCTACGTGGGGTCGACAGAGGGGAGTTCAGTATTGCGTCTCTCTCGGTTATATGACCTTATATTATTATTGCTTTCCTTTTTACTCTTGAATATTTCGGCCTATACCAAAGAAATATTTTGTCCGAATCTATATAAAATTTCTGTGGTCTTCATAGCCTCTCTAATACTGTAATAAGTTGTGTTATCTTCAATATGAACCTTTGAATAATGCAAAATTAATTAGAGGAAAGGAATGTATACATTATTTACCATCGCAGATAAAACATATTAATTAACAAAGTTAATATGTAATACACATCAACTTGGCAACGTAATCGCTTGCCCGGAAGTCGAGTACTGAATCCGCCCCTAATCTTAAATAACAATTCCTGTACTATTTTTTATCCTGTCAATTGGTGGTAGTATCTTGATGCAGGCAGAAATTAACAACATACTAAAAATGTAAATAAAACCGCAATTTTTAAAATAAATAGTTCTAATACCACCAGTGTTGTAAAAGTTTCCGTGTTCTTAAACAATAAAGAGTAATGGGTCGTAACTTAGACATGGCGAAATAAAAACATCAGCAGATACGGTTAGTATTCCCTATGGGGCAATTGTTATCCTAATTTTCGTTCTCATTACTTGACTACCGAGTGATAATAAATTATTAACCAACTAATAAACTAGCTAAAATTGGGTAAGCACTGACATAATAATTGCCTTGGTGAATATCGATCAGGAACATTTGACGAATGTTGAGAAACTAAATCATTAGAAACTCCAACGCAAAACATCCCGATGTCCCAACTGTTTTTGAAATGAACTCAACCCAAAGTAAACTAAGTGAATATATTTGAATGGATAAATTGAACTTTGCATAAATTTCACAGATTAAAGTCGAAAATTCAATTGTACTATGGAAAAGTTCTAAATTTGTTTGGCCTACCGGCACTTCGGCAATCCAAAATTATCATCTGCATTAAAGGAAAAATAACTTTTTAACCACTCAAATCGTATGATGTATTATAACGTGGCCGTTATTTTTTTCTTTGCAAAAGTTTTTAATTATTTTAACGTTAATAATAGTACGGCATACCGTAACCAGAATTTTCGTCTTATTGCCACACCGAAATTTCAAGTATTTTTACGATAATGGGTAGCTGGAACGAACCTAGTGGTTTTTTTTAGATGTGCTACCATCTATAGTTAGAGAGTATTGACACTAGAATTTGACTGATTCTAGTCAAGATGTCACTCTTTTCTTTTTATCCCTTTAAGCGGATATAGCTATTGACTTGTACGAGTTTGAAATTTTATTTATTGGATTCGAAAAGCCTAACTGACAAAGCCGAAAGGCAGAAACCGGTCTTAGGATGTCGAATATGATAAATTAAAATTCCTTACTGGTTTGCTAATCTAGTGGCGTTTCGTCCCACTCGCGTCGTGCGTATTGATGCTTTTAGTGTGAGTTGGAAAAACCACGAAAAACACAAATAATGTTTAATACACCTAAAGTACGTTTTCGAGGATGTAGAACATGATGATGGAGGTTACCATTCCATTTGAGTTTGCCCTACCCCCCAAATGGCCAAGAACCACCCCCAAAAGGGCGAATCGCGTCTTTCACCGAAAAAACTAATGTAACCCTCCGTTTTCAAGGATTCTGAACACTCCGTCCCTCAAACGGCCAAAAATCGCCTTCGAAAAGGTGAAAATTTTGTTTTTCGCTATAAACGAGAAAACCCGCGGCATCTCCCATTTTTGAGGATGCTGAACGCGATGGTGAGTGATGTTGGATCTTCTCCCCGAGTTGACGCCATCCCTCAAACGGCCAAAAACCACCCCCGTTAGCTTTGCCGGTGAAAGACGCGATTCACTCTTTTACAGGTGGTTTTTGGCCAGCTCGCCATCGTGTTCAGCATCCTCTAAAACGGGGGGGACGTGCTTTGAGGACATAAAAAATTATTTGTATGGTCGTCCGAGTCACAGAATGCAGCTTAATTGACTGCAAAGATGCGACTCTATATTTAATTTCGTATAGCTGCGGGCGGTAGAAAATGTCCGTTCGATATTTTTTATTATTATTTAATAAATTGATATTATTGAATAAAGCTTGTGGCAAAAACAGGCCATTTTGGTTACGGTATGCCGTACTATAATCGGAGAATATTTTAAAATTGACATAGAAAGCAAAAAAGGTAAATTATTATAAACGGTGTGATTTTGGAAACAAAATTATATGAACTACCTACTTTTTTCTTCCGAGACAATGTGTATGCAATTGTCATTACGCCATCTTCTGAAGTGACAAAATAATCTATAGAAACGTGAAATTTATTATAAGAAATGAGTAAGAACTTAACGTGCCAGATATTTGATTTTTCTTATTTTGACAACTTCACCGAATATTGCATAATTTTGTGTGTCATTTGATAGCGTAGTGAAATTGAGCACTAACTTTTTAAAGATTCAAGTAAGCTAATGGTTTATACTAATTTCATAAATACCGAATTCATTTATAATTTATTATTTAATTACTCCTCGTCCACGTGGAATAGGATACTTTAATGTAGGATAGCGGATGGCCAGTTTCGAGGCTTTGTTCGAGTGTATACGTAACAATATTTAAAAAAAATATTCCAGATAATATTTTTGCCTCATTTCGATTTTACTATATGACATGTATAGAATTTAAAGTTAGTAATCCGAAATAGTGAACATTTCAATTATTCTTTTGCGAGAAAAATGAATATGGAACCACCAGATAATAGAACTTTACTAAAAGGACATATCAATCTATAAACATTTTTTTAAAATCATCCATAAAGTAAACAACAATTTAAACTCTTGCTTGCCGTAAACGCTAGTTATATATATATATATATCTTTTGTGTAAAAGAGAAAAATTACTTTTGTTCAATATTTAATTTCGTTATTTTATTTATTTTGAATTTTAGTTTTAGTACATAACCTATTAAATTACTTTTGATTTTTTTATTGCCTTCTGTCGTAATCTCAGACAGAATGTAATTATTTGTTGTTGATAATTTTGGACGCCATCTACTGTCAAGTAGAAAAATCTTAATCCCAGGTAGTGCTTCAGCTATTGGCCGCGTGATTGTAAAAATCCATAATAACGACTCATTATATATGAAAACATTTATTAATAATCATAAAAATAACGGTTAACCTTTTAGAGAATAAGAGTTGTTTGCCAGAATAAGGTAAGCGAAATAAATTTATTATTTATAAAATCAACAATTAATACAAATCTTATAATTATTCTAATCTAAATTATTTAGTTATTAATTAAAATATAATCTAACCTAATTAAATAAAATACTTGTGGCCTTTTTTATTTAGAACCGTTTTTAAATATCGATATTTAATATTGTGAATTGGTACTTTTAATACGACTTAAATTTTATTTCTAATTCTGGTTACTTTCCTAGTCAATTCAAAATGGGATGGATGCAAAATCAGGAACAGGATAAATCAATACAGGATAAAATTGGATCTGGTAACAGGAACAAAAATGAAACAAATATCGGGCTTCTTTTCTCGATTTAACTTTAAGTTTCTTGATTTACAATTTGACAGGTAAATTTCTGTTAATTTTTATCTTCAATCAGTATTGCTTTGATTTTATATTTCTTTTGTTTTTATTACGAGCACCGATATGTGAACAGTTCAAGAGATTTTGATCAAAAGCCCCGCTTGACAGCGAAAAGTAGTTTTTATTTATAAACCATCATATCACGGCTCTATAGATTAAAATTTGACAGTTTTTTACTTAAAATTTTTTAAAAATTAAAAAATTATTAATTTTTATACAATTTTTGCTTATTACCAAATCATTCTCGACACAAAAAGAATGATTTTGATATAATTTATTTACAATTCCTACTTATATTAAATTTACACGCAGACTTTTTAAGTTCGTCATTATCGATTTCTAAAATTCTATACAACTTTATTATTACTGCCTTTTTTACAGTAATTCTTTGATTTTAAAAGTCCCAACACTTTATATTTCCGATTTATTGTATTTCCCCTGAATTTAAATTAATCATATTGATACATCATGATATTGAAGTTTGAGGTTAAGTTTAAAATTTCTTTTTTATTCAAACATCTAAAATAACAATGTTCTCATTGTTATTGTGATCGCAGACTTATCTGAGATTATATTACTTTAAATTTTGCTATTGAAATATTTGCTAAATTGTTTGTAAATATCCTAAAATTGTTGGTGAAAATCTCTTGTGGGATTAACGTGTTAAAATCTGACATCTGGAATTTTATATTTTCTTTTGCAATTACTACGGTAAAATTAGTTTCAAACATTATTTTCAAAATTACATTCTGTCCTGTGATTTATTAAAGTATTCATTTTTTCTCTGCGTATTGAACATAGGTTTTGTATTCTCTTTAATTAGTTAGTCAACTTAGTCAACCGTTACAATATAAAACCAAAAAAATTTCCTTTGCCTTTCAAAACTTTCCGGTAGACACACCAATGGTTTCTTGAAAGGTGAACTTCTCCATTTAAATTTGAGTTAAGTTCTAACTTCGATGATTAGAATACGGTTATTAAGGCACCTAATTAAAGAGGTTGTTGAATTTACAATGTTGTTAATTCTAATTATTTGCACAGGTAAACTTATGTTGGTATATCACAAGTCAAGAAAGTTACAAGTTCCTCATAACTTGAGAACTTTATTGGAAAGTTTTACTGTATTATGAATAAGCCATACAAGCCGATATGGGTTCCAATTTCCCAATTTAACCGATATGAGACATTTAAGAATATTTTGGTTCTAGTTCTACTTTATTTGATAAAAAATTAAATGTTTTTTAGTTGAAATTCGTCAAATTTCTGTAATGAAATTAATTTTTTTTTATGTTAAAAAATTATTTATTTATAATAATTATATTAGATAATATGGCACAATAAATACATTACATTAAATGATGCAGGTAGAAAAACTAATTTCTGTACAAACAATATTATCTACAGGGTGAGTCACGGCAGACGCGACGGTCCATTGTGGCTAAACGGGTAATATTTTGAAAATTTTGTTTATTCATGGATATGTTGGTTGATAAAGGCTACATTTTAAAATTATTTTGAATTATACAGGTTGTCCCAAAAAAGTGTGGCGTATCAAAGTTATATTATTTCTTATGGAAGACCCTAAAATTGCAACATAATTTTTTGTCTAATATCTAATGATATATTTTCCAACAGTTCCAATTTTTTACTCTGGTTAAGCCTGTTATCATTTTGTTTTTAACATCATTCCAGTCAACTCCATCAAAAACCAAGACAGTATCATCAGCAAATGAAATTATTATACCTTCAATATCCACTCCCAGGAGTTTAAGTACATAATGAATAATATCGGTCCCTAGACCGTTCCTTGGGGCACTCCAATCTCTATTTCTTGTTTATCACTAAATGAACCATTCAGTTTAACACGTTGATATCTATTATTTAAATAGCTTTCAAAGACCCTTAATGCAGCCCCCCTGACTCCATAGTGCTCAAGCGCATTTAGTAGCCTGTTGTGGGGGACTGTATTAAAGGCCTTTGCTAGATCAATAAATAATCCTGCACATTTTCTACCATTGTTAAGGTTTTCCAGTATTTTAGTTGTGAATTCATACAATGCATCATTAGTACTACACCTGTCAAGAATCCGAATTGCTTTTTATGCAACATGCTACACTGGTTTAAAAAATCGATTAATTTTTGTTTTAGGCATTTTTCAAATACCTTGACAAAACCGTCTATCAGGCGTTTTTTATGTCTGTCTTCGATCCATCTTTATGTATAGGAACAATAATAGTTGATTTAAAATGAGAAGGGACTATCCCTGTTTCAAAGCACAAATTAAAGATATGTATTAGTGGTGTACGTTTTTTAATTATATTTGTTGGTATGTCATCATATCCAGGAGAACTGTTGGTTTTTAATGCAGAGATGTGAATAATTAAGTCATTTCTGTTTATTGGAGATAAGAAAAGAGAATCTGGGTTGGGGTTTCTAAGTTCACATGGGTTGTCTGCGTCGGGTATTTTTTTTTGCCATATCTAGACCTACCTTAGAAAAGTAATCATTGCATTGCATCTCCTTGATTTTTTTGAATTCGCTGTTTTTAATTTTGTACATTCCTTTATAATATTATATAATTTTTTTATGTTGTTTATGTTTTTATTGATTTCATTTTTGTAGTATTCGTTTTTTTTATTGATAATTAGTTCTTGAAGGTTATTTCCTCCATATGTTTTATATTCTTTTTTTAATTCTATTGATTAATTAATTATACTCTTATAATACCGTCTCCAATTCTGTTTTGGGTAAACTGCAAAGCTGAAATTCGGAGTTATCATCTCTTGCGAAAATGGCAGACCTATTTACCTTTACACGCTTAATGTTTATTATAGCTAAGGAAATATTTGCAGATATTAACTCACCTTAAATTAATCTAATCACTGAAGATATGCCCAACATGTTTTTCAGTCACGGATCGTCTATTTCATGAAGTTCCTTTCCTTTGTACATTCTCTGTTAACATTATTCCATTAAACACTACCATAAATATTCTGGTTTCTCCTCAGTATTCATGTATTTTCTTTTAACGCGTTCTACGTTAAACAGAAATAGTACTGGCGATACAAATTATGTGGAAAACGCTATGAGATGTAAGATTCTAATAAAACTACTCAGAAATGTTAAACTTAAACATTCAAGGCGATGCGAATTAAAATAGTTATTTACTACATTAAAGGATGCGTTGGTTGAGGGTAAGGTCGGTTTCAAACGAGCCACTCAAAGGTGTTTATAAAAATATATAAATGACTATACTAGAACAAACATAATGATTGAGAGTTGAAATGACCCTTGGCATATTGAAGGCAGTGGCGTGCCTATTCATTTTTAAAGTGTTAAGGACTAATCCAAATAAATAGTTAATTATTTTTACAATAAACTAAAATATTTTTCACCTCAGATTCGTCGATTGCAGATGCATTTAGCCATTAAATAATCGTTATTCTAAGTCAACCCTGCGACGTTACGTTCGTGGTATTAGCAGGCAGGAAACGGCTTAATACTTACTCTCTCGTTAAAATGTACTTATCACTGAAACGGGCAAAGACAGAAATATAGATCCGTAAAGCGTTGCCATAAGTTGTATAAAAGAATAAGCAATATGAATATGAATTTTGCTAAGGTTGGGAACAACTCAAGATTCTAAATCCAAACCTAATATTAAATCCGTAAACAGGGACCCCAAAAACCCATGTATAACAATTTTCATAAAAAATTGAATGCTAGAAAAATAAGTACATTAAAGGATTAAATTGTAAACAGAAAATAGTAGGCAGGTATGTATTTAGTTTTTATCTTCGATGAGAAGGTGAATCTGATTATTATTAAACAACTATAGTAAAATAGCAATGGAGCCGGAGTAATATATCTGTCAGAACAGGAAAGTTCAGATGTGGGTGCCTATATATTATTTACGGGGTACATAAAAGCATCATTTAAAAATATTTTTTTTTGAACATGTATTATTGAGTATTATTTCGGTGTGTAGGTACTTTACAAAATGTTTTTTTAGTTATGTAAATGGTAGAGTTATCTGTTTGAGTAAATTAACAACAAGGTATATAACAAATATTTGACTATTAGGTATACCTACATACCTACATCATCGTTATGCATTGCCTTCTTGGAAATCTTAGCTTAGCTTAGATTATAGAAAGTAATCTGAGGGTTCAAAATCTATAAATTGTATTAAAAATGTAAATGGGATAAATCCTTAGATTATAGAAATCTATAATCTAAGAGTAAATCGTTATTTTATCATCTTCTTGGAGA
The DNA here is from genome assembly GCA_949320105.2 of Crepidodera aurea. Lineage (NCBI taxonomy): Eukaryota > Metazoa > Arthropoda > Insecta > Coleoptera > Chrysomelidae > Crepidodera > Crepidodera aurea. Next base: position 16,584,960 of record OX439478.2, read on the forward strand.
TTAATAACGCCATGGAAAAACCAAAATGATAACAAGGGGGTGAGATTATAAGATGGTTACCTACCTAGGATTTGGTATGAAGATAAGATAGGCAGTTGCAGTTAGTATCTTGATCAGTTCACTTTCCAGAAAAGTCAATGAAAATAGAACTACTACAAATTGTGAAATTAAATAAGCCTCCAGTACGTTATGTAGTGGATGAACTTGCTAAAACACATGGTATTGATGTTGTGCGTCTTCCTACCTATCACTGCAAACTAAATCCTATTGAACTGATATGGGCACAAGTTAAAGGATATGTAGGTCGACATAATACGACATTTAAGTTAACAGATGTAGAAGCATTGTTAGAAACCTCCATATCACTTGTTACGAAGGAAAATTGGCAACAGGCAATCGAGCATGTGTTAAAAGAAGAAGACAACATGTGGAATCTGAACAAAATCTTGGATGTCGATACTACAGTGCCACCTTTAATAATATCAGTAAATAATGACTCATCAAGTGAATATTGTGATCTTCGAGAGTAGGTAAGCATATCTATTTTATATCAAAATGTTACAATCGTATTAGTAAAAAAGTAGTAGAGTCTGGTGGCTCGGCATTGAGGCCATCAAATTAACGCTGCCAGAAACTAAATCACCAAAAAAAGATCAAAAGCGTGCAAGACTGCAAAAACGCAAGCAAAACCGGACCATGGCAAAAAAATGGGGAAAATATTGAATTTACCAAGTTTACCCACCAAAAAAACACAAAAAACAAAAAATTGGCCTAGCCAACCAAAAAAATTGTTAGTAGCGAGGGGACTCACCTAAAACAAGCACCCCGGCGGTTAAATTACAATTATTTAAGTTTAAAATAGTAACAAAAAAAATAATAATATAAACAAATACTAATTTACCCAACCGTGCGCTCATCAAAGCATTAAAAGAGATTAAAATAAGGATAGTCTATTGTTATGTCCAAAATTCTTAATTTTAACACACCTTTTAACTACCGGCTATTTAAAATCACAGATTTTGTTTGAGCCGCCTGTGCTGTAAAACTCCCATAAAATTTTAATTTATTACTCCGTATCGATTGCGATTTTACTGTAGTTTCTGTTGGATGATTTTACTTCATTTCTTGGACTAAAGGCAACATGTTTAAAACAAAATTTTATTAATACTACATTATAATCACAAAGAGACTAGGAAAGTACTTAAAACTAAAAATGGTTAAAACAAAAAAAACACTTTTAGACTTCTACTATTAAAAGCTGCACATATTTTTCTTTATCGCGTTATGAGAAGCACCACCTTCTTTATTATGTAAAACAGTTTTGTGTGTATTATGTTTTATAAGTTTTTTTAAAAATTATAATCATGGGAGAAATTACCTTCTGTAAATCCTCCCTTGTCTGTTGACTCTTTGACTATGCTCAGTACAAATTATCTTTCAGTTTATCTCGCTCCTTCTAAAAGACGGTAGCACATTTGCGAAGACCAAACCGATATAAAAGGAATCACATTGAAATCACACAATTCTCTTAAAGCGAAAATTGATTTTACCTACGGACACTATACAGTTAAAATACTCTTCTCTTTGGATAGTAAAACCAGAAATAATATAATATTTTTAATCACCAGTCGTCAAGTAAAAGATGAAATAAACTGCAGTCTGTCGTAAACAGGTTTATACTATTCAAAATTGTAGTGATATTTTTTCATCGCCAGCACTATTACATGTAACGCTGAATAAATAAATATATGGAGGCTTTTCACGTCTGCGACGTAACATATAAGTAGATTACTGGTACATCTGTCAGCATTGAGGAAAGCATAAGTGTGCAACATTTTTGCAGGATTATGTATATGGTTTAACAGTACATTAACCAACCACAGGAGACTTCGTAGCTAAAGCTGCATGCAAAAGTGGCGTCGTACAAGTCGCGGTATGCTACCGCAGCCCTGCTAAAGCTCTTTTCATTTCAGTTAATGATATCCCACGGAAAGTCTGACGGTTGGAGTCCCTTGAATAAATGTTTGCGTTCAACGGCTTTCGAGTTTACAATTGCAGTTTACGAATGCGCTTGCTCGGCGCTTTGTTAACTTTTCAGTAGCTTCTCGATCCGTATATATTAAATTGTTATTTAATTATCTTATACAAATATTTTTTGTTATTAATCAATATTTACGTGTTGAAATTAAAATTAGGAAATGCAAGATGATACTGAGATTTTAATAATAAAAAAGAATCGCCTAGTCTTTATTTTAAACAAATTTTCAAGTCAATTTATCATTTCGTTTTGGTTAAAGAAATTCACCGGGTTTTCTAAAGCGAGTTTCATTTTATTATACAACGTCATTGAATTTGCTCATTTTGCCTCCTGTCTATTCATCTTCAGCTTTCTTTGATGAATAACTAATGTACTAAAGGTAGAAGTAAATTAAAACTGCAACGAATACGCCGGTGTAATAAAGTTTCAAGTAAAATATACATAGGACAGTTTTTGGCTTTATAAAAATAGGAAAACTCGAATGAACAGATTTGCCTCTTCGTTTATGCGATTTTTCCTATTATAATACTTTTATTTTCATATCTTTGATGTTAAAAGTTGCTTTTAAAATTAATCCTAGACTATACCGATGCCCGGCGCCACGAATCTATCGCGACATAGCCTTGTTTTGATCAGTTTTGAGGGACGATTGCACAAAAAGATCATAATATTGTCGCCCCGCTATATCAGGTAGCGTGTCACCTTTTTTATCTTTATCTTTAAAATGTATAGTCATTATTTACTTGTGGAAACAGGGTCATCACACGAAATGCATAGAAATATGGAAATACTACGAACGTGCTAACTGAAGAGTACAAAAATATCTAAAAGATATAGAAATAGGGTAGATTTAATAATGAAATTCAAACCAGCGGAAATAACTGAAAATAATAAATAAGAACAAGGTAGAAAACATTTAAGTTAAAAATGGAATTTTAAAATTAAAACATGGAAGGAATTTAATGATAAATTAAGAAGATACAGTCATAGTACTTTACATCTAATCAGTTTTCAAAATAGAAATGTTAGCAGATGATAATTCAGTCTTATTGTATATTTTAGATCCAATTCTAAACAAGTATAGGTTAGTTTAGTAGTCAATAATACCGTAGCCATTATAACCTACTGCGGCCAGATGACTTTAGGGAAAGAAATAGGGGTTAAGACCAGACATGTTGTATTGGTTATACAACATAACGGTCAAACCCTCACATATGAAGCAACAGTGTGGTGGCCCAAGACACTACAAGGAGCTGCCAAATCAAGACTAAGCAAGGTGCAAAGACTTGGCATAACAGGGGCGATGAAAACCACACCCACAGCGGCCATGGAAACACTGCTAGGTCTGCCTCCTCTGCACCTAGTGGTGCAAGAATGGGTGCTTACAGGCTGGAAAACTTACTGAACCCCCGAATGGAGGGAACCGGGCATATGAGTATTGTCAGAACTGTATCAAACGACATATTCAATATGAAGAAAGACTAGGACAAAATAATACAACTTCAACAGCCCATTCAGAGTGTCAATTATAGACAGGACTGAATGAACTGACAAAAAACACTACAACCTTTAAGGTAAGGTCTGATATACAGACGCATCTAAGGAGGGAGTAGGACCAGAGATATACTCCAAAAATCTAAGAGTTAGCCACAGCTATGTCTTAGATAGAAATGCTACGGTGTTTCAAGCGGAGATATACGCAATTCTGCAATGCGTCAGAGAAAGTAATAGGAGAGGTATCAAAAACCAACAGATCCTTAATCATATCAGGCGGCACTGAAGGCGATTTCAAGTCAGGAAGTGACGTCTAAACTGGCATGGGAATGCATCGAAGAACTGAAAGTCCTAGGAGACCAGAACGGATTAGCACTGGCCTGGGTACCTGGACATCAGGGTATCGATGGGAATTAAAAATCTGATCAACTTGCAAAAAGGGGAGCAGGAAAAATACCGATACAGAACAGACCCCTGGAGTACCGAAGTGTGCAGTCCGAGGGGCTATAAAAAATCCTTCATAGGAAGACCGAGTTCTAAAAGAACAGCTGAACTACTCTTACTGAGCAGAAGTAAGCTGAGAGTGATAACAGGACTCATGACTGGTCATGCACCAGTAAAACAAAATTGGACTGTACAATGGAGACCTTAGGTGCATGTTATGCAATAAGAAACCAGAGACAGTAAGACATATACTATGCGATTGCGAAGTATTGGATCGCAAGAGACAAACACTTTTTGGGCAACCAACATTAGACCCAAAAAGTTTTAACAGACACCCAGTAAAAGAACTGTACATACTAGTACAGATTTTTTGGTCTGCTTTTAGTGGATTTTTTAAATTTATAATTAATAAAACAATCTTCTCGAGCAAATAAAAAAGCTACAATGTTATGTTTTATATTTCAATATAGGTTTACTCTATCGTACGTTCTCTTATTTGTTACCAGTAATAACCGAATCTAAACCTGTGAATAGAAGTTCCAACTTCACGATAGTTTTGCCTGGTGGTTTAAATGACCCTCCAGTTATATTGCTTACTTAATCGTACTTAATCTATATGAATAGTTTCTTCGCCCATTAGACTATAAATTGAAAATATGAGACAACAGATTTAAATAAAAATAAATAATATCCAAGCGAATGTAAAATGAACTCGAGTTCAGTATTTATATGCATGGAGCCAGAATTACGCAGACTTTCATTAAGATTTATTATACTCACAGTCAGGAAATTCTGGAAAATATTTACCTGGAACAAAAAAATCGCATTAGTTAAAGTTCCTTTAAAAATCATTAAACGGTATTTAACAACTATCCATTAAACGTTTTTTTGCATTTATACATTGTATGTTGACGTCTGATATGTATAGAATATAAGATCAATGAATGTAACCTACAAATAATGCTAAAGAGAAAGAGATTTAGCTCCAATGAAGAAGTGATTGCCGAACCAGTAGATGGGCTATGCAGCTACTGGATCACATAAGGAATTCAATGTGTGATCACGATCATTTTACTGGAAAATTTAGTGACGCGTTAGAGAGAGAACGCGGTATCTTCGTTGTTAGGGATGCGATTCGAATGGGACAAACGGCATTGTTTAATAGAGGAGTTTATGATTAAATACATAAACAAAAATCATGCGCCGGGATGTTGACATAAGGCCGTAGCGTCTAACAAAAACATGCGCAGAGACAGAAGGGCCCAAACTTTATTACTATTAGCCCGATTTGAATGAGAAAAACGCCGTCTGTCATGTGACGTTTTATTTCTAAAGAAACATAACTTAGAAGTACAATATTTTTTATAATATTGCATTAACATTTTTAATTATATACAGATATAACTGTAGAAAGTTTTTAATGGTTATAATACATTTAGGCAAGGTACTCCAAATAGATTCCAATTCTAACGCGTCACTAAATTTTCCAGTAAAATGATCGTGATCGCGTTCTCTTTCTAACACATTGAATTCCCTATGTGGTCCAGTATTGGCATAGTCTATCTACTCGAAACTGAAGCTTATTTCGTTCTATAAAAAAGGTATCGAAATGTTAGAGAAGCGTTGTAATGAATGTATGACTCTTGAAGAAAACTATGTTGATGAATTTTGCCTAATAGTTGTTATTAGTCATCCTACGAACTTATTAAGTGAACGAGTATTTTCAAATTTATTGTGGATCTTAAAAAATAAGTGTGAAGGTCAAATTTTGTATCTCTCGTTTATGCCAGTAATTAGTATGAGAAGTGAGTGAATTATAGAATCGCTTGCCTCCGTTCTTATTAATTTTGTTTCTAAAAGCTACTACTAGGTAAAGTTATTAACACCAACGAAGAGGCAAAGTTTTAAAGTTCGTTTTCCAAAAAGTCATAAATTGGAAATTATGACCGAAAAATATGTAAATCAGACTCTTGCTGATTAAATTAACCGTTGCGAATCCCAAAAGAAACGAGAACGATTCGAATGGAAATAAGATTAGTAAAAATTAATTGAAATATTAGCACTTAAGTTAGTAAAACATTTATTTTGTTTAGGCCTGATACGCTGGGGAAGAAATGAGTTGAAAACCATGCACGGGGAAAAATAACTTTTTGCTGATTGGTGGAATTTATCTTAAATTATTCATTATATTGCATTTTTCTATTTTGATAAAATATATAAATATATTTATTATCACATCCGTTACCAATTTTAAAGTCATCATATGGAATTAATAATAATCGAAGTTAAATATTAATTATATAAAAAGTGTCCTTTATTATTGCATCAAATGTAATAATTAAATTTAGATAAAAAAAATTTAGTGATTTTTAACAGAGTATGCTATGACTCGATAGTCACCGAAGTTTCCAGGCTTTTTGATAAAAATCTGTTGTACAAAATACACATCGTGGTGGTCAATTAAAAAAACAATCGAAGGTGAACTAAAAAGTAAAAGGATATGTAGAAAAATTGAAAACATTTACCAGCAGTTAGAAGTTCTGTTTACCATATTTGAAGATGTTATTTAGGATGAAAATGAAATAAAATTCCCTGATAATTGTTATCCAATGGTCCTATCCTGCAGTTTCCTGAATAGTTCCTGTATCCCGTAGAACCCATAATGATTGATGTGTCCTCCTAAATTTACATCTGTAAATTAGTGCGTCAATTAAAAAGGTACCGACTACAATAACTAGTTGTTTAAAATTAAATTAGGAAATTGGAACCTTTGGTTTATCAACTAAGTTGAAAACTATCGTCGACCACTCAACCAAAACACAATTTTAACACACTCTACGCGCGTTTCGCCAACTATGTTGGCATCATCAGGAGTTGATGATAGACTGTCGCATTTAGAGAGCAATAAGACAACATAGAATAGAAGCATTAGTGAAAAAATAGTATTTTGAGACTACTATCTTATAACTAGAACTAGAGAACTACCGACCAATTTACTCGAATTATAACCACCCGACCGGAAAATAAATTTGATTTCTATAAACCTGTGGAACAGGCAGGCTTTCGTCGTGGATTTGGAACGAATGACCACCTTGAAAGCATCAAAACACTAGAAAAGACAATAGAATACAACAAAGCCTTCGATACAATAGAGCTAAATTCAGTGTGGAATGTACTTCAGGAATGTAGAATCGACTACCGATATACCAAGCTCATCCACAATATCTACAAGAATGCAATAATGACGGTAAAACTGCATGAAAATAACTATAACTTTATAACTATTGAACGTGGTGTTCGGCAAGGCGACACGATGTCACCAAAACTTTTTATTGCAGTCATTGAGAGTGCATTCAAACAATTGGACTGGAGTCAGAGGAGAGGTGTAACATAGATGGCAAGAACCTAAATAACTTGCGTTTTGCAGATGATATAGTGCTATTCTCAGAGAATCTAGAAGAAATGCGACTGATGTTGCAGGACCTGCAGGAGGTGTGTGGAAAGGTCGGTCTTAATATTAACATGTCAGAAACAAAATTCATGACAAACCTTGTTCCCAGCTGTGGCTTAAGGATGGACGGAGCTGAGATTCAAATGGTGGATAAATATGTGTACCTTGGCCATGAGGATAGCATCTCAAGGGATAATCAGACATGCGAACTAAAGAGAAGGCTCACTCTCTCATGTCCAGCTTTTGGAAGACTTAACGACTTTTTCAAGAGTGGCATTCCCGTCAATCTAAAAAGAAGAGTTTTCGACCAGTGCGTGCAGCCAGTGATGACATATGGCTCAGAAACCCTAACACTAACAACAGCAACAGCTAAGAAACTTAGAGTTACACAGAGGAAGATGGAGAGATCCACCCTTGGTGTGACCTTGAAAGACCGTATAAGAAACGTGGATTTGCGTGGAAGAATCGGCGTCAGGGATGTCGTTGAAACTATTGCGAAGCTTAAGTGGAACTGGGCTGGCCACGTTGAACGGATGCGGGATGACCGATGGGAAAAGAGGCTTTTTGAGTGGAGACCCAGAACGGACAAGCGAAGTAGAGGAAGACCGCCTACGCGCTGGTCAGACGATATTAAGAGGACCCGCAGCAACTGGATACAAACAGCACAGGATCGATTGGAATGGAGAATTATTAGGGAGGCCTATGTTCGACAGTAGACACAGAGGGCTGATTGATGATGACGATGATCTTATCACTGCAGACGAAAAGGTACGTGGCTTCAAACAAGATCGACAACGTAAGAGGCAACTCAACGTGCCGTAAGACCAATACTGCATAATAACTATGTCCCGCTCTATAGAAACCAAATAGACCACTTGAAATAACATTCCACAAAATTGCCTCTAAACTCCTTTTTTATTGTTAACTAGCTACCCGTCCCGGCTTCGCACAAATGTACTAATGAAGAATATGAGACCAAATCTTCCCTTTCTCCCCTTTATAGTACGACCATGTAATGAAATAAAATGACAATGAAATACTTTTGACCATAATTTATTGCAATACTTTGTGATGTGCAATATTTTTTATCTTTCCTTCCGCAGAGAAAACAAATAACACCGATGGTTTGCCGATTCTCGAGCACGCAACTTACAACTGCCCATGCGAAAAACACAACAATTCAAGATTTATTCCATACACTACGAATGATTGACTTCCAGATTTTATTTGTAAAATTTTTTGAATCATTTCGTATTAAAAACACAGAATATAGTCATTAATGCAAAAGACATTTTACACACAAATGTTCAATATTTTCTTTATCAATTTCACATAAATTTATTAGCCTCCATTTTTTAAATTTAAACGTCAAATATTGAGGTGTTATAGATTTAAATACAGTACCCACTTGATGTAATTGATTGTGTACCAACCTAATACAAGTTGCCTATCTAGAAATATTATTTAAGATTATTTATATAATGGTAACGTCAATCAAAATAATAAATATTAAAGGATTGTATGTAAAGCTCAAACATGTAATTTAATGACTTTTAACTTGGCTTCAAATTCCCATCCTACGCTACTGTTTATGTAAGTAAAATATTGTATATAAATGATGTTTCCATAATTCGAACTCTAAGAAGCATCATTTAACAATAAAGCGTTAACTAATTAATTCATGAATTCACACGAAATAATATGGAGAAAGGTGAAATTAAAACGGACTTTTAGAGTTAATTTACATTGCTCTGAAAGGAAACCAACATTGGATAAACTTCAACAGATTTACTTTTATAAATTTTAATTTCAGTCGCATCAAGTTGTCAAGTTGAAATTGGGGTATCATCTACTTTTAAGTACTTTTAATTTTTTTTGCAGGTATTTCTGTTGTCACCTTTTAGCGGGTTAGTTATTTTTAATAGACATTTTCAATGGAATAAATAGAAGAAATGAATAAAATATAGTGCGTTGATTTGTGACAGAAAGATGTAGGTTAATTTAAAAATAGACAAGCTACCCAAACAGGAATTAAAATTTGTGTATAAAAGAAAAAAACATTAAGAGAAAAATACTGTTATCTTCAAGAGTTAATATTACCACTCTAAACTTTAGTGATTTTAAAAGGGTCACGCTCATTCGATTTCTGAGGTTTCCTCAGATCAATAAACTAGTTTTTATCTCACTGACCCTCTTTATCTTCTACCATAATTTTCGATCTGAAAAACTCGCAAAATTATATCCTCGAGATTCTCCAGTTCATAGAAAGCTTTTCCACGATGCGATAATCTTACGCAATTTTAAAATCAGAATTTGCTCCATATTCAGTACTACAATAACTACGTAATATTTAATAAACAAAATAATGAAGTGCTGCCACGTCTTAAAAATAGGTAATATGTAACGTTTTCAATTTTCCTTACATAATTTTTTGTATAGCAATTTTTTTAATACAGACAAAATATTTTATTGTACAGGGTGACCAAATAAGAATGCGAGGTACTGTATCTATGAAACTATCCATCGTAGAGGGTTGCGGCAAAAAAACAAGCCAAGAGAAAAACCTGAAAAATATTTTCAAGTTTCTGAAATGGCCGCTAGGGGGCGTAACTGCAATCTTGAATCTAAGAAAATGATGTTTCTGTGAATTCCACTATATTAACCTACCAAAAAAATACCTGATCTTTAAAGTAGAGGATAATCTGAATATTTTTTGTTTGACAATTTTTGCTGTATCTTGCAAAAAAACTTGCATTTATATTGGTAAGCTTGCAAACAATTTGCAGTAAATGCATTTTGTTTAGTGGGATGTGACAACGTCGTACGTAATAGGCAACTTTACAACTAAACATTTTTCTAGTTCAACAGTAAACTCATATGACGCTTACTGGGTATGAAGTCATTTTAAACTTTTAAAAAATCGACCAGATATGGGACATGTTTTCTTATTTTCAGTTAAATTGTCCTATAAAATATTATTTGATACATCCTGTATTGAAAATAATACCTCCTACCTAGTACAAAAAATAATTAGAAGAGGTATTTAAAATGAATGAATATTCATTTTAGATTCAACACAATTAAGCTCTAAAACGCAAAAAGAATATTTTTTATACTTTACGTGGTAAGAATAAAGCTAGTAAAACTTTGGTGTTGAATTTTAATTAGAGTAATTTTGGGAAAAGCCCTACAGTTAAAAAGTTTATCTAATTAACGCTAAGTCTAAGAGAGATAGGCGAACACTCCTTGAAGATAAATAATGTGAAGAGGATACCGTAATGGCTACTGGAAATGAGTGAAATCTTTACAAAAATTTTGGCCATAAGTCAGCGTGTTACTGTAAAATTTTTGCAACAAATTGTACAGGATAACACTTGCATAAATACACGAAAAACTACTTAATAACTTTCACTGCTTTACCTAGCCCTGATAAATTATGGCATGGGAAAAACAACAGTGACAAATATTTTTGGTATTTCAAATCACGGCAAATTTGTAATTTATTGAACATAATTTCTGAGTTTATATTTTATAACCTAATACTGTAGCAGCAATTTATGCTTTATGTACAATTTGCACGGCTCTGTTTCCCACTATTTACTTTTGTTAAATTACAATTTGGCATGCGATATATACTGGAACTGTGTAAGTCGCTATAAATGTTAATACAATATTTTAACTAGATAAGGAAAAGAAAGAACATAAAAATTAAGCCTATAAAAATGAAGAATTAAAACGATTTCTATACACTGAAACACAATTTATTCTTTACTGTGCCCAGTGTGACAAGACGAAAATCTCAGAACCAAATAAATCTTAACTTCAAGTTCTACATCCTTTATAAAAATATTTTTCAAATATAAAAGTTCTACGCGAGCTAGTTTTAAAATAGTGGTGTGATAAATAAACTACTTATACATTTGTTTTTTCAAATATTGAAGTTCAACAGTTACTTTTAAATAGTTTTTTTTATATATAGATAATAACCCTTGCGCGGCATTGTGTTAACATTACAATCTGATCTTAAGATCAATCAGCAATTCACAGCTAACTTAAATTACTGCTCTATAACTAACTAAGGTCTTACTCAACAGCATCCTTAGATTTCTAATATATTTTGTATACTAGTTAATGTATACTTTGACACGCACATTACTCTGCTTTTGACAATGTCACTTCACCAACTCGAAAGGTTTAATCCTCTTGAGTCTTCTCGTTATTCCTGCAGTGTCGAGGAGCTGGATTACCTCGACATTTGTATGATGATGAAGTCGTAGTTCGTGACTCGTGGCAAATTTTACTATAGTTTGGTCAACAGTATCCAGATGCAGATCCTTATGGAGGCTACTATTTCGAATGTACCAAGGTGCATCCACGATGTTCCTCAGTTCCTTGTTCTGAAATAACTTTTAAATAGTGGACATTTATATATCTTCTCTTAAACTCTCTTTCCAAAATAAAAGTTCTACCACAATTAATTTTAAAACAAAAGAATGTTTGGATTAAATTTTTTTTAACTAATACCCCTAAACCATTCAAGACAAACACGCGGTCTGCAATAAAATGTATTTTTTTAAATTTAAAATTTTGAGTTACTGACAGTTAGTTTTACAATATGAAAAATTTTATTTTTTTTAAATTTAAAAATAAAAATGTTTACAATTTTAAAAATGTAAAAAATACAAACATTTTATAATTTAAACATCGACTTCATCGCATTTTCACGTCCTACACAATAATTATTTTTTTAAGTGGTTTAATAATGAAAAAATATTTGTACGTAAAATCAATAAAGTATCAATTTTTTGGACATTAATGCTACGATTCGGTGATTGGGAGAATAATTTCACGTCATAAAACAATTACTAGTGTATTAAAACAATAACCTAAAAATCGTTAAGCAATAAACGCAAAACATCAAAAACTAATTAACTGTATCCTTAATATAATACAAATATTAATCAAATCAATGTTTTGCGATTATAAACCTATGTACTTTACCATTGCAACCATAAAAACTTTTTATACATTCAAGAACTACAAACTTTGAAAATTAATTAACGATTTTCATTGTTTTGATGAACACTAAACGTTAAATCTATGAATGCCACCATTGACTGCCTAAAAATGCGCCAAAATAGTGCTACCTAATAGTAAATCAATCTCTACGAATATTAATATTACGAACAACTAGCGTAGATGTTTAACTCTTCACGCCGCGCACATAGCTCATATAAGTGCAACCACATGCAGAGGTTCCACCGTCGTTAGAGTTTTCTATAGTTTTGCAAGCTTTAATTTTATTATAACAGTGAAGAGATGGCGTTGCACTCACCTCCTCTTTCTCGACTTAACCGTTTGTACTAAGAGTTGGTGGGTTCAAAGCGATCTTTGATCTTTAGAGATAGAAATTCGAGCTGGCCTGCTTCTTGCTGAAGAGGAACAATAATTCCGAAACCGGTCTAAGAATGGTAAGCTCCTTTAATAATAAAATCAAAGTTTTTGGTTTAAAGCCCCGACTTAGTCGGGCGCCAAACCACGTCTGGACTTTCGTAATTCAATACTTGGGGGGCATATAGCCCAAGGAGTAGTTGTTGAAGTCCAGACGCTGGTGCAGTGTAGGACATTTTTAATGTCCTTGGTCTTGGGAACAAGTGTGATTTATTTCACAACCTTAGGTAGTTTTGGTACGCCCATGGTCTTTTTTTGGTATTTTTATGGTTACAAAAAATTCCACCGTCGTTAGAGTTTTTTTTTTAATATTTTAATTTTTTTATAAAATAAACAAAATTTAAGACCATCTGTATGGTTTAGATATATAGACGATATCTTTGCAATTTGGCAACGTGGTAGGAAAAATATTGATACATTTTTATATAATATTAATAAATTAGAACGTACTATTTTTACAATTGAAATTGAAAATAATAAAAAATTACCGTTTCTTGATGTACTAATACACAATAACAACAATTGTTTTGATACATCAGTTTTTAGAAAAGAAACACATACAAATAGATATCTAAATTTTAATTCAAACCACTCAATATGTGTTAAACGAGGTATTGTCAAATCTTTTTCCGACAGAGCAAAAACAATTTGTTCAAATGACAATATTTTAAATAAGGAATTATTACTTATTAATTCTGTCTTAATAAAGAACAACTACCCAAATAAATTTATAGGTCTTTAACTTTACCGAGACATTAAAAATAAAGAAAAAATATTAAATCTCCCAATACTTCATTCAAATATAGTAAAAATCCCCTATATTCCAAAATTATCAAAAATATTAGAAGAATTGGCAATAAATTTAATTTAAAAACAGTTTTTTAAAAACAAAATATTAAAATCTTTAATAGTAAATACTTATAGTGAAATTAAAAATACAAAAAAATTGTGAACAAAATTCCATGCGAATGTAATAAATGTTATATAGGAGAAACATCTAGATCTAGATCTAGACCTTTCCCAAAATTCGAAAAATCAAAAATATGTGAACATGCTTGGGATTTTGGCCATAAAATACATTTGGAGTTCTTCAACTAGATTATTAAAAGTTAAAGAAAAAAGTTAAAGAAGCAGCATTGATATGCTTAAATAATAATGAATGTGTTTCCAATTGTTCGGTGGATATTTCAAAAATTTGGATGCTTATTTTACAAAAAGAGTTAATTGCAAAAAGGATACCCTCTATATCGGGATAGTATCATAAGTTTTTTATCTGGTTTTTTAAAATAAATAAGTGATTTTAATAAGAGTATTTAAAGATTGAGAATTTTTGAAAAATTTGAATTTTTGAAATTATGTAATTGAAAAAAAAACCAAAACTTTCAAATAAAAAATTTTCAACAATAATTAAAAAATTCACAATTTCCGAAAATTTTCAATCAAACATTTAAAACTGTACCTTTCTTGAAGGCCCTTCTTTAATACCTTAATTAGTATTTACTAGAGTAGGGTAAAGTCGAGGTTTAGTTTTTAAAAAGATTTCCAAAATCAATTTTAAAAATTTTAAAAAATCAAAATTTTTAGTATCTAAGCGTAGCCTTCTCACGTCAAAATCAATATATAAGTTTATATTTTTAATAATTTTTAAGTTTTAAAATTAAAAAAATAATATGTTAAGTTTTTGAAAATTTAAAATTTTAGAAATGAAATTTGGGAACGAATTGTAGAAGGATAGTGTATTTGCATATTCTGAGAATTTCTACATCGCCATAACTGAAGGTTTTATAATAATGCCTCGTTTAATTAACGAGTGATTTGAATATCCGATTATTATTAATACAAATATTCACCTAAATTTAATCCTTAATACATTCAAAGAGATATTCATTCGGATGGAATATTTTATTAAAGCGCAATTCAGATTCAAACTACTTCTAATTGCCCTTTAATTTCAGTTTTACCATAACGATCATTTACCAGTTAACTAGAAGTTTCTGCCCCAAGTGACACGAATTTATGTTTCAAACAAGTAGGAAGTCCCAGGTGTTTGCAGCTCATAATTTAAATGGATATTAAATTTAAAATAAGTTTTAGCTACTATGGAAATGGATAAAATTTTTCTAAATCCAAATAAATATATTTATTTTGAGATTCTGTACACCACATTTAAATTGTACATGCTTGGATTGGTCTGTTTATAATTATCGTTTGTTTTAAACTGAAGGGACAGCGATCTGTCAGTGATTCCCTCAGAGTGGTTATGTATGAACTAGTTTATCACTGCATGCCGGAAAATTCTTCTTTCCTCGATGCACACTACCAGTGATATACAAAAGGTTCATCAAGCTTGGACTGCCCTATAGAAGTAAATCATGTCATTCATGTTGAAAGCCCATACGATATAAATGATTTATATACCTACTTAAAAACTTAAATCATATGGTGTGCACGTAACGAAAATTAATCTAATTTTTTCTACACAAAATTAATAAAAGTATTAAAAGGTAAAGAAAAATTAAATGTAAACCCATTAAAAAATATACCCTTGAGAAGAATGGAACAAACTATTAATAAATATAAGACAGCAGAAAAAAAACTTAAGTTATGGTGACAGAAACTGATATCGCAACTTCGATTGGGTGGATATTACGTAATAATCACTAAATCTACCCCCACACAGTAAGAATAACTTCAATTTATTTTTCTCTAGTTGTACTCACGTAAAGTTCACCGCTGAGAATCACATACCAAGAACGCCTATCTCAAAATTGCACTAACATTAATGTGATAAACAATAGTTACGGCCACCACTTAAATACCACTTAGAAGTGGCAGTGATCTTAAAGTGGGCGGGATAGTTTTAATGACGTTTTGGGAACCAGTAATATACCTTTAAAGTGGCGGCACTTGATTCGATTATTTGATTGCAGTAATTCTCGCCACGTTTTTGCCACATTTCTTACTCCAGAGGAAAAAGTTGGAGAGGGTGGCTCGAGCTACCTACTACCGCTTCATCTGACGTTCACATCGGCTTTTTTCGTTGTTGATTCTCTAACTAGAAGATTATCGAACCACGTACAGTTATTCCTTGTGTCTAATTACCATTAAAAGACACCAAAAACATTATTTCTACTATAATTGAACGTTTATGCTTTTATCACCTAACAAAGGTGTTCCTGTAGTTGACGAGAGGATTTTGTGGTTTAAAGCATCAGTAAGTATGCAGAAGTATACTTATAAATGTATTATAGTGCAATTTGGGATAGTAGAATTTCCGGTCATACCACAAATTCATCACTAGGATTAATCGTATAATACAGTAGCGTTCTCTAATCGCTTGAATATTTGACAACTCTTTACGTTGGCAACCATTGAAGGCTTATCTTCCGAATATCCCACAATCAAGTTGTGGTTATTGGAAAACATAGGCGTCCCTACAGTGACAGATACACTTTGCTTTATCTCGACGTATTGTTCGACCATTAATTAAAGCTTACTGTTAAAAGGTTTTCCTGGTTCATTTTTTATCATTTACGTTGAACAGTTTTTATGGATAATAGCAGAACATGATTGTATGAAATCGTTAAAATTTCATTTTGAGTGATATGAATACAACTTCTCCAAGTAACAGTTTCGGCAAATTTTGAACATTTATTTAAGTATTCTTCTGAAGATGTTAAATCTCTTTGACTGTTATATACAATTATTTATTTTTTTTATAGGAGAGAGAGAGAGAGAGAGAGAGAATATGCTTTATTGTCATAGAAACATTTTATAGACAAAGCGAAATTAATCATAATAAAAATAAAAATAAATTACTAGATAAAACGAAACACAAACAAAATAACAATAACAATTGAATTGGATATACAATATCCGTCACTATAAATTTTCAAATTAACTTAATTTAATTATTTCTCCTATATGCTGCAACTCAAAAGTCTAAGGCACGTTATAAAATTCTGCCACTGTGTAAAATGGTCTTTCTTGAAGAAAAGCCCTAGTGGATCTTCTGAACTTATCATAAGAATTTATAGATTTTAGCTGTATCGGGAGATTATTATACAATTTTTTTGCATTGTAGGTAATAGAATTTTTTATTAGGTCAGAGGTGGCAATAGTATCTAATAAATTTCTTGTAGGATATCTACGAGTTGGTCTTTTGAATGTGCTTGCGAACTAAGCAGACGGATTCAAAGATAAATAGAGCAGGAAGGGTTAGAATTTTGAAAGTAATTTTCACAGTGTGTCCTACTACTTAAACCAAATACATAACGAATTGCTCTTTTTTGTAATTTGAAAATAGATTCGAAGTGGTATAAGCTGCAAGAACTCCAGAACGGTAAACCATAGCGAAGGTGAGATTCGAATAAGGAAAATTAGGTCATTAATGCAGTAGTAGGGGTCAGCTATTTAGAAACAGTTTTAATGGCAAAACATGCAGAAGATAATTTTTTTGCCAAGGTATCAATATGAGTGGACCATTTCAGGAATTTGTCTATATAAAGACCGTTAAAATCGGATTATTGCTTATAATATTCATAATTATTATAAATACCTAATACCTTAAAGTCCTTGATAACTATACTACTTTCAAATTTTTATTTTACTTTCACTACTAATCTCTCTAGAGCTTGAATTACTATCGGAAATATTTCCGAAAGCATGAAGTATCCCCAGTCATTTAACAAACTTATTCCTCTACAATATTTCTTCAATAATTTTAATTAATTTATTTTTTAAATAATTAATTTATTACAAAATTTTTTGGATTTTCTTTATAAATTTTCTATCATCTTTCAAAATTTTTTTCTACCTCTCTCCCTTCTCTTTTTATCAACAACTTTTTTTTTAATTTCATAAATTCTAGTAATAAGAATTTCAATCTGGCGAACCCCATCAATATAATACAGATAATGGCTTTCGATAATTATTTATTTAAGGTAGTTATTCCCACAACATTCAGACTAAAATATTACTATTCATAGGGCTGGCTATTGTGTAAATGTGTACATTTTAAACTGAAAACTAAAAATAGTTCAATTCCATTTAATAGTTGATGATCTCCTGTAGAAATATGTACAGTTATTCAAGACTCACCCTATAGAAATATTTATTTTTACCTTAAAAACAAAGCTATAACTAAGTATCAATTATATTATTTTTATTAAAATAAAATCGAATAATCTTTTAAAAATCTATATCAATTTTTATCTTATTTCCTAGTTCATATGAGTTCATATTACTAAATAAAAGTTTCAATTTTGCTGTATCCCTAAGGGTATATCCACTTCAGTTCACTTTTATCGTTACGTATTGAGCTGTTGCGCTGATATTCCGAAAGTGGAAATCTATTGTAAGTATTTCAAATCTCCCATGAGAAAAATATTTTTTATTTCAATTAGAACCGTATTAGAGTTTTCGCTCTACTGCGTTTGTTTATCAAATTTAATGGAAAATAATGTCTGCACCTAAACAGAAAAGATATTTGGATGAAATTGATTTTTGAAAGGGTTGCCCGATATGGAAATTTATGCAGATATTGTGCATACACTAGGGTGGGTCGAAAATACTCATCATAGACAAAAAAAGAAAAAAAATATCAAAATCGGCTGAGATTTTCCGGTCGCGCAAAAGCCCTAAAGTTTGACGAAATATGAAAAAACTTCTTTTTGCGATTATTTTTAAAAAATTTGGAATTAGGTGTTTCCGTAATGTCTTCAAATAGAGCCTAAAAACATTTTAATTTGGTTTAGATCAGTTGATATCTTCCGATCGCCCATAAGCCCCAAAATTTGCCAAAACATTGAAAATTTCACGTTTTTTATGGTTTGACAAACTCCATAATCGGCCGAAAAAGAAACATCTCATCCGCGTTATCATACAATATTTTTTATTCGAATATAAAAAATATTAATATAAAAAAGAAAAATTCTAGTTCTACTTATAGTTTTGTAGTTTGCCAATGTCAATGGAGAGAACACACAATTTTTAAAAAAACGCGTTTCATTGCATTTGTATAGTGTAAGAAGTACCAAAATAAATAAAATATACACAACACTTTTCGAAGCAAAATAGTATGTAGAATTTATAAACACAATGTTTTGAGTTATGATATACTAAACGAGTGTTATTAGTACTTTTTCATTGAATTGCGAATAGCTGATCGGTTCTGTCAGTGTAATATAGACTACACTAAAAAGCAACGGAAGACAAGTGTAAGAAATGTCAAATTTCAAACAAAAATTATAACTATTTTGACATTGTAACATAACCTACAAATATAACTTGGCTTTTTTAAAACACAGCAAGTAAATATGTTGGTTGGTTGGTTCAAGTTTCGAGCTCCGAACGACTGTCCCGAGCCCCAATTAGCGCTTTAACACCGTTTTTCTACCACGATCGCCGAACCTAAGCTGGATTTGGTTGTTCAGTGTTATACACACGCAGGCACTCCTCTGGACCCTACCAAGCTTGGTGCGAATATATTCTCTCCCAAGGGCCGGCCACTGTACAAAGCAGTGTACATCCATAAAGCCATGCGTGGTTTTAGTCCCCATTTCCTACCTACCATCTTCTTTGTAGAGTATAAGGCTATACAGGCCTTACGAACTCTTTCCTCAACGTTTAGTTTCCAATTTAGCTTGGGATCTAGGATAACTCCCAGATATCTCACACTAGTGAATAGATCCAGCACGACACCGTCCAGACTCGGTCTTGTGAAAGTTGGGATCTTAGTTTTGGTCGTAAACAACATTAGCTCTATCTTTGCCGGGTTGGCACTCAGACCACAGTCTTTGGCCCATTTGCCAACCATGTCTAGGGCACTAGTCATAATTATGTGAAGATACCTTCCAGAGACTAATACTGTTAAGTCGTTCGCATACGCAACCACTTTGGAGTTTTTTGAGAATTTTGTCCATTAACAGGAACCACAGCAGAGGTGATAACACACCACCCTTTGTAGCATGTTAGTTATCCACTGGCTGAGTGCTGTGTCTACACCCAGTTCAACCAGTCCATCCTGGATAGCTGATACTTGAACGTTATTAAAGGCACCTTCTATATCTAAGAAAGTGGCTACCGTGTATTGTTTGTGTTGGATAGACTCTTCCACAGTTCGCACCACGTGGCCCAGTGCTGTTTCTGTGGATCTACCCTTGCATAGGCATGTTGAGAGGAACATAATGGAGTTCTCTCCAAGATACTCCTCAGTTCCTGCTCCAGAGTACGTTCGAGAGTTTTTAACAGAAAGAATGAGAGACTTATCGGCCTGAAGTCTTTTGCCGTTTCGTGTTCACTCTTTCCAGATTTTGGTTTAAAGACAACCTTCACCCGTCTCCACGCCTTTGGTATATATCTGAGCAGGAGGCTGCCTTCAAATAGCTTTCTAATCCAGGGAACGATCTGTTCCTTTGATTCTTGTAGTATTTTAGGAAAGATACTATCCAAACCAGCGGATTTGTATAGTGAAAAATTGTCAATTGCCCAGGCAATCTTTTCATCCGTTATGACCGAGTTAGCCCAACTCTCTGATCTCACGATGTCCCCTTGATCATCCAAATGGATGTTTTCCGTGCATCCGGGGAAATGGCATGTTTACAAGAAGCTTTAGTGTATCTGAGGACGATTCTCTCCACGTTCCCCCCGTGGTTCTTAGGAAGGAAGGGTTGGAATGTTCTTTTGCTAGGACCTTGCTTAGTCTGGCAGAGTCCCTTGTGCTCTCGATTGATTCGCAATAGTCTTTCTATGACTCGCTTTTAGCCGATCTAACAGCCCGTTCCTATTCCCGCATGAGGTCTTTGTAGACCTGCCAACTACTGGTCTGCCTCCGTAAGTTTGTTAAGTTTCCATTCCACCAGACAGGGAATGTTTTTTTACTAGGTTTGAAGGGACACGAAGCCTTGAAAGAGACCTGCATGGCCTTCACAAAGCTGTCCGTCTTCTCCTCAAGTTCAGCGGAGGAGGTCAAGTCATGGTTACCTATGGTTGGTAACTTCCGATTTAGCACTGACCTAAATTTCACCCAGTCAGTGTTTTTAGGATGTCTGTAAGGCTCGGTACTTTCAGTTTTAAGATTTAACTCAAAGAGTATCCAGTTATGATCCCAGAAGGATCTTTTCTCGGACACTCTCCAGTTTTCCACTTTAAGGGTCATCATTACTAATACAGGTAATATCTATGACATCTTCCCATCCCGGATACCGTCCGAAAAAAGTGCTAGGACATAAAAGTTCGAATTTGACATATTCTAATAAAAAATCATATTTATCACTCCTGAATATGCAGTTAAAATTTAGAAAGACTAGTGAAATATAAATAAAGTTGATAGGGTACAGAAAAATGTAATAAACGTTAAAATAGCTGCTTTGTTGGTCCTTACAATAAAACGGCATTCTCTTAGGCGTAAAGTTATCTTATTAATACTGTTTCTATTAATTACAGTAGGTAACACTAGCTTATCTCCAGAACAAAAGGAGGGACCAACAAAAATAATAGCGGTGTGATCGCGGAAAATGTTTAGTAAACGAGTTTCGTTAGATTACGAACGGTCTGATTCTGCAAATATGTTTCCTGACTCCAATCTTGCTTTATTTGGGCTTATTACGGCAATCCATATCGGTAATTACGATGGAAATTAGAACAGGCCTTCGCCAGAACATTGTGAACCGCTGTAGGTAGGTAGAAAATTTCTTCTTATGCCAACAAATTGGGTGAAATTAAGTGAAATTTTATTAGAGTTAAAGCATAATTTATATCAGTATAAAATGTTTGTGCATCACTACAATAATTATTTTAATGATAAAAAAATAAGTGAAACATGACAAAAGTTACTCTATTAGTAAACAAGCAGTAAAAAAACTTGGAAAAAAAAGTTAGCGGATGATCTCAAAGGTTATTTTTGCATCAAAGTTCTATATTAAAGTTACCCAGAAGGAGTTAGCTTCTTTGTTAAGACCAATTAATTAATAAAAGAAGAAAGGTAAAACACGTTTTTAATTATTCTATAATACGAAGTTGTTAGTAAACTTTAATTAGTTTTAATGTCAGCAAAAAGTGCTTGAAGCACTTTGGAGTTTATTTTCTAGAAACAAAGACAAGCAGAGTAAAATTATAACGAGTTAGTTTACAGCAACTAACGTAAGCAAGTGTAAAATCAATAAACACAACTAAAAATCTTATTGCTTGACTGGGTGGCCAATGTATAAATTATAAAACGACACAATGTGTCTGATTTGGAAATAAACGTTTTTCTTTGAGATGCATTTACTGCTAAGAAATAGAGTTTAAGAAAGCTTTAAAAGTAGTAAAAGGATTTTACGTGATAGTCAATATTTCAAAAATCTCCTGGAAATAAAGTTATTGAATTGAAAATAGAGCGAACGGGTGATAAAAATGGGAAAAGTTTAAATTTTAATATAAAGAGGTTATAAAGCTGCCCAATGTCTATATACGATAATATTTATACACTTTAACACATAGAAAATATAATAAAATTCTCGTAGCTTTGGGCCCTGTAACACCTGCGAAAAGTTTTATATTCCTAAAATGCTCTGGGAGGAAAATTTATATCAGGTAAATATGCCGTGAAATTGAATATCTTTTGTCAGTGTATTTCTAATGCGTCTTGAAAAAAATTACGAGAGCGGAAAAATCTGGATTTTCAACTTGTCTACCCAAATTTAGAATTGTTTTTGAAGTTCGTGCGGATGTGTGGAGGAACACACATGGGAGAAATAATGATGATCAACTTTTTTATCACGGCAAATAGAGTTTTTTATTTTTCTCTAGGGATAGCTTTGTATTTTCCAAGACATAATATGGTTCTCATTCCAACTTTCCTTATAAGACCTCATATAAATAACCCAAAAAGATGTGTTTACCACCGCAACTCCACTATTTTAACTCTTATTGTTTTATCTGATTAATTTATTTTACGTTGATGAAGAAAAATATTAAAATACTAGATTCTCTTTCTATCTTCGTTTATTATATGCTACATAATAATATATCGGAAATATCGGCAAAAATAGGCGAAAAGAAACATATTTTTAAACCAATGGCCATTTTACCGCACATCGACAAATTTCAGATACCTGAGATTTTCGGGACTGAATGTACCCATGAGTCATGAATACCTGCAAATTAAAATAAAATGGTGCCGGGCAGACCTGATGCCTGGGTTGGCACCTTCGTTTATTGTACTAAAGCGCTTGTGCTGTGCTAGGTGTTACATATGTCAACGTCAAATTTAAACTTCCCGCCGGTTCTATTATTCGTTTTTTGTTTTATTGTTTTCCGTGTGTCTATTCCATTTTATTTATTCAGACAATAAAGCATTGATATTGATTTTGATATTTGTCCGTCAATATAATTGGTTTTTTTCCCGGAAATGGAAAATTTTCATTTAAAATATAGGTAAAACAAATCTCCGGGAACCATACTAAAATTGGGCATTGAGCACATGATAGATGAATATGACGCTTGCTTACGTTGCAATAGTTTAGATTCTCGAATATTTTTTACTAATAGGAAATTTAGTTGTAGAAAATCTACTTATTTAATGGATTTTTTGTGTAAACTTACAAAAGTCAAAGGTTAACTGAGAAGAAACCCCGGAATATATTTGCCAATCTAATTGATTAACTAAAAAATATACTGAAAGTGGGTGCGCCTAAAACTACATTAATTTCATTCATTGAGGCTCTTTTATAAAAGGGAAATTTTTTGTCTGCACAATAACCAGTCATTTTAGACCCTTACGATATCATACACAAAAAATTATTTTGAAATAAAACAAAATATTAAATTTAACAATTATTCATTTAAAATGGATTTTTTAATAATTTCTTCTATCGATGTGTATTTAAGATCGAGCGAAAGAAAAATAGAGAGTAATAAAGGAAAAAAGTGCAGCCAGTATTTCATTTTGAATAAAAATAAATGCGGACTGGAGAATTTCCGCAGAAATAAAAAATGTTCCTTTTTCTCGCAAACTTTTTCCTTTATCGAGAATTATCGAGTCAGAGATCGGCAGTTTGACCGGGAACGTTAAAAAAGCATTTTGTGTCAGTTGTGCGGTTCCCTAGGGTTTGCAACAGATATTTGGTTAGAATTTGTATTCACTGAGCAAACTCCGTGACAATGCATCACACTGTCCAGGTGTAGCAATAACGTATGTCGAACAAATACATCTGACAAAGCTATTTATCAGAAAATAACCAGTTGTTTTTTTTTAAAGCTTTTCTTATTAGGCAAAACACTTATAGTCTTTTATTCTATATCTATAAAAGCAATTTTCACGCGTTCTATTTTTGACGCCACTGAAAAAGCCATTAAGTTAGAAAATGCTCATGTGTGCATTTAAAAAACAAGGGCCAAGGGTCAATTCAAGAGAATGTGAAAACCTTGCTTTTTCCTCTTTTCGACTTGGTTCACAAAAATAATAGAATTCAAGTTTGCTACAAAACGTCTCAAATTTCTCTTTAAATGCACTGTAAATCCAAACAAAATTGTTTAAAAAATATATTTGTTAATAGCATTAATGTAAATTTTGGTTTAACAGTGTTAGTTAGTTTTTATCTGAAAAAAAATTATTGAATAATAAAAAATCACATACAGAGATAATTTCTGAACTTAAATATGCATAAGATTTAGTTATTTGCCTAAGCTAGGCCCTAGAGAGACGCTAAAAAAGCATGCTTTAAATTACACAAAGGTGGAATTTTTTGAACCATAAAAATTCCAAAAAAGGACCATGGGAGTGATAAAACTGCACAAAGGATGTGAAATAAAATCACACAAGCTCCCAAGAACAAGGACATTAAAAATGTCCTACACTACACCAGCGTCTGGACTTCAACAACTACTCCTTGGCTATATGTCCAGACGTGGTTTGATGTAAGAAGCAGGCTAGCTCGAAATCCTGTCACTAAAGGATTTCTGAAAATGAATTCGGCTCTCCTTGCTATTGATAATCGTACTTGCGTTGTAGCAAGTATATCACGAACGAGGAGAGCCCAGTCTTCACTTTAATAACAAAATCTAAGTTTGCAAAACTATAGAAAACTACACGAAGGTGGATTTTTTTTTTGTTTTTAAAGTGAAGATGGCCTTGGATTCTCCTCGTTCGTGATATACTTGCTATAACGCAAGTAAGATTATCAAGAGCGAGGTGAGTCGAATTCATTTTCAGACATCCTTTAGCGATAGGATGTCGAGCTTGTCTGCTTCTTACTGATGAGGCACAATAATGCCGAAACCGGTCTAAGAATGGCAAGCTCCTTTAATGACAAAATCGAAGTTTTTGGGTTAAAGCCCCGACTTGGTCGGGCACCAAACCACGTCTGGACCTTCGTAATTGTTGAAGTCCAGACGCTGGTGCAGTGTACGACATTTTTAATGTCCTTGTTCTTGGGAGATTGTGTGATTTTATTTCACATCCTTTGTGCAATGCTTTAAATGCTTTTTAGAAACTATATCATGAATTTTTATTTGGCATAATGGTTACTACTTAAAAAAACAGATTTAAATGCTTATTTGCTTCGCTGTTCGCACGAAAATTTTCTATTGGGTTTCTTAATGGTTTTACGTGTTACTTGGGTATGTTTAAAGTTTTATCGATATAATCATGTGTAAATTCCAAAGACATACCTTCATTCAAAAGTCATGCAATTGATTTGAATTAATGGAAATGTTTAAGCAAATTAGTATTTTTATATTATGAATGAAAGGTGACGGTTTCCACGTAGCCAATATTGAATTGGATTTAATAAATCAAATTTAAACAAGCCATTTTTTCTATGAAAACTAGTTTATCACAGTCAGCGATTGAAGTTTATTAAAGATAGCGATTGAAATATGAAAAATGATTTAAAAGCGCCAAAAAAACATAGCGTGATAAATATTCACATATATACAAAGCGTCTGTTAATACACATGTGGCTTTGTATAATTAAAATTTATATTTCTGTGATAAATAATTCTGAATTGGTGATAAAATATAGAGAAAAATATTTACAAAATAATAATCACTATTAGTATAAAATTACATATATTATTTCAGTGGTGTGTTTATAGAATGTGTATGAACAAAAAAGTACTAAATTTAATTAATATTATTTGCAACCTCTACCCATACTCTCGCAGCCGTATGTAATTAAAATTTATTTTAATTTACAATATAAAAACTGAGCTACAGTCATTCGACTGGACAAAGGAGTTTTCAAACTTAAATACAGATGAGAGTTTGCAGAAGTTTTACAATATCTTACATAGTAGTATAACAAAACATGTTCCTAAGCACCATAAAAATAAATCTAAATACCCTCAGTGGTTCAACATCGCTACCATAAAAGTTATCAAAGAAAAGAGGAAAGAATACCAAAATCACTTAGACTACCTAACTTTTAAATTCCTCCGTGGGAGATCTAAATATCTGATTGACATCGATTATAAAAACTACATTCAACAAATAGAAACGCGTATTTGTGATGATACGAAACATCTTTGGCGCTTCGTCAAATCTAAAAAGGGTAGTTCTTCTGCTATTAATGCTCTGAAGGTTGGTAATCATATGGTAACGGATATCGAATATATTTGCCATTTATTTTCTTCAGTTTTTAACCCGCCTTGTAATGAATTTAAGTTAGACAACACTAACCCAAATCCACACCAGGGAAACAGTTATTCTATTCCACATGCAACCATCCCAAATAAACTTTTCGAGCTTCCAGAGAAAGCCGCTGGTGCTGATGAAATACCTACCTCTTTCTTAAAGTCCTGTGCAAACGAGCTGTCTGTAATACTACACATTTAACAAATCACTTCACGAGGGCTGCTTCCCAACAATTTGGAAAACAGCTCTCTTTGTCCCTATTTTTAAATCTGGAAAGAAATACCTAGTTAAAAATTATAGACCAATCTCCAAACGTAAGTCTAAATTAACAATTGAAAATAAACTACTCGTTTATGATGCTTATCTGGACTTATGGGACAGAACTCTGGGGAATGTTCAGCCAAATCTCATATTTTGATTATGCAGAGAGCTCAATCCAAAATCATACGTACCATAACCATAGATAATAGTATCAAATCATATATTACATACACATTTGAATATCCCATATGTAACCGATACCATCAAGGATAGAAGTAGAAACACCACGAAAAACTAGAGATTCATCCCAACCCACTAGTGAAACCATTACTGCAGCCAACAGATAACCGAAGATTAAAGAGGAACTGGCCAACGGACTTGTTTAGAAACTGAGAATTCTGTATGTCGGCATACATAGAAAAACATGGGTCAAGTCTTTGATTGATTGATTATGACGATGTACCTGATTGAGGTCTACAAATGCCTCAATACTGCAGCCTTAAGATTTATTGTACTATGTCAGTTACATCGTTATATTCAGGTGAAGAGGTTTGTTACCTTTATCAGGCTGAGCAGCCTTTTCACCAGATTTTCTTTTGGAAAGTCCTCCTGTGGGTTTACCGGTCCCAGTAGGTTATAGCTCCAGTATGTGAGTGCCTGGCACTCTAGTATGATATGAGAGGCTGATTCATCCTCCTCATTGCATTATCTACATATGGGTTGATCTTGAAAGATGCCTATTTTATGTAGGTGTTCCCTAAGGTAACAATGTCCGGTTATTAGTCCTGTGACATGCCTTATTTGATTTCTGCTTAGATTCAGAATATCACCTGTACAGTACTTTTGATAGCGCTTTAATCATTCGTTTACTGTTTTGTTGGCCCGGCACGAGATCCCAGCGTGACCGGTGTTCTTTTAACATCCACCTAGTCAGCGAGAGTCGTACTGAGGATTTGGGAATGCCAAACGCCGGTTCAGGACCAGTAAATATGGTCGCTGAGGCTCTCCTTGCCAGGGTGTCTGCTTCCTCGTTGCCTTTTATCCCTTTATGCCCTGGGACCCATCTAAGTGTTACCAGTTGGTTGGCCAGAACGAGCAGGGTTTGTAGACAGTTCCAGACCAATTTTGATCAGATTTTGTTACACGATAGGGCAGCTTGACTGTCCCTCTATACCACCTGTCAATATTCTCCCTCAAACAAAGATCTATAGCATGTACTTCTGCTTGAAATATTGATGCGTAATTCCCCAATGGTGCATTTAGTTTGCATCTGGGTGTATCACCATATAATCCAGCTCCAGTTCCACTTGCGGTTTTTCACACATTAGTATACCAAACCAATGTTCCTTTCCCTTTAGTTGTTTGTTTCTTCACCTTCGGTCAAGTCTTTGGGTCTGACAACTTTTTTTGTGTGTCTGTGTTATTAATGAAAATGGCCATCATCTATTCTAAACCAAATTTAGTTTTCAAACGAATTTCATATTGTGCAGATTTCAACAATAGATTATAGAAAACCAGATAAATATCTGTTTTTAAAAACTAATTAAAGTTAAAATAATAAATTGTTTAAACAGCCTTTTTTGAAATAAATCAACGCTGCTAAAACCTTATTTTAAAATCGTGTAGAAATTTAATACCTGTGCGAATAAACAATCTGCAACAAGAAGTACATAAATTAAATATTTCTAGTATTCTCTGAAACAAAAGATTTTAGTTTCAAAAATATAAAATAAAAATGCGAGTCAGTGAAGTATGATATTAAAATTTTTCAACCGAATACAGATATCTTGTCTCCTGTTAATATTAAAATGATGTAAGGTATAGTCGAAGTCGTCCTATTTGACATTTAAATTGCAATTCATTTTAGATGAAGATACGTAATCGCTAGGCTGGAAATTATTTTATCTACTGACATTTTTGATTAGTCATTCATGCCAATTTAATAGCCTGATCGAAAAATACGTTTATTTGACTTCCTGTATCCAAATGATATGCAGTATTGTTTACTAAAACATTAATATTATAACAATTATTTAGAACTTGCCTTTGTATGGCCTGAAATCTAGGAACATTCTTCTCGGATGTGGCCTATCTTGCCGCAGTTTGTGCATTTCTTTGTAGAACGTTGATGACCTCATGTACTAGGCAATCTTTCCTCACATGACCCTCCTTGGAACGAAAAGTACACTTCTTTGAAACGTAGGTATAAGCTTTTGATCTTTGATGTTCGTAGTTTTGTCTATCATTCTTGATGTTGTCTCTATTTAATCGGCACAAGAAACATTTTGAATTTTCTTTGGGTGTTCTTTCATTTTCAATAGTACTTAGAAATCCTTGGAATAATTCTGCGGATGTCCGGTAATGCCCAGATTTTGCGGCACCCTGTGTTATAGGTAGTAAACCGTCTATTATACATCTCTAAATATTTGTGGGACAGATAAAAGTTGTGGGATGAATTTTTCGTTATAATTATTGTTCTGTTTTCGTCCAGTTTGATATTGGCCAATTGAAACTTTTCAAAAAACGACTACAGCACCCAAAATATTTGCCCTCGAAGCATCGTACACTTACGATGGTTGTTTATAAAGTTCGATGAAAGTTTTCTATTTGTCGACAGCTATCAAATGCCACAAGGATTCGTCAGAAATATAGGTCACAATGTCAAAATGTTTCCGGATATAATTGAACCTTATGTGTTAAAAGTCAGAAACAGTTTTATAGTTGTTTCAACTTTTTTATTGCCACACTTACGAGCTAAGTAGCTTTCATAGTCTCTAAACTTTTTTGATTTTATTCTTCGCGTGGCTACATTATACTTTATTGTTTTTTGATACCGATACAAAAATTAATCTTTGATCGCTAAAGTTCCTGACGATTAGTTTAAATTAAATAGTTTTAAAATTAAAATAGTATTGATTTCATTTCTTCAAATTAAATTTGGCACTTATCTAGTTCTTGCTCTAAAATCTCATTACTATTTCTATACTGTGCGTTCATCAGAATTCTAGTAGTAGACTATATCACTGTTTTGTTTTTACCTTTATTTCCATTCCATGGTAAATCCGACTTGAGAAAATACCTGATAAGTTCTGTCAGTTGGATATATTTGCCGGAGGATTTCCGAGGAATTCATTTAAAGTAAAATTTTTAGCTTTCCTTCGTAGGGTTTACGTTTCTTGTTTTTTCAGACTTCGGTAAACTTTCATGGTCTCACTAACTTTTGTATAAAATGTACTCTCATGATTTTGTTAGGAATAGTTTTGTTTCTGTTTGTTAGACAGTTTTAATTAAAAAACTTTGAAATAATTTTACTTTTAGAAGTTAACAAGGGTTAGTCGGTATATCAAGACTATTAATATTTAAGATGTTAACTATTTTTATTAATAATAGTAATAATAATAATAATAATCTGGTTTACTTTCAGAATTAATCTAGCTACCATTCACAGATAAAACCTTACTGGTTAATTTAGCAGGTACAGGATCGTACCTAGAAACATATAAAGCACAAAAATTCTCTCAACATGAAAATCGATCAATCACAAAATCGTACTACGCATCTGTATCTGTGAAGATAGAAGGGTGGGTCACCCCACAGCATTTAGGCCACATTTGGCCCATTGTGCATCCTTCTAAAGTTGAGCCTTACTTTTAGCTCGTCAGCCAGCCTACTTGTTTAAACAACAAACTTTAAAGTAAGTGATGATGTGGCCTCAGTCTCGTCTTCCTATTCACATCCTCTACACAGATAACCCTATCCTGTGGAGGTGTTTTCGTAGATGACAGTGGCCAGTCAGGATACCTGTGGCTGTGCGCAGGTTCTGTCTGTTCATAGTCATGTATTTTTTGGCTGTTTCGCTGTTCGGATACTGTAGAGGTTCCTTGGCTAGCTTGCAGCATGTTTCGTCGTCCCATCTACCCTTAAACTTTTGAAGGGATTGCTTCTTTAGTAGGTCGGCCACAGCTGATGCCGATAAGCCTATGACAGTGCCAGGTCTCAAGAGTTTTTGGGAGGCGGCTTTCTTAGCTAACGAGTCAGCTATACGGTTGCCTTTGGTTTTTCGATGGCCTCGATCAGGGCCTGGTGACATTCTAGAACTGGACCTGATGTAATGCGTGGTAAATTCAGAGCTAGTAGTGCTAGAATTTTATTATTGATATCCTTCTGCTGCCCATTCGTTAAGGATGTCTCAACGATTAGAGCAGTTCATCCAGTCCTATTGCTTTCAAAAAGTTCAGGATGTCGGTGTGATTCAGGTCAGGTAGATCTCTCCCTCTTCTATTTGATATTCTCCTTGGATTTTGCAGGGTTATGTATTCTGAGAGAATGTGGATAGAGGTTTCCTCCTCTTCCTCACAAAATCTGCATTCTTCTTCCTCTACTAGTGTTTCTTTAGGTGCCCTCTCAACTGGCAGTGCCCTGCTAGGATACCCGTTAGTATTCTGATCTTGTTTTTACTTTTGCTGGTGCAGTGGTCTGGTTTCTTCTGGTTATAGTTTCCCAGTAGTGTCTTGGCCTGCCTCATTCCTTGTAGTCCCATCCAGTATTGGGATCTGTTATTATTTACTTCTTTTTGAAGTTCATCAAGTATTGTACTGGTGCTTATTCCGCAGAAGGGTTCAGGTCCCAGAAATGGTGTTTCAGCACCTTTTTTGCAAGTACGTCTGCTATTTCATAACAGTGTCTCTAGGCACTCCCAAACCATCTTGGAGTTGATTACGTGGGAGTCTGACATGATGGTGATCTCTTGTGTACGAACATTTCTTTCTATATTGAACTCGACGCATTTTCCGATGGCATAGATTTCAGCTTCGAAAATGCTCGGAAATTTGCCTAGACTTTCGGAATATTTGGTTTCAGGCCCATATACTCCCATTCCTGTTCCTTCTGTTGTTCTGGAGCCATCTGTTAACCATTTAATGGTACTTCTCTTAAGTTTTGGGTACCACTTAACAAAAGAGCGGAAAAGAAATATACACTGGCTAATTATAAAAAAAATTGTATATTAATAGAAAAAATAAAAGAAGGAAACTCGGTTTTTATTAAATCCAATTCCAGATACCAATTTTTGCTTGTTTTCTATGTTGAAAATCATTGCGCTCTTTTTTATATCTAATCGTCTATGGTATAATTTTACTCGGGACTACAGATACTTGACTGTTTCTGAGTTTTTAAAGCTCTTACACATCATTTAACAACATTAGCGACAAGCAATTTTTTGGAAGTTCGAGGAATGTATTTCGACTAAAGTTTTATGTTCGCGATCATCGTGCACAAAAAAAAATGAATTGATGGCAAAAGTGAATTATAACCTAGCATTCGAAACTTTTACCATTGAATAAACTTTCAATTTGTGAGTAGATATATTAGGGAGATTAGCGAATCCTGCGGAAAATGGAATTTTAAGAGGTAGTGAAATAAATTGCTATTTTTATAGTGAACACCTGCATTTTTATGGGTAGTACCGTTTACCAAATAATTTGAATTTAAGCTAAAAATTTTCGGATATCATAATATTTGATATAAAACTTTTGGTTTTTAACAAAAAAATCCAAGAAGTAGTTCAAATGACAGACATTCTAGCATATGATATTCTGGAAAACACTCAGATAATTCAAATGTGAAATATAAATTAAAATAAAACTGTAGAAATTTCCTGAGGGCCCTCAATAATACCGCCTTCTACATTTCAATATAGGAGATTCATTGCAATCCCTGAGCGGGACTTCGAGAAGGGTATTTGGGATAAGGCCTGTTGAAAGATAATTTAGACATTTTCGATCCCGTTTGATGGATACTTAGCTTTCTTTTCCTGGTATCTATGACTGTTATTGTAGTTATAAGGCATAACAACATCACTAACTAGTACAAGAGTGAATCTCTTATCCACCAAAGGAGTCAGTTTCTATTACTTCCTGCGGATATTATTTGTAGTCTTAAGTAGATATTGTTGGCCATATTTTGATGAAGATTATTTGAGTTATTTCTCTGCAGGTAATACGCGCAGTCAGATGTAAATAACAGTGTAAATATTTAGTTGGTCATTTGGTGCCACAAACGTATTGAGCGAAATCTGACTCGGCACAAATTGTACTGTGATGCACGGTATGTGTTAATCCAAAGAAAAATCATGTGGACAAAATTGTATAAGCAAAGTTTACCAAACTTATGATTACATTATTCACTATCCAGTTTGGTGATTTAAAATTGTTATTAAAGCATCTAAACTAAAATAAAATTTAGTTACTGTTCATTATCAATTTAATAATTTTATTTTCATCTTATCCCCGCGTTTGTGACAAAACCACTCCCATGGCGATTTACGCCTCTGTCACTTCTATCTATAAAACTCTAATGGTTACAAATCTCCCATTTCCAGCCGGTGTCATAACAGCGGCAAGTCAAAATCTGATTAAGAGATTCGTAAAATTACGTGAAGTAGGACTGTTGAGCAGCCAATAAACTTGTTGTCATCAAGGGCAGATATGACAGGAAGTGATGCGGAAGATAAAATTGCCCTGGTAATTGTGTGGGCTGCTCATTTATCTTTTGGTATCTTGATTTTTTGTACAGTCCCTTGGCGAAAATAAAAACAAAATAGCGATAAATCAGAGAGCAAACCAAGCTCGATGTTATTGTATCATATGCGCAACAATACAATTATTTAATGAATGCATAAGTTGTTCCTAGATCAACGTTTCATGGAACGTAATTATAGCCTTAACAGAAAGTGAGTTAAATTATTCTTCTCCAGTATTTCTATTCAATGTTAGTAAAAAAGAATATACGAAAATAATAAAAAAATGTATACTCCTTTGAATAAAAAGCGTTTTATTCCAACAAAGTTTTAAGTTTTAATTATGTTAATCATTCCTAAACTCAAACAATTTAGTGATGGAAAAGCTGCAGTGTAGAAGTTTTTAATTGTCTTTCTCATTAATTATCAACTAACGATCTTGTCGACGTGTGATAATCACCGACTGAAACCAATATCTAGACGTAGCTCTTAACCTGTAATAGAAATACTGCATCCACTTTGTACGACTTGTTAGTTAAAATTTTCATTCAGCCCTATTAAACAATATAGCTTTTTCAGGATTATTACAAAAAACCTGCGTGATGCCGTTATACAAAATCTGCCCAGCTGAGGTACGTAATGAGATGAAGACGAACCAACCCACACAAGGCACCTGGTTAAGAGCTAACAGTGGAAGATCTCCTAAAACATCTATCCAGAATATTTTCGAAAGATTACTGCTACATTGAATTAAAGAAACAGTATAAATACAGATCACCAATTTGGCTTTAGACAACAATTCTACACCATACAACAATTTCACCGAATCGTCAACAAAGCAAGAAATGCTTAGAAGAAACGATGTACTAGGCTTTGGTGTATTTGGATATTCAACAAGCCCTCAAGAAAGGCTGGCACGAGGTATCCCTGTACTTACCTTCCTTATAAATCTACACCCCATCAAGTCCAGTTTCTCTCAGAGAAGTCTCCTTGGACCCTGTCTGTACCTATTTTGATTGATCTTATAAATAGGGAATCTTTTTCCCATTGTAACATCCTTTTACGATTTACGGTTTTCAAGATATCAATGTGTACATGTGAAAATATTTTTCAAATATGAAGTTAACCTGCCTACAATTTTTGTATAGGACGATGTACTAATACTTTTTATTTTAATACAAGCAATATTACAAATTTAATTAAAAAAAAAATAAACAAAAAAATGTTGAATTTGTTCACAAACTCGAGAAGCAATTTTCTATATCCCTATTTCATCACAATTATTCATCTGATACCTTACCGACTTAATCAGTTTGCAAAACGTTAATTATGAAATTCGCTATAGCTTCGGATCAGTAGGGGTTCGCTTGACCATCTAACTAGTTGCCGCTGGACTTTATCTAGTTTAACACTTGCTTTCACAAAGTGCTTTAATATCCGTTTGACAAACGATCAAAGGTATCTTTAAATGATATCCCATCGACACAAGGAATTACTGCAGTTTCCATCACATAACTTCTCTCAGTAATTAATATTTACATGTAGGACTGGTGTTAAATACAATCTAATTGTGAATTCTGAAACAACAATATATTATGAGGAATTTATTTGTTAAGAGCATATGCACTGTTCCCCACAATAGACACCCCGATGTAGAATTTAAACCTATTTTCTCATATGATACCTTAGATATGGTTTAATTCAAAGACTTCAGACTTCAGACCCGCAATACTATCTCAGGTCATTATAATTATATAGTGATTATCTATCTCACTTATCAATACTTAGTTTACCCCTTCAATTTGGTGATGAATCAACCCATCTGATGTCCTGTGGCTCACCAGAGAACCGAGTCGTGACCTTCCCTTTAATCCAGTATTTCTGTTTAGAGTTCAGGCCTGGATTTACCACACACTTCTCATAGTCCAAGCTTTGTTACACGTTTTTTTCCAGGTGAGACTTTTATCCAGGATTATTCCCATATATTTCACCTCGCCCGCAAATGGATTTCTTTTATATGTATTAAGGGCCGGCAAATTTTGGTTAGCTTTTCCCTTATTTTGCGGGAATTGAAAGGTGGTTCCCCTGTTTCCTTTTGCTTCGTTTGTTTCCAGTTATATTATCTTACTGAGTGTTTCCCTTCAATTTGGTCATGGACAAATATAAGCCTAAAAGAGATCTATCTGGGTCTTTTCCCGTATATTTGTTTATAGTTTATGACCAGGATTAGCCAGAGATGCATCTGATAATCAAGGTTCTGTTACACGTATTTTTCAAGTGAGACTGTTACCTATTTCCCTCCTCTTAATTTCCACCAATCACAAACACGCAATTTTGAATTACAAATGGTTTCTAGATAAAAAACTGTATGACAGCACCTGTCAGTAGATTTTTCGAGTTTACCTGCAGCAAAAATTGACAGCTGTTGTCACAAGAAAACACCAGAAAATGTCATTAAACAATTTTTCTGATTTCATTGTCAATAAATTTTGTAATATTGTTTTTAAACAGTCCTAGTCAGCTTATGTAGTGAAAATGAGTGGCTTTGGAAGTGATATGGAAACAGTTTACGGAATTCTGCAAGGCAAAGAAATACGAGCTTTTGGAAACTACATCTAATCCTGAAAGATTGGGCGTAGAATATAAAGAAAGAAAACGGTGAAAATTACAAAGAACTAGTTGTGAAGACAATGTGAAACACCGTTGCACAAAAAATGTAAGAGATGTATTTTATGAAGTGGAAAATAATTTTTGATCCATTTAAAGATATTATCTTCAAGTCTAGTAGGGAAGCTCGTAATGCGAAACGAAGGAATTTGCAGATGTGCGCCAATAAAAGGAAATCGAGCTCTGCTTCATTAAAATTGGAAGAATACTAAGTCATGGTTTTATTATGGGACGAAGACACTCCGGCGGGACTCCAGCGACAATTTTACCATATCGCTTCAATATAACTTGCCTGGAGAGGTGGAGAAGCAGTGAATTGCAGAGTTCATTATTTTAAAGAGGAAGTGGATAATTCTGGGATTAAAACAGGTAGATAACATAGTTACATATTTTTTTAAATAACTGATTTTCAAAAATCCTACTTTTATGAAGAATAGAATATAATCCTCTCTTCAATAAAACGGCCCAGGATGAAGAAAAAAAAA
Source organism: Crepidodera aurea (assembly GCA_949320105.2). Taxonomy (NCBI): domain Eukaryota; kingdom Metazoa; phylum Arthropoda; class Insecta; order Coleoptera; family Chrysomelidae; genus Crepidodera; species Crepidodera aurea. The sequence continues at coordinate 16,621,386 of OX439478.2, forward strand.
ATGACCGATAGTAAATGGCTGGTTCCCAACACGAAGAACCCTACCTTTTGTCCAGTCCGTCTTCTTAAAATTCTAATGGTTAAACGTTCATCTAGAATAATAACTGATAGATTATTCTTAAGAGTAAACCCATCAAGGAACAAAGAACAATCAAGTGGATGGTACAAAAACACTCCAGTGAGAAAAAACAAACTTTGGAAATAGTCTAAAGAAGCAGCAGTCGACAGCAGTCAGTAACCTGGCTGAAGGAGTAGTAGTGAACAACAATTAATTAAAATTACTGGCCACAGTTCAGCCAACTTAATTAAGCCTTACCTGCAAATAGATAATGAGCATTATTCCAACATCATAAACATCCTTAGAAGTGACGCCTCAGAACCTCCAGTTAAAAAACAAAAAACAGAAGATCCTGCAGCCACTCCTCGAGCTTCTCACTCTACAGCTAGATCCATCAATAACATTAATGATTTACTTACAACCAACGTTATCAATGAGTTAACAAAGATTTCAAACAATACTCCTACTCTGTACCAAAATTGTAATTTATATTTTAATTGCCCCATAAATAATTATGTTTGTAGTATTTTGGGATTAAATAAATTACCTGTTTTTCAGTTTTCAAATTAATACCTACATATTTATTATGTATGCATATATAATAGGTAGTATGTTTTGTAAGCTATGTGTATGCAGAATAATCTATTACTCATGAAATAGTCTTGTCAAATACCATTCGGGCATCTAATTTTTCCGGTGAAAAAAATCGAAAAAACACAATGCAAAGTAATATTTTTTTAACAAAATGCATTCGTGCGTGTGCAAAAATCCTCGTCTTCGACTCGGATTTTTGTTGCCATCAGCACTCATGCTTTTTTGTTAAAATATTACTTGGCAACGTGTTTTTTCGATTTTTTTTCGGAAAAATTAGATGCCCTTATGATATTACTTACGATTATTCCCAGATATTTAACGTCGACCGCAAATTTTCCTCTTTATGTAGTAAGGCCTGGCAAACCTTTGTTTGTATTTTCCTTCTAGTAAAAGGATACTAGTATATGATAATTTTGCGAAGGTTGAAAGATAGATGTTCCACTTGGCACGATCTGTTCGAAATTTTAGAGTGTCCCTTCAAAATTTCCAGACGTTTTCGACGTAACCCTCGTATGTATAATTCCCTTGTATTACTTTCACACACACTAATTACACCACGTATTGATTTTTGCCTTTTTTTCTGTTCCTATTATTCGTAGGCATCATTTTCAATAATTCATCTGAAGAGCTCTTATTCTTGATTCACCGCGTCTGTAAATAGCGCACAATACTCATTCTTTCTCACTCTCTTTTACGATGGGTGAATGAATTAAATTTTTGTGACCTTTTTTATGTTCGTATTCAACAATAAACTCTTCAATTTGATCATGTTAATTTTAATTATAGAGTTTGGCCGGCAAACTTTGGTTGATTACTACTTTTACGGCAATTTTAGCTAACAGATGAGTGGTTGTATCATAAGTAAGTACAACCAGTTAGGGATGGGCTAGATAGATAAAAATTTGTAAACCCACGAAGAGGCTACAAGAAAACTACAAACATCAGATATAACTAATAATTGAATCAATCGTTGGAAAATCAAATTAAATGAAAATAAATCGGAACATGTTAATTATATATACTAACAAAAACAATGAGTATATACCAGTCAGAATTAATAATACCCAGATCCCTTATGCTAATTTAGCAAAGTATCTAGGTATTACTTTAGATGCGAGACTACGCTGGAAGGTCCATGTCAAAAAGAAACCTGAAGAACTCAACATAAAATTCAGAAAAATGTATGGGCTGCTTGGAAGAAATTCTACCCTGTCATTATATAACAAAATATTGTTATACAAACAAATTCTGAAACCGGTATGGACATATGGTATCCAGCTTTGGGGCTGTGCCAGTCAGAGTAATTTACTCATAATACAGAGATTCCAGAACAAAGCTCCCTGGTACTGCAGAAATAGTGACCTCCACCGGGACTTGGAGATGGACACTGTTAACCAGACAATTAACAAATTTGCAAGAAGTCACGAACATCGACTCCACCAACACGTGAATGTCGAGGCCATCCAGCTCCTGGACAACAGTGAACTAGTAAGAAGACTCAAGAGGAAGAAGCCCTTTGAGTTAGTGTAAGTGAAAGTAACAGAAAAAAGCAGAGCACAGTGCGCAGTAGTGAATACACGTTAAGTAAGGTATAAAAAAAATTATCAGAACCTAAGGTACACTAGTGAGTAAACTTTAGTTATCCAATCTTCACATATTAAAAATTTCTCATTGATCGTTATGTGATCAGATTGTAATATTAATAAATGCCTCGTAAGGGGTATTTTAATATATAAAAAAAACATTATAACGATTATTGTTTTTTTAATAAAGAAATTTAAATTTGAACATTCTGATTTTTATATTTTGTATACCCGACCTTGAATACTGACAGGAAGTACCCTAAATTACAACAATGCTTCACGGTAGAACTAACCGGAAACTTCCAGTAAAATTCCATGGAAATTAAATAGGAAATGCAAGAAATTCCAATTAAATACTCAGATTATAAACCTCGAATACAACTAACTAGTACTGAAATGTATGAATGAAAGATCTTTAATTCAACGGAAAATTCCTGGTAAATCTATACTACAGTTCCGATTAATAACTGGAAATTCCCGCAAAAACTGAAGTTCGAAGCTTCGAATACAACTATCTATATATATATATATATATATATATATATATATATATATATATATATATATATATATATATATATCTATTATTAAATCGAAATTACAGTTCCGGTAAAGTAAGGTAGTTCGTTAAAATAACTGGAACATTCCAGTTAAATCAATGTAACGATTCTGTAAATAGTACAGCATATTCCGGTGAGACTTTTAATAATAAACAGATTAAAGGGTAAACTAAATTGGTCAAAATTTTAAACCGAACAGATGGTGTGCTAACAAAAAACCCAACCATGCGAAGCCACTGGTAAAAACTAATATATAATTAAAAATAAATAAATAACATACTGCAAAGTTAAATGGTGAATTATTATCAATTATCGCTTGTGTGGAATTTTTACCGTTGGTTCACAAAATCTCCTAAATCGTTTAGAAAACGTTTTATATCAAAGAACAATAAGAAAAATTGTTTCAATTAAACATTGACAATGCGTGTCTGAAATAAATGATTTTCTCTGTGTAATTCTGACTTTGTCAAACATGTACCGTCAGTCAGCGAACAACAGTGAAATTTTAATTTCAGTTCGTGAAAAAAGCTTTCCACTGTAGGCTATAATTATTAGAAACCGCTCTAATTACAACTTCATGATGGAGATTTCGACATCAATATTAGGACAACAATTTTGTCGTTTATCATTCACCGCAACGTTTTTTTTACCTCATTATTGAATTTCATGGAGTTTTGTTTAAATATTACAGGTTTTTATACGGTCATTATTCTTTTTATTACTTGATGGGTCCCTTTATTTAATGCTCATAAATTCAACGGTACTGTTTAATATTACTTTTATTTTTTCTAATTTCTCTCTGTTTATTTTTATCACTGCGAATATAAAACAGAAAGATATAACAAAATATACAGCAGGGTGGTGAAGAACCTGAAAGGAGACTTAATATTTTCATCGGAGCTGCTTTCAAACAATGGACCTTTACATTTACGAAAAATAAATTCCAAAACTTATATAAGTCGATGGTATTTCATATGAAACGGCCAATTCACTTAGAGTGCCACCATATATTTTTGTAATTTTGTAATTGTGTTTGTAATTTTGTTCACTAAATTCCATCTAAGTAGGTAATGAAAATGCGTCGACACAACCATTTATCCAATTCAGAAATGAGAGATATCATTTTTGTGTTTATGCACAAATAAAAATTTTTCTGGACTTGCTGCTGCCATCTAACAATTAATTATTTGACAGCTGTACATTTTCATTTTAGTTTCAAAGCCTACTATGTTGAAATATGTTATTTACTTTAACACATTAAATAGATACTGTGGCTAGAATATTTTAAATGCAAATATCTCGAAATGAGCTGAATTTATGCTATTAAAACAAGTATACCTTTTTTGTTTAAATTTACAGCGTGTATCATAAAGACTTGAAAAAAATTCAAAAAAGGTCAGGAATAAAAAAAAATTGATAGTTTTCTTCATCCAGTAGAGAGTAGGTGGCGCCCTCTTTATCTAATCTCAAAATTGATAACATACTTATGATTTACTATCTCAAAAATATAACCATACCAAATTTCAAGAAATTATTGCAAAAAAACGAAAAATAAATGGTATCGTCAACACCCTGTATCTTAGTTGTAGATAACATTTGACCCAGAGTTATTTAGTAAAATATTAATATTTCGAGGTCCTGAACCTATGATTAAAATATTGACCATTCCTTGATACACCCTGTATATATTTAAATAAATTGGATTTATTTATTAATTTTATTTTAATTTTTCACCACCCCGTAGACAGTAAATATTTAAAAATATTCATGATTGGAAAGAAAAATAAAAGCCCTTTCAAAAGAGATATGACACGTCATAAAATTAGAGGTGACTATGTTGACAGGTACGATTTCAAAAAAATGTGAATTCGGAAATACAAATTCACCTATTTCAGGATTTTTGCAAAAGTCCGCTATACTTAAATTATTTCACAATAAACAATTAGTATATAAAGCAACGCATTTCATATGACATTCTGTTATGACACGAGCCATATTTTGCCATTTTATTAATTTTTTAATAAATTTATAGTTTGCATATTATAGAGAGAAAAAATGAGTTGGTAGCGCTGTTGTAGAATTTTTAAAATTTGACAGATTTGAAAATTAATTTCAATTAACAAATGTCAATTCATGTCATTTGTTGATTCACATTACCAACCATATAACACAAAAAGTTGCGTACTCTAATGAAACATTAGAGTTATCAAATGCGTATCATAATGTAAAATATTATAGATGCAAAATATAAAAAATACTGTTACAGATTCAATTTAATTTTCAGTAATAATAATTTAAATGTTAAATTTTAATGATAAATTGCGGTTACTTAAAAGTACATATTTTAATTTGGAGAATTCCACAATGAGATGAACAATGTATCTGGATGTGGTCACAAGTTGTTGTAGTGCCCTTGTTTCTGTTTGTATCTTAGCGCTATATAAATTTGAAGTTCAGTTACGGTTGGTCAACTTGAAGTTATTCAGGAAAATGGAGTTAAACGCATAGTGAGCTTAATGGTAACAGTGGCAACGGCAATAGCGGAGTGAGTGTAAGTGTGGCGAGTGAAGCACAAGATACAGAAACACTATGAGAGGCGTGGAACATGGAACACTGTCGAGCTGTAATATTGGCCCCGGGAGAGAGCTATGCTACCGGGATTGCCTCGCCCTAAGTCGTGAGGACTTTGCCATGTCGTTTTTCCTCCAAACTCCAGAGGCGTAGTAGGCCTATCGCTAATTTTCCAAAGGATCACTTAAATTAAAATTTTATGTAGGGTGACTATATACACTGGTTATCGGTCACTCGTCACATTTTATATATTTTTATCTCTCTGTCTGATAATAAATAAATAATTTTGATTTTTTATATAAATTTTTAGAAATGTTTTTAGTTTATAATTAAATAAATGATATAGTAGTTTGTGATACAAGGACGAGAAGTGTTACTGAAAAAGAAACTTATCGTCCGCGTTATCATACAATATTTTTTATTCTAATATAAAAATATTAATAAAACCAGTTGAGAATACTCTTCTAGCATTGCCATAGACCGAACAAATTGTAATGAAAGTATTAATAAAATTTTAGATTGACGGTTCTAATTCTAATCAACACAGCCACAGGGTACTCACTTTTACCAAAATCGTCATTTTAAACTTCAACATTTTCATATTTTGGACCCCATTTTGAAGGTGTTCCCGAAGAGGTATGGAGGGGCACATCAAACCCTAAGCTTACTTTTTGATGTTCAATCAAAATATGAAGTCAGAATTTTAAAATTTATAAACAAATTTATAAACACTGCGGACTCGTGGTCTTTTTAAGCAACTCAGTTTCGTTATGAAATGAATCGACAGACTTATGAGATGAATTCAATCACGAGTGGAATTTTATTAGACTATTTCACAAACAAAGTAAAAGGTCTCATTTGGACGTCTATAGCTGTAATTATACAAAGTAAAAGGTCTCATTTTGACGTCTGTAGCTGTAATTATTTTTTTTCAAAATGTCAAATCTTGTTTTGCAATTCGTATCGATGGTTACGCCGTGAAAATACCACGCTGATAGACCAATCAGGATTAAAAGACAGCTGGTATTAACAATAGTAATACCACAAGTGATTGAATTTTCGCGATAAGTCTGTCGATTCATTTCATAACGAAACTGAGTTGCTTAAAAACACCACGAGTCCACAGGACGAGTGGTGTTTTCTTCAAGCAACTCAGTTGAGTTATGAAATAAGAGCTAGACTTATGAGATGAATTCAATCACGAGTGGAATTTTATTAGACTATCTCACAAACAAAGTAAAAGGTCTCATTTTGACGTCTGTAGCTGTAATTATGCAAAGTAAAAGGTCTCATTTTGACGTCTGTAGCTGTAATTATTTTTTTTCAAAATGTCAAATCTTGTTTTGCAATTCGTATTATCGCGATAATACCAGCTGTCTTTGGTTTGTGATTGGTCAGATTTTGTGAAAATTCGAAGATGAGTGAAATAGTCACGATAATACCAGCTCTCTTTGGTTTGTGATTGGTCAGATTTTGTGATAATTCGAAGATTAGTGAAATAGTCGAAAAAGTACCTTAATAAAAATCGCATGATTTTCAAGATATTATTTTTCGTTAATTTAAAATTATTTTTTTAAATACTGTCATACAACTACAAATATCGAGAACTCGAGAAATCCTAATGATGGATCACCTCTATCACCGCTCTTGCACAGACGCAACGACAAAATTCGGCATAATCGTGTCAATGGGTCAAAGTGAAACAGCTATACTGTGTACCTAATTTGGTTGTGTTAAAATTTCGCGATCAAGAAACTTAACGATCAATATATGAATGTCATTCATCAGACATGCTTTTAATGTATGGTGACTCAAGACGGAACGCATTTTTTAAACTCAAGAGCATACGTTGAACGGTGGACCTTGATTCGAGGCCTTTTGTAAGTTTAATGCAACGTCTAGAGACACGTGATAACTAAAATATCATCGGGGGCGAGGAGGAGGCCTAGGAAGACCATTACGGGTTATAAATGCAGAGATTTCAAAAGGTAACAAAAAAAAAATAAAGGTAACAGAGCAAACTCCATCAATAAGTACTCGTACCATTAGCCATAAATCAGTTAATGTGGCTCATGGGTTACGGAGAATTGTTCGAAAGCAAATTGTTCGAATAGCATATTGATCGAACAATTAATTGTTCGAAAAGTTATTTTTAGTAAAAATGACTTTTCCAACTCAGTTTTCGGTCAATATGCTGTTCGAACAATTTGCTTTCGAACAAATAGACCGGACACGGTGGCTTATGCATGACGGGACTTTCCCCACACTTTCGACTGATGGTACAACAGCATTTAAATAATGGGTTTCAAAACATGTGGAACACTGGATTATTTTTTGTGGGGTTATTTAAAAACTTTAATGTATGAAATTGGAATTAAAACACTTGACAATTGCAGGAAAATGTGTTTTAGTCAATCGAGTTAGTTCGGCAACGAGGTTTGTGAACCTTTAATTTGTCAGACTAGATTATGTATACAGGCAGGAAGAAGAAACTTTATTCTGTTTCATTAGCAGCTTCAAAGCGAAAGTACAAAATAAGGAGAAGTGTTCTTTTAACTTTACATTATTCTTTTTCAACCCTTCTTTATGAATATTGAATATTTTAATCAAAACTTAATGGCATTAAAATTTTTCGTAAATTAAGAAATCATATTTTTTTAAACGCAAAACCAATTCAATTTCAAAACTATGAGCCAGCAATCGTGATTATATTAGTGCTTTCTTGTAATTAAAAACAATAAATAACTGGAAATCTAAGTAACTTTTATATTTTTTAAGTAATTTGATTGTGTAGATACTTTTACCCGTTAAAATTTTTACGTAAAGTTTACAAACACCCTGTATTTTTATAGAGTACTATATTAGTGACGTATGTGAGTCGGAAGAAACCTCAAAAAAAGAAAATATTTTCTAGTTACCCCCCCGTTTTCGAGGATGCTGAATACGATGGCAGTGGTTTAAACTCTTTTTGAGTTGACCATCACCCCCAAACGGCCAAAAACAACCCCCAAAATGGGTGAGGAGGGTGTTTTGGGCGTGGGTGTTTGAGCCATTCAGGGTGCAAGAGACGTATTTTTTTCGTATGAGTTGGAAACGAGAGAGAATTGGGGCGCTGGAGACGTTGTTGTAAACTTCTCTCTTGAACCAGTGCTCCTCCTTGTGGATGACAGCTTCGGACCATTTGATGTTGTGTTGATGGGTCCAAACGTGATTTGCTATTCCTGACTTGCTAGTTTCCCCTTGTTGGGTGGTCTCCTTGTGTACACCAATCCTGGTTTGATTGATGATTGATTGTCCACATTCGCAGGGTATCCGATAAACACAGTTCTTTGAGTCACTGTTAGTGTTTACTGGTTTGGTTTTTGTAAGGTGGCTGCGGATTGTATTTCCTGACTTGAAGCAGGTTTTTATCTTGTATTGGTAATCCATTTTCTTTATCTTCTCCGACAGTCCTTTCACGTAAGGGAGGCACATTATTGGTTGGGGTGGTTCTTCTTCTCTATGGTTGATTTTTTGTTGTCTGCGGGTCAACAGGTCAACATCTGTTCCACTAGCTTCTTCCAGTAGCCATTTCTTGGAGACCAAGATACGTAGATGACACCTTCATAGTGTGGAACCATGGAGACAGAGAACTAGATACTTTTCTTCAACACCTCAACAACATATGACCATCCATAAAATTCACGATTGAGAAGGAATCGCACAAAGAACCCACACAGGACTGTATCTTAACACGAATCTGACCACCATGGATCCACGAAGAGAGGAATAGTGAATAAAAGTTAAATTTATTAATTTGCTCTTTAAAACTATCCCAAAAGACTGTTTTTGATATGATTGAATAACGATAGAAAGTAAAACTTTCAACTATCTGTCAAAGTAACTTATGTGTGTGATATTTTACAGTTGTGTATTTTATTCTGACAATACCACGAAACTCCTGTCAGGGAAACTATTTTGAATTTCTAGGTGTATGTAACTAAATTTGTTAACTTTCAGTATAATTTTACTTCTCCCGAATGCACATTGTGGGATAGGATTCGTATCTACTTTGACTGGTTGCTAACCAACGTGATAGTTAAAGGGGTAAGGGGAACATTTCAGATCCCAAATTGGAATATTAATATTAACATTATTTAAAGGTAGTTTCAAATAGTGTGTGCATTTGTTTTTAGTTATCATCCTTTTGCAATGTTGATTGTTGCTTACATTTTCCTATTAATGTTAATGCTACATTCATGTGATTATTCTGTGATTATACAATTTTACTCTTTTAAAAGTTTATATTTTAATGATTTTATTGTTACGTACTATCGTGAATATATGTGAGAAAAATTACTTTTGTTCAATATTTAGTTTTATTATTTGATTTACTTGAATTTTAGTTTTAATACATAACCTATTAAATTACTATTGATTTTTATTGCCTTCTGCCGTAATCTCAGACAGAATGTAATTATTTGTTGTTGATAATTTTGGGCGCCATCTACTAACAAGTAGAAAAATTGAGAGTCTTAATCCCAGGTTGTGTTTCAGTTTTGGCTGTGTGATTGTAAAAATCGATAATAACGACTATAAAAAAATTATAAGGAGAATAGATTTAAAGCATCCAATATTCGATTACATTTTCGTTTCTCCGCACAATTCATAATATATTGTTACGTACTATCGGTGTGTAAAAGAAAAATTAATTTTATTGAATATTTATTTTTATTATTTGATTTATTTAATTTTGAGATTTGATTTTATTAATAGATTAACCAACCTCGACTTTAGCTCTTTAATTTGGTTTGTTGTTAATTTTAAATTTTACCTATATCTTTTTGTTCTTATCGCCTTCTGCCGTAAACTCAGACAGAATGTAATTATTTGTTGTGGATAATTTTGTTGAGCGCCATCTACCATCAAGTAGAAAATTTGAGAATCTTAAACTCAGGAAGTGTTTCTATTGACCGCGTGATTGTAGAAGTTGATACAAATATGTAAACATTTATTAATAATCAAAATAAATAACGATTAAACTTTTAGTTTATGTGGAAGAGTTGTTTTCCAGAATAAAGTAAGTAAAATAATTTTCTTATTTACAAAATCAAATTTAATACAAATTTTATGATTATTTTCTTACTTTATTCCAATTTAAATGATTTGGTTATAGTTAAAAAAAATCTAACCTAATTAAGTAGAATACTTGTGGCCTTGGTTTTTATTTTGAAACGTTTTTAAATATCGATATTTAATATAGTGAATAGGTAGGTACCTATCCATAGGACTTAGACTTATTTTAATTCTGGTTATTTTCATAGTCAATTCAAGATGGGACGGATACAATATCTTCCAGTAATCGAAATCAGGAATAGGATAAATTAATACAGGATACAACTGGATCTGGATAGTACAGTCAGGATGCAACAGGATCTGGATTACTTAACATGAACAACGATGAAATAAATAATTGGTATCTCCTCTTGAATGTGAAAAATTTTTCTTGATTTACAAAAATATAACCTCACTTATTTTGACAGGTAAATTTCTTTTAATTTTTATCTTCAATCAGTATTGCTTTGATTTGTTTTTTAATACGAGGACTGACATGAACTGTTCAAGAGATTTTGGTGAAAAGCCTCGCTTGACAGCGAGAAGTACTTTTTTATAAACCATCAAATCATGGCTCACTAGATTAGAATTTGACAGTTTTTTAACTTAAATTTTTATAAAATTCAAAAATTATTAATTTTTATATAATTTTTGATTATCACCAAATCATTCTAGATACAAAAAGAATGATTTTTATGTAATTTACTTACAATTCATACTTATATTAAATTTATACAGAGACTTTTTCTGTTCGTCATTATCGATTTCTTAAATTCCATCAAACTTTATTATTACTGCCTTTTTTTATTGTTTATTTCTTCATTTTTAGAAGTTCCAACACTTTATTTTCCCGATTTATTCTATTTCTCTTGAATTTGAATTGATCATATTGCTATATCATGGTATTGAAATTTGAGGTTAAGTTTAAAATTTCTTTTTCTTCAAACATTTAAAATAACAATGTTCTCATTGTTATTGTGATCTCAGTCTTATCTGAGATTATATTACTGTAAATTTTTCTATTCAGTTCTTTGCTAGATTATTTGTAAATATCCTAAATTTGTTGATGAAAATCTCTTATGGGATTAACATGTTAAAATCTGACATCTGGAATTTCATATTTTCTTTTACAATTACTAAGTTAAAATTAGTTTCAAACATTATTTTCGAAATTACATTCTGTCCTGAGATTAATTAAATTAAAATAAACGTTATTTTAATAGTATTGACAAAATTATTTGTTTCATTTTTTCTCTTCGTATTGAGTAAAAGTTTTATATTATCTTTATTTAGTTAGTCAATTTAGTCAACCGTTACAATATTTTAATTTAAGTTGATTGGGTAGTGCGTTATATATTTTTGAGATTTGATATGTAAATGAGTGTTTATATTTTTCTGTGCGATGAGGGGAAGCTGTTATTCTGTGCCTATATCGATAATTTAAAAGGTGGCTAAAGTACTATTATTATTATTATTATTATAATTATTTAAAAGATGCGTATCAGAGTCGAACTTAACATTATTATACAAATAAACAGGTTAACGATTTTTAATAACTTTGTGGAATAGACAAGCAGCATGAAGCAACCTTCGCTTTTCCATATTTATCCAATTCAAAGTTTTTAATTTATGGGATACAGGTCGTCGCCTTCTAATTCCACAAATTAGACAAATACGTGAATTCTGCATGATTTTATATTCACAACAAAACGAAGAATAAGGTTTAACAAACACAAACTTTAACAATAGATTACATATTACTTTATATGATATGCAAATACTCAGTAAGAATTGAGTTAATTGTGAAACATTTTAGAAAATATTAAACAATGTGAGTTGTGAAGAGGGACTCGTGACTGCACAATTGCACTGATTTAAAATTTAGATATTTTTACAAGCCAACAATCACGTCTCTGTCCTTGTTTCTTTTGTTGTTGGGGATGATTGCGTACCACATTTCTGACGAATCAAAATTGTTGTTTGGCGCGCGAATTACAGTTGCTATGCGATTTTTTTAAGCTTCTAGAAGTTTTGTTCTTATTGGAATGTGTGGCCTACGAATATGAGTTTGTAGGTTAATTACTAGTCTTAAAATTATTCAAATAATATGTGTCTCACTTTATTAATTTTTTAGTAATATTTTCGATATCAATAACAAATTTTATTAATTTATAGGAACATGATACTGATCTTGATTTCTCTAAAATTTACTAAAGTAGATTTGCTAACTTTTTAAATAACGCTCCACATACAGTGTGTCCCAAAAAGTTTTATACAAATGGACAAAAATTTATCTTACATTTCACAAAAAAAATTATTCTTGACAAAAATCTCTGTATGACTCGTT